>OX421882.1:33524840-34724840 GCA_949128085.1 Cetonia aurata
TTTGAATCATAAAAGTATCGCATAATCTTTGTTTGTAGCATAAAGTTGTAAATATACTTTAATGCGCTCTAAGATATAATTTCTATGATTGTTTAAATAAAATACAGGCCAAATAAAAACAAGAACCCATACTTGAGATTTTTATTAAAACAAGAAATTATAATTTTGGAAAGAAAAATGTCATAACAGTAGCTTTTAATACTGAGTATTGCCACCTCTGGCTCTTATGACCGCTCGCATACGGTTTGGCAGAGATTCGATTAACCTCCGTATATAAGCCTGATCCAAATTCTCCCACTCGTCACGGAGAGCATTTGCTAGTCCATGCAGGTCCGCTGGGGCAACATTTTGGGTTCGTATCCGTCTGTGAAGGAGGTCCCACACGTGCTCGATAGGGTTCATGTCCGGACTTACCGCAGGCCAATCTAAAACTGGAATACCAACATCGTTAAGGTATTCCTGGACGATTATTGCAACATGCGGTCGTGCATTATCGTGCATTAACATGAATTCGTTTCCTATAATTGGCGCATATGGTACTACATGTTATTCTAAAATTTCCGTTATATACCTGTGGGCAGTCAGTGTACCTCTGTCTACTGGTACTAACTCTGTACGACCTGTTAAACAGATGCCTCCCCAAACCATAGAGCCACCAGCGAAATTAGGTCTAGGTCTGATATTACACTGCGAATAGCGCTCACCGTCTCGTCTGTACACTGAGATACGCCTATCTGAGGTGTAAAGACCAAATCTTGACTCATCTGTGAAGAGTATATTGGCCCAGTCATTAATGTTCCAATTTACATGTTCTCTGGCAAACCTTAAGCGAGCCACTCGGTGGTTCCTAGTGAGATGAGGGGCTGTTACAGATACTCTAGCTCTTAATCCACTCTGTCGTAACCTATTCCGAATAGTTTGAGTACTCACACGAGTATTTCTGACTCTAGCCAAGTCGTTCTGCAATTGTCTCGCAGTTACATGTCTTCGACGTAATGCTTGTAGTAGTAAATAGCGGTCATCTTGGCGAGTAGAACATCTTGGACGACCTGGTACAGGTCTTCTACTGTAAATGCCTGTTTCCCTATATCTGGCTACGGCTCTAGAAACACTTGACTGATTGATGTTCATCAAATTAGCAACGTATGCTTGAGATCGTCCATCTTCGATTAAAGCAACTATAGCAGCCACTTGTTCTGAAGTTAAATTGCTCATTTTAGTTTTAAAAGCGTTGGTACAGAACTCTGACTTCGCACTTTAAAATTTGTCCGTATAGGAAAACTTTCAATAAACAACTGAACAGACCTTACACATATGCATTTTTCTAAATGTGTTCTTTTAGGAAAAAAAAAAAGTAAAAACGCTAAGTTCCATTATTTTGTTAGTGTTTTTATAGTTCACATACACGAGGCAAACTTTTTGTGAACGTATAAAAATATCTTGGTTCATAAATGCCCTTTTTTAGTTTATGCGATCCTTTTTTGGCGGAGTGTATTAAATGGGCTGAGTAGGAGTATACCGTAGCGCCTCCCATTTACAATCGACCAGCTATTTTTGTTATATTCATCGATCGGTCGAAGATGTTCACTCTGTATGCAGTTCGAGACATATTTCTTAGCCTCTATATTTATACATATGTACTGTAAGCCAAAATTGTACGTATGAGAGTGATTGTTTTTCAGTTCTTATTTTTTTTTTGGAAATTTTTCAATTGCGATTTTTGTTTCTACAGAAAGTTCTGTCGTAGTTTTGTTAATGTTATTGTTGTCCGTTGTTTTTTCTGTATTATGGTTGTCATAACAGAATTATCGTTTATTGGCCATTTTAATTCGTTTGGTTGGTAAGAAATGGTCTGGATCGTATCCACCTGCACACTAATGGTGTGCATACCTTCTGTAATTCCAGATTTGGTGTACTTATGGCTTCCGGTGTTGAGTTTCCTTTTTATTTGTTCATATTGTTTGCAGAGAATTAAAGCTCTTTCTTATTGTACCTATCATGTGGTCTGTTTCTATGTGTGTTTCACCAATCTATCTTTTCTGTTGATTGGTGTTTTCCGGTTTAGTTCTGGTAAGATAATTCTTCTGCTAGTTTCCAACAAGCTTCAAATCTATAGTAGTGTATAGTGACTGTGGTCCAAGGTTCCGTGCCTTGTCTGTTAACGATTTGCTGTTTGGGAATACTAATTACTAATCACCACGCTAATATTCCCGGTAACACACAGATATCGTTCTCATATTACTTATTAATAACACTACATCATTGCTAATAAATTTCTTCTTTCATACTGTAGCTACTGTAATCGCAAATTTC
The DNA here is from genome assembly GCA_949128085.1 of Cetonia aurata. Taxonomy (NCBI): domain Eukaryota; kingdom Metazoa; phylum Arthropoda; class Insecta; order Coleoptera; family Scarabaeidae; genus Cetonia; species Cetonia aurata. The sequence goes on from OX421882.1 coordinate 33,527,154, forward strand.
ATTGTTTCCTCTCTAACTTCGTTCTCCGTGCAGGGACTTTACGGTGCACTCTGCGTTTTCATTTCCCAGTCACACTAACCATGCTCGGTGCTGTGAAAATGTTTTATTATTTATTTTCGTTTATTCACTTGTAAACAAACATAATCCGTAGAAAATTCAATATGGGTAGCCGACCCTAGCGTACAGATTTTCACGCATGCGCATATGACCACTTTCACTATCACTTTACACCCTAGGGAAAATAAAATTTACATTTACTTTCACTTTACAGGCTATTGCCCGTAAATTAGCATTTCCGTTATTCAATCTCTTTGCAGGAAGTCTACAATAGTTTTACCTGAAATGTTGGTATTGTTTACATACGAAATGAATTATGTACGCGTGCCATTGGTGCTTTTACAGAGGTGACTCACATAGATAACAAAGATTTGAGATTATCTTTATCAAATCGTCAAAGACTCTAGTGTGAGTTCATATTGCAGTTATGATGATAAAGATGGACCAAATCTCATAATCTTTTTAATGTGATGTAACCGATCGCTTTTGTGCTAATTCGAATAAATTAGAAGTTGCAAGGGTAAAGTTGTTATTATTACAATTTAATTCAGATTTTTAGCTATTTATTTAAATTTATTTTATCTAGGTATTGCAAAAATCGCAAATTTTCCTTTACAATTTTATCTTCGGATTTGCTATCTTGCATCATTTTATCTTTGACCAGATGGAGTGGTATATAATTGCACGAAATCTGGATTACATTAAAATTACTGCCTTTCATCTTTTTTATAATTAAAATATTCTTATTCCAATTTAACTTGGAAATTAAAGAAAATAACTATGTAAATACAGTTGATTATGTTATTCATTAACAATTTGTGACAATAACCTATATTTAGCAGTAAATCATGGATGATCCTGAGATACAAGAAACTGTCGAATCAATCCTGGGGAAAGGCGCGAAGGTAGTCGACTGCGAAAAGAAATCGTCCATAAAAGAAGAGGAGGTTCTTTTCATAAATGGTATGCCGGTAACATTAGAAGGTCGTGATGGCATGGCTATCAAGCAAGCGCTGATGACTGGTCAAATGCCATCTTGCGATCTGTTGAATACGCTCCTAATAAAGACTGGAATTCTCAAGGCGCCGGTTAAACTGGACACGTCCTTAAGTGTAAAATCTACAACGGTAACCAAGGAAGAGGTAACTGTATCTAGAGATGGGAAAATAGTCGACGAACGCAGCCGAGAAACGAAAGAACACAATTACTACACAACTGAGACTTCCGAGGTTTACGAAGCAGTGAGGGTATTGCCGTCGTCGCACTTATTAGAGGGACATTATTCCAACGGCCGCTCACCGGAAAATGGAAAATTTTCCGATCACAACGGTTACGAAACTGGCAGTGATAATAAGTTCGGTTCGTCTTCGAGCGCTTCTAGTTGCGAATCAGACTGTCCGTCGGGCTACAAGCCTAACAACTGCTTAAGCAAAGACTCTGGACACTTGACGAATTCAATGTCGACGACCAAGGTGGATTTTACTCCAAGCTCTATAGATTCGCTTAGTTCTCTCGATGAGACTGATTATAAACCTGACCTAGTAGATAAGTTTCGAAAGTGCAGTATTAATAGGAATGGTTATCGTAAGGAATATTCGGTAAGTCAAAAAAATAAAGAAGGAAATTTAAGTAAAATGGAACGCTTTTATTATCGATACCTATAGGGAATTTCTGTTAATATTTTAATTATTTACACTAAGTTCAAAATGCCATACAACAGACTTGGGTGATACTTTTCTTTTTATGTTACGCAAATAATTAGTAACGAGTGCATGAGTAAACGTCTTCTCATAAAAATCAACTTCGGTATCAATATAAGTGTAGAACATTGACTATCTAAACTGTCTAACATAAGATTGTTGCTAAACTCATTGTGTGGTTTTATATACCACCACATATATTTCAGCATATCAAACATTCAATTTATGTACCTTACTACTTGTTTATACCTTCAGTAAGCAATTTACAATTAAAACAAACTAAGGTAAAATAAAACTATATCAGGAAGTCTTAGATTATTTAAAAGTTATTTTTTAATTTCGGAATTGCTCAGTCAATATTAGTGTTTACACAAAAAGTCCCATTTTTAATTGAAACAGTTTAGCAAACAATATATATAATATGCTTTATTTTGACAAATACAGCTAGTTTCACCACATCAAAGGGAAAATTATTAATTTCTTCTAATACATTATGTTAAGTACAACTTTATTTGCACGCAGGAAAGATTTAGAATGGCATCAAATACATTTTATGACATACTTACTACATATTGTTTACTTTCAAAAAAAGGAAAAAGCCAAAATAAGTGTTTTGTTTGTATTTTTAGCCCACAATCTTTGGGACCGTCGCATCTGATCATACTCCAAAAGACTGTTCGAATAGAAGGGTGAGTTATTTTTAATGTATTGTGTTATTAATAGCCTGATTTTGTATGTTGAATGCGTATTTTTCACGTACTTATTTTGGTGTATGTTGTATATATACTTTACGAAATTGCCGAATCTCCAGAACACAATCGCGTTATGCACACACTTTGTATCCACGTCCACACATCGCGTTCTGGATAAATTAAAAAAAAATCCACAACGCGGTTATTAAGGGGCTACTTCCAGCGAACAGAAATTATATCGTTGACTGCGAAACGAAAGTTGTAACAGGGATGGTAAATGTGTTCCGCTTCAGCCGACGTGGTAAACAAAATGTTACCCGATGACGATTAGAAGTCCCAGTTTCGATAGATACCCTACTGTTTTTATGCGTTGTACACTGTTATAAGTTATCGAAACGTGAACAATCAAACAAAACGTCAAATTTTAATCAATAACTATGTAAAATTAAAATTATGTAAACGTTTTCAAACTTTACTCATCGGTATAATCTTCAAACTGACAACTTGCATTTAGTAATATATAAGTTAATAATTTCCAGGGAAATGTTTGAGAATTTACTCTTTAATTTATGCATCATTATAATTAATTACAAATATAAATAAAAATAAAAAAGAACGATAGAAAAAACAAAAGAAATGTTTTATTCTAAGGTGATATCTAATATCAACAGTAGTAAAATGAACATTCGGTTTTCTCTTTTATGTCCTACGTATATGTGGGCGAGTGTACAATATCAAATCAAATAACTGTTCGTCATAAACATACGCTTTAATGTGTTTTTTATTTTCGTGTCTCTCGGTTATTAATTTTTCATCTTGTCCAATATTTAGTTTCCAGTCCGATTCAGCCTTAGGTAATGTTCTGATGAAAGTAGTTTTCCGCATTTGCGTCATTCTTAACTTCACTAATTACCTATTTCTTTATGGTCATCTTCTAACAAAAGTGTTGATCTTAAGAGGTGTACTGACTTAAATGTAAGTAGATACGAATGTTGAATCAGGATAGTGATATAGAAAAAACGTGTTTTTTTTTTCAGTGAGCAAGCATAAATTATCTGAACTAAAAATAACTTTAGAGAATAGCGCACACGAACAGCCTTTCCCATATAATATCTATCTTGGAAAATCTGTTTTCAAGTTTTGTTATTTATTGTTGCCAAATTTTCATTTTGCTAATTAGTCAAGTATAGTGCATTAATTGTTTAAAGTACCTCGAATTGTTACTGCCAACTGCATATACTTTTGTGCTAAGATTATAAATTTGTGATAAGATCTTGCCGGAATTTTAATAACTTAGCTGCAATTAAAACATTATATTTTGCTCTTGTTCAGTCTAAATTAGAATACGCATCCATAATCTGGTATCCGCGTTACACTTACCAGCTGATTGCTGTTGAAAGGACCTGCTCGTGGTTCTGATTATGTATCCTTACTGCAGCATCATGATTTCCACTCATTATCTGACAGACGTTAGAAATATAGCGCAAAGTTTTTATTTAATTTGCTTATTAACAAGATTGATTCACCATAATTTCTTGCAAATATTAACATAAGTGTACCTTCTCACTATACTCGATCTTGTGAGTTGTTGAGTGTGCCTAAAGCTAGAACAAACATCTTAATTAAATCACCTGTATGTCATATATCCACCAATTTTAATAAGTTTTACGCTGATTTTCTTTGTAATTAAATGCCATTCTTACCTTTAGAGCAGCAATTATTGTTTATTTGTACGCATTTTTTTTTATTTTCTTAAATTTTCGATCTGATAAGAGCACCATTATTGATTTGAAATTGATTATTCTATTATTCCTTATATGTAACCTTTTTCACCACTTAAGTCAACTATGTCACATGTCAAATACGTTTAGGTTTATATTGTTTTTTTCTTGTAGTTGAATGTCATTATGAATGCATATTTTGAATGCAATTATCATTTATTTATTATTTCTTTTTTCTGGATCTAAAATCTGTTAAGAGCACTATTATTAGTTATTAATTTGGAATTGATTATTATAGTGATTCTTTAGTTACAGCTTTTCATTCTTGTATGCCATTTATGTTTGTGTTGTATGCGCAACCAGTAATCCATACATTGCCATAAACGTAAAATAGTTTATTTAGAGTTTTGTTTTTCTTGTTTCTGTTTGTTAACGTTTAGTTATCAGTATTGTCCTGTAACTGGTCTAGTGACTGTTGGACAAATAATGTTTATTATTATTATTATTATAATTTGTTTTTAAAAATAACAGATTATTTACTACTCAAAAACTATTACACATAAAAAAAAAACTAATAGTAACAAAAAAGGTTTTCTCTTCGAGCGATCATTCATAATTGATTATGAATGTTAATAATCGATTATGGATGATCATTCACAATCAAAACGTCATAATCGAGTTTTCGAATGATCGTCAATAATCGAATGATTCGTTTTCGCTCATTCGATTATGCCAATCACTAAGAGAATCATCTGCTATACTGTATTCACCGAACAGATAGAGTAATAAAAATGCGTGTTCAGTGCGTGATCAGTGCGTGATACGAAAATGAGCTTCTCTATTGGTTGGTAAGAAGTAACGAAAAGTCCGTTGCAAACGATGTAAATACAAAAGATCTATTAAAACGCGCTATTTAAAATTCAAGAGCCATTATTCCAACAATCAGTGACTACTTACATATAGATGGCGCTACGGTATATATAACCCTTGTTTATATATCTTATAGTTATTCAACCGAGCTGCGTAAGGTGCTGACATCTGGCGGCGATAGTATAAAAGTACTGATGAATGAAATTAAATACCGCCAAATATTCATTGGAATGCGAGCTATGTTGGTTGTAGATTCTGAAATAAACTTGACAGTTAATAACAAAGTAAAACCAATCAAAATTAAAAAATTACAATGCAACATTATTAAAAAAAATTAATGGGCACGCCAAACCTGACACGCCATCTGAACGCCAACCAAAGGTACTTCAAACCGGTTGAATAACTATATATATATAAACAAGGATATAACCCTTGTTTATATATATATATATATATAGTTATTCAAGATATATAAACAAGGATATAACAGATATTTTCTATTTCCAAGTGTAAAACCGGTTTTGCACGTGCACGAAGCGTGATCATCACGTGAACACTCTATCTGTTCGGTGAATAGAGTATAGTGACAAACACACCCCTACCTGTGCTATTGGAACATCGCTTACATATACATGCTCAAAATTGCTTAAGAATATGGAATAGTTTACTTTCCGACAGAGGTCAACAGGTGAAATATCATTGGCGTCACAAGATTATTGCACCACGCGTCCAATAAATAAAGACCATAGAGCAAAACTGGTCATTCAAAGAGGTACAGCGGAACAAGTCCGAACACCAAAGTACAGAAATCGATTGCCATTGACAAGCCTTGCATTAGCCGAATATTCCCGAAGTGGGAGCCATGTCAAAGTTAAAGGATGCGCTTTGCAGTTACTCGCATATTGCCGTTCTATGAGAGCACGTTGCACGGAATGATTACCTAGCTGTGTATATGCAAATGAGGGTAATAAATTTTGAGAAAGGGTTTTTACTTGCATTTCAATCAATGTTACTTCTCTTTACCTGAACTGTTTGTTCGTATACATACAAACAAATTTTCGTTTAGACAAAATAAAAATAATTATTACATCCATAGAGATATTAAAAGCGCATTCAATCATAAAGTATAAACATTAACATTATTAATTAGCTAATTATCTCCATGTATAAAATATGAGAAACCAAGAATGTGACATGCAGTCGGCATAGTGTTGAAATCAATCAGTAAATCTCTTTAATTTATTTTCTCTCAAAGCGTATTGTTCTTCAATTCCTAGTTATTAATTACAGATAAACGAGATCAAATAGGCCGAATGTTCATTATTATATTGTTTTGATACTGTAAACTATCCAACAAAAATATTTAATATCTAAAATGTGATAATGGTTTAGGGTAAAGATGATCGTAATATCCAGGCTGTCCCAGTAGGAGTTAGGACCGACGATATCTTGGAAATACAATAGCCGCAGCGATGAGAAAAAATTTATAATTAAAGTGCCAACGGGAAATTTAAAGAAAATAGTTTTTAAATTCCAAACGTGACCGCTAGGGCGCGCAGTTGTCAGGGTTATCAGTAAATTTTAAATTAGCTGGAAAAAGTTCCAGAATTAGCTATAATTTTAAATACTTCATTAAAACCCTTAGTTAATTGTCCACCACTTTCATTAAAGACATTTGTTCATATTTTGAATTCTGAGTGTAGCAGGTGTTGCCGAATTTTAAAAAGGAAAACCTGCTAAAACTTCTGTAATGTTTACCCGAATTTAAGAAACTTGTACTTGTTTGAAAGGGCACATAACGCTACTTTAAACGCCACAATTTGTACTAACAGTTAGTTTTCAAGAAATGTACCAGATGGCATTATAACCCAACTGTGCGAGTTTTTTATCTCAAAATATTCAAATGTAACAATATGACTTTCTTATATTGTGATTGAAAAGCTGTGACTGACTAAAGCAGTGGCGAAAACCGCATAGTAATATTTTTTTCTGTTTTCCAGATAATAATAAAAAGAGCCCATTACCAGTAATAATTTCTTTAGCAGTTACAGATACGTACTTATTAGCATCGAAACCTATTCTATTTTGTTATGCAATAAAGGGCTACTTTTACTCTTCAGCACGTAAAATTGTGTCCGTGTTAGCTCAATATGACTATTTGTTTTTTATTATTTTTCAAATAAGGGTATAACAGTCATATTGTTACATTTGAATTTTTGGAGAAAATTTAGAAAAATCCATCTGCTGCGTTTTTTTTTTAACTAACTGTTATTACAAATTATGGTGTTAAAAGCAACACTATATTTCCTTTCAATCAAGCCCAACTTTCTTAAATTCTGGTAAAATCTAGTAGGAAGTTGTAGCAGATTTTCTTTTTTTAATTCGGCAAACACTACTTATAATTCAAAATATGACGAAACGTCTTTAACCGAAGTTTTAACATTTAGTGTTGACCCTGGCAACTGCGCTCCGTAGCGGTCATATTTGGAATTTAAAAATATTTTAATTAAATTTCCGTTTGCCACTTTAATTATGAAAATTTTGTTCAAATCGCTTCAGCTATTGTAGTTTCCAAGATAGCGTCGGCCCCCACTATTAATGGGACACACGGTATATGTGTAGGTGTGTATTAGTAAAAACAGTTAGTGAAAACCAAAATTTCTGAAAAAATTACAAATGTTTCAAATATACAATTTGGTAGTCCCTTTTCTCAAAAGTGTTAAAATTTCTATTAATTTCCAAACTAAAACAAATATCCCACAACGCACTCAGATTTATTAACGCTTGCGCAAATCATACGTTTTATAAAACTGGTACATAAAAATCTCTGTTGGAACTACTGTATAACAATGTACCTACTTGTATTTTCACCCTGTCATTTGCTTGCCTATCATTTTGAAGACTCCCCACTATACCTACGTTTATTTCAGTTTCATCAGTATAAGAAATAAAGATGTCAATGTCTTGTATTTCATATAGGTACATACATATGTATGTAGTTTCTGCTACGAATTAGTTCTCAAATGTTAAATAACCGTGATTTACAAAGTCTTGGATCGGGCTTTACATGTATATCACACGGAGAGTTCCCAAATAGTACGCGTATGTTCGGTTTACTCGGTCCCCAAATGAAAATTTGCCAGCACGGAATATAGGCACTAATTACACTAATTTAGATTATCATAACTTAACAAATATCTAGTAGTAGTAGTAGTAGTTAGTAGTAATAGTATTAGTAGTAGTAATGTGGTAGTCTGATATATGTATGTGTATATGAATAACAACATGTAGAGCTTATTCTTCTTTACTAATTTACTAACATTTCTTCTTTCTGTAGAGTTTACCACAGACACCCCAAACCAAAAGCTTTAGTCTATACAATAATGGAGAGGCAGTGCCCGAAAACTTTTCCGATCCAACAGTGCAGCATGATAAAGTAAGACGAATATAATTAAACATAATCCTCTTTTCCAATATTTGAAGTTTCTATTTACTTCACGTACTGTATATATGTGTTAGATTTGTAGAATATTTATTAGTAGAATACACATGAGTTATTTACTTCCGGGATATTATACAGCCTGTTGAAAGATTTCGACGTACTATTGCTAACTTCGTTATTACCAGTCGCCACCACTGTCGCTCGAAACCTTAGGGCCGAAACCCGATTGCGGGTAACCGGGTTTGAGTACCCGACCTCGAGTATTGCAACAAAGGCTAGTTGTAGTACTTATATCGATGGTGGAAAAGCCACAAATATTTTAAGAATCGGTAATTTCTAATTCTAAAATCTACTAGTTTTTCGTTTTTAATTTGAACTTCTTATCACAACATGTGTTGCTTCCCGACCCGTGTTGTTTAACATCTTTTTATCACTTTTATATAAGTTTTACCTTGTTGCTTGATAATTAAGAGAAGAATGAAATGAAGAGAAGATCGAATTGCTTAGTAAGTTTTCTACATTCTCTAAATATATATGTATATACATATGTTCGAAAGCAACTATTTGTATTCGGTCCTTTATTCGGATACCCAAAACGATCCTAGGGTACCTACTTGAAACAGTCCTAAAATTGAATACCCGATGCCGAGTTCTAGAAAACGGTCCTAGACCTTGGTCCGAGTACTTGTACCCGATTTTGGGTAACCGAGTATTCGGTTCTAGAACCGGATACTTGGGTAACTCGGAACCGGACGGGTACTCGGTTTCTGAAAAAAGCGATTTTAGAGCCCTACTAAAGATAAAAATTTGGTTAGATTAACAAGGATTTATTGTTTTAAATGGTGGTGAAAATGCGATTAAATGCAACGTTTTTGAGATAATTAGAATCTTTTTTTTTCTTAATTTATGGCACACTGTATATTCTTTATATTCATTTCCTTTAAAAAAAAAAACAATGTAATTTGTGATATAGAAGTCTTCATCCCCTATATCCTTAAAATAAATAATAAAAAATTTACAGAACATTTTATAGATGCAGTGCAAATATATGTACATTTCCAAACCTTTCATATTGTAATTTTTTTCGCCTATTCATTGCATAAAAGCAGATTAACTTTATTTTTATTAATGTTTCTCTAGCCTTTACTTATTTTCTTGAATTCACTTAATTCGATTTAGTTGATGAATATTGAACTTTTTCGGTATGTTTTTAAAATACATATACAGTCTATGTATTGGTAGAATTATTATACAGGGTAGCCGCTTTTTGACAGGGACACTAGTGCTATCTCGGAAAAGAAGTTGCGTATTTAGAAAAAAAAATGAAATAGGTTCCGAATAGTTCTGGGGATATACGATAAATAAGTGAAAAATCCGTTTTTACTTTTTTGATGTAGCGTCTTCAATTTTAAAGATAGCAAAAAAGCTTATGAAGGTTCTTTTCATCAACTTCTTCTTTTCAAATACGGCCCTGTACTTTTTTTTAATTTTTTGATGTCATTTTCTATTTTAAATGCAGTGAAAATAATATTTAATATACATCACAATTGTTGAAAATGTTCGCCATTCTTTTCTCTGAAAAGCTGGGTTCTTCAACATATTTATATCATAGCACTGGCAATCATCTTTGGTGTAATTTACTTGCAAGCATCAACTATCTTTTGCCTTAGCTGGTTTATATTCTGTATGTTATCGTAATATACTGTATTTTTTTAAGTACGCCATAAGAAATAATCCAGTGGATTTCCTGTGATGGGTGGAGACTGTGGCTTGAAAACTATAACAAAAATCCAAAAGAAAAAGTGAAAAAATTGTTGTGGTAAGGGATTTTTTCACTTTTTCTTTTGGATTTTTGTTATAATCCAGTGGATTTAAACATGGAGATAGAGGTGGCCATTTTACTCTACCATAGGTACCAATCCATTTGGAGAAGTCTTCTATTTAAAAAATCCCTAAACTTCAGGGGGTTATTGCATAAAATAGTGGAATTGCTGACGTATTAACAAGTGATTACTTCTTCAATAAGGTCAACGTAATTCCTACTTAAATTCCCATCAATAAATTTTGGCCCTATTATGTAATTATCTATCAAATCATATATTTAAAGAAAATCCTACCTGTGGTCGCACTTCCTGCGTTGTGTGGGTTGGTTATTGCATAATGATGTTTGTTCTTTCTATTGAAAACCCCACAATTTGTGAATGTTGCTCCATCTGTCCGCAGAGTATACGTTCTTATAAAAAATCGTTTTCTATAAAATTTCTGTCGAAACCAATTGCAAAACACTAATCTCCTTTCTATATCCCCAGGATATAAACTTTGTACAATTTGGAATTAGTAATTAGTAATTCATATTTGTACTTTTTCAGAATTCTTTTGACTCCAGATGGTGATATGCACGAACTTTCCGGATTCAAATTTACAAATGCTAATACATTTATTTCATTTATTGTAAACCTTGGATTATATTTACCTTTTCTGTAAATGATTAATCGTTTTACGGATAAAGTGTATTCAAATTTTTATATCACAAATATTGAAAAATATACAGTGTTCGATTTAATCTTAATTATTTTAAAAATATTTCATTCGACTATTTTTTCTTTCTTTTATTGATAGTTGCATTTGTGTGATTGTGAACTAAAAGTAATAAATTTTTCATAAATCAACCGAATTGGTAGCAAAATTAGCAATAATGTGTCGAAATCTTTGAACAGGCTGTATATTCTTTGTTTTTTTCATAATCGACTATTGCAGGTAATCAGCAAATAATAAAATAAAAAAAATATTTTCAGGCATTGGTTTATAGAGACGGAAATCTAATTTCGGGTTCCCTCGACGCGCTTATTCAACATTTGGTTCCAACAGACGTATACTACCCCGACAGAGCATATATTTTCGCGTTTTTGTTGTCGTCTCGTTTGTATATTAAACCCCATGACTTACTCGATACAATAAGAAGTTTAAGCGAAAGCCAACAGGGATTGGGTTTATCAGGAAAAAGTTTACAGCCAGGAAGTACAAGATTTACCGAGCATTTGGTTCAATTGCTAGCAGAATGGACAGAAACGTTTCCATATGATTTTAGGTATGGCATTATATATTATTTTTTACCGCTACAGGCCTTAAAGGCCTCTGACTTCCATTTTCTGCAACATTTATTTCCACTTTTTTCTGTTCTTTGCTGTATCTTCCCACATATGTTTAAATGTTTATGCCTATTGCACTTATATCCGCTTTCACTTCCGCAAGCCACTGTTTCTTTGGTATTCCTGTTCTCCTTTTTGCATCGTCTCCTTCATATAAAACTTTTTAAATTTTTTATGTCCTAACCACCTCGTCCTTTGCGCTCGCACCTTTTGCGTTATTTTTACTTTCTTGTACAAGTCCATTACCTCTCTGATTGTGCTTTTTCTCCACTCACCTTCTGTTGTTCTTACACCTCCTAACATTTTCCTCAAAATTCTTCTTCGTTCGTCGAGACAGAGTCGTCTTGTCTTAAACTGTTCCCAACTCTAAATTGCTTTGAATAACAACCATCTATCAAAATTTTATTTCTTGAATCTCTTAGTGTCGTTTCCACAAGGTTTATTATTTTCTTTGTAATTTCCAATCTTGCCAGTGCTTCATACTATCTTTCTCTGGGAATGGAATCATATACCTGTCCATCCGCTGTCGATCTCCCACGTCTGAAACCTCCTCGTATTTCTCTAATCGTTTTCGTGTTATGTTCATTATTTCTTCTTTCCACACTCTTTGTATCAAGTACCTAACCTATTTTCTCTTGCAACTTCTGTCCTCCTTGTTTTAATACTTCTCAAGGGATTTCACTTTCTCCAGCGCTTATATTGGTCTTTAAGTCTTTTATAATTCCATATATTTTATTTTATTCAATTTTCATTTATATTTCAGGGATGAAAGGGTTATGCAACATGTACGCACAATCACTCAACATTGTTGTGCACTCAACTCTTCCCTTCGAGCTAACGTATCGTCGTTGTTACATAATCTACTGCAGAGGCTAACCGCATTGGAGTCTTATGAAAGATCACTCGAGGTTCCCCCGATGCCGTTAGACGAAAATTGGGTTGACATCACCGAATTATGTCCACATACAGGCGATCTGGCACAACAATTAACGCATGTTGAACTGGAAAGACTGTCGTATATAGGGCCAGAAGAATTTGTGCAAGCATTTGCTAAAGAAAATCCACATTTAGAGACATCTTTCAAGGATATGAAGAAAACGCACAACTTAGAGCAATATGTCCAATGGTTTAATAGATTAAGTTACTTCGTTGCCACGCAAGTTTGTCGGGTAAGTTAATACTATATGCTCATACACCCTAATACACAAAACAAATACCTGCAGTACCCAAAGAAGAAACAGCGGGTTAAAGTAGTAGAATATTGGATAGAAGTTGGAAGGGAGTGCTTTAATATAGGAAATTTTAACAGTTTAATGGCCATAATCGCAGGATTAAATATGTCACCCATATCTAGATTAAAGAAAACGGTAAGTTTGTAGTTGATTATCCTTATGCTGCTTGCTTTATGACATATATGCGTATTTATAGTGGAATAAGATACATTCTGGAAAATTTGCCATACTGGAACATCAAATGGACCCTAGCAGTAATTTTAGTAGTTATAGAAGTACTCTAAAAGCAGCAATGTGGAGAAGCGCGGGCGCTACAGATCAAAGGCAAAGAATTGTGATCCCATTTTTCAGTTTATTAGTTAAAGACTTATATTTTTTGAATCAAGGATGTTCTAACAAGTGAGTATATATTCACCGTCTTGTGTCTATTTATTTAAATCTATAATGATATTTACTCGTAGACTGCCCAATGGACACATAAATTTCGAAAAATTTTGGCAATTAGCGAAACAGGTAACAGAATTTATGGCCTGGAAGCAAGTAACCTGCCCGTTTGAAAAAGATCAGAAAATAATTACTGTACTCCAGCACAGCCCCGTACTAAACGAAAACGCATTAGCTTTAGCAAGCTTTGATTGCGAACCACCAGATAATAATCAAGAAAAAGAGAGATGTAAGAGTTTAAAAGCAGAAGGAAACACTACTTAACTAAAATAATTTCGAATTGACTTTTTATGTGTGAATTTTGTACAAATATTTACATTGATTTATATATATTTAAATGGAAAACCAGTGATTTTACAACAACTTTTAATGATATTTATCTCTTTTTATGAACTAGTAGTTTTAGTACGGGATATCTCATACAAACGTCTATTTTAGACATTTCTTACTGAATTGGTATACTGTAATATGAAGGACCAATTAGACTTGAACAAAGTTTTGTTAGATATTTTGCATTTTACATTGAACTATTCTTTCATGTAAGTAGATGTATTCATATTGTAGAATGCATAATGCGCACATTCTGTTTTATTTTCAAGCACAAGTACGTCTTGCTCATTGCTGCATTCTACAAGTCTCTGCAAATTCTGACAATTATTTTGTGGTTTTTGTTATTGCAGTATCTTTCAAAACTGCTGGAATAGAATAAGTATCGCAAACAGTATGAAATCGCAGTTTCAGGAGTAGTTCTATACTTCACCAAGTACCTAATTTAAATAACAGAAAACAGTTCAAGTCATTTTCAGCACAATTTTCTTGTTTATGTATCTAAAAAAAGCGTTTGTGTATTTTGCAAAAGAGTTTAGTTGTATTATTTTTATATATAATATATATACCTATCATGTATATATTGTATAAACTTTCTGTGATTAAGTTAATTTTTATTTTTTTATCTTGAAGTGTAAAAATCGTTATTTTATTACATTCTCACATTATATCCTCCATTTGCACTACTTATTACAGTATTTGTATAAGGATACATCAGAAGAGCACACACTCCATGCTTAATAACACCCCAACATGTTGAATCCTGACTTTAAAATGGAACATTTTTATGAATAGACTTAGCATTCTATATTATTCTGATGAATTATGAACTGTGTATGTATATATACATATTTATAAATTATTAGTTTTTTTAAGTACCAAATTGCCATTATTTATTTAAAATAATACAGGATTGTTAATTTTTAATGTTTTAATTAAAAATTACCTTGCTCTATATCGAAAGTATATTCTTTTACTGTCGTATTAATTACAGTGAGATTTACTATAATGTATTTATAATATTGATAATTGCATTAAGTGTATTAAAGTTTTATATTTATACACATAATGTTTTATACCTCACGTTTTCCATAAAATTATGAAGTACTTAAGTGAACACTATAAATAATTAGCAATGCAATTATCTATTTTGTCTTGTATTAATAGGAAAATGCTTGAATATAATGCCATAATCAAAACATAAATCAAGTAATTGCAGTATTACATTCAGCCTATATTTATTGGAGAAATTCTATATTTAGCGTAATAGTCACGCACTTTTCGTATGTACCTAATATAAAATTTCTTTTCCATGCGTTTTTTGTTACAATCCAAATATTTAACAGGCTACAAACATTCGATATAATTTAAGTAATTTCCTATATGCTTTGCCTCACAATGCTATTAGATAAAAAAGGATATACAAAAGACTTAATTTAATCAGTATTCTAGTCATTAGGTAAGAGATTCACTGCTAATTAAAAACTATATGTTGCATTATTGTAACTGTTTATAAATTGTATAAATTTGTAACTGGTACCAATTTGTTTTATGTAAAAATAAAATGAAATCTTGAATGCGTTTTATTTATTTTAATCATCCCGAATCTGCAAACACCAACACGATTAGCCAATATGAAATTTAGTATAAATAATAAAAGTTTTCCTTACCTACACACATAAATGTGTTGCAAAATAATATCATCTGCTAATATAGTGAAATGCTATTTAAGTAAATACTTACGGTCGTGGAAATAACAATTTATTATTCAAAACTCATTACTAAATTGAAACTTCTATACGAAAAAAGGTTTAAAATTTGATTAACAGTTTTATGCGCTAACTCGTAAGAACCAAGAGTTGCTGGTTCTTAAAGGTTTTCAAAAAAACAAAAAGTTAGGACACATCGTTTATTATGTACATAAACAAAACAAATTACGAATCGGAGCGAAATATATTTTTAAATTTAATTTATATTAAAAATATAATATACTTTCTCCGGAAAACACCACCACCTAAGGAAATAGTAAAGTAAAGAAATAATAAATTGATTAGGGTTTAAAACAATGTTGAGCTCCCAATTTATTAATAAATTCCGAATTTTCTGACAACAGAACCTATCAAATAGCTACATACTGACAAAAAGATTATTTAATACATGAGAAAGATTCTATACAGTTGAAATGCCGAATATCTATAAAGTATGGACGTATATTTTAGCACTTAAATCTCTGCAAGAATGAATTAAATTTTAAGTAAAATGTTTTATACTAAAAAGAAAGAAAAACGTGCATATTTTAGCTCTATATCTAAATATAATTTTCTTGGTCTACGCGCACACATTTTTATTTCAAAAATATGTTCTTTACAAATGACCAAAAACTCACATTTAGGCAGCACGTGTATTGAGGGTCACCAGGACTACTCTGAACAAATAATCCTATGAATGTAGACGAGTGATGAGTTGCCTACATACGCACTCGTTCAACAAAAATATTACGTTCAAAAAGGGGAATCCGCAACTGGATTTTGTTTTCAATTGCAGTCAATAAAGGGCATCCCAAATGTTATTGCTACAGAAAAGTCTTTTATTTTCTCTTTGAGAAGTGACAGTATGCCTTTAGTTCTTTGATAAGCATTATCTCTGGTTCTTTGTAAATGAAGTTGATCAAGTTTTTGATAGTGAATAATAAAAGTACATAAGTGCATGATAGTTTTAAAAGAGAAATGCAAAGTTCTTTAGCTCTTTATATAGAGAAATTCTCGAAACAGGCAAGTAATTGCAACTATATACTTCAAATAACTTTTGTATGATGGAGAAATAACTAATAAAAAGGAGTTCAATAATTTTTGTAAAAAAAAATTATCTGTAATTTTTTTATGAGAGAGATGAAAATTAATTTTGTGATGAGCTGTTTCTATTTATTTTATAATATCATAATTTTTATTTTTTTAATATATTTTTTTTTTGTATTTCATCATAATCTTGAATTTCATATATGTTTTTTTTAATAAAAACTTGAACTTAGCTTACTTTTTCATTTATATTTATAACTGGAACGAAATTTGTCATAAAATTTTACACCCTAAAACTTGGTTTCGATATCATATAATACATATTTCCTTGATTTATATTATTTCAAAGTTTCGTATAACACGGGTTTGATATAACACAAAACAAGGTTTATGTTATATCTAAGCTTAAATTATGTTATTTGATATTATATCTTTTAGTTTAAATAAATAAATAAATATATACGCATTTTCAGAAAATACAAAAATTAATGTTTATAAAACCCTTTGTTCATGCAATGGCTAGAACTACATAGTTCATAATCATGAAATTATTTATTTATATATATTATTATATATTTATTATTTTTTCTTTGTATGTGTAATAGGAGCATACATAATAGGGTTCAAAATATTTTGCTTGGCCGCTATACATATACATGGCGGCAGTGACCCTGCATTGTGGTGGCACCTATATTTTAGTAGAAGTAATAAGTAATATCGCTAATAGCTTAAAATTTTGTAACTCCACTTGGGTTGATGGGTTGCCTATTTACGCGACACACACATAAAGCGGTGCCAGTAGTACGATCCGTAGTACTGTGCATCTGTGCAATATAGTTGAACAGATATAACGGATATAACAGAGAAAGGCAAGAGAAAAACCTTGCTTTGGTTATGAAAAGATATAATATTATAACCAAATAATTCATACAGACATAAAATAATGGAATATATACAGAATATAATGCTATCTAATTAGGGATTTGGCTATTTCTAATATCTATAACGGTTTCCGCTTTCTTATAATTTTATAACACATCGTAATAATCGTAAACAATGATATAGTCGCGTCATCTATGCAAAACAACTGAAGTTGTGCCGCATGTCGATAGAGCAGTCGACTATTTACAAAACGTCAATTCGTAAATTTATCAAAATGTGCGGTCTTTTTCTATGCTAAGTAATTGTCAATCTCGTAATTAGTTTGTAGTATATGTGCGTTTAGACTATTATATTATAGAGAAACACAATAATCTTGTGAAAAGAACTTACAAATTTAGTGTGAGAAAATGGGGAACGTTCACGCGTTTTCAACTACACCTTCACCACCAACACCTCCACCTCCAGTTAGCACCGGCGTTTCCAGCGAATCTGCAAGCGGTCAAATAGAAAATCCAGGTCCTTTAGAAGATATTCATACCAAATGTAAAAGTACGTACAACATTAATGAGTTTACAAACACGTGGAGCATTAGCGTCTAACCTCATTTTCTCAAAAATTTTAGATGTTTTTCCTACTTGTTTTGAAGGAGCTAGAGTAATGTTGACAAGAGGTCTTAGCAATCATTTTCAAATATCACACACAATTAACATGAGTTCAATTACTCCAAGTGGTTATAGATTTGGTGCTACGTATGTAGGAACAAAACAAATATCTCCGAGTGAGGCTTATCCAATTCTTTTGGGTGATATTGATCCTTCAGGGAATTTAAATGCCACTATAATTCATCAATTTTATCCAAGTATTCAAGCTAAGTTTGGAGCTCAGGTACATAATATCAAATCATAAGCTATTTTAAGGTGTTAAATAACATGATTACAGATACAAAATTCAAAATTTACTGTCGCTCAATTGACCACAAATTTTAAAGGTTCTGACTATACTGCTAGTGTTACAGTAGCTAACCCTGATATAATAGCTGGATCTGGTGTGGTTGTTTTACATTACTTACAAGCAGTAACACCAAGATTATCGTTAGGGTCAGAACTTGCATACCAAAAAGGTCAGGCGATACCTGGAGGCGAAATAGCCTTACTCAGTGCAGCTGCCAAGTAAGTACCTTAATTTATAGTTATAGTTTATACTAATTATGTGTTATATAGGATGCCCCAATTAATATTTTTACATTTAGATAACCATTATAATTAAACAACAGTTGGCTTGATTAATCCCTTAAATCTCGTAATTTGTTACATTCTTTGGTTGTATTGAAAATAAATGATCCTTAGCATAAGTTTTAAGGAAATAATGAATGTAATTTAGTAATAGCATAATAAGTGTGAGATTTGATGTCCTCTCGTTTATCTGGGGTAATGGAAGGAAAGAGTTGTACAGATAATTAACGATCATGAATAAACAGTAAGACTTACAAAACGCAAAAAAAATTTTTTGTAGCAAATAGTCCTTGAATGTAAAAAAAAACATTTGTGTGAAATAAATTGAGTTTTCATCGTAGAATGATAAGTGAACGAAGAAATACAGCAGCAATTTACTGTATTTCGTATTATGTAGTATCGCATTCATTAATTTTCTGAATATGGGTATGTATCTATAAACTTGCGGGCAATTTTTTCATTGGGTGCCCAAGAAAATTTATAGCTATTCATGATGCGTAGTTGCCGCATGTGTCGAACAAGCTAGTACATATGCATACCGGTGTAGGATTTGGCAATCCTCCATACGTTACATGCAAAATTTAAAAGAACAACTGAAAGTACAGAAGATAAAAGATAGAAAGTAATTGTTAGTTTTTTACTCAGTCAAAGTGATTGTGGTCTATTCATTTTGATGTTTTTGTTGGTAATTATCACTCATCGTTAATTGTTTTAAATACTATTAATAAATCTATTAAATTTACTCTCTAGGGAGCTGTGAAATTATTTATTCAAAATATCACGTTGATAGACCTGATAGTGACAAATAAAATACATCTGCCATGTGTACTGTATTGGTTTATTGACGCTCAAAAATGTTTACAATAAATCATACAGTTTTTATTATCGGATCATACTTCAGAAATGGTGTAAAATTAGAAAATGGTGAATGTGGTATTCTTTGCAGCAGCCATGTATAGAATTTCAGGCTGAATTTCCAAATTTTCCAGTAAAATATGACAGTTTTGCGGCAATCGATACAAAAATCAGCGGCAAAATTCCGTGAAACAGGATCTGCGTTCTGAAAACCAGGTCGTGGCAGACCATTAAAACGGACAGTTCACAATATAGCAGATGTTCAGCAGCGAATAACTCAATCACCTAAGAAATTCGATTCGTAAGCTTTCACAGCAAACGCAACTTTCATATGGAACATGCCATACAATCCTTAAAAAAGATCTACAATAATTCCCATAGAAGTTTCATTCCATGCAAGAGCTCTTACCCATTGATCACGTAAGCGGACTTAATTACTGTCAATGGTTTTTGGGCACGATGAATAATGACAACGTTCTTGACAAATCCTTTTTCTCGGATGAAGCATGCTTTCATTTATCAGGATAATTAAATGAACAAACTATGCCCATCTTTTTGTACCGGGTGATTCAGTAAGGGTGGCGACCGGCTGTATCTCGGAAACTGCTATGCCTAGAGCTTCGGGACAAAAAAATTCATAACCAATGTGGCCACCAGAAATATCCGAAAATTATTTTCATGTTCGAAATTTTACCGCTAGGTGGCGTATCTGCTATGTTCAATCATAAAATCAGTATTATCTCAGAAAATTGCAGGTTGAGCTATAGTTTTGAATGGACCGTTCGAAAGCTGAGTTGATGTCGCATTATTTTGTTTAATGACTTTTTTTCATATCTGCCATAATAAGGAGCGGGGAAGCCAATCAATTGTTTAATATGTAAATTTTAATATCTCCTGAACCATTCAACCAATCTGAAAATTTTTGGACTCGTTCAATTGAGTATTTCATGGGTTTTTTCTAGAAAAATTGTCGTTCTAGCATTTAGTTTGAAATAGGTAAACTACAGGGTGTTTTCTGTAGTGATAATATATTCTGGTGAATTTCAAGAAAAAATTAAATGTAACCCTGCTATATAATTACCAGTGTCGCAAGCTAAATTAAATTGTTGAAATTTTAGTGAAAACCGCAAATTAATATCTCTATCCGTTCTCGATTTACCGCCAAAAGAATGAAATTTGTAACAAAAATCAACTGCGGCCATGAAAGTAGCGGACGCGACGGATCGTTTCCATGGAAACTACGAAACTATCAGATTATTTATTGCATATATCAGCCAAAAATAGTCAAAACAGAATGGAATAAATTATTAACGAGAATAATAACAGCAAAAAGAAAATATCTAACCAAAAATTTTAATTATAAATGTTCGGAATGTTTACCATCACTGGTCACCCACAAATTGAGTCTGTTACTATCGTTATCGTAAGTTTCATCCTTACCATGTCATCTTACATCAAGAATTAAAGGATGGCGATTTTGACCATGCAGCATGCGCTATTGGTCAGAAAGCAATCCTCACTGGTTACGCGAAGTTCAATTTCAAAATCGTTGGCGTGTTAATGTTTGGTCTGAATATTTGGGGGAAAATTATTGGTCCTTACTTTTTTGAACAGCGTTTAAATGGTGTGGCTATTTTTTGGAAAATATATTGCCTTTATTGTTCGAAGATAGTTCCCTGGAGACAAGAATGGGTATGTGGATTCAGCAGGATGGTTTCCCGGCGCATTATGCCCGAAGTGTCCAGGCATTTTTAAATAACCGGTTCCCAAATGAATGTATAGACTGGGGTAGCATTTTTTCTTGGCCGCCGATGTCCCGCGATCTCATAGTAATTGATTTTTATTCATGGAGTAGACTTAAAGATATAGTATATAAAGACCGCCCAACAACACCTGATAATATGAAACAAAGAATTCGAGAAGCCGTCAGAAATATTTCCATTGCCGAGGTAGACGCGAGTGTTTTATCCACAAGTAACAGACTCAATTTGTGGGTTGCCAGTGATGGTAGA
This sequence comes from Cetonia aurata, assembly GCA_949128085.1. Lineage (NCBI taxonomy): Eukaryota > Metazoa > Arthropoda > Insecta > Coleoptera > Scarabaeidae > Cetonia > Cetonia aurata. Next base: position 33,548,564 of record OX421882.1, read on the forward strand.
CATTCCGAACATTTATAATTAAAATTTTTGGTTAGATATTTTCTTTTTGCTGTTATTATTCTCGCTAATAATGTATTCCATTCAGTTTTGACTATTTTTAGCTGATATAAGCAATAAACAATCTGATAGTTTCGTAGTTTCCATGGAAACCATACGTCGCGTCGCCTACTTTCATGGCCGCAGTTGATTTTTGTTACAAATTTCATTCTTTTGGCAATAAATCGAGAACGGATAGAGATATTAAAATGCGGTTTTCACTGAAATTTCAACAATTTAATTTAGCTTGCGACACTGGTAATTATATAGCACGGTTACATTTAATTTTTTCTTGAAATTCACCAAAATATGTTATCACTACAGAAAACACCCTGTAGTTTACCTATTTCAAACTAAATGCTAGAACGACAATTTTTCTAGAAAAAACCCAGGAAATGCTCAATCGAACGAGTCCAAAAATTTTCAGATTGGTTGAATGGTTCAGGAGATATTAAAATTTACATATTAAACAATTGATTGGCTTCCCCGCTCCTTATTATGGCAGATATGAAAAAAAGTCATTAACCAAAATAATGCGACATCAACTTAGCTTTCGAACGGTCCATTCAAAACTATAGCTCAACCTGCAATTTTCTGAGATAATACTGATTTTATGATTGAACATAGCAGATACGCCACCTAGCGGTAAAATTTCGAACATGAAAATAATTTTCGGATATTTCTGGTGGCCACATTGGTTATGAATTTTTTTGTCCCGAAGCTCTAGGCATAGCAGTTTCCGAGATACAGCCGGTCGCCATCCTTACTGAATCACCCGGTACTGTTATTTCATTTACATCTGCTGTTAGCACGAGGGTTACGTAAAGCAAGTTTTATGTCCCCGGATCGACTTTAAAAGAGGAAACATTTTTTAATTTTTGATTTCTCACAAAAATTTCACTCTTGATGATTTACTCTGCTTGTTTTCAAACTTACAAAACACAAATTACTTTTTATTTAACTCGAACGGTTCTCGCTAGAAAATATACAGATTGGGCTCAAGTTTTATTTAATAAATTTAACAAATAATGGTACAATAAAATAAAATTCTGAAAAAGCTAAACTATTAATTTTCTATTCAAATAACGCTTCTTCTTTTTCTGCACAGATTTCAATGCGAGCTCTAAATTCATTGAAACTGCGTCTTATTTCTAAGATTGATAAGGACTAGACTGCATTTTGTATCCTATTTTTTAATTGCTCTTCATCATTGTCTAGCGGCTCACTGTACACAATTTGTTTTAAACGACCCCACAGATAAAAGTCCAATATTGTAAGATCAGGACTTCTCGGTGGCCATAAAATGGGACCATCTCTTCCTATCCAGTTATCATGGAACTCTGTATTGAACCACTCGCGAACAATGCCGGCATAATGGACAGGGCACCCATCGTGCTGGTAAAACATTTCTATTCGGTAGTTTTAAATTTGTGTGTTCTCCTTAAATTTCTTTGTAAATGAGAATTACTTATCCCAGTTAGTATTGGCCTCCTTCTTAAAGACAACTTTGGAGCTTCTATTGCGGAATGAACGGCGAGAACTCAAGCAGCATCGTCTTCATCGAACAACTTCTTTGACCCTGTTTTAAGGAATTTGGTCACCAAGTTTTTTGCTCCGGAATTTGAAATGGTAACTTCCGGGTATTTTTGGCTGAATTTTCTGATAACAACTCGATAGCACTCTTCCCCAGTTCCGTAACATTCAATTAAATAAATTCTTTGTTGTCAACGTTATAGCATAAATATTGTTCAAATTAGCGAAGATTTAATTTACAGTTCTACTAACATGCTACTAACTTATTAGATTTGTCAATTGCTGTCAGTTGTGTTGTTCAATGAAATCCGCCTACTAGAGTTACTTCTAAAAATTACGATAAAAAATCGTAAGTCCAAATTTTGAAGAAAAAGGATATATTCTCGAGAACGGTTCGAGTTGTATCAATCATTCAAGTAATTTGTGTTTTGGGGGTTTGAAAACAGGCAGAGTAAATCATCAAGCGTAACATTTTCTGAGAAATCAAAAATAAAAAAAATTTCCTCTTTTAAAGTCGATCCGGGAAGATACTGTAGATAGTAGCTCATTGTACTGCTGCTTCAAACAATTCAAAAAACCTATCCATCAATTGAATCAGAGCTGTTTCATTGGTGGTAAATATTTACCACTTATTTGCCCACTTCTAGATATCAACGTTAATTCATGAGGTATTGTCCAATAGCAGTACAGCTTTCTGTGGGTCATTTTTAGATGGGCCACAAACCTTATAACGAACCATTTAAAAATTGTCCTATCCATCCAGGCACATTTTTAAGTGAAGCGAAGAATTTAAAATGTCTGTTCTCTAAAACCACGCATTTACTTTCTTGCCAATAACACAGTGTTTTACTTTATGGGTGTCGACAGCACTTGCCTAACAGCACTTAGAAGTTCTTTGGAAGATTTATGTTTTGAACTTGACACTCCTCCATAGACATTTCTAATAAAGGCCAGTTTCATTGGTATTGTATATTTTTGTGTAGAGTACATTTCCACGCTCTTTAAACAAGCGCAAGGCTCTTATGCTTGGTTTTGGAGCACAATATTATTTTAACCGAAACTAAAAAGTTGATAAGACGGTAAAATTATATTTATATTAATGTGAACCGTCTAACCAATCAACAGATAAGACAAGAAGGGCCTCTTGTCATTTCTAGCGGGCCCGCATGCACGACTTCAGCGGTGATTACAGCACTCTGTTAATTTACATAGAGAGCGTCACTGCAATCAAAATTCTGATGTTAATCTTGAAAGTCGTTGAGAGTAATTAATTAATTTAATATAAATTTAGTTACACTTAAAATTTAATCAGAGTTCATACAAGATCGAATGGTTTTATGGTTGAAAGTTATTCATCGTCAAAGAGAAAAACTAAAAAACATATCATAGTTATGTATAATTGGTTAGTCTGCGCGCGAGTGTATGTGTAACCGCAATTTTGAGATTAGTTCCTTAACTAGCAATCGTTCGTTATTATTGGTGTAAATTAAAAAAGAAAGCTGATGCATCTGGTGCTAAAATAATGTATTATCGCTGACGGTCACTTTTCGGCGACACAAACATCATCAAAAGCGCTGACAGAAAGTGACCTTCTTTCTTGTCTTATCATTTCGCTGCTCTAACTAGTAAGGAAAATGAGCGCATCTACTTTGAAATGTTAGCAGCGAGAATCCGTAAAGCCGTTAAATTGGGAGTAATTGCGTATGTGAACTACTTGTACAATTTACTATTGAAACAAACTTTACATCGGCAACTATCGGCATCATAGAAACCGATGTGCTATATCTAAACCTGGTATAAGACTAATCCGAGAAATATTTGGGTGTTTGTAGTGGCGCCTACAATATAACATATATCTTATCAAGTCTCATCACAAGCGAAAAAGCTAAGGCTCAATTATCTTTTATGCATGTAGGTATACAACAGAGAATTACCAATGGTCTGGTACGATTGGAGTTTCTGGAATACATTTGTGTTACTATCAAAAAGCAAGTAAGCAATTGCAACTCGGTGTCGAATTAGAAGCCAATCATCGAATGCAGGAAGCTGTGACGTCCATAGGTTACCAAGTCGATCTGCCAAAAAGTGATGTTGTGTTTAAAGGTAAGATTGACAATTATGCAACCTACCCTGATTAAATCCCTTTATTTTCAGGGCATGTCGATTCAAATTGGTCAGTAGGTGCGGTTTTAGAGAAAAAATTAAATCCATTGCCTTTTACATTAGCGCTTAGTGGACTCATGAACCACGGAAAAGGTCAATTTAGACTCGGAGTGGGTATTATTATTGGATAAAAGTGTTTTAGCGCTGGTGCATTAGTTTAAATTCATTGCCTATATAATGAAGTATAAGCCTAGAATCATGAACAGTTATTCTACACAAGGAAGATTAACAAATGTGTATATATGACTTTAATTTAATCATTAGAAAAATTAATTCACAATCGATCTTCACCTGAATTTTGCATTTATTTGTAAATATTTTTTTAAAAAACTTCCAACACCGTTATGTATAAAAAATAAAATTAAAACAGTAAGTGTTGATAGATATTTTTTGTTATTCTACTGCAAAGTCACTTATAAGTGTAAGAATAATTAGGTTTCCAAATCGTTAATATGGACGCATCAGTTTTCTAAGTCTTAGTTTCTACTTTATATTGCTAGGAAACTGCCAGTCTTGTCTTTTTATAAAGATCGAAGTGCTTTGTTATTTTATATTTTACTTTACAAATTGCACTGTACAATGGAATGATTGAATTAAATGTGTTGTATTAAGAATATATTTGCCTTATTTTTAAAAAATTGAAGGTGGATTTCATCTTGGTGCCTCTAACACCACTTTTCTTAAAGTAACTTTGCCGAAATACTATTATAATAATATATAACATGAATAAATGTAGAAAATAGTGCATGGTACGTATTTTTTGAAAAAGTTTATGAATCTATCGGGCGTCAATTTAAATCTTCGGCACAGATTTTTATACAATTTCATGGTAGCAAGTGGTCTATTTTATAAGCCGCTATATTATATACAGGGTGTAGCAGAGAGGTAAATAAAATAATATCCGTGTTTATATTATAGTTGTTCAACCTGATGCTGGTACCTGATGAGTAACTTAGGTGCACACTTTATCCCGTACGCCATCTGTCAACCATTCCGTTGTACCTACACGTTGTTGCATAACTATAGTATATACAGGGTGGTCCAAAAGTCTGGAAACGGTGAATTTATTTCGCGTACGGGTACAAAATCGAAATTCTGATACTGGGGTCTTTAGTAATTTCGGACGAGGAATCGAATGGGCTCATCAGATTTTTGCCCCGACGGGGCCTTATACGAGAAATGAGACCCAACTTTGAAATTTCAAATGGAAACCCATATTTTTTATTGCAGATTCGGCTTCAGCGGGAAATTTTACATCCAAAATGGTTAAGGCCCAAAAAATTTTCGGCCATTTTTGGGCCTTATGCAGCGTTTCTTGTTAAAACGTGCGGGGACTTCTGTAGGATTCAGAATAGGGGGCGAAAACTGATATTCTGCTACTGACGATTTTCACGGTAACAGGGTTTAATCGAAGTGTGATAGGATATGTTTTATTCTGAACGTAGGAAAACCATTTGAAACTCATAGGCGTGGAGGACAGGTGAAGGGCTCAACCCTGTTAATTCAAATAACAGTCTACATTTTACTGTGGATTTAATTTTATTCATAACTTGTCACGGTATTGGACATGGTTATTTTATTAGATGTTCAAATTGGTGTCCATCCACTGCAGTGCAGTGTGCGAGTCGTTGGTAGATTTCTTCGTTCACTCGTGTCAACATCTCCGGGGTTATCGTGGCCGATACCTCTACTATCCTTCTCTGGAGTTCTTCGATATTCGCAGGCTTGGTTTCGTAGACTTTATTCTTCAAATAGCCCCAATAAAAAAAATCTAAAGGGGTGAGGTCAGGAGATCTTGGGGGCCACTCAATGGCGCCTCTCCTACCTATCCAGCGCCCAGGAAATATAACATTGAGAAGCTGCCTTACGGCTAAGGCAAAATGCGCAGGTGCCCCATCTTGCTGATACCAGACGTTCTCGAATTGATCTCCAACAACAGCACGAATTGCTGGAATGATATCCCGTTCTAGCATGTCCAAGTAACGAGCGTGAGTGAAATTTTCATGTAGAAAGAATGGCCCAATCATTTGGTTATTCAAAATTCCAGCCCAAACATTGATTTTATCCTGCCATTGCGTGTGTGTATCTCGCATCCAGTGGGGATTTTCATCGGACCAATATCTCATATTAAGGCGATTGACCTCGCCATTCAAACTGAATCCCGCCTCATCCGAGAAACATGTCCAAAAGAAGGTGAAATGATTGGCAAGATATCTCTCCATCATTACATCGCAATATTCCAGACGACGATCAAAGTCTTCTGGGGTGAGCTCCTGCACTAAACGTATCTTGTAGGGATGCCAACCATGCGTTTTGAAAATTCTTTGCACGGATGATTTACTCACCCCAAGAGGTTGGGCCAACCTTCTTTGGCTCACATGAGGATCCTCGATGGCACTGAGAAGAACGTCCAAGGCTTTCTCCTCATTAGTGGCACTTTTCCCCCGTCCCGATCTTGGCAAGTTTGCTACAGACCCGGTCGCCGTAAAACGGTCAACCGTTTTTTTCACCGTTGACTTTGAAATCGGAGGCACTTCAGGATGGGTGACGTTAAACAAATTCGCAGCACTCTCGTATGACCGCTGTTTGTCACCGTATCAGCGCATTATCAAGATCTCTATTCTCTGACGGGGAGTCAAGGGCATATTTAGCTCGAAGAAAAAACTTATGAAAGAATTATCACTTAGAACAAAAGTTATTCAGGTGATGAATATGATTTTTCACACAATGACCACGTTACACTGATTTGCCTTTACGTTTACCGTTAGGAAGCGAGGAATATTTTCTTTCGCACAAACATGAAAATACAAAAGAAGTTGCGAGGGCAAATGTTTACTATTGTGGGACTTTGTATTAAATAAATATTTTCCGTGTGATGTATGGCTACATGAGCGTCGAGTCTTATTGTTTTCATTCTGTTAGTGAGAAAGAGTAGAGTGAGAAAGAAAACATCGCTCTGAGGCTTCTCAAGCCCAAACAACAAACACAATCAGTCAGGAGTGGTAATTGGCGAGAAAAATGTGGGTCTTCGATCGGATCACCAGAATTCGGGTATTAACCAACTGGGATGTAGAATTTCCTGCTGAATCCGAAATTGCAATACAAAATAGGTTTGCAATCAAAATTTCGCAGTTGGGCCTCATGTCATCTTGTGCCCCCTGTTCTGAATCATTCAGAAATCCCCGCATTTTTTAATAGAAAACGCTACACGGGGCTCGAAAATAGGCGAAAAACGACGCATAAGACCCAAAAATGGACGAAAAACGCTGCATAAGGCCCAAAAATGGCCGAAAATTTTTTGGGCCTTAACCATTTTGGATGTAAAATTTCCCGCTGAAGCCGAATCTGCAATAAAAAATATGGGTTTCCATTTGAAATTTCAAAGTTGGGTCTCATTTTTCGTATAAGGCCCCGTCGGGGCAAAAATCTGATGAGCCCATTCGATTCCTCGTCCGAAATTACTAAAGACCCCAGTATCAGAATTTCGATTTTGTACCCGTACGCGAAATAAATTCACCGTTTCCAGACTTTTGGACCACCCTGTATATGAACAAGGTTGATATGTAATAGGTGTAATCATATATGATCAAAAGTCTTGGATAAGAAGTCTACTTGTAACCATTAACCAGAGAAAAAAATATTTTGTAAATCTCGTAGGCTAGCACCGGGCCCGTGTTCGATGAACATGCTGACACTATCATTCAGCCTTAATCGCTGTTAGTTTAGTGCGGATCGCCGCATGGAGTGAATGTGTGTAAAAACGCAGCGCTATACACCGTAGAAATTGGCAGATTCCGTGTTAATTTACGGAAAGGCGGGAATAAATACAAATGAAACAATACGTGTGTATGCCGATCTTACACTCTTTGTTCGCAAAAAAGTCGCATAGTAAAAGCACGTATTTGGAAATTTTCTGTATCTACGTTTACTTATGTGTAATTCACTTCAATTCAATTCATTATGTGTTACTTGATTAAATAAGATCCAAAAGAAATAGCTTAGATTCATGTAGTATACCGATTTATTAAAAACTAGCTCAATAAAAGCAAAGTCGCATATTTGGTGGAACTCTAATGTCCTATCAAGGTACTGAATTTTTTTATTATTTAATGATAAAATCTGCTTTCGGTGGATTTGTGCTTTATATGTGGTGTGGTTAATACCAAACGAAAATTTACTTTCTTATTTGTTACATCCTGTATATACAATAAATTGATTTATTTTGCGAATTCATATGTTGAAAGAGTTGAGAGTTGACATATATCGCTGACAGAAATTAACTTACAATTCACAAGTTTGGCATTACATCTCTAATTAATAGCAATAAAGGAAGACGCTGCTTGTTGATATTATTGATTACAAAAACTAACACTAGCTTACATTTTCTTAAGTTGGGTAAAATATTTACAACTAAAATCAATAAGATTTAAATGAAATTCAGTCAAATGGAATTATTTATTGTAATTGCATTATAATGTGTACTTATTTTGCCTGTAATAGTTGAAATATTCATTTTGCATCGTTCATTATACGAATGTGACGGACGGATCACCCTGCATATGCAAAATCCTAGAATATTAACTGTAGGTGGAGTGGATAGCCGGCCTCGCATATTGCAATTAGTTCATCTTTGTTCACCTAGGAGAGGTAGCGTAATGGATTCATTACGCTACCTCTCCTAGGTTTGCGTCTCCCACCCACAGCCTACCTGAGCTAATCCAAACTGAAATAATGGCAGGTGGGACGCCGCTGATATACTACAGTGACCGCGGTATTTAAGCAGGTTTTGAAATCAAGAGTATTCTCATAATTAAGTAATACTAAATATTGATTATTTACTTATTATTAATTATTTTTGTGTTGTTTATTATTATTCGTTGTTTTCTATTTTCAAAACCTACTTGAATACCTTTAAGGCGTGCATGAACATTGTGAGCGTAGAAATACCCAATGTTATAAGCTTTGGACTAAGTGTTACCACCTGAACGAAGAAAACAAAAAAAATATCTGTAAAATTTATTTATTCCTTTTGCATAAGTTCATTGCAATAGCAATTGTCATACTGGAACAATTAATAAAATTGTATGAGTATCAACTATATTGACAGATTTTACTTCAGTTGAGCTACTAAAACCGAAAAAAAATGAAATATGTAAATTATTTAAAAAATATTTGGAAAAATGCGATTTTTTAATTTTTAAAAATATGTTTGCAAAATTTTGCATACGGCCTCAGAATTGAATTCTAAGCAACTTTTTCAAATAACTTTTTTGGATATCATGTCATCTAACCTCACGTTTTGCCCATTCATTGCATATTTTTTAAATTTCCCGCTGTACCATTTGTCACGTGACGGGTGTCAAAATAAATTTTGGGGTTCCGATTGGTAGTCGCCCGCCTGTAACTTTTCTGCTTTTGGAAGAAAGTATTGCAAACCATATGTATTCGTAAATGCGATGACAAAATCTATTAGATGGGATCATCAATTTATCTTATCTGTCAAAACGGTGACTTTCAACTTTTTTTTTCAACAATTTTTTTGCAGCATTTGGTAGGTATTTTATTTCTAATTCCGAATATGTATCACTGTGATAAAAAATAGAAAACAATCAGAAAAATAATAGAAAAAAGAAGTTAATAGTCCCCGTTTTGACAAATGTCATCGCAAAGATAAATTGATGATCCCATTCAATAGGTTTTGTCATCGCATTTACGAATATATATGATTTGCTATACTTTGTTCCAAAAGTAAAAAGTTACAGGTGGGCGAATACCAAACTAAATCACCTGGTATATATTAGCCGTATTGAGGCAAAACTTCTCAAAGACGGAACCTCTAAGTTAGGCAAGCGTTGGACAATCACATCATCGATGTTTCGTCCGTAGGTAACATCACGGCATTACTTGTATTGCCTTTGTGGCCTTTAACCCACCTGTTACCAAGCTATTATTAATACCAATCGCTTCTAGGGCATTATACCACTAAAATACCAAACCTGCAGTGATCCTGGATTATTAACCGTTACTTACTGTACAGAACACACCGCCGTTCTTTAATGCTTCTTGCTAAAATTTCTCCGGTATCATTCAAGATCACTATTACGTTGGTTTAGAAACCCGTGGCTAAACTACCCAATTCCATTTCTTAGGTGAGTAAGAACAGGAGAGAAAACACCCGAACCCCTATTTTTATTTACAATCTACTTGTTCAGATGCTGTTTCAATATGGTGGTTCAACGTTTGGGTCGATATGAACGGGGTAGTGTTGTGGAAGGGAAACACGAGAGGCTCGCAGTTCATCAGGACAAACAAATCCAATAGAGGCCACATAAAAGTGCTTCGATTGCCGTCGCACCGTCAACGCGTTGCTTCTCTTACGCTAACATTTTCTTGTCAAAATGGATCCCTAGATGCTTAATCCTCTGTTGGCTACGAATTACAGCATTTTCTACTCTAACACTTATTTCTTTCACTTTCCTGCCGGCTAACAAGTAGTACCACCTCAGTTTTCTGTGAGGCAAGCTTCAGCTGTTTGGATTCCAGCCACTCTTACGGCACTAACCGCCTCGTTTGCTGTTGCTTCTAGGTCTTTCACCTTTCTAGCGGTAACTGTTATGCCCAGATCGTCCGCATAACTAATTATCGTTGCTCCAATGAGCATGGAATTTCCAAAGAGACCGTCATAGTGGATGTTCCAAAGCGTTGGTCCAAATAGATTCCTGCAGCACAGCACATATTACGTCTAGTGTGCCATTCTCGCAATCATATTAAACAGATATGAAGATTTTTGCCTCCGCATGAATTCCTGGAGTATGCCATTCCAGAGCGTGCCCATTAAATGAAGCTTGTCTGTTCGTAGAACATTTATTGGATTATAGGAGTCGGTTATTATCGTCTTAATATTACATCACTCCGTACACCAGGAATAATATACTTTTTAGTAATTCCAGATACCAATTCCCGTTTAAGTTTCCGTCAATAAAAAAAAGGCCCGATTATCTAATTGCCAATGATACCTCCCCATACGTTTACTTTTTATGGATACTGTATTCGTGTTGGTATATACAAATGCAGATTTTTACGCCACTAATATCGACAAATTGCGCGCTGATGATGCTCCGCCTATATCTGAAATGTTTTTCGTCTGTAAACAGTAAGTACGTTATTAAAAAATAATTGGAGGTTGTTACATTTTTTAATTATTATTTCACAAAATTCCTTGGGGCTGTAATAATGGTGGGGAAAAACTTCTTGTCAATTCGTAAATTCACTCAGTTTCACGGTTTTCTATTAATTAAAACACCATGCATTCAACTGTAACTTCACTTTAATATTCTAACAAAAACCTTGCCGAAATCAACACGATAACAAATTTTTAAAAAAGGAAATATTTTTCAATACGTTAAAATAGTTTAAATTTAACTAATAGGTACAGTAAAATGATAATAAGGTGGTACCAATAAAATGTGTTAAGGGAAAATACGAACAGTTGATGGGAACAAAATTTCGACGTAAACATGGGAATTAAAATGTACCCACGATTCTAAAAAATAGTTTTACATTGAATTCTTTGGCGACAATTCACAACCTGAAAAGGAAGCAGCATCTTTATCGCATATTATCTTTCGCTATGATAGTCTGCTTCGTAGTGAATTACGATGGCACTTTGTTTTCTCATGTAAGAATGCGATAGCAACACTATGTTGCTATTGCATTTGCAGTCGGCATAGATATAATATTAACATAGGGAATCTAATGTGTTGGACAAAAATATGAGAATGGGTAGGGAGAATGGTCCAGCAAAAAGACACCACATTTGTCTCTTTTTACTTTAAGATATTTAGCATTTGCGGGTGTTCAGATGGTATGCATCCCATAGTGCTTTTGTCCATACTTCAATAGACCATAATGTGTTCTTATTTGCTGGACACACTTCAATAAGAATTATCAACACATGTCAACTTTATATAAAATAATTTATTTATTATTTTCAAAACACTAAAACTTTCATTATCTGCAAAGACGAGTTGTGATTTGAATTTGAACTGTATGTTGGCGTGTAATTATATTTACATTGCATTTACATATTTACGGATTATCTTGGAAACTTGATAAATTTGAATCTTTAATATATTGTCCAGATTCTTTACATGAATGTTAGACATTTTTCTAACGTTTTGTTGTAAATTTAGTATATATTATCTTAATTTTAGTTAGTAATTATTTCCGAGGTCTTCCCGCATTTTTCTTCCCGCCTGTAATACTTTGTTTATCCTTAACTTTTTGATTAAGTAACATAGGATGAATTTCTATACATATAAAAAAAGAAAACTCATTAAAAGATACGTGTGATAAATGCGTTAAACTATACAAACCACCATCCATTGTATTTTGCAGTTCAATATCGTAAGATCGATATTTTTTCTTTTTTGTTGGTGGTGAACCGGTACTTTGTACTGTCGATGTATTGTTAGATTCAATCCCAGTCCAATTATCTTCAGGATCTTCAATCTAATAATGTACAGGAGCGTTCTAAACACTTATTTGTATTTGTTGCCAGGGCTGGGCGAAATACTCAAATACAAAATACATAAGAGAAAATATTTCAAATATAAAATACAAAATATATTTTGTATTTCAAATATTTCTATTTAACCAGCGCCCAGCTCTGTTTGTTGCTCATACTTACGTCTGGTGCTATTGGCAAAAATTGAAGACAATCTGTGTTTTCATTTTCCTCATCAGAACTACAAAAAGCTGCAACTGGGTCTACAGCACAGACATCAACCTGCAAATAAGTCTGATTTAAATATTTTTTTATATATAAAGCTTGAGGAAATACATTACTTCCAAATCTGTATCTTCTTTAGCGTCACCCCCACTGGCTACAGATTTATCTTCATCTGTTAAGTCAAATTCACTTTCTCTTTCTTCATATTCCACGTTTTCGTCCAATTCTTTAAAATCCGGGGCAAATGCGGACCAGTTTTCTACTTGGTTTTGGGCCCATACACTTACAACACCTAAGTTTAGTATTTTTTATAATTAATTTTGTTAAACAATAACTATGGAGATTGTTCAATTAGTCCAAAACAATTATAAAATTAAAAAAAAAAACAGGAAGTGTTTATTAAAAACTATGCTATTTATGCAATAACAAACGATATTAAAAGCAATGAAACATTTCTTTTACTTAGGATCACACTCACACTACAATTATTGTTTCAAAAACAAATCAAATTGTTGGTCCTCACATATTTAGTGCAGAGAATACAAAAACGACTCTAACCTGAAGGCACTAAGTCAAGTATATCTTTACAACTATTTGGAATGTTTTTTTAATACCTTATGTTTCTAAAATACAGAACTGTACATCTTAACAGTTTCTGAGCTAACAAATGCCCTGCTTCTGTATCATACTATTGAAATGGATATGAAATATGTGTTCTATGGAATGTAGATACATATTTTCAAATTAACACACCTGAAGATATGCTAGCAATAATTGGTCGCACAGGATGCCAGCAAACATCGAGAAGCAATTCTCCTTTAGTGCCATGTAATATTTTCACTAAATTGCCAATGGACTTCTCCCATATGTACAGTGCATGTTGTCTGGCTGATCCAGCGCAAATATATTCGCCATCACCAGAGAAACAACATTTTTTCCACATAGTTCTAGATGTTTACATAAAAAACACAAAATATACAAATAGATTCATTATTTGCACGATGAACTTTGGCAAATGAGATTCTAGAAAAGGTGTTACCTAATATTTCAGATATTTACTCTACCTACTGCACTGTGCGCCAACTTTATTCATCGCCTAGAACGCTAGAGTAAATGACTTTCACACAAATGGTGCTATAATTTTGAAATAACAAAAAAGAAACCTTTTTTGTTTTTCTTCCACAATCACTTTCATCTATCAAAGTTCATCATAGTTAGCAGTTGATTTTAGTAAGTTTGTATGATGAAGAAAAATAATTACTTTACATTATAAACTATTAGTAGCTATTATTAATTAATTAATAGAGAGGTATGCGGAACTAATAAAAGAAATGTTTTTGTTGTAACAAAACTTACTTATTCACAAGATCTTGCAACTTCTGTATTGGTTCTGGTTCGCCATCCTTACCACATGCTAAAACTTCCTTACTATCATATACTCTAATAACTCGATCAGCGGTATTTACTAAAAAACAACTAAAAACTATTCATAGATATGACATTAAAAAAGAGACATAAATTCTTACTCGCCCCTTCTTGCAAATTCAATGCTTTTGACTGCAGTTGCGCTCGACGTTCCTAATACTATTCTAAAGCTAGCTTTAACTTCTAATGTTTTAGAGTCTAACACCAAAACTTTCCCTTTTGCATTTCCCGTATAAACATATTCACCTCTCCTATCAAAGGATGCTACAATATTTAGATCTGCCTAAAATAAGCAATAAAATCTTATTTATTTAGTTATTTACCTTAAAAATACATACGTCTTCATCAACTGGCAAAATTTGATGTCTTCCATTTGTATCTACTAATACTGCTGCATGTCGCATTGGGCACACTAATAATCTTTCTAGACTTCTGGGTTCAAATTGCACTTTAAGCACTGGACATGGAAACCTGTATTTTTGCTCACATTCTCCTGATAAGATATCCCATATGCAAACAGTATTGTCCGTTGAAGCTGAAGCCATTTTATGCCCATTTCTTGACCAACTAATGCTAAACACAGGATGAACATGGGCAGATATAATTTTTGCAATACCTCTTGTGAGGAAATCCCATATTACGATTCTGCCATCGTTACATCCAACTGCTAATAAAGTGCCACGCTTATTATATGCGCATGTTACAGCCATTGATAAACAATCTAGAGTCCCATCAAATTCCTAGATATATAAGAATATAAGTTGAGTCACATGCCTTTTCATGTTGTAGAAATCGTAAAATCATCTAAATAGCTAATAAAAAATCATAAGTAACATTACTTACTTCTGGGTAATTTTGACCGAAAGATTCTGAAATGGAAAGTGTTAATAATATGAATGATTTTTTTTCAATTATTACATTACCTAATAGTTCTAAATTCATTTTGAATATTGGATAATAATAAGATAGTTTATAGCAAATAATATGTCCGGCTATATCATGAAAAGTGAGGTTACTTATCAACAGTTATCAAAACAAACAGACCCACACAAGATGGCCAATGCAACAAATTGAAACTCCCTTTGCTGCAATACGTTCTACAAATAATAAAATTAATTTTTTTTAAATTATAGGATTAATTGCCAGCACCGAAATAAAATATTTAATATTTACGTATTATCAGCATCTATGTTAAACAAACATTTCATTTAAGTAATAAATTTTGTCAATTTGGTTTTCAATTTTAAAAATGATTCTGCAAATCTGTAGTAAATGAAATTGATTTATTATTACACATAGGTCCCCTTAAAAATCAAATAACGAGAAAGAAAACACTTAAGCTAACTAATGCATTTAAACATAATAACCATGTTTATATAAATTTATAATTATTCAACCGTTTGGAGGTACAACAGGAGTCCCCAGATGGCGCATCCCGTAAATAGGATTTTACATTGGCGTCGTGCGCCATCTAGGAGGCATTCTGTTGTACCTCCAAATTGTTGAATAACTATAAATATATATAAACAAGGATAATAATTACATTCTATTATATATTCTCAACTAATTAGTCGTACTATTTATTGTCTTTCATGGTGTACGACTCTCTGATTCGACCGATTTCATCACGAAGCATTCAAAGCAGGATCTTCTATGTCGGTTTATGGATTTGTCACGTTTCGTATCGAGCCAGGTTATTCTATGACTGTCCATGACATGGTGTAGACCTTTGACTATATATAATTGGATTGCTATCTTGGATTGCTTGCCTCGGCTCGCAATCTCCAAAGTCGCTGGACAATACGTCACTTTCCAGTCTTGATACGTAAACAACTATTGTATATTTGCAAAATACTAATATATAGTATTGCAAAATACTAATATATAGTATTGCAGATACATCATATCTTAGAAATATTTGGCGCTACTAGAGATTAAATAAAAGGCGATAGCCGTCTTTTTAAAAAGGTAATAAAAAAAAGTAGACAACTTTTTTCTTAAATTACATATCTAACTACAGTACATGCATTTTCCGCTAGCGGATGCGCGATAGTAAGAAGGAGTGACACGCACCCGAAAATATCTGGAGAAACGTTATACATAACTTGCACGTGAGAACATGAGGTTGAATTTCGTATTTTGTATAGGAATCGCGAAGATAGTGGGGGCCACTATCTCCGCGATTCGTACAAAACACAAAATTCAGTTTTCATAGTAATATGTATCTGCAATACTATACGCTGTTCGTTCAGCGAGCTCCGCCCGTCTTTTCTAACTATAGTGACGCAAGATGCGTGCGAGAGCGGGTTTCCGTCAATAGAAAATGCATGCGGTCGAATTATTTTCTGGTGGCGGAATCCACGCTCCCACCCGCATTCACCGTCACGAGTTCGGTAAGGAATGCGGAGCCCAGTTGTCGGCTGGCGTATAGTGATGCACGTTACAATAAAAACTGAATTCTGTATTTTGTACGAGTTGCGAAGATAGTGGGCTATGTTCTCACGTGTTAGTTATAACATTTCTCTATATTCTTTCGAGTGTGTCTCACTTCATTGAGCACGTCCTCTTGCTATCAAGCATCCGCCATCATTAGTTCTACTGTAGTTGTCTTCAACAAAACTCCACAGTCACTTTAATATTTTCGTCGCAAACAAGTTCTTGTGTCATAAAACAATAGTGCTCGAATCAAAGAAAACTATTTATCAGCTTCGGATTGCTTCCTACTGTAAAATGAACAGAACCCAAAAGTTTTACTGCGCATGCTCATGTATTTTGCGTTGTAACGCATTGCGCTAATGGGGGGAACAAAAATGTGTATTTGTGTAAAGTTTTATATCGGAGGCGCCTAATTTGAGAAGTAAATATATAAGTATATAGGTATCTTATAAAATGAGTAAGGTACCTACAACGTCTACTCGTCAGAGGAAGATTACGCTTCCGGTGTTACTCTTAGCAACGCTTTTAAACACAAGATATGATATAATACAAACCATCAATATACATCATATCTTTATGAAGGATTTATCAGGATTATAGGTTGGCGTTTACATTCAAAGTATTCTAACGATTTTCAGTAATTAAAATGTTTAAAGATGGTTTAAAGAAATAGCACAGACAGATTTTCAACATATTGCAGTATTTACTTTCTATTTTTCGTCTATTTTCGTTTATGTCTACATTATTAGATAACATTGCAAAGTTTGCAAACAAATAACAAAAAGGATTATATTTTGTCGCAACTGTTGTTAATTTATACGACTTCTTGGTCGAGGATACAACGTCAAATGCGACATCCTAAAATTCTCTTTATCTGTAATTGTAGGTTTGAATGTTGTCCCAAAAGTAATTGTATCTGGAATTGTAGGCTTCACAGATATGGTTTTGATGGTAGGAATATCTTTGGGATGAAGACTTATTTTTTGAGTTTTCTTGCGTTTATAATAAATAACTTCCCCTACTAAAGTCACCATAGCCAGCGCTAGTCCAAAGAGAGTTGCTATGAAGACGCCGCCTAGAAAATACTTCACATTTATAAATTTTGAGTTAATACTAATATATGTACATACCTAAGCTTTCGAGGGTAATGCCTTCGTTATTGTCGGTATTATCACAATCGCCTTTTTGCGAATTGTTCCAATGCTTTGATTGTAAGTGGTCGAAGAATCTATTCTTTTGAAGTTCCAAAATTCTATAAGAAATAATTAAGTAAATGTATTTGAAAAAGAAAAATTTTAATAATTACATAACACAAGGGTACAACCCTGAATGTATAATATAATTTGTCAACAAAGTTTGAATAGAGTTTGGGTTGCAAACGACTTTTCGTTATATTTGATATATGCAGCAAATATTGTTTATATGCCATTCGAAATAAAACTACTAACGGTAACTTCCGAAAGTCAAAGATTTGATTTGACGTATTTAATAAAACACATGCGTATTTTATAATACGTGCATGGATATCTTACATTTTAAAAATTTCATCCTATTAACAATAATAATCTTGGAGTAGTATAGATGTGTGTAAGATTTTTTGTAGACGCTTTTACTTACTCGCGTCTTTTTACCTTATACCATTCTGATGGTTTACACAAATTACAAATTAAGGAGTGCGTTATTGGTTGTACACGGTTAAATAGAACATCTCATTTTACGGTAAGTTCACTATCAATATCCTTAGCTAATAATCAATAGATTTCAGTTGATTTTCTTTTACCCAGTTGGGCCATTTTAAACTTAAATTATTAAGTAAACAGGAAAATGTAATTATTTGACTGAGGTTGGCTTAAGGTCTTTAATTAGGCGTCTCGTCCACTCGGCTTTTCTCGGCTTCAAGTGCTTTTGTAGATATAGTTCTATAGGCGACCATTTTCTGGGCCACTTTTGTCTCCGCTGTTTACAGTATCCTCCTAATTACTTTTCTCTGGAGCGCATTCTTCCAAATTGGAACAGCCTACATTAGTATCGACTGCACCACCGAGGAAAGTATTCTGCGTTTCCCTTCTCGTGGTCCACCCATGTGGGGCATAATTCTGCTAACCTTTGCTTGGGTTTTCGTGGCTTTCTCCACGGTTTTTCTCACATGTACCTACGACCATTTTCATGTCTGTATCTAAATAGACCGCTAGGTACTTTATGTACTCCCGACTGCATATCTCGTTGTCTACAATAGTTACTTTAATGCCCTTTGCCTTACGTCCTCGAACTAGAAGTGCTGCCTTTGTTTTCTCTGGGGCGACCTCCAATCTTCTCAGCCGTAGCCACTTTGTTATACCCTTAATGGTGGCGTTTGCCATGGCCTCAATCTTCTTGACAGATTTTTCGCACACCAGCACAGCCAGATCGTCCGTGTATCCTATTAGGCGTACTCCCTCCCTCGTTGGGATCCTAAGTGTCCCATCATAATACAGGTTCCACAGAGTAGGGCCTAGTACAGACCCGTGGGACCACCGCACGTCATGTCCATCATGATATTCTTCCCTACTTCGATCTTTCTGTCTTTACAGACACGGTGCCACGCTTCTCCTGCTCAACTCCTTCAGAATTCCTGTCCAAGATGCCGAGTTAAAAGCATTTCGAATATTTAACGTTCTTAGAGCGCATAACTTTCTCCTGTTGTAGGGGCTCAAATAGATTTGAATTATTCTTTATTTATTGGTTGATTGTTTATATTATTAGACCTACACTTCTTAGGCAAATACGGCGTTATATTAATTATTATTTCTTAATATTATACGTAAATCTATAAAAAGTATATCCATATACGTATGTATTCTGAGAAGTTTCAGTTTAGGTATATTTCTGTGTGTACCAGCAACACAGGTAAAATATTTCAAGCTATAATCTCTAATACAAAACTGTAAACGCATAGAAACTGTTTCATGTATATTACCATACGTTAAGGAAAACTGCTACAGAAAGTAGCAGAAGCAGGTTGTAGTTGCTAACGCGAAATAGCAGCTTTACACATCTCTAATCAATGGTGTAACTTTTTTGTTGCTATTCCCGTTCTAATAGTTCTGATGCCAGAGATCTACCAATGTATGAAACTCCTATATAGTGATCAGTTAACCGCTCATTATTGTGGTTGTAACTTATAACCATCTTGTGTCCATAACCGGTTAAACTGTACAGCGCTACTACCTATCAAATAAATTCGAATTTTTCTGAAACCTGAGTATAGCTGATATGACGGCGTAAATCAAAACTAACGATGCATAATGAAATTTTGGCTAAGGACTCGAATCGATGCAAAGGCTCGAGTGTATTGCGTTCTATGAGAATATGAAGCAATATCCAAAACCTAGAACATGCTAATAATATAATAGAACGCTTAAAATACCTAGGATATTTAATTTGAAACTGCAAAAGTTGAATGCGGTTTCCCGTTATATCGAAACACATATTAAATATTTATATTTTAGGTTTCATAATAAATTTCAGCGGTATATCGTATATATGTAAGTAATATGTGAATTGTTTACCTAAAGATTTTACTTACTTTTTGCTTATTTCATCATGTAATTGGCTTCCCTGTTGTATTGCAACAGCATAAGGCTTTTCTGCAAATACTTCGCCGACTTCAGTGAAGTTGCAATTTTTACTAATTTCATACTTTATTTCCGAAGAATCATGTATGAAAGCGAAATCCGCATCGATACGTTCATTTACTTTTTTGAAACCCTCCGACGCGTTTGCTACTGGAATGGAATCGTTTATTGCCAGCAGTATGTGGCCATATTGTTCGCGTATTGGATAATCCCATACTCTGTATTGAATCTCATCGGTGGAGGCGTTTAGGGTTAATTCCTTCCATAGCCTTAAACAATAGGTATATAAATCAAAGTGGCAAAATGGTCCTAAGAAAAGCGTGATCGAAATAGCGCGTGACAAAACGGCGTAACGGAAAAATAGCGCGAGAGTAGTTAAAGTAGAGTAGATTGAAGAAGGTCTGCAATATATCTAAAGAATATATGGAATTTATATTCAACGCAAAATTTGTCACGTAGCGGCAACGCAATGGAAGGATGGCACAAGAATTTCTCCTCTATATTAAATGCTGTGCATCCCAATATGTGGAAATTTATTGAAGCATTAAAAAAGGAGAACGACTTAAATAAAGTGCAGAATAATTAAAACAGGAGTGTCACAATGAGATTTATGTAATGCGAGTACGAGGTTAGTACAGTAATTTCGTTCAAGCCTACTTTTAAAAAATAAATGGCTAGGCATTATTATTTTTAATAGAAAATTCTAAATTATCAAGAAACTCTAAGAGATAGGGATAGAAAACCTTGATACAATCTCAAAGACCGTTAAAATTAGAATCCAAATAAAATAATAAATACAGGACGTTCCATTTAAAATAAGAAAGTTATTTCCCTTTAATGATAGTGAAAATAAATCGTAGGTTTTTATTCACGCTATATAATTTTTAAGCATCATTTCAATTTTATTGTCAAATCTAGTGTTTGGTTTAAAAAATAAATGCAATTAAAATATCTAGCTTAAATATGTAAGACAGGCACACATCTTAAATTTTGGTTTAAATTTTGAAGAATAGAATATCTCAGAAATTTGATTGAGTTAGGTATAGGAAACCTAACAGTAACCTGCCTTTATTTAGTCCGTAGTATCAAAATATGACATAATATATAGTGGGTTTCATTTATTTTCATAACATTGGTATGTAACTTTTTTTTTGAGTCATCCTGTATATTTCAAAATAAGTTTAAAACGTGCTTCTTGTGAATCTTTATAACCTCTAACCAAAATATTTTAGTAATATTATACCGTTTTTACTATATAAACCGACGCGAACGGGTGAAAGAAACAAATAAATAAATTAAAAAACACATTTGTTTTCTTTAAAAAAAGAGTAAATTTTCAGCGAATAATAAAAAGGCGAAATTCTCCTCTTGCCTCTATTAGAAGTATTTATCCAAGATATAAAACATAATACCAATAATACTTTGCTTATAATTTGAAATTTCTTAACCGGTTTATTTTATGCCGTTAAACATACATACATATATTTTAATTTAAAATTCTTAGGTTTGCGCACGACAACATCTTAATGTACAATTCCCATTAATATATAATATAATTAATGTATAAAATTTACAGTTTGTTAAATTGTATAAGTTACAGTGACATTACCTTCGTTGTCATATAAATAAATAATTTTTTATTTGTGTTATACTTACTTTGGAAAGTAAAATTTTGTAGTTTTAAATTATAGAAAAGTATAAGTTCGAAAGACTGTCGATTTCTTTTCTATTATTAACAAAATTATTGTCTTTTTAAAGTAGTAATTAATTAATTCCATTCTTATAAAATAGCTTACGTATAGTAATGTTTTATTTACAATTTATTTTATACTTTGATAAAGTCAAAGTACAATTAGCAACGAAATATCAGTAATAAATAAAGAATTATTGATACAAGAAAGAATTGTCGTACGCAAATCTAAGAATTTTAAATTAAAATATAATTGAAACGGACGGTAAAAAAACATCAAGAACATATTATTATATTGCGGAAAACTTTTATTTCATATACCTTGAACCATATCAATTTCATATTTCCCATTGAGCTTGTTTAAAAAATCATTATATTATTATTATAACTGGAATTTTTTTTTTAATATGTTGCGCCCATTATTTTTTAATCAAACTTATACGAGTTATAGCATATATAACTAGTAATATTTTGTATTTTTTTGGTGATTGTCACTCTGAAGGAACCATAAAATGCATAATTTCAAATATTTAAAAATAATTTTTTTTATGATTTTATGAATGAAATTTTTTCAAAAAAATATATAATATACTACGGTTCAATATCTAACAGATAGCGGCAGCGCCGTTTTTCTAAAGAGAATAGCTTTCTAGGAAAAAAAGCTAAAAATAGGTCTGTTTGGGGCACATTTTTCTGATTATTTCAAGGTCAGTGCGGAGTCAGGGAATAAAATACCCCTAATTACCTTCTTACGACTTGTCAGTGCCCATGCATAACTTTTTTCAAAAATCCGTTCTGGGGGCCAGTTCACCATACTTATAGACTCTTTTCATTGAACTTGTTTAAAACATTATTATAGTCGTTTTGTTTTGCCTAACTTGTTTTCGTAACACGTAATAATTAGGAACAACCTACCTATATAAGGTGTCTTCAGCATTTTTCATATTAATAAAATATTGATGAGTATCAGAGCTCTCTACCACTGTGTAGTTGATCCTTGATTGTTTTGCTAACTGTTCTAAAGATTGGACTGGTGTCTGTAACATTAGATAAATTATAAACGCAATTTTATGCAGTAATTATACGTATTCGCACCTGCATCATTTCGACAGTTAAGAACGCAGCTAAGTTTGCAGTGAAAGTAGCTAGCATTAAAACGACGAATAACCAATAGGCTGCTACTAATGTTCTTCCTGATAAGGACTTTGGAGCTTCTCCGCCTCCTTGAGGTGTAAATGATGTGAGAGCGAACCAGAAGCTTTCTTTTAATGTAAAATCTCTAGAGATTCATTCATTAAAACTTGTACGATAATCGATAATATCACAGCATATAGATTACCTGGTAGGATAAGGATATGCTTTTTTATTATTTTGGGCGCTGTACGGGGAGTATTTGTCCAAAAACCAAATCATAAATCCAGTTACGATTAACGCCCCTACGATACTGAGCCATACTTCCAGTTTCAATACGGTCATAAACTTGAATAATGAGGTTTTACGAACAGGCTTTCTCATTACTGAAAAATGTTAAATAAGTGCATTAATACTAAAAATGTTGATTTTGTGACGATGCGTATTAATTTCAAGGAATTGTCGATTTCGGATGAGATAAAGTGCTTTTAATTTCTTTTTATGCTTTCGTTCAAAGGAGTATAATACGATAAACAGAGATAGTAGAAATCTATATAAGTTGAGTTTTATCAGTATAACGACTTATGCAAAGTTTCAATAAAGAAATATTGTTTAACTAATTCTTTTATTAGTACCCTTACTAAAAAAATGCGTTTTTGTGATAATTTTAATCGATTAAGAAAATGTTTCTTGAACCTTCGATAAAAGGGTGACACTTGTTATCCAATTTGCAGAGCTGGAGCAAGTGCGGCTTAGTTTATCGTATATAAGAGATTTTTTGCATTGTTTCGGACAGGAATACTAGTCAGGGAATTCCATTTTACATTTCTTTGTATTATTGAAATTGCGTTGTTAAAGTAAGTCTTAAACATCGAGTTTTACCTATGGATATTCCAGATTGTTCAAAATAAGGCGCGACAAAGTCTATCACCTCTTCTTTGTCAGCCGTCATCACCAAAGCAGTTATGGCTAGGTCTGTGTCCTAAAAAATATGATACTATATGTACGTATATAGTGTAGGATGTGATTGGGTAGGTATATGGAAAAATGACAGCAAACTAGAAACTTTATCTAATTTATGGTACATATTTCATGGAGCAAAAAGAAGCATTATAGATCTGGATATCAGTTTCTTACTTTTCGCTTGTATTTTACGCTAGACAAACTAGTTGGATGTTTTGCAACAGGTACTGTAATTGCTAAAGATTAGAGGTATGTAGGTACCTACCTACATACAGAGTGATTTTAAATGATTGAGGATGCTTTGAATTTCCCGCTCTAGATTTTAGGGTATTTTACATGTTCAAAATAGCTACAGTGCTAAAATGGCAATCAGCTGTCAGCATTATGGGCGACTCGTTAGCGGTTGTTAAAATTGTTTTACTTAAAATTCGTGTTTCAATGTCAGAAAACTGATGAAATAATTGAGTTAATTAAAAACGTAATTAAAGCATATGCATTTAATTTTATTCTTATATCCCAAGCACCGCAATATTGATTAAATCATATCACTACAGTATTAATTGCCCATTTGGCACATCACTGATAAGAAACGTCAAGTAATCAACGTGACAAAAATTTTGTGCAGCGGGAAATTCAAACCATCCTCAATCATTTACAATCACTCTGTACGTATTACACGTAAGGTAAGTATAAGTTAAGATGTAAAAGTTAGCTGCAATGTACAAATATTTCAAAGAGGCTGTATTGTGTTTAAAACTTGTCATAAGTTACATGGAGTTTATATACAAGGTGTCGATAAACTAACGCACAATATTCATAGAGCTGCTACTTTTCACTAGGACTATACACTGAGAGAAGAAGATGCGTTGAATAATAATAATAATATATTTATTCAGAATGCCAATCTAACATTGGTTTGAATCGTCATATAAAAACAAAAACATATACTATAAAGCAATTAAAGCAATTGTATAAAAAGTCGTTTAAAACACATAATATATCACAAATATAAAAATAACTACACAAAAATAAACACAAAGTCTATTCATTTACGTATTCGCTAATGGTATAGAATGGCCTCTCCAATAACATCTGTTTCACGCGCTGTTTAAAAAGTTTAGAGCAACCAATTGACCGTACCTCGCCTGGAAGACTATTATAGAGTTTTAGACTCATTAATGCCGGAGATTTTTTTGTTAATGTTAATTTGTGTTGTGGAATTGTCATAATATTTAATTGTCTAGTTTTGTGCGAATGTATTGTCTTATACGATTCAAAATCATTTATGTGTTCCTTAATGTATGTTACTGCTTTGTAAATAATAATGCAGGGGAAGGTCAGTATTTTTTTATTTTTAAATGTTTCTCTACAACTGCCTCGATAAGGTAGGTTGAAAATCAATCGTATAAAACGTTTCTGTAGAATAAAAACTCTTTCCCAGTGGGTGGCCACACCCCAGATAACGACATTGTAGGAAAGCACTGAGTACACCAATGAATAATAAACGTTTACTAAATCCTGCTGTTTTAGGACATTTTTTAATTGTAACATTGCATAATAGGTTTTGTTTAATTTTTTACATACATTATCTAGCTGATTTTCTCAGTTGAGATTTTTATCTAATATTACACCTAGTACAGAAGCATTGTCAGTAAAATTTTTGTTTAAATTTTTGATAGGCTTCCGTATATGAAAATTAATAATTTTTGTTTTTTGTTCATTTAAAATCAGTCTGTTTTTACTACACCAGCCCGTCACTTCTTGAATTGTTCTTTCAATTTTGTAATTAATGTCATCTAACGCAGTGGCCTTTACAATTACGGAAATATCGTCAGCAAATAAAATAGGGAGCCCGCAAGTTATTCTTTCCGGCAGATCATTGATTAGTAATAAGAATAACAATGGACCTAAAACTGAGCCCTGCGGAACACTTACATCAATGTCAAATTTAGGTGACTGTTCATTTCCCAATTTAACCACTAGTTTTCTGCATTCTAAAAACGATAATAGCCAATCTAATGGAAGCCCTCTAAATCCCATGGCATACAGTTTCATCGCCAAAACAGTACTATCTACGCAATCGAACGCGCATGTGAGATCAAAGAAAATACGTAATTATTTGCATCCAGAGCAGTGTAAATACACTCCAAACAATGAAAGAGCGCGGTCTCAGTTGACTTTTGTTTTACGAATCCATGTTGTCTCGGGTGCAATACTCTATGTTTATCAAGAAAGTCGGTTATCTGATCAGAGACAATTTTCTCAATGACTTTTGAAAACGAGCTCAGTATAGAAACAGGTCTATAATTTACAATATTAGAGGGATCATCTCGTTTGTACACGGGTATAACCGAAGCAGTTTTTAAATCTAATGGAAATTTTCCTGTTTCAAAAGATTTGACAGAATTTACGTGGGATAAAACATCTGAAATATCCGAACTTATTAATTTTAATAAGTAGTTGCTAATTTCATCAAAACTAGAAGATTTTTTGTTTTTTAATTTATTTATACAACTAACTACGTCATGGACACTAATTGGTGCAAAAAAAATGTATTGTTATACATACTCGTATATTGCATTGCCTTCCCCCGATCCCCGTATGCTACTCTGATACGATAGCTCGCAATTGTTGAGAAATATTTCGCAAAACCGCAACAAAGAACGTGACTGTCAGATGTTTCTTCACCGTTAATTTCAATTAAACAGTTGAATTAACAAGTTGAAAACGTTAAACAAAAAATTAAACAAATGAGATGCATCCTGTTAAAAAATTGTGGTTGTTCCCTAAACTAAAATAAAATTGTTGAAAGGAAAATGTATATGCCATTGTTTTAACAAAACAAATTCAATATAAACAAGAAGAATAGTGTATTTTACAAAGTATTTATGTTTACATTAACTCGGTGGATTTATTATATCTACCACTAACATATCCTTGAATTGTTGGAATTCTATTGGCTATACTACCCACGTCCTGAACACCTGCTATGCAACACGTGCAAATGCATCTAAAACTACACATTTTGGTTTTATTCGTTTCTCATTAGATTAGATGTTTCAGCGTGCACCGTGTAGTGAGTTGTTAGCAAATTAAATAGTACATCTCAGTTATGGTGAAACTATCGGGAACCTATTAAAAGAGTGGCATGATATTATTCCTGTGTTAAAGGTAAGTAACCATTTGCTTATATTATAGCAAGAAACAAGTTATAAAATGAAATTGAACAATAACAAGCCATGAATTTTTTTTTAGCTACACAAATATGGAGATACTGCAACTGTTAAAACAAACAAAACTAGTAAAAACAACTGAGTGCTTCTTTTGTGATTTTAAACTTGTTTTGAAGTGTTATAGTTAGTTGTATTATAGAAATGACACACCCTTTATTAAACGCAATCGCACCGCATTAATTAATACTTGGCAGCTATAGCGCTGACTTCGAATATTTTATCTTCTAAACCAACATGAAGCCCGCCACGATATTTTTTTTATAAAGTTGCAAATGAATTGAAAGTTTGTTTTTATCACAATGTTTAACTATGTAAATACACAATCACTTTAGTATCTGTTAAATTAATGTTACACCGGTGTCTATTCCTCATCTACGAAAATACGAGCAATTTTTTGTTTGATATTAATTTAAAAAATATTTAAAATCTTAAAACAATATGCAACATTGACCAGTTATGTTTTATAGGCACATATGTACATGTAGTGTATTTATTTTTACTCTTTATTATGTTTGTGAGACATGTAAAGTCGATGTTTAAATGATTTTTCAGATTCATGGGTTTTGCTCCAGTTCTATATTCTAATGTCATTAATACCACCAACGTCAAGAATAGCTAGAAAAAGGGTCAACAATGGAAACTATCTACAGCCGAATCCCGTGAAAGTTTTATATTATTATGTGTGAAACAATATGTTTGAATGTGGTATAAATATTGATAAAATAATAAACTTTAAAAATTTGATATCTCTTTTTAGTCTAAAATCCTGCTTTAATTGCCAATGCACTTGGAAGGAAAGATAACTATTCATTTTGCAATACGGAAAACAATCGTATTGCGTCTGGTTTGAAGGTATTTTTTTTTTCAAAATACAGAAATTTTAAGCAATTTGATTCTTTCAGGTATAACTGCTCGCAAAATTTTACTGGAAATTATGATATTCCACATAATTTTACCTTTTCAATGTAACTACTATATGATTGTATAATTATCTGTTTACGTGTATAGTATAGAAAGTGCAAAAGAATATATTTTTATTTTTATTTAAAAAAAAGTAACTTTTTTGTCCAATAATGGAGTTTACAATACCGTATAGGTTCACATAAAGGTACATTCTGGGCTAAATGGGTTAATTTTATAAAATTAATTAGGTGCACAAAACGGTTTAGGTAAACAAATAGAAAGTTATTTTGCAAAGGTGATTGTTGACATGGGAAGTACTTTCATATATAACTTAAATAAAAGACACACGAACAATGAGTAAATCAACAAATTAATACATGGATGAACTTGTACGAATTGCTTACACCTCGTTGTAAATCACCCACAACGCCATCGAATTGTCCGTTGCTATCTCTTTCTCCAAATGTACCCTTCTCTGGTTCCACGAATTCGTAGTCGAATTCCATAATTTTTGCAAGCTCTGCTAAGAAATCTACGCAATATCCTTGCCAAATGGTAGTGTTTGTTTGTGGATCATTTACTTTATATGACCATGGTGTTGCCTGTAATAAGTCGTAACAACTGAAATATTCGCAGGTTTATTTTAATTACTTACATGAGTAATTCCAACCCTGTAAAATGTCTGAATGGGCTTGATATGTTTTCCACTCTCCAATAAGAAACCAGACGCATCGGTGTAAGTTCCTATTCTCGTAATAACATTGTTTTCAATCATATCAATATTGCCCTCTAAATTTAGCCGCAGAACATTATTTAACTCCTCAATATTCTTATTACGATCCACATGAGATGATAAAATTTCAGTAAAATTTGTAAGGAATTCCGCATTATTTGTAGTTTCGTTGCAAACAATGGATAATGGTTTATCATTGGGTCTCAATTTAAGGACGATATCAGTAATTGACACAAGTATATGTATTACAAATTGCTTTTGCACTATAAAATTATTTGGGCAGACACAGTTTGGTAGCTCCAACAGTGAGCAACAAATCTCTTCGCTTAAAGTTACTACACTTATGTATTCATATGGCAATAGGTGCGATAGTATCTGCTTATAATTAAAATCTAAGAATACTAAGTTCCAGCGATCTGCTAATTGGAATAATTCTTCTTCACGAGCCTTGAAATAAAAATGACTTTAAAAGTAAATTGCAACATCATTTCACATTTATCATTGTTATCACATGTTATCAAAATAGATGGTGTACACTGAAAAACTAATATGTTTGACATTACCAAAATTTGTGACACTAAATGGTAGAATTAAATATGGACAAACAAATATTTGATTACCTGAACTAAATGATTTGTTCACATTAACCTTAGTTTATTTGAGATAACAAAGTATCTTTTTGAGTTAACTAAATTTCTCTTGACAAAATATATTTAGTTATTGCAAATAAGTCGGTTTTTCAGTGTAGTATTGTATCGTGTATCAATCTTAATTGTATATATTTGACAAAGGTGGAAATTTTTGTAAAATCTTTTACATTTTTTTAATATTTCTTAGTTTATTATATATTACATAAAATAAATTTTGCTTCTTATCGCTTTCTAGCTGTTTTCCAAATATTTCGGCTAGGAGACATGTTATCAATTGGGGCGTTCCCGTCCATGTGAGATACATTTTAATTAAACTTATTACTGAAAGTAATTACCTGGAAGCAATTTCAGCTCAGAGAAGTTGCAAGCGTAAAATAGCAACAACACGCTGAATGCCTGCTAAATTGATACCAGGAAAGACTATAATATGACACCAGCAATAAGTAATTTTTCTAAGGATTATTTCTCAAAGTTGTTTATAGGAGTCGGGATATTTTATACCTTAAATTTTAAAAAATAGCTATGCAAAACAAAATGGCAAACATGCTAAATTAGATTTACGATTTAATAAAGAAACTTACTGATTTATGTGTTATATTATTAATACTTTTATACTGCAATGGACTAAAATAATTAACATTAAGGCCACGTTAAATAAACGTACTGCGATTTTCTAGTGGGCACTATTAAATTATGTATTCTAAATTATACATACTACACAGATAAAAATACGGAGTTGGATTTAACACCGTTTCAACACTTTTCCGGTGTTCCCTCGCGACCATCCGTTCAAGGAGCCTCCATTTAAGAGTTAAATATTTTACACCTCAACGGAAGAAACGTGGAGGCAATTTCCTCCAATAAGGAGGATGTTTCTCCTCTTACGAAGGTAAAACACACCGCATGGGAGCTACTGAAATCCATATCAGAGGTAACTACCTCCTTAATAGATGAGATTACCACCGCCAAGGGAGAGATTCTAACTCCATTTGAGAGTACATTCTCTCCTTGACAGACGAAAATGCCTCCGTTACGGAAACTATTGTTCCATGACGGTGCTATTGAAATCCATATCGGAGGTAACTTTTTCCGAAATAGAAGAAATTACCTCTTTTAGCCAGCGTTTCTAATTCCATATCAGAATTAATTGATTTCATAGCGAAGTCTGTGGGCGATTGCAGTCACAGTACCTTTTATACGATATCAACTATGTGTAAACATCATATAGATATTACATAGTCACAATTACCGATCACAATTTACATTCAGTAAGAAGTACAAAGATTATGAAACAAGCGTAGCGCCATCTTTACGACAAAATCTATAGTATCATATTTATGTAGCTAAACGAATTATCAGTATTATGATATTCCTACTATATAGATATAAAACTATACAGCATTCATTTCATTTCATCTCATTATTAATGCGGTTTCCAGTTATGTATAATAATCAAAGTAAGGTGACTGTTGCTAGCACCTAATCAAATAAACACAACACCTTTTGATATTCTGATACTTTATGCGTAAATATATATTATATTTCTTGTCTGCGGTTTCCGTTCATACACGATGTGTATCTGTACATACATAACTATACGTCTTATGGCTAAACAATAAAAGGAAGGGTTTCTGCTATTTGACGCCATTTTCAAGTGCTTTCCTCATACAACGTTTACGTATGCGTTCATCGACGAGCATTAACCAAACTCCACTTTGGACAAAAAAAAATCCCGAAAGGATTATTTTTCTCCTGTTCGGTGTAAAACTGATGGAAATAAATACGCAACTAAAACTATGTATTGTATTCAAAAAAATAACTCCGATAAAAACGGAATATTACATGAATCGGATACATTTAACAGCGTTTAGTAGTTGAAATAAGAATAACCCTGATATGGAGAGAATATAATATGCAATGAATACATTTAACTGCGTTTGGGAGTTAGATATACAAATATCCGTAGCGGAAATAATAAGGAGGATGTTTTCTCCGTGTTGAAGTTAAAATATCACGGAGGACATTGTGAGCCTCCGTTTCGGTGGGGATTTTCTCCGAAAGGGATAAAATGCCCACCGTTTTGTAGATATACAACTCTTTTCTCTACATAAAGCCTTCCGAATCGGAGACTCTGTATTTCACTCCGCTATATTTTTACCTGTGTATATTCTTTTCTACAATATTGAAACTCAATACTCATATTTCATCACTTCCGCACGTTTTCTTTTTTTTTACAATCAAACATTACTTTTTTCAAATTTTAAAGTAATTATTCTTGCAGTTTCTTCGAAATTAAAATTTTTGTTAGCAGGCCAGGCTTTATGTTCGAAATTTAAAGTATTGCTTAATTAGAATTACATTGTATTGTTCTCTGAGGTGGGGCATCAATACCACCCTGTCCTACGTCAGTTCTTGATCAGATGCTCATAACTCCACTGTATATTTGTATTTGTTGAATGTTGTATTTGTAACAACATTGAATGAAGCTGATTCTCAAGGTTGCCTGCACGGCGTAAACGTATAAAGTCGCTGTCAGGATATTTTAAAATGACTTCAATTCGTACTAATCGGATTATAAGGGTGCGCTATTGTGCTTACATATGAAGGATCGGAGAAATTCCGAAAAATTTAAAAGGCGGGACCGGTTTTAATAATATTTTATAATATTGCACGTTATATTTAAATTGATTCTGGTAGTAACTATGGATTAGTTTTTAATTAATGTTTAATTATATTGATTATATTATTAATATTTCATTATTTAAAACTTTTTAATACTTTTTTTACATACGTAGTTTAATAACATTTATTTACCTACTTGGAAATTTTGAATTTTTTTGTTCATTCAAATGCAGTTGTTTCTAGATTAAATTATTTATTAAAAATTTTGGTTCTAATCAGAAATTACTTGAAAAACAACTAAACAGTTTACAACTAAAAATACTAGATATAGTTTGCCAACTTACAATAGTAAAATGATTTCCTTCAGTGATCTAAAAAATGATCTGTTTTTTCTTATTGCAAAATTCATGATGTAATATTTGCAAATGAATGAAAGTTAGTGTTTACATTAACGATATAAATGTATATTTTCAAATTTTATATTGCAATAAATACATACGTGTCTTATTTAAACCCTAGCACTACCACTTTGAACAATAAGCAAAAAAATCTTTCAACAAATAATTTTATTCTCGTGAAACCAATGTTAAAGATTTACTTTATACACAAGCACTTCATTCAGCCAGATCACTCACGACTCATGTTCATCACTCGGATAATCAAAGAAACACATATATGGCTTGAAACCGCTGTATGATAAGAATGATCTAAGTATCGTGAATGATGATGAAGACTTCGTTCCCAAAACCATATTCAAGTCTACATTGCATATTAAAATATAATTGGAGAAAATAATGAAGGATACAGAAAAAAAAACCTTACTTTATTAAATAAGAATTTTAATTTCGTAATATTTCATTTGTCCATACGCATTGCATCCACCTGGATAGTTGCAACAAATTAGTAATATTGTATTTAAAATGGAAGTGTTACAACATTTTAAATGCTTAGTATCCAAATTGTTTTGTCAAGTGCTTTGAATGAGACACCACAAGAAGTTCTGTATTCTAATAGCAACCCAAGTAGCACCAAATATTTAAAAAATATGGATTATTATTTATTTTTATACCGGGTGTCCAGCCTAAGATGCAACGGTCCCTAGCCGATTTATTATTATCTTCGAAAAAATGTTTCAAATAAATGTTGTCTGGAATCATATTCTACACATGCTAAAATTAGCTGCAGAAATGGCGGACTCCCGGTTGTACCGGAAGTAGATACTAACTTTGTTATTTTAAATAGAACACCCTGTATATTATTGCACTTTTGAATTCCTTGTTAAATTTAAATAACAATACGTTAGGGATACATTGGGGCTAAGTTGTACCGTTTCCGAATTACATGACGTTTTTAGAAAAAAATGACATTTGCAGTGTCTTCGGTGTTTGGAAATATCTCGGAAAATACGAACGTTAGAAAGATGCGGTTTCCGGTTTTCGCTTAACCATGAAACAGCACACGTCTTTTATTTTAAAATTGTTGCGTTTAAATTACAGCGCTATTAAATAGGGATCTGTAATTTTCGAGCTCTAAAATCATGGCTAACTTGACTTTTTTAAATTGAATGGTATAGCAATTTTTACATAAATGGATGTAAAATTTAATTTTCTTTCGATTTTATATGGGTATCATTGTGTCTATCTCCAACGGTTTTGGAGATATTCGCAATTTTTCAGTTTCTCACAATAGATACGTATTGCGAAGCGCCGCCGCCGGTCACCTTCTCGTATTTCACCAGGCTTGGGACTGGCAGCAATAATACTGGCATGCTTAGAAAGTTGTCAACAGCACAAAATAGGACCACTAGAAACAAGCAAACATAGCAAAGATAAAAGAAAACATAACATTACTGGAATATTAATAAATCAGCACAACTACATTACTCTATCCAATGTATGGCGTACGTACACTTCGAGCGTCTTGCTCGCAACAGGCTACACTTTAAACGCTAGTATTGTCATTGTACAGAGAATTTGTACAACACTATTATATTAAATGTTCAAAATGCTGTCCGTTTTCGGCACTACATAATCGAAATCGCTCTTGCAAACACTTTTGAGCATTTCTGAGTATTTTTGGTGTGACTTCTTGAAACGCTCTTAAAATACGATGGCGCATATCATCAGGGTTTGTTGGTGGCGTCTCATAAACCTTATTTTTGATGAAACCCCATGAGAAGAAATCGCAGCTTGCAACTGATTTTCATCCGTAAGTACGTAGTTATTGAGGTTCTGTTTTGTACGTGCTACGGATCCAGTACTTACACAACTACCCAGTAGCGACTGAAATGCCCTCCTATCTGGATGCTTTCTACATGGGTATAATACTTTGTGTAAACTCTTGACGCTAACAAAACGTTTCTGTAACATTCACCGAGAACGAAAACCATATCTACTAATTCTTCTCGAGTAAGCGACATCTTTAATTATTATGTTACCAAACAGTACTCTGAATGTCAGTTCTGACACTTGGAACACTAATAACGGCAAGATACCTAGTGCGTTTTCAAGCTTGCGTTGACTTTAAAGATGCCGCTTTAAACATCTCAAGTATCTTTTAGACCATTTTGTTTGTTTCTAGTGGTCCTATTGTGTTCTGTTGGCCACTTTCTAAGCATCCCAGTATTATTGCTGCCAGTTCCAAGCCTGGTGAAATGCGAGGGGAAGGTGGCCGGCGGCGGCGCTTCGCAATACGTATCTATCGTGAGAAACTGAAAAATTGCGAATATCTCCAAAACCGTTGGAGATAGACACAATGATACTCATATAAAATCGAAAGAAAATTAAATTTTACATCCATTTATGTAAAAATTGCTACACCGTTCAATTTAAAAAAATCAAGTTATCCATGATTTTAAAGTTCGAAAATTACAGATCCCTATTTAATAACGGTGTAATTTAAACGCAACAATTTTAAAATAAAAGACGTGTGCTGTTTTATATTTGAGCGAAAACCGAAAACCGCATCTTTCTAACTTTCGTATTTCCCGAGATATTTCCAAACACCGAAGGCACTGCAAATGTCATTTTTTTCGAAAAACGTCATGTAATTCGAAAACGGTACAAGTTAGCCCCAATGTATCCCTAACGTATTGTTATTTAAATTTAATAAGGAATCCAAAAGTGCAATAATATACAGGCTGTCCCATTTAAAATAATAAAGTTAGTAGTTACTTCCGGTACAACCGGAAGTCCGCCATTACTGAAACTAATTTTAGCATATGTAGAATGTGATTCGAGGCAACATTTATTTGAAAATTTTTTTCAAAAAGGCAGTAATAA
The DNA here is from genome assembly GCA_949128085.1 of Cetonia aurata. Lineage (NCBI taxonomy): Eukaryota > Metazoa > Arthropoda > Insecta > Coleoptera > Scarabaeidae > Cetonia > Cetonia aurata. The sequence continues at coordinate 33,583,708 of OX421882.1, forward strand.
ATTGGCTAGGAACCGTTGCATCTTAGGTTGGACACCCGGTATATGCAAAAAGATTAAACCTAAGTTTTATAAATATATGATACTACTTCGGAAACTAATGTAGGATGCAACTATTGTCATTGAGAATTACTCAATTTTCTTTCTTTTGCTGTAGGGATTCTGAGAAAGGGGACATTATGTACTATTTCGTAATCTTTATTGTTCTTTCATTAAATAATATTACGTAAAGTTTAATTCGCTTTGAGGTCTTGTTTCTATTATTCTACATTATTTACGATAGAAATATGGAATTTCTTCACATTTCTTGTTTTTCTAGTTATCGTAATAATAACAATTAAAGTAATTTCTGTAATTACAGCTATTTTAGATTGCTCTAATAACTCGTTATTGAAGCTGTTAGTTTATGTTGTTTACTGCGATCAAAGCAGTCTTCGTAAACTAAGTATTTAAGTATGAACGATTGATAATTAATATAAAGGTGAATTAAATGTACACAGGCTGTTCACCGAGGAATGGAACAGCGCAATATCTCGGGAACTAATAAAAACAAAAATCTGAAAATTATACAATAAATCTCCGGTATCTTACTTAAATTTCTTAAATGGAATATTCTACATTTATTCGATTTTTCGAATCTGCAATATATATCTGTTTATATGTCTGCTACCAATCTATCTTTTGTACTTTTTGAGATAATCATATTTTTTACAAGGCTAAGACTATCGTAGGTACTTCATATCCATGCTCATTATATTCAGCTGGACGTGGACAAATTAATAAATTTGTATTCGTTAGAGTTAACACCTAAACAGTAGAGCAAAGTATATGTATTCACAAAAAAATCCTCAGAAACTTTTAATAAAATTTAAAAGATATACATGGAAACAAAATGCATCAAGATTTGAATATAGTTGACGTTATCGCAACAGATATAGTTAGGCACTCCAAATTTAAGCCTTGTTTACGTTTTCAAATGAAGAATATTATGATATGATAATAATTTATGGAAAAAGTTGGCAAAATACAAGAATGGCGCAGGCATTGTATGTGTGAATAGATTTCTTCATCGACGGCATCCTGGCAAAAACACAAAAATCGAAACGTAAAACATGAAGTTGTTATAATAATTGTTTATACATGACCAAGATTTCCCAAAAACAATAAATCAAATACGTAAACTAGAAGACGCTCTCTAATTTTAATCTACACGTTTATAGTGACTAGTTGAAGACTTAAATTTAAAACGAAAGACACATGTAAATGCAGATGTATGTGTACATATAATGATATTGAAAGTAAATTACATTGTTGCTAAAAACTTTTTTAATACGTTCTTTTAAATCATCGGTATTTCTTATTGGCGTATTGTAAACTGTATTTTTTAAATTTCTCCAAAGAAAGTAGTCTAGAGGACTAAATCTGGAGACCGAGCTGGCCATCTTATAGGACCATTAGTACCTATCTACCGCTTCGGAAATATCCTGTTCGGATGATAGATTATGAGCAGGTGTGCCATCTTATTGAAAAGCATTACTTGCCGCAAATTTAGACTAATATACTGCTACGAAACTTATAGATAATTCTTTATAATTTGTATTAAATTTTTTAAATTAATTCAACACTGTTTTATTCTCCTTTCATACAGTCAGCGTCATTTATTAAATATCATTTACTCCACAGATTTGCTACGCCCCATTTGTAAGATGACACTACAGTACACAGGTACACGAAATTTACCCCTCCACTATGTTTTGGGTACACCGCAAACCAATCGGATACTTATTATTTTCAGTCGACCTTGCCACGTGGTGGGGTCATGTCACACCACTGAGCGACCGATTATTATCTTTATATACCTGATATACACTTAAATATCTTTACTGTAACTGTACTAGTTATTCGTTCGTGATGTTCTTATACTACATTGAATAAAAGCAATGCTATATAGTATCAAAATTTATTTATTTCGAGATAAATAAATGTGATGAACAAAGAAATGAATCTTATAATGATTCCCTCAGAGTAAGTTCTTTACTATTTAAATTGTGCAAAAATAAGATTTCTAGAATCTTAATCCAAACTAATAACTAAAATCAAGTATTGTCAAATAATGCCAACTTAAACTGCTCGTGAGATGACCCCACAGAATCAAACGATAAATTTACTCACAAAAATCCACTAGATTCCCTGTTATCATACGATAATATAACCTAACATTCCCTTTACGCTTTTGACGCCAGTTATAGATTCAAAAGATGATAAAATCGCTTACTTCAAGTACGAAAAACTGCTCTAATATACTCCAAATACTAATTCCAACTCCACAAGAATCATTTCAGCTTTCAATTAGTGTTCCAATGATGTCAGAGCAAATAGGCTCGAACAACACTCTTCAATAGGCCCCAAGATTAGCAATACGCCACCCCAAATCTTGAAATCATCATTCTTGTAAGTAAATTTTAAAAGTTAATGACTCTTATTGTGATAGCAAATTTATAATTTCTAGATAATTTTTCGAAATGCAACTACACTCAGGAAAAACCGAAAAAGAAGTCCTTCACATTTGTTTTCAGCAACTTGATATCTCCTAGGCAAAAAGGACCCCAGCAACGATTATAGGTATCGTTTCCAAAGATACGATACACCAAAATTAACCCATGTTCGAACAATCAGCGAAGGAACACATTTCCTTAAAATCCATGGTAACCTGCCCTTTTTGAATTAGATACGAAATAAGTAAGTTTTTAGTTTAAATTTTAACATATGCTTACAAAATAAATAAGTAGTTCAAAATACATTTACATAAATAATTTTATAGTTGACGTTTGACCCTTGTATAGCATAATATATCATAGCAATACATCATCTAGTAAAAGAAGTACCTAGTTGATGCATGAAGTATTCGAGATATTGCGGTTCTGTTAAAGTTCCGTTATAAAAATAGAGACCGATAAGCTGGTCTCCCAATAATCATTTGAAAATTAGTTTCTCTTATGCAGTGTGGATTTTCAGACGACCAATAATGAGAATTATAGCAGTTGACGATTCCGTTGTTTGAAAGTTTACTCTCGTCAGATCAGACAAGAACAAAAGACGGAAAAATTGGATTTTGTGAATAAAGTCCCATAAAATCTTCAATTATAAAGTTAGTTTGCATCTCATCACCATCATAAACCCCGTGTACTTGATGAACTTGGTTTGCATTTATTTGTTTGTGATATTTTATATACTGAACTAATCGATATAGCACAGTCTTGATCAATAGATTGTACAGATGTATGTGGATTGTAGGTAATAGTTGGTTGTTGTCTTCAATTATTGCTATTTTCTTTCAACCTTCACATTTGCCATTTGGATAATTATCAGTATTTTCTAAATTGGTAGCAGCACGAATAAATATGCTTTTGCCAGGATGCCGTCGATGAGGAAATCTATTCGCATACAATGTCTGCACCGTTCTTTTGTCCACATTCTCCATAAATTATTACCATACCATAATATTCTTTATATGAAAACGTAAACATGGTATAAATTTGGAGTGCCTAACTATCTATCTCTGTTGCTATCATCTGTTGCAATAACGTCAACTATATTCAAACCTTGATGTAGTTTGTTTCCATGCATATCTTTAAATTTTATTAAGAGTTTCTGAGGATTTTTTTGTGAATACATATGTTTTGCTCTATTACACTCCGCCAAAAAAGTATCGCATAAACTAAAAAAGGGCATTTATGAACCAAGATATTTTTATACGTTCACAAAAAGTTTGCCTCGTGTATGTGAACTATAAAAACACTAACAAAATAATGGAACTTAGCGTTTTTACTTTTTTTTTCTAAAAGAACACATTTAGAAAAATGCATATGTGTAAGGTTTGTTCAGTTGTTTATTGAAAGTCTTCCTATACGGACAAATTTTAAAGTGCGAAGTCAGAGTTCTGTACCAACGCTTTTAAAACTAAAATGAGCAATTTAACTTCAGAACAAGTGGCTGCTATAGTTGCTTTAATCGAAGATGGACGATCTCAAGCATACGTTGCTAATTTGATGAACATCAATCAGTCAGGTGTTTCTAGAGCCGTAGCCAGATATAGGGAAACAGGCATTTACAGTAGAAGACCTGTACCAGGTCGTCCAAGATGTTCTACTCGCCAAGATGACCGCTATTTACTACTACAAGCATTACGTCGAAGACATGTAACTGCGAGACAATTGCAGAACGACTTGGCTAGAGTCAGAAATACTCGTGTGAGTACTCAAACTATTCGGAATAGGTTACGACAGAGTGGATTAAGAGCTAGAGTAGCTGTAAACAGCCCCTCGTCTCACTAGGAACCACCGAGTGGCTCGCTTAAGGTTTGCCAGAGAACATGTAAATTGGAACATTAATGACTGGGCCAATATACTCTTCACAGATGAGTCAAGATTTGGTCTTTACACCTCAGATAGGCGTATCTCAGTGTACAGACGAGACGGTGAGCGCTATTCGCAGTGTAATATCAGACCTAGACCTAATTTCGCTGGTGGCTCTATTATGGTTTGGGGAGGCATCTGTTTAACAGGTCGTACAGAGTTAGTACCAGTAGACAGAGGTACACTGACTGCCCACAGGTATATAACGGACATTTTAGAAGAACATGTAGTACCATATGCGCCAATTATAGGAAACGAATTCATGTTAATGCACGATAATGCACGACCGCATGTTGCAATAATCGTCCAGGAATACCTTAACGATGTTGGTATTCCAGTTTTAGATTGGCCTGCGGTAAGTCCGGACATGAACCCTATCGAGCACGTGTGGGACCTCCTTCACAGACGGATACGAACCCAAAATGTTGCCTCAACGGACCTGCATGCACTAGCAAATGCTCTCCGTGACGAGTGGGAGAATTTGGATCAGGCTTATATACGGAGGTTAATCGAATCTCTGTCAAACCGTATGCGAGCGGTCATAAGAGCCAGAGGTGGCAATACTCAGTATTAAAAGCTACTGTTATGACATTTTTCTTTCCAAAATTATAATTTCTTGTTTTAATAAAAATCTCAAGTATGAGTTCTTGTTTTTATTTGGCCTGTATTTTATTTAAACAATCATAGAAATTATATCTTAGAGCGCATTAAAGTATATTTACAACTTTATGCTACAAACAAAGATTATGCGATACTTTTATGATTCAAAACTAAATTATGCGATACTTTTTTGGCGGAGTGTATTTAGATATTAACTCTACCGAATACGAATTTATTAATTAGTTAGTCTTAGTTAGGGGGTGCAAGCCGTCCCTGCACGGAGGTGCCGAGTAAAAGGGGCGCCAAAATAAAGGATTCGCCCTTTATTTGGGCGCCTGACATAGTTGTTTCCAAAATGGGCCATGTTCGGCACGGGGGCGCCTGAGTACCCAGGAACGGTAGGTACTGGCCCTAGTCTTGTAAAAAATATCATCATCTAAAAAAGTACAACAGATAGATTGCATAATTAAGAATGTAAAATTAGAGAGCGTTGTCTAGTTTACGTATTTGGTATATTATTTGCCCGTATTATAATTATACCAGTTTTTAAACATTCTTTGAGAAACAAACGAACATGTTTTTTGCTAGAATGTATTGAATAAAGGTTTCTGAAAAAGTTTAAACACAAAAAATCGAAACGTAAATCATGAAGAATTAAGTAGTAAATAAGCATTCTATTGTTATAATAGATGTTTATATATGACCAAGATTTCCTAAAAAAATTACACAAACTAGTAGAGCAGTTTCTGGAATATAGCAGATCACAAAAGATCAGAAAAAGTCACAGTGAAACAGGCTCCTATGGTCCCCCAAATCCTAATCTACTATAATCTACTTGATATGCATGTGGGTACTTACTCTACATAAGTATGTGTGAATATAAGTACTTACGACACTAAAAAGTTTTAGCACAACTTCAGTGTTTCCAATGATAGCGTAATTATGGGGAATTGGTCGTAACCGTTTTAGTCGTTTAGCGGATGTATGATCTAATGTGTCCGTTATGACCATCCTTGCTTTTTCGGTATCAATCCAATAATATAGCGCCTCATCAACTTCTGCAATTGAAAAATCTTAGCCGATGTATTAACATAGACAGGTTATGCTGAAAACCCTACGTTTGGGATCGTCAAAAATCAGAGCTACATCGGTACAATTCCTTTCATCTAAATATTTATCTAAAAGTTTTAGGAATGGACTTATGGACACATCTATTCTTATATAAGGAACATTCATATCTTTACAAATTTCATATATATCGTCATTTCCGGTCCACGTTATGTCGAGTACGATTTCTCCTCCATTGGAAAAGCCATGACAAGCTAAAATGTAATTTAAATTAGCAACATATTGATGGAACTAAAGGTTATTTCTGAGATTGTAAGATTTTATTATATATATGTTAACAGATTTACGAAAATTTAATAGGCGGTACTGATGTGCACAATCTTATTGGAAATTTAAAAGACGAATTATTTCGCTGCTAACTCTCTCTTTTTAGATTTCTTGGTACTAGGCTTGCTCTTGCGATGTACGTATTTAGTATTTACGACAAGGCGCTGAAGTGCAACATTTAGATATACTTTTATGCTAGCTTTTATTCAATGTATATGGTCATTTTTGCAGGTAGTTGTAAGTAAGACTATTTTACTACTATTTTTAACACGACTATTTTATCATGCAACTTCAATTTATGGTTTGGCCTGTTGATTAAAAATACGCAGTTTTAATTAAAATAGACTAACTAAACAGGTTTAAAAGCCGTGCTGTTGGTTGAACAGCTTGCAACAAGCTGCGATGCCGACGGTTTAGTTTTTAAATGCGGATAAAAATCAGAACATGCCTTCTGAATATGTACCCGTTGGTCCAGTGTCAGTCAATTCGAAGTTTGAGATTGGAACTCCTTTGAGCTAGGTAAAATTCAGTCGAGGATGGCAGAATATGTCAAAATATATCAGACCTTAGATGTGTCAAGGTGTATTTAGACAACAGGTTTATAATCTGCAGTCGCCCAGGAACAAGAAAGAAATATATATCTAAAATATTTACGTAAAAGTTTTGGAAATTTATCTATAAGACAAAATACCATAAAGGAAAACATGAGACCATTAACAAGCTTTGTTCATAGTTAAACTATTAAAAAGGGTTAAAAATTGTGTGGTGGTGTACGATATAATATTTGTGGATGCTTATGAAGGTCTAAGACTTCCCTGTAGTATAGCTGAAAGATTAGAAGCGAAGGGGAAGAGTGGCATGAAAGGAACAGATATTCAAAGGGGCGACGATTATTACGGAAAACTGTGAACATTTAATACATTTCGAATATTATCATTAATTTGTTGTACAAGCGGCTGCCACTTGTAGTATTGTTGAAAAAAATTACGGGCGTGGTTGCGATTTTGTGGGTAATTTGGTAAATTTTGAGTCTTAGAATTTTTTTCTTCTACTAACGAGATACTAACAACAACATATTGTTGAGCTGTTGGTGCAATTACTTCCAACCAAAAGCATCTTGTTAAAAATTTATTAATCTGTATTTTGTGTAAATGCAGAGCGTTTTGGAAGGAATATGCAAGGATTGTTTGCTTATCCCAACATAAGTTTCAAGAAAGTAGTTCAATTTTTAACAATAAAAGCAATTATTTTTTGGTCCAGAACTATGCAACCTGCAACTGAGAAAGAAAAAATATCCAAAATAAATAGAAAATGCTCTTTCTGATGATTTCTGCGGCCCCCTATGTGTATCAGTACCACAATCTTTTGGGATTGCTAAATCAATGTCTTGCGAAAAGAGCTAAAGAGGTATCAACTGCTTTTAAGTACAATATTTTCTTTCGACGAAGAAACATTTTTGGTTAGTTGGGTGAGAAAACTACACAATATTGTTGCTACGATGGAGACTAAGCAAGTTGGTCAGGTTTGTTTGCAAGAGCCCGGACTGCTATGCCATGTTGGCATTTATATCAGCCACTGGTAATATAGTTCTTCGTGTTTTTATATTTCCCAAGAAAAATTTTAAGGAATTTATGATAGAAGATTGTCCTTTCGGAGGATTAGACTTGGCCCATCAATCCGACTGGATGAAAACAAAAAGTTTTTTCAAAGCCTTTAAACATTTTATTAATTACGCTACAGCTTCTCAAGGAAAACCTGTTTCGTTACTCTTAGACAACCATGAGAGTCATTTGAGTTGAGAAGTAGTAACTCTTACCAAAGAAAATCATGTAATAATTTTGACTTTTTCTCCCCATTGTAGTAATCGATTATAACCTTCAGATGTGTTGATTTCTGGCACCTTATAAATCATTTTTTAATCAAAATTAAATGAGTGGATGCTGAACAATCTGGAACGAACTGCAACAATATATACCATTTCAAAAATTGCCAAAATAGCTTATACAAAAGCGTTGACAATAAAAAACATCGCTGAGGGTTTTCAGAAAATAGGAATTTTTTCATTTAATTCGCAAACTTTTACCTTATTTATTTATTTACCATGTAAATACGTTATAGCAGATGTGATCATCAAAATGGCAACTCTTAAAGCACCACGGTTTGCCTGATTCTTGTAAATCAACCACAACGTTAAGGGCAACTAATGCGCATGGTGATGTCGATAAGCGCTATTTTGTTTAGTGTATATAATATTCCGTGTTAGAGATATCGTACAGTTCATATTTTCAATATGATACGGGGTGATAAACATGTAATACTGTGGTTATGGCGTTATTAAATGTTACCTATTACATGAAATAAAGAAGTTGATTTTTTCCAAATTGGGGTATAATTGACCAAATGCAAATACCTATCTCCTGGTATTAAATGCTAGGCGTAGTTAATACAACGCAAAAAATGTAGGGAGTGAATGCCATAAGTTTTCAATGAAAAAACAATGGGTAAAACTTTTCACAAAAATGAACTTCCTGACTGTATAACTAATTTACATTCATTACTTTATATTTATTATTTTTGTATGATAAACCACGCTACAGAAGGGAAATTTACATACTGCATATGATAAAGTAATATTGAAAACTAATTAGTAAGAACGTGCTTATATTTATTGTAGGTTTTAAAGTTTTAAAAGAATATTGGTTTTCATTAGTGCACTTTCAAGGCAAGTATTGAAAGCATTTATTTGTAGTTCTTAGCAGGAATTCCTTATTTAAATGTTAGTTATTTTAAAGAGTATGTATATTAGAGAGGTGTATATTACGTTCCTAGAATAACAATATTAATGTTATCTTATTGAAATTATTGCAATGTGATGAAACAGTTTAAAAAGTCATTTGTTTCCTTAAAGTATAAAATGAAGTTTGCTTTTTTAATTTTTGTTGTATAAATGTATCAAATTTTCTTTAGTCGTAATCCTGCTAATAGAATGTCAAAATCCTACAAGACGATCCGTTTAGTAGTTAAATATGAAATACCTTCTTTAAATTATAAGCACGAGTTCTTCACATACTTTTAGGTAGTTTTGACATCTAGTGGTATGCTATTGTTAGAGTAACTTTAAATTATTCGTCCTTTCTACCACTCCACATTATAGAGGTTGGTTATCGAGTTTATTTTTAGTTAGCAGTTTAAAGTAGGTGTGTGTTTTTGTTTTATTTGAGTTTTGAGTAATATATAAAACTTGTCATATTTGTTGTTAAGAATATTAAAGTTTTGTAATAATAAAGTGAAACATCGTGTATACTTAATCTAGCAGCTGTAGTATGGTCTATGACTTGCTATATTACCTTTCTCCAAAACGCCAAAAACCATAATAATTAACTATATCTTTTTCTTCTTCTGGATATATGCCCCTTGGAAAATAGACAGAAATATGGATATTACAATGTTTTGGAATGTATTGAACACACTTCAATAAGAAACATGAGGACTAACGGTTAATTGTATCAGGGAAACATGTTAAGGATTGGGCTAGGATTTTAGAAATAAGAGTGGTTTTAGAAGAACAGAAGGAAATTCTTCAAAAGGTAATCAACAACCTGTGCTGTGGTAATTAGGTACTGCAGAAGGCTGCCCACGAAATATTAATCTTGAGAATCATTTTTGTCTTTATTTAGGGTTCTCATTTTTTTTTTTATTTTAGCTAATAATAATATGAGCAGAAGAGGGCAGGCAAGGACATTATCATTTTGGATGAAAGTATGATTCCAGTGAAACATTCGCATACGTCAATCTCTTGACTATCACTCCAGATTTAGTAGATTCAATCGAAATTTGTATCTATGCCTAATTTTGTTGTTGTTTAGTTACATCTATATTTGTTGAATATATTTATTTCTAATTTATATTTCAAATCCTTGTGTCCCATTATAATATTATATTGATACGGAATATGAATAAGGGATAGTCTACTTTTAAGACACAAAAGTCCTACCTGAATATTAGAGCATATTACCAGTAATATTATTTGTAGTTCTACTTTCTCTACATCATATTCTGATTTTGTGTAAATTAACAATGCTCCATCCTCTTTATCTGATCTTAGTTTCCTTCCTATAACGTATCCTTTGATCTCAAAGATTGTGACATAACATAATTTGTGTAAGTACGATGACATCAGAAAATAGTCGGGTATCTTGAATAAAGGTAATTGCTAGAGCAGAGTGTGGTTTAGGCGTTTGGACAAAAAAACGGATTTATTCATGCCCATTCTTTGTTCCTATTCAGTACGATGTAAAATAGTAATTTCATCCCTACACAGATGTATTTCAGCTGCAGGTGTTCTGCGGTCGAATATGTCTGTTTACTTCGCTGTGAGATATCGGTTATTTCTACAGGCTATTGCAGTAGGCATTAGATTATCGACCTCGTTTTGGAACACGCTGGCAATGAAGAAGTTGAAGAAGATGATGAAGAAGAAGAAGAAGAAGACGAAAAGGAAGAGGAAACAATCAACCATTCCGCAGCAAAGGAAGCCTTCGAGACTGCCCTCAAATATTTAGAACAACAATCAACCGCTACATCTATGGACATTTTATGGGCAAAGAAGTGGCGTGATGCAGCAGCTATGTCTAGATTTAAAAAGTTAAAACAACAAAACATTTTAGAATTTTTCAAGTAATTTTTTAATGTCTAAACCGTTCTTTTTTACTTTGTTTTTACTTGTAATATTAGTGTAACCTGTTTGCTTGCTTTTGATTTATTACATTCATTTGACCTCTGCAAATGGCGTTTTTCATTCTCCTCTGATTATCCGACCTTTTTAGCGTTCCGACCATGCCCTGGTCCCGAAGATGACAGTTAATCGAGGTTCTACTGTAATTTCGGCAGATCATTGCCATCCTCAGATCAACGTCAGTTTTGGGAAATTTGTCAAATTGATATTATACATTAAGGAAGTCTGAATGCACATATAGGAGTAGTTAAATTAAAAATACAATGAAATGCTCACAACGCTACAGAATAGAAAATGGAATACCTATTCCATTTTCTATTCTGAATGATGTGCCGAAACTAGTAATCATATACGAGGGCTGTTCGATGAATACCCCGATTATAAATAACAACGTAACATTTTTAGGTTTTGACAATTTATTTTTCGATATAATCCTCTTTCAACTCGATACACTTTTCCCAGCGGTGTTGCAACTTTTTTAAAACCTCCGTATAGTCCGACTTTTGTTGGCCTGCAAAATATTCAGCGACGGCGATGACTTCCTCGTTCGACCCGTATTTATTTCCCGCGAGCGATCTTTTAAAGTTTGGGAACCAAAAGAAGTGGCAGGGAGTCAAACCCGGAGAATACGGAGGATGAGGGAACAATTTGTAATTGAACTTATTCAATTATTTTGCAGCTAAATGATTTTGTAGTTATAATCCCTCAATTACTTTGAAAGTGTTCAATTACTTCATAACTAATTATTTTATAATTGAAATTGTTCAAATCCTTTTTAATTAAATTACTTTCTAACTAAACGTGTTCAATTAAATTATACAGGGTGAATCTCAATATATGCGACAAACTTTAGGAGCTGACTCCTGAGGTTATTTTGATCATAAAAGTTCATAAGAACATATGTCCCAAACTGCTTATTTCTAAAGTTATACAATGTTTAGTAGTAAGTTAACATAATTAATGTTTTTATTTAAATTAACAAAATAATTAGTAGGTAAAACTAAATAAAAAAAAAATGCTCTGACAACTACTGTCAAATACTGAAATGACAAACGATTCCCTCTCAACACAATTGATTTTGAAGAACCAACTGTGATATTATATCGTGTTAGTCATAGTTCATAATTTATTATTAAACATTCAATAACTTTTAAACCAAACTGTTTTGGACATATACTCATATCAACTTTAATGATCAAAATAACCTCAGGAATCAGCTCCTAAAGTTTGTCGCATATATTGAGATTCACCCTGTATATAATTGAAACTATGGAAGTCATTAATTACTTTTTGCCCAACACTGGGCATAGGTACGGCATGAGTTTTGTAATTTGGTCTACCGGTTTTCACTCTATTGCAGGAAACGAAAAAATAAAATATGATTGAGAATAGCAGTAATGTTTATTAAATAGCTTTAAAATAAAAATATTGCGTAATTTGTTTAAAAAATATTTGAGAAACTTATTCGTCTCATTTTTTTTTCAATATCATGTTACTTAACTCCATTTTTGCTGATTCATGGCATATTTTTTAAATTTACCGCCATACTGAAGGTCACGTGATGTACCTATGTCAAAATAAATTGATTAATTAAAATGGATGTTAGACATATTGAACCTATTTAAAAAGAAAAAAAAATAGCTTATATTAATAATAAAAAAATTCCCATGTAGTACCTCTTGCAAGATTGATGTCAGTCGCTACTGTATACCTAATATGTATCTACGTGTGTTTTGATAAATTAAGATATGTACATATTATAATATTAGTGTGCACAGGAATTGGTACTAAATTATAATGATTCAGTTTACGTTACATTAGCTTTAATACCGATTGAGTAGTTCTGCAGTGTGTCTACGGGTGGTAGGGAATAATAGATCACCTTTGTCGATCACCGATTCGTTATCAGAAGCGTCAATAGCAAATAAATTGAGCGTGGTTCTTTCCTCTCGCGACTGCTCGATAAATTTCAGTGCATCTTCGAACCATGTGATAAAATTAAGCTGATCTTGTTCATGAACCAGTACTGAAAATAAAACATATATGTTAGTGTGTATTTCATATAATGCCAGTCTTGTATAAAATTAGCAGATGCCTCTTCGGTGATAAGCTGTTATTAACCCGATACTGTGCGTTACAAACCGGTCGAGTGGTAGTGGATGAGCGTACAGACTTCTCGTAAGTTGAAAATTGCAAGCTTCGAAATAAACCGGCTTTTCATTTCTTTGTAAGGTATGTTGCAAATATCTATTTATTATCTCACTAATTAGATATTATCATTATGAAAAACAAAAAAGTTATCGTGAACTGTCGCCTACATACATACATATAAATAAAACGCTTGAAAGGAACAACGAATAACAAATGAGCCGAGAATACTGAATGGAGAGCACTGCAATTGTGAAAATTGTTTATTTAATATTATCAACTTTATTTTTTATAAAATTTTCATTTAAATTATATGCTTACAAAAATAAAATACTTTTTTTCATATATTACGTAAGTAAATGGCAAACTATATATGCATATGCATCATAATCTCTTAATAAATGCGCAGAAAAAATCACGCAACAGAAACAATATTTTTAATTTGTTTACAACTGCGACTGGTGTTCATGGCAATAATACAGATCACACGTAAATAAGAAAAATTCCATTTCGACTTTTAATGAGTTCATTAAGTTTTCTGACGATGTTTGGTTGTGTTTTGATGCGGTTTAGTTAGTATTTTGGCTTAACACTTTAGAGATCGTGTGTGTTAGTGACTACTAATGGACACAAAGTTTAATACATATGTATATAGCTATACATAGCCATCCCATTTTATTTGTCATCCTTAAAATACATTTCAACATTGAATTTTAAAGTAAGTAAGATTGTGATATTGCTTACTATTTTGCTTTGTATAGGTTTTGAACTTAGCTTGTTCTTTTAGTATGAAATAAATCAAGTGGGAATAAAATATAACATCATTTATTCGCTTACAATTAATTAGTAAACGAAATAATATGTTGACTCAAAAAAACAAGTTACAATAAATTTTTGTCTGAATCAAAAATATAAATTCTATGGTGTGTAACTATTAATATTAAATTGTAGTGATATTAGTGGTGCTGAGTATCGTTACTATTTCGATATGATAACTCATTATTTTGAAATAAATAATTTCTTGCCCTCTAATAGTTGCTACATTATTCATTTCCTCATTTGTGCCCGCGTTAATGTTGTAAATTTATGTGGTCTGTTGGACAAAGTATATTTTCAAAGGAATATAAGATTTTAGGTAATTTGTTATTTATTTTTATGACAAACAATATGAAAGAATATTGCAGTAAATCCATTAGTAGTATGATTATTATCAATTATCAAACTGCTGTTTGATTATTATCACAGTCACTGTTGCTTTTTATTATCTATTTTTGTATTGTAATCTGCATATGATTATGATAAATAAATAATAACTAGTTCTAGAACTAAGTTCTTTGGCTATTAATATCCAAACTGTTGATTTTGCGTAATAAGTTTCTTAAAGTAGAGAATAATATTTAAGAAATATATGGCATTAATGAATGCTTACGATCGACAGCGCTAACGCGCTAACACGTTACTAAACTCATTAAAAATCCCCCAGGAGTATTTCTAATAACACTATAATCCTCTATAGCATAATTTTGTAGATTTTTCAATTAGAGTCGTGTCACTTCCGTTACTTTACCATATAGTCTTCTGTGAAGAATCTGAAGTTTTTCTGGGTTTGGTTGTCAAAATAACTGTGAAACGGTCATTCATATAAGAATATAAGTCATCTGTATTTTGAACACTACAAATGCAAGCAAATTGATTTTAGTAACGGATAATCATGTTGTGGCCGAAAAAAATTTTGTACGCACCACGGCTGGAAAGTGCCTTATTCAGAGATATTTATAATTATAACTAGATAAAGGCATTGTATATAAATTTTGGCATACGTTTGGAAAAATATCTTAGAAGTACGTTTTCTTTTAATCAGGTGAACATAACATTGAAAGTATATTTATGTTTTCCTTCTCTAAAAGCCTGCACATGCGAATATAACTGAAATAACATAACATAAGTACAAACTGTGCCCTGTGCTGTTCCTTGCGCGGGTTGCGTATAGTGCTCCTAACCCTAACTTCTAACCTACAAGTATGCCTACAAGAGACAACGTAAATGCGTAGTGAAATAGTGATATTATGATGTACAATGATTTGTGTCATTATTAAATTAGTGAACTATCCTACTAAACGTGATAGATGTTAATATATCACTCTTACACAATTAACGTAAATTATTTGTCATTTTGACTATGTTATTGACATATCAATTTTAACAATTACTGTTTCAATTTTGTGTCACTATCGATTAGTAAACATAAAATGCCGGTAAATCTAAGAGAAGCTCAAAAAATTCGGGCTATCAGCAAACTGGAAGAAGGTTGGAGTCTTAGGCGCGTTGCGGCAAACCTAAATGTAAGCCATAGTTGCATATCCAAAGTAAAAAGTAAGTGGAGGCTCTACCACACAGTTGTATGCGCTGTTACGCCAGGGCGACCTTAAGTAGCAAATTATAAAGAGGATGCGGTTTTGGTTGACCATATCATCCAAAATCCGTTTTCGAATGCTGTGAAGGCCCGCCAAATTGCAAATTTCCCTGGTTCAATAAGAACTGCCCAAAGAAAAATAAGCAGCCGGCTTGTCTAGCATAAGTGCTGCCAGAAAGCCTGTTTTAACAGTAGCACTGAAAGAAAACAGGGTTGAATTTGCACTTCAACATTAGAATGTAGGTCCTGACTTTTGGAACAAAGTTGTGTTTTCTGACGAAAAAGTCTTCAAGTCTTGTTATAATGGCAGAATCCGTGTGTATAGAACAACAAATGAAAGATATAGTGAAAGATATACACACAAATTGCACACCCGTGGGAAGTTCTCAGTAAACGTATGGGCCTGGATTAGCGCGGATGGTCAGGGACATGCTTCAAAATTTACGAAAGGTTGACCGGTTCAGTTAATAGAGAAATTCTAGAAAACATAATGTTACTAGGGGTAACAGATAGGTTTAATGGAAATATTGATGTATTGGAGTGACATTCTTAGAATATGGTTCCCAGAAATAGAGAAGAATGCCACCACTAAATATTAAAAACTGTCAAGACACCTTTGCTCTATTTTAATAATAAAAGTTTTACTCGCAATACTCTTTGAAAGGTTATAACATGTAATTAAAATATTATAAGCTTAGGTTGATAATTCGATGTTTTATTGTGATCTGTATACTGCGATAAACGGAGCAAAATGGAGCAAAGCCTTCGCTTCGGCTGCGACAGTCTGCTGAATATATTGGCTGAATGCGTTCAACGTTGACATGAGTGACAAGAGTTCATGACATAACGCTTACACTGCTGAATATTAGACATGTCCAGTAAGCTAGATAAGGCCGGTGTTTCCAAATTAATGGTCGCCACTGTATCTAACTATATGGTCTTTATATGAAGGTATAATAGGTTTATAAAAGCTATAATCACACATTATGTTGGTCACACATGAATGTGACAAAGCATTTGTCATTTAATCAAGTAATATAAAAATTCAAATTAATTTAAAATTTTAGTTACTACGAACCACTACATAATTCCCTATATTATCAAATTTCTTTTCTGACGCTAGAAAAGACGCAAAAAATTACCGGGACCGAAATACGATTTTTGGAAAAAAAAACTAGCGTTGGCACTGGATTCTTTTAGGAAATTTTCTGCTGCATAAAAAAAACGCTTACAAACAAAGAGTCGCAAATCAAGCCTTCTCGTCCAAAATATTCAAAAAATTGTTTTACCGTATTTTCATAGAAAATTGTTGCCTGGGGTGGCTAGAATTCAGCAAGGTGTTTTTTCCTTTTTGCTGGTACAGTGAAATTTTCATTTAACGGACATCCGGCGGAATTACAAAGTGTACACTATTTACTACTTATTTTTACATTATAGGAGCAGCATTGATTTTACCGGTTGGTAATTTTTATAATCCGTGAATATTTTATATCAGAGATCATGAGGAGCATTTCTTATCAAATCATAATGTTCTCTAGGGTTTTGGATAAATGCAGAGATGAAATTTTGTTTAATTCTGTTTTATTTTCGGGTGAATGTTCTTTTCATGGTTTTGTAAACAGACACAACTTTCATTTTTACACTGACGAAAATCCACATTTCTTCCGGATTCTAACCACCAACGTATGGGGAGGAATCGTGGAGTTAAATATAATAGGTCCTTATTTCTTTAATGGTAACCTTGATAGACAAACATTTCGAAGATTTCTGCGCTACCATCTTCAAGAGCTTTTGGAAAATATTCCTTTAGCTGTAAGAGAAAGTGTGTGGCTACAATAAATTAGACGGTGCCGGTGCCACAACACATTTCCATACTAACGTTCGGGAGCAGCTGAATGTTCTAATTCCAAACAAGTGGCTAGGCAGAGGTGGAACACAATTTTTTTTTTTTTTGTAGGGATTTATTAAAGATATAGTATATGCTACACCTCCGAGTATACTAGAACATATGAAAGAGAGGATAATAGGTGCTTTATAGGCTACTACCCCAGATATGTTAACAAACGTGCATCAATCGTTTAAATCATTTTTCTAAATCATTTTGAACATCTGATTTAGAAAAAAATATTCATTGTGTTTGTTTATATTTTTTCAATCGCACATGCTTATTATTGAGTGTATGTCTTTTTTATTTGTTTTGTTTATGTAAAAATTACAATATTTCAAAATTAAATTAATTTTGAAATGAATTTTGAATTAAATTCTACGTCCGATAGTATCATCAGATATAGGGTGTTCTATTTAAGATAAGAAAATTATTTTACTGCAAAAGTCATCAAACTTAAACAAGCGTTTTTGAACACTCTGTATAACTGTGTGACTAAAATTCCACTTCATTTCATTGCTTAACCTCTTAGCTGAATGATGAATGTAGGTAGCTGTGTTTAATTTTGGATTACACAGTAAAAATCAAACTTACATTTTGTACTGCAATTTCATAAATTTTAAAATATCTCGAAAACCGATGGTTTTAGGAATATGGAGTATTATATAAACTTGCCCTAATTTGGTCGTTAGATTCCAAATATGTCATTATATATAGGGTGTTCCATTTAAAAAAAGGTAATTTTGTTATGGATATTTCTTTTCGAACACCCTGTATAATTGAAAATGATTTTAAATTGTACATACAAAGGTCTAGCATTCAACCAAAGAAAAAAATTTTAAAAATCATATGCTTTTCCATATAGAGCCCACGCCGTATGAGTTGGGCCACCCTGTATACATAATAAATGTATATTTATATCACATGCGTATGTTGTAAAAAAAATATATTCTCTTGGCAAAGATGTCACCAAGAAATTTAGAAAAAGTCCAAAAACACATAGCTTTTATTTTTTTCATTTAGTTTAAAGATAAAAAGAGAAAAAACAAATTCATAATATACAAGGGCAGGGGGGACCCCGCAGGTGTGCCATTGTTCTTTTTCAACCTAAAATGTAGCGTTACTAACAAGGAACAATCTCGTCTTTACGCGATCTCGATATCTCTTCTCGTTTCCGAAATATTGCGAAAAATGTATTTTTGGCGGTAACTTTGAGCCACCATTACACACTCTAAAACCAAAAACGGGGCGCTAAAGTTCCTCCTACATAGGTACAAATGGCCCTATAAGATGGCCAGCTATAGTTCCTTTGGGGACATTTGAAAAATGCAGTTTACAATACGTTATTAACAGATATCGTGCCCATTAGAAATGCTTGTTCCAGTTTAGCGCCAGAAACATTAAGAAACGCAACCAGCGCCGGATTAATTAAGGGATACCAAAAATGTGTGGAATACAATGGAGGAACTTTTGAGCATTTAATTTAATTTTGCTTTTATTTTCAAATATTCCGTTTCTATTTATATATTTTTCTTCTTAATGTAATTTACTTTCAATATTATTATACATATATACTTGCCATTTACATGTGCCTTTTGTTTGAAATTTAGGTTTTCAAAAATAAGAAATGAGTTAGCATTCAGATGCGCAGATGTGACGGTAAATAAAGGGCATGGTTCGGGTCAAAGTACGGTTGGGCCTGCAGAGAACTAGCAGCGGATTTTATTCGCTTGTAATTTGCGCCAACATTTTTTAAATGGCTTGGTAAGCCTGCTACCACAATTGCTCTGACCCTGTACTTCTAACATTGAAACCTGAATAATAAATTCATGATTCCATTCCGTATACTTTTTTTTAAAACGTTTTATTGAAATCAATAGCTCTCAACTTGCGTTTGTACTGAAGCTAAAATCGGTTACCCATTTCATAATCGATTTTCGCTATAATCTATTCCTCTAGTTCCCCGTATCGTTCGCGCAAATAACTTTCTACAGTAGTAGCAGTAAAAAATATTTCCACCAAATCCGCGTATGAAATATTTAACGTTTCCATTTCTCGCGTAGATGAAGATGATAGCTAACCTAAGTAAATTTTGAAAAAAATTTAGTTCTAATATATGAGACTTACAAATACTATCGGAGGAAAGCGGAACTTTTTTTTTCGTAGGTCTTGTAATCTGAAAAACATTCAAAACGTCACCGTTCGTCGAATATTTTCTCCTTTTAATTTTTAATTGTTTGAAATTTTATTTTAAATGAGGTATTAATAAACTACAAATTCTAAAGTTTTTATAAGTTTATCTGTTAGAATAAAGGAAATTAAAAAGAAATTATGAATGAAAACCGTCAATGTCATAACTTTCAATACCCACATGGCAATAGATATTTATTGTTTCCCGAGTTTTTTTTTCCCTTACGTTTCTTTTATGCTGGAACTTATCAACTACAATGTATGTACAGTTAATATTTTTTTAAATATTTTAAATTTAAATTTCGAAGTTTCTTCCGTCTCGGCCCCACTGTGTGCCACTTGTTTTTAATTAAATCGTGCATTAAAACGTGTCTTATGAAACTACAGTTTATTAATATATTTTTAAGGGTCTTTTTTTTTAATCCATCCTAAGCATTTATATGCCCACAGAGCCAAGTCTTTCCCATCATCATCATGATCCCGGAAAAATCCAGTTATTATATTGACCGGAACGAGTTTCGAACCCGCGGCACCGATAATAGTCATCAACAGTTAATGAAGGGCTCGAAAAAACACCGTGACATCTTTTCCAAAAAGGTTCATTTGCAGGAAAACGGTATTTTAACCATTCAAGCCCATTAGACAACCTGTTCAAACTTTTCAGTGCACTATTGCAAATTTCGTTATTATTAAAGCCACAAACTAGGTTACATTAACAAAGATTCAATGTTTTTAATGCTGCTTAAACGTAATTAAAAAAAAGACCATTGCGATATTTGAGATAATTATAGATATAGGTACTCTTCAATATTTTTAATAAATTTACAGTAAGCTTGCTTATGATGTTAATGCTATGTTAAGGTAAGTAATGGGTTCGTTTGACAGTTTATAGATTTTACCCTAGATAATACGATTAATTAGTGCATTAGATGCGGGTTTTGTTTTTTGTTTACTGTTTTTGATTTTTACGGGCTTGTTTATTTAATTAATTATTTATTACTTTATTATAATTTATTATACAGAAAAATGTGTCTACGTATGATGCATCATAGTTTGCTTGCAATAGAGATTGTGATGAAGCCTTTCAGTGTTACAGCCTAACGTTTTCAGCCAACGCTTTTTGTAGCTATATGTAGCTATAGTTACAAACGAGGGTAGCATCACTAATCAATTTTAGATACCTACCAAAAATAACGTTTTGGTTTATTTTGAAATTCAATTCGGAATGTGCTAGCGAACTTAAAGTTAGTACAGGTTACCTACTACACAAACTATATTCTAAAAACTGGTTTGGAGCAGACTTTGAATGAGTAATATTTTGCTGGTTCTTCGTTGAAAACTTTACATATAATAAATAGAAATACATTTTATGTATGTGGCAAGTATTTTGTCAAATTACCGAATCCATATAATATGAAAGAATATTGCA
The DNA here is from genome assembly GCA_949128085.1 of Cetonia aurata. NCBI lineage: Eukaryota > Metazoa > Arthropoda > Insecta > Coleoptera > Scarabaeidae > Cetonia > Cetonia aurata. Next base: position 33,604,915 of record OX421882.1, read on the forward strand.
GTAAATCCATTAGTAGTATGATTATTATCAATTATCAAACTGCTATTTGATTATTATCACAGTCACTGTTGCTTTTTATTATCTATTTTTTTATTGTAATCTGCATATGATTATTATAAATAAATAATAACTAATGGGCGATAATCTCAATTTGGAAGAACGGACATTTTTCTTTTTGCAACAAGATGCTGCTTCTGGTATTGGTATTATCGGTCCAATTAATAGGTCACTAGATCTCCTTGAAGAGATTTTTTTATCTAAACATTTTTCTTGGTATGCTAAAATTAGTGTAACAGCCAATCATATCCTTGAAATCAATTGAAGAGCTTTCTTTAGTAATCGCTCACTTATTGCAAGTAAAATCTATCATTCATAAAAATATAATCGCTAGCTAATATATAAGCCACATGAAAAGGTATAATATTCTAAGATTAAAGCGAATTAAAGAAAAATAGAGATTAGAAAAACATTAAACAAAATAAACTTTTAAATACTGAAATATCAAAAAAAAAACCAATGTGATTTTAGTAGAATTGAATTTTTTGTCGTCATTTACCGTAATACAAGCCTACAGCGATGTTTATGCTGCAAATGTGTGTACTTTGTCTAAATTAAAATCTACTGTAACTTTTTTATTATTGATTTTAATCAGCCGCATTGAAACTTTTATGTAATAAAATACATTATATTGCGAGATATGAGTAACTATACAATACTTCAGTCAATTGTTGTTTCTTAATGGCGTGTTATTCAGCACTAAAATAAAAACACTGAATCATTTAGCAAAATTTGTAGCTTTAATATGCTGTTTATTAAGAGTAAAATATATTTATTATTTTATAGTAAGGATGGATTATACCATTTATAAATCAGTGGATATTAATTGTTAAATTCGGTATTTCTAACTAACTGTGTAATGCTTTGCATTATTTGTATGTGTTTCCCATCAGGTATTATCCACTATTAGAAGAATTTATTATTTTAAGTAATATGTATCTACATTTTCATAACATCTATCCCCTCCTTTATTCACCGTCGGAATTATTTGGTATTGGGTGCAACTTAAAAAACAAACATGATATAAATATAAAGCATATGTATGGTGCCAGGTGTGATCAAAGTATAGTTTTAATTGCTGAACGGAACGTTTCTGAGGCTGAATTAATGAAATTAATACGAAATTTGGAATATTATCGAAGATATGAGTGTTTAAAATTGAACATAACCGATTAGCTTATGTGTGTTGTTTACCGAAGGAGTACGTTGCCGAGGGCGTTTAATTTAGCCGATAACTGGAAAAATTGTATATACTTACTCTGCTACTAAAGTCTATAATAAGAATGGGTGAACAGAGGTTTTCTCTGTTCACCTCTGTTCGTCTAAACACAGTCTAGATTTTATAGGAATAAAATAAAATACTGGTTATAATAAGTTTTATGAATACTTATTAATCTGGTTAATTTCAGCATACAAATACAATACAATGTGTTTATACAATTTGGATGGCACTGGTGGATAACATGTTAAATTACACATTTTGTATTACGAAATTAGCGTCAAGATGCCTTCTCCGCATATATATACAATAACACATATTTAAGAGTAACAAATTTGTTCGGAATTCAAAAAATAGATGTCACTGATTATGTTTATGAGGCAGGTCAAATCTAGGTATGCACTTTTGCACTGTTATTTTATATACCTTGTTATACGATTATTTTCACATTGTAGTATTAATTAATTTTACGTTTAATTATCTACATCTTCTTTTGAATTATCTACTTTGTCATCCTTCATTTTTTATGCACAAAACTATTCCTCGGAGATTCTTTTCATAGTACGTACTGCTGTGGTCTGGCAACCCGGTTTGCGTAAAATTAAGTTCTTTTTCTTGTTTATTCCGTTAAGCGGTTGTCAATGTTGCGAGAAATTTCAAATTGTTTTATTTTTAAATAAGAGTGTTAATGTTTTGGATTGTTTAATTTTTTTATTTTATTCTTCAGTTGTTTATATTAATTTCATTCAGTTGTACATTTTGCTTTCACTGGTATTGTATATATTGTTTTGTTTTTGCGAGTTCGTCTGTTTGCGGACAGCTCTTGGTGCGTTGCGTCGCACGCATCGGAAAATTTTATACTTATACGATTGTATTAACCGTGTAAGGTCAGTTCCCTGATAACACGTGTAAGTAGATATATAAAAATTGTATTTCATTTCTGCCATTTTGAGATTTTTGCTTTCAAGCGTTGAATTCACGTTTTTGAATTTATATCGGTAATCAATGAACTCATTTAATAATAATTGATTTTGTATTTTTGTGTACACAATTTAGATGTAAGATCTGTTATTATTTTTACGTGCAGGAAGATATTTTTAAGTTTAAAGAGTTAATTTTTTGTTCGTTGAAAATTTTCTGATTTGTAATTATTTGCTAATCACCTCGGGTTGGGTGAACAAAAGCATTGTGCTTGCGTTTATTTTTCATTTATTTAAATTACTTGAATTTTACACGTTTAATTTAGTTGTTTTAAATATTGAGACCACGTGGATTAAATTGATGAAAAAATTATTATCTTCCTGAACTTTTTGTCTTTTGCCTTGTTGAAGGATTTTGTATTGTCCTTTTGTAATTTAAAGCCCGCAGTTTTATTTCGACCAGGATCTTATGTCCAAGGTTTTTTTTTCTGCAAAGTTTGTAATTAATATTTTTTTTTCTTTTTATTTTTTTTATATAATAAAATTATTGTATTTACGTCATTCAAAATTCTGTTCTTTTATTTTTTGATCAAACCTTTTATATTTCTGGAAAATTAATGAAAGTCAGTTTTCTTTTCTCCCACAATTTTCTTTTTTTTTTTTTAGAAACCCTGAGATTAATTGTTCTTTTGCGCCTTAAAAAAATTGTTATCATTTGAGCTAGCTAATTTAATTTTCATTTTTAAATTTCATTTTACATTTTTTTTTTGGCACTTTCAGTACACAGCAGTACGTATTTGTACTTTACGTTGTTAATTGTATATTATAAATCTACTAAAATAGGTTAAGTGGAAGAATAGTTCTATATATAGATTAATTGATTGAATCACTTGTACCATGTTCTTGTATTAAATAAAGACCAAATTATTATTAACTTGTTCACCAGACTCGACCAAACCATATTTACTTGGTGTATACGCAAGGTGAGTTTCTTTTAGCAGCCGCCGTGATCGGTAAATCTGGTCCTTCCACCGCATCAGGCCTGGACTTACCCCCGCGACCACTTTCAATGCGGATTCAACCCGTTCGAATTAACACTAATGTCAATAAGCCAAGAGAGTCTATACCATTTTAGGGATACTGTTAAATTTTGTAAGTGCTATCCAATTTCACAAGTTGTAGGTATAGAAATGCAATACTTAATTTTATCTCTGCCGATCACTATAAACGTTAAATTTATAAATAACTTTTCTTATACGGGGTAATATAACACAATAATTAATAGTGTTATAGATTATGTCAGTATACACAATAAATACTTTGTGTTGTTCAGTTTTCTTTGTGCAGAAACACAAATAATTTTATAATAGGTAAAGTAAAAATATTAGTTAATTCAACTAAATAGATCGTGCTGCAATTTAAATATGCACCTGGTACAGATATTAGATAAAATTATAGTCACTTTATAGACCCCGCCATTACTTTCAATCGAACTTTTCTATTACAGCACAGTTCTTTACATGATTTACATTACGATGCTTTCCTAACATACATACATTATTTATTAGGACTGTGTCTGTATTCTAAAAGAAATCTAAATTAGAGTCATATTATAGTGCTGAATTACATGTTACCAGCTCATTTAAAAGAACACGAAATGAAAGATGGAGACAGGTGATTTGTGGACGTGACATATGTTCTCCAAGACAACATGCAGATGTAATATGAAGAAAAGTGGAAAGTAACCGTGCTTTTTAAGCTGGTAGTTTCCAAAACAAAAAAAGAGCTTCAAAATTAACAAACCATATGAAAACGTATCGGTTGTACCTATAGTATTTTTTAATCAGGCTCTCGGACGTATCCGTATAAAATTTGCATACATACATGCAACTATTAAAAATTAAAGTAAAAAATAATGCTATGCATATCTACAACTATGTTACACACATACACACATTGCTATTAATCAGTTCTGTAATTCGTGCTTTGGCAACGGATAATGTAATTTCCGTTACTGCACATACAATATTTTAAATTCATAAGGTCGTCGTATTTAATTCGATATCCATATCCACATATTTGTGAGTTATAAAAAAGAAATTACTTTTAAATATTGATAATACTATCAAAAAACATAAACAATTTTCCTGTGCGTTTTTTTTTGTAAACGAAACTTTGAGCCGTTACTTATGTACTAATTATAGTTATGTATCATGGTACAAAGGTAAACTTGGACGATCACCGTATAAATAGCTTACATACATCGAACCGTATCCTTGGGAACTGGAACGGTATCTTGCTCACGAAAATGTGAAGCTGGGCTTCAGGTAGGCAATCATGATTACTGACGTATATAATAATAATAATAATACCTGACTTTATTTTTTATTTTAACAACATGAATAAACAGAAATAAAGAAACGAAAATACAAACAAAAGAGAAAAGGACAAAAAGGACGGAGTTCAGGTTAATGACAAAACGCATACTCACTCAACCGTACCTATAACTTAAACTAAATTAAACTTAAAATTAAGCAAAAATTAAAAAAAAAGCTAAGTAGGCAACACTATAATAATAATAATAGATTTACTGTTTAATCATGTAAAAATCATAAAAAAAATTAAAAAAAAAAAACTCAATAAAAAAAATGTATCTCATCAAATACTGCCACACTACTGCTCCGATCTGCAAAAAGAACTTTCTTTTAAAAGTGTGAATACTAATACATTTCTTAATATCAGTTGGAACGGAATTATATAAATACATTGGAAATCTGTAGGTGAATCCCTTCTTGAACAATTCAAGCCCGTGTAGGGGAGGCGTTAGGGTGCCCTTGTACTTAATATTATTAGTGTGAACATCAGTCTTGAATTTAATTTTATTATATAAGTAACCTGGTTTCTTTGTGATGATGATAAAATGATATAAAGTTGCCGTGCGCAGCAACTTTCTGTTTTTCATGTTAAGTCACCCTAGCCCTAGTTCAATAAGTTTATGATTATACTTCAATCTGAGACATGAATTTTGAAGTTTCTGTAAACATTATGTAACAACGGCGGAAATATGCGAGCCATACAAAGAGTCGCAATAATTAGCATGAGACAGGACAAGTGCTTCACAAAGCAACCTCTTAGTCTTTTTGTTCAAAAACATTCTGCTAGAGTAGACCGTCCTCAATGCAGCATACGACCTCTGCAGACAGACACTGACGTGCTCACGAAATTTCAACTCCTCATCAAGTATGAGATATCTGACACTGTGTTGTAAATTAATACGATTACCATCTACATAAATATTAATTCGCTCGCGATAAGAAGGATCTGAAATGTATCTTTTAGGGCCAAATAAAATTAAATTAGACTTAGTGGAATTCAAGGAAAGTGAATGAGCTTATATAATATTAACCAATTGTTCAATATCGTGATTCAGTTTGTCATAAGTGTCTTCAACAGTATTCGGAAAGAAGGAGTAATAAATTTGGGTGTCATCCGCATAAAAGTGACACATAGTATATTAACATTAACAGAAGATAGAAGTATAGTTTGAGAAAAGGAGTGGACCAAGTGTTGATCCCTGTGGTACACCACACAAAATTGGTTTAAACGAGGATACCTGCCCGTCAATGACAACGCATTGCATTCTACCACACAAGTAATTATATAAAAGGTTGGAAGCACTTGAACTGAGGCCTATATGATGGAGAATAGCCAGTAACAGTCTATAATTAAGCGTACCAGGAAGCCTTAGAGTAGTCAAGCAGACACATCTGCGTTAGCCTGCCTCCATCCAAGCCCTCAATGATGTCGTATCTATTTCTTTCTAACATATTAGATTAGCTATATATATCATAAAAATAAATGTAAAAAACCCTTCGAAGTGACATAAATCTACAGTCGCAATCCAAACATATATACAAACATAAGAAAAAGTGAGACAAATATACGTCTGGTTTACATATGTCGTGAATATATTATTATTAGTGGTGGGCACTATCGATATTTTCAACTATCGATAGTCGGACCAACTATCGATAGTTGACTATCGATAACTATCGATAACTATCGATAAGTATCGATAGTCGACTATCGATAACTATCGATAACTCTCGATAGTCGACTATCGATAGTTATACTAATATACTAATGGAAATTGTCTTAACACTAGTATTTTGGTTGATTGTTTCATCATCAAATTCAAATTCAATTTATTGCCATTTGTAAAGAACAATGTATCGTCAATATATACATATATATAAATATAATAAAAATTTAATAAAAATAAATAAATAATAGTGTACTAGATGTGCACATTGACGCACATTGATATTACAAAAGAAGGAATTAGTTCTACTCAATGAGTAGTTGATGATTCATAACACATTCTTTTTTAATTAACAAGACAATATAAAATAACACAAACCATTAAGCTACTCAGAAAAGAAAAATAAATTAAAAGAATGCTTGTCGTGTTTCCATTGAATTTGGGCAAATTTTAATATTTATAAACAAAAATTTATATATTGTTTAGACTATGACCGTTTTTTGAGGCATTTTAAATATAAACAGAATTGTATTTATTTTATATATTAGAATGTTATTTACTTTTTATTTTTATATTATATTTATTTTCAATTTTATTTTATTTATTTCAATTGTCATACCCATATTTGCTTTGTGAGAATGTGTTAACGGCAGCATTGAGCATTTGCATATATAATCGGTAAGTTAGATCATTTTTTTTTTAATTTTTAAAATCAAAATTTTGTTGACTAATATATCAGGGATTCAGAAGCCGCTCACTGTAAGTACTTGTCAGAAGACTGCAAAACCAATTGCGCAAATTTTCACATAAATTATACAATATATTACTGTTATGATTGTAACGCAATTAATTATTCTCATTATATTGCTGTAAAATATAATTTATTATGTATCTACACGTTTAGTTATCTTCCCGACTTACATTCACTTACTTTTGGACCATCCATATTATCATCTAAAAGCACTTTTCACGCTATTTTTAGTTATACAAGACAGTTCTCAAAATTACATCTCGCGAAAAAAAATTGTTAGACACTATCCGTATATCAATACACGGACCAAGTCTCATTAATTGGCTAATTTTTATCAATACTGAACTAATCCATTTCTAAATGTTCTATAAGGGATTTACATTATTTTACTGTCGAATATTATGTCATCGATAGTTATCGTTAGTCTACTATCAGCAATTATCGATAGTTCACTATCATTCGATTTCATATCGATAGTGGACTATCGATAGTTACCAATAGTCAACTATCGTTAGTTATCGATAGCTCACTATCGATAGTTATCGATAGTCAACTATCGATAGTCGAAACTATCGATAGTTATCGATAGTCAAAACTATCGATAGTTATCGATAGTCGCTATCGATAGTGCCCACCACTAATTATTATATGTCAGACGCCATTTCAGTTTGGATACAGTTCAATGCCTGCATATCGTCCAAGTTTAGCTTTATTCAGTACCAGTAGTTATTTCTATCTCCGTTACTAGTACAGACAAGTATTCTTATGTGGGGGCAAAATTGCTTAGTACATGCCTATATATGTAATCAACATGTTCCCAAATTTTCATAATTTGTTGAATTTTCGGGTTCGGGATCTTCCCTTGTCAATAACTGTCGCCCTTAAGTTACTAATCCGCTTACTATACCAATGTAAATTTCGCTTAAGTACGGCATCGTGCGAGTATAGGTAGATACAGCAGAAGGATGAACACGTTGTCTAGTTTGAGTTAGAGAAGATTTAGTGCTATACCCCCCGCAACAACCCGTAAAACCGAAGAGCCCCGAGTGAATTATTTGTATAGGAGTGGGCGAGGGGACCACGTTGGCTGTCTGAAGTATCATAATATAGATATTGAGAATATGGAAAAAGAAACTACCTGGAATGCCTGTGTATCACCCGCGTCAACACCGCTGCATGCAGGTGCAGTAAGGATCTTTTTATGATATAACCTGGATTAATGCAAATAAAATTTGAAAGAAATTTATTTTGATGAGATATTTGTCTAAATGTATGTGGTAAAAATATCGTTTAACTGCAATAGATAATATATAATCTAATTACTAAAAAATAATGAAGCGAATTATATTTAATAATTTTGGGGGTATTGCCTAATAAATGTTTATCATTTCTCTAAATATGTAAGGTATGTATCTATAAGAAAAGAGAATATTAAATAATTTAATAGTTACATCATTAAACAATTTAATAGTAGCCTTTAGGGCTTGGCGCTATTGTGCGCCGTACTACCTTGCGCATATAAATGGCATCTCCCTGTATAAAACTTAAAATTTAAAATTTGTGAGTACGCCGAATATCTGGAAAATAGGTAATCACAAACTGGAATTCTATGTTTATTCCAAAAATTTGCGGATCTATACTAATCTATTTGTTTAAATTCTCTATATTCTTTTCATGAATTCCGCACAGATAATTACAGGTCGCATTTTTAGATTCTTTTAATATTTCCCGAATACAAGAAAGTATTATGCTTTCAAAATTCCAACATTGAATATTTGGATTTTTAGTTAAAATCTTTCGAATAAGTAATACCTACTATATGCAGATACCGTATGTTTCAAATCGTTTAGTTAGTGTATAATCTGCATATATTAAGAATGTTGCTACATAGTAGCTTTTTTGTTGTGGGGCCGTCTGACTTTTTGTATTATATCTTGCATTTTCTTGACCGATTAAATTATGGCACCCATTCCAATATCGTGGTTCCCAGCACTAGTCTGTATGGGTCTCTAGCTGGTCGATAGAAATAAACCTCTAGGTTTATTTTTGGCTTGCCAAGAACTGAATGACTTTTTGTACCCAGAGCCTCGCATTCACACAGAATGTATTATGCAGTATCTGTCATGCTATTAAACAGTCTTTAGTGGGCATCCGCCGCGTTGATCCCTATTTTCTATATGTGTCCCTTTAGTGCACAATGTCCTGTTAGGAGGCCTGCTACGACATACGAATCTGATTCCTACTATGGTTTAGTAGTTCTTCACTTTTCTGCTTTGACGGTACCTTGATAAAGGTATTTCCATAAATTTGCTGTATGTTGTATTGTTCCAGTGTTTGTTGTGTTTCTTTTCGACCCAACTTCTAATAATGTTCTTTGAAAGATCATTAAATGAACTGATCGCTGTTTCTATGCCGCTGTAATTTCTCAAACCGGAGGTTCATTAAATTTAAAATCAAATTAACTAATTTTATCCTTCTTAAAACATTTGATAGATTCATTCCTACAAACACATCTTTTGCTTGACTAACACGAGCATATTCTGGTTTCTTTCAAGATACTAATTTTAAGATATAGACTAACGATATCTAAACTAATGTTACCTACAATATATTGCGTACCTAGGACACATAAACCAAGAAAAAATATGACACTGATTATCTCCAATATCAATAGTACAACTTACTTGTTGTCCAAATGGCTGTTCTTCAAATTATATAGTAATAAGTCATACGCGTTGATTCAGAAGACATTAACCTTACTGATAATGAAGTTTTAGTTTCGTCTGATGTGACTTCAGTATTTCCTAGCGTCCCTGTTGGGATCACTTTGGTTTACCTAGAGCAATTCTTGAAGGGCAACCAGTTGGCCAATGATGAGGTCGAAAGTTTAATTTCTTTGGCAAAACTTTGCATGAAATCAAATTTCCACCAAATCAATGGTACCGAAAAATGCCACCAGGCGAGGCCAACAATTTAATGAAGAAAAAATAAAAATTAATTGTGAGTAAATAAATTTAAAAAATGAAAAAGTAAAGGTAGCTCTTAATAATAAATCAAATAAATTTTAACACCAGCTGCACTACCGGTCGGTTACTATTCTATTCGCAATAGTAAGAAATATAAAATTAGTCTTTGTTCATGACAAGAAGATCAAAGTGATTCGAATGAATGAAGGGCGAAACCATCATAAAGAAATAATAAATTTAATGAAGGGCAAATAAAAATTAAATTCTGGATAAATAAAATTAAATAAACCTTAATTTTTTGAAAATTAGTGAACCTTCAAACAAAAGGTTCAAATATGTACCAACCCTTAGCTAAACAAAATTCATTCTAACATTCTCCAATATTATTTCTGGGCTAATGTTTTTTGACGTTTGAACAACTTTATTGCGCGATTGCTCTAAATTAACTGGTCTAATGTCTTTATTGGCATAAATTACTTCTTTTAAATAACCCCAGTAAAAGAAATCGAGGTTAGGAAACTGTTCACTTAAATATTTGCTGAAAGTAGATGTTTTGCACATATTACATACATTACGCCGGGAAGTTGCTGCACAGTTGGAAGAATGTGGATGTTGCATTCAAATTGCTATTGATAAAAAAAGTCCCAATAATAAGGTTGTTTAACAAACCTGCCCAAACATTTACTTTTTCCTGTTGCTGGCTAGATAAACTTAAAAATCTGTGCTCGTTTTGCTTGGCCCCGTATGTTGTTTCAGATGAATTGTGACTTCTAACCAAAGGAAAAGAAGATTTATCCGGAAAGAGAATATTGTTTACCAAATTAACAACTCGGTTAATTAAGTCACTTAACTTTCCACAAAATAGTTGTTGGTGTGTAGAATATTTATAATTGTGATACCCATTTGATTTGAGTATTCACTGAACAGAAGAACAGGATATGACTAAATCATTGGAAATAGTGCCAGATGACATATTCGAATTTATTTCAACTGCAGCACACACTAAAGCGGACGAACCATTAGGAATTCTGCGAGTTGGAAATGATATTTTAAATTTTTCACCGAACTGGTATTGTCTATTTTATTTTTTAATTTAAAAATGGTGGCTTTATTCGGGGTATTTAGCTGCAAAAATGTCGCCTACCCTTTGAAAAGAATTGCTAGCGTGCGTTGCCACCGCATCATCTTAGCTCTCTCCGCTAGAGTATATGGCGGCATTTTATGAAAAAATATGCATTTAAAACTTAGGCAATCACCCCACTTGAGCTGACTAATAATACTGATCAACCTACCCATGTTACTTATCATACTACATCGTCATACCTCGTTGTTAGGTAGAGTGGGGGACGGTAGGAGTATATGCATTTCCCCGTCGTTGACTTTGCAGATTTTAAGCCGGTATATATAGAGCCCACTACGAATAATAAATTTGTTTCAGAAGATTCAAATCGTTCATATAAACATAAATTCGCAGCTATAAACTTTTAGGTGCATCGTTTACTCAATTTTCCTTTATCATATCACTAAAAATTTTAACAATCTGTGTAGTGAATTTGATTAGGTTTAAACTACACTTATCCAGCACCTATACGTATTCCTCAGTTATTTTTTCTAATATCAAAATCCGAAATATTACTTACCTCTTATGCAGTTTAGAGATTTCATGCTATGCTGTAAATGGTTGTATGCTGTTGGGCTAATAAATGACCGGGATCACTATACCACGTCCTTTCTTAGATATCAATTAGGATAAATTTAGTTTGGTTATTCAGTTCACTGTTACTGCTGATGATGATGTCTTTCCTATTGAAACGTGCGTGAAGTGTAGTGGAATTTTTGGTTAGGTGTTTGAAACTGTGTAGTATTATCAGTGCCACAATTTTGAGTATTTTTGTCACGTCTATGGTATTGTGTTGTCATCACTGAGATTGCACGTGAATGTTCTCCTGTATGCGGGATCAAGCCGCCCGTGAAGTAGTGAGGGAGCGTCTAGTTCTATGACAGACGTTTGGTGATCACGGTGACTCATATAACATTTTACTTACTTGCTTTATGGTTTATGTATGTATTACATGAATGATGAAATAAGGTAAACCCTATGATAACTTCTGTAATATAATAGATTTAACGCGTTTTGTACCATGTGAGTAGAAACCTTTATTATAATACATTTTAATAAAAATCGAGAAACCTATTTAATTGATTGTATTAAGCAGATTGTGTTAGAGAGATAATTAACTATATTAGGATGCATTAATAAAACTTATTACAACCAGTATTATAATTTCCTTACAACCTAGATTGCAGTAGAAACTGTAACATGTTCATTTGTATGCACATAAATACTTTCCTTTTCAAGTTACCACCTATGGTTTAATTGGAAGTTGTGCAATGTTTTACATCATTATCACATTAAATGCATTATGCAAATAAACATTAATTTTCATAAGTGACCCTGGTTGTTCCAAGTTAAGTGCGTACCATTGCTAAATTTGTTATTATTGTAGCTACGAAGTCGGTTAAATGGGCATATTCTGGGATTTTCTGTGGCGATTGTAGTAGTGAAAACAGAAAACAATTGAGCATCGCGTTTTCTAGATATTCACTGGAACTATATTTTTTTAAAGGAAATACTGCTGTAATGAGATATTAACGTGGGTGGGGGAGACTCTTGTCGGAACGTAATATAGGCGATTAATGTGCAAATTAGAAAAAATACTGTAAAAAACGTGTGCCACAATGACATGTAATGCTCGCATTACATAAACGTCATTATGACACTTGTGTTTTAAAATACTATTAAAACACAAGTGTCACAATGACGTTTATGTAATGCGAGTACAAGTTTGAATAACGAGCCGCGTAGCCGCGAGTGATTCAATGCAGGAGCATTACAAAATCATTGTAACACGAGTTTTTTACAGTATTTTTTCTAATTGCACATTAATCGCCCACATTACATTCCGATAAGCGTCTCACCAGTGCGTTAATATCTCATTACAGCACGGGGTGTGGTATTAACCATTTCAGCACTGCGTCGTCGTTTGTTTTAGCTTTATTGTAACATTCGATTAGAAAATAGTTATTTACGACCAAGTGCGTGAAAACACATTTCGCGAATGAGTGGCAGTTTGAAGCGCGAGCTGATGGGCGAGCTTCATGGGCACGAGGTTTGTACAATATTTTTTGTACGAATAAAAAATATTTTTAACAATAATATCAAATAATGGTATAATTTATTACGATAATTAAGCCTCCATTTTACTTAATTTAAAGTTTATAAAATTTTGAAAATTATGTATTAATAAGTAATTTTTTTCCTATAAGATGATTTTTGAAGAGGAAACACAATGTACACCTCCTGAAATTCACGAGACTGCTAATACAGTAATTAATAATTTATTCCCTACATAATCCAGGAAAATATATGAAATGCTAAATTTTTTGATTGGGCGAAATCTAAAAGTATTAAAAATTACACTGAAAATTGTTTATTAGTTTATTTCCAAACTTTACATCAGTAGTCAATATATTCCACGTTAAAATCATGTTTCTTAATCCACAACAATATTGATATATCAAAATATACAAAATTAACGACATATTTAAAGCAGGAAACAAAACACCATCACCCTTTAAAATCAGCAGTTTTAAGCGAAGAGAATATAATTAAGTTTATTACTGGTGCACCGGATTCTATATTTTTATTAATGAAGGTAGAGGTATTTTTATATATTTCAACTTTTCAGAATACCATATCATGTTCCAATAAAGAGAAATATTTTGGTTATATATGTTTGTAGGCTGCGTTAATAATGAGCACCTCTAGGGCATGTCGACGTAAAGGATTTTGTAAAATGTCCATGAAAGATATTGAGTTTAAAGCGGATTTAATTATTGTTAATATCCCTCAAATAAAAACTGATAACCTTCACCATAATTAACCCGGAATGGATTACATTAATTCAGCAGTACCCACATTTAAGACCGAGCATTTCATAACATATATCTACGATTCTTTTTAACATATCGTAATAGCAAGTGTATAAATCCACCAGATAATCTCAATACTATGGGTAAAATTCCAATGAAAATAGTTGAATATTTTCAGCTTAATAGACCAAGTAATTATACAGGTCGCTGTTTTCGACGAAGTTCAGCGACATTATTAACCGATCAAGCAGCCGACCTGCTTTCCATTAAAAGGCATTGAGGATGCAAATCATCGGCCGTTGCAGAATGATATGTGGAGAATTCCTTATATAGCAGAATTGAGTTGGCAAAGAAATTGACTCAGACAGGGACCTCGATTCTACCATTTTGTTCAACTTCTGAAAATATAATTATAAAAGATATATCTCATTATAATATAAATATTAATTTATCCTCACAACCAGAAACAACTGAAACAAACCACATAATCCCTTGGGATGTCAATATCTGGTTTCAGGAATTGTAATATTAGAATTTTTAATAACTGTACAGTTTCAATATCCGAAAAGGTGTAGACAATTGTAATTTAAATATTTGTTATGCCCTAACTTTTAATATATAACTTCTCTTCTTCCATTATTTTTATTTTTTATAGTAAAACTACTGGATAACCGTGTATTTAGCAACAAATATGGTTAATTATGGCGTCAAATATGTATATTAAAACCTCTGTTGTGATAACGTTTGACAGTTTCGTTGCTTTACTTTTTTAAATATTACCGAAAAGTTCAATGCATATGTATACAACTGGTTCCTTCAGTAGGTACCAACTTTACTTTACATACTGGTGCGTGAAATGCTACTTCACGCACGCTTTTGGGTGTGTCAAGTGAAGAATTATGCAATACGAGTATAAAAATAAATATTCGACCCTATTTCGTATCATTTATTAGTTTAAACTCAAATTTAATACTAAATTCCGTACTAAATTATGGATAATGCAAAACAGGCCTTAAGCAATACAAGCGTCCTATGCAGTATATGATTATACTGCATATGTCATTTTCTGGGGACTGGCGACGGAGGCGCATAAAATCTTCCTACTGCAAAAACGGGCGCTTAGAATCTTGTGCAACCTAAAATATAATCAAAGCTGTAAAACATTCTTCTCAGCCGAAAATATACTTACCCTACCATCGGTATATATTTTGTCCGTCGTCACGCATGTGCACAACAACACCCACCTATACTCAGTAAATGGTGACCTACATACTTATTCCACAAGAGGGAGGAATGAAATGAGGGTTCCCTACCACCGCCTGACCTCCTCCCAGAAGTCAATGGATTATTGGTGTTGGGGTGCTAAATTATATAATCACTTGCCCATGGATATTAAAAAATTGCCATCCATCGCCTTCAAAAAGCAAGTAAAGGGAATTCTGATGCAGAGGGAGTATTACTCGGTTGATGAGTTTCTGCTGTTCTAGTCGTCTTTTTAAGTTTGTTTGTTAATCGTAATCTGTGTGTCATATACTTACTTACTTTTTTACTTATTTATTTATTTGTGTTTTATTTATACTGACATTGTTACTTATAATTATAAGCAACATATTTATTTTATTGACAATTTCTGTAATGGTTTTATTACAAAAATAAATACTATTACTACTACTACTACTACTATACGGGTCGTAATGACTAGAGCAGACCACTGTCCGTTCGCGCCATGTGCGCCGATCTCTGTATTGCATATTACTTTAATAGCAGAAAACCAAATGTATATTTAATTATTTCTGATAGAATAAATGTCTTTACTTCTATACTTATATCGGTAACAAGCTCATGTTGCGTCCCTATTCTATCGCATATTATAGTATTTTACGAATTACACTCCCATACCGGCGCACATGGCGCGCACGGAAAGTGATCTGCTCTAGTAATGACTGCAGACCGACTGGGTAAGCTTGCTGGTAACAAGACGTTAATCTATCCTTTTTCTTTCAATTGAAAACGTATATCTTTATCTGTAGGTATGATCATAAAACTTGCTTCCGTTTTAACTATTGAAATACACGACATTGTTTTCTATTATGGATACAATGGGGCTTCAAGAAAACTAGTTTCGTTCAGCTTGGCTTCGCTTCGCTAAGAAGTACTCACGACGAACTCAGCTAGCCGAATGGGTTCCTTGTTCGTTAGCTCCTAACTTAATTTACAGAAGTCAACTAAAAAGTGGTAAAAACGAATACGCCTAATGTCAGAACCTTTTTTTTTTGCTAGTACTGACGGGTGTTAAATAAACAAGTCGAATTTTTATTTCATAGCTAGATTGCTTTATTTTTACTTATACTAAAAGGTAGGTTAATGTAAAATGTCATAGATAGATAGGAAGCTGGAAGTAAAGACGAATAATTAAAAAGGAGATTCATCGTCTCGATAAAGCTGTTGTGATCAATTTTATAGACGATTTTCGCTAAGATAGAGGTTATTTCTGTGATTTTTTAATAATACTGATATAGCAATAATAATTATTGTACTTGTACTAATTACGAAAATCTACAAATAACAAGAACGTTTCTAATAATTGAGGTTGAGTAGGAGTACGGCTGTACAACGTTAAGATCACGAAGATGGCAACAATTATTGGGTATCAACAGCCTGTCGAGACAGAGGGAGAAATAAAAGACTCTATTTCCAGTCGCTAAGCTTTCGCCATTTAATTAAGGCTTCTTCAGAGTAACATCTACAAATCAAGGAAACAGTGGTGCTACTAACAACATCATCTGATATGTAACTAAATCTAAAAACTTACAGATTGAGTCTGGTAGCTACATTGTTGGAAAAAATTCTGCAGTTGTACCGTCACAGCATACAATTAGCATGCCTTCCTCTTTTTCTTAATGAGTATTAAAAGTAACTAAGTTATGAAATTAAAAGACACTTATCTAAGTATCAATGTGATATTTTTTCAAAAAAATAAATTGTAATTAAACCACCAGGTTAATTATTTACGTTTACAACGGACTGGAACAATTAATGGTCGAAAATTTAAAATTCAACAAGATACAAAACACGTACATATTAAAATGCCAGCTGCAACTGACAAGGTTAGTTCTTCTTTAGCTGTAGTTATTGCGGCAGGAATGAAAAACAGACTTTGCACCTGCGTGCAGTTCGTCTGACTTTCTGCCGTTTACCGCAAAGGGTTACTGTTTGTTCAATATTCTCCTTTATTTACTTATTAGTTAGTTATCTATTTAATTAAATATAAACGTAAATAATTAACCTTGTGGTTTAATTACAATTTATTTTTTTTTTGGAAAAAATATTACATTGATACTTAGATAAGTGTCTTTTAATTTCATAACTTAGTTACTTTCAATACTCATTAAGAAAAAGAGGAAGGCATGCTAATTGTACGCTGTGACGGTACAACTGCAGAATTTTTTCCAACAATGTAGCTACCAGACTCAATCTGTAAGTTTTTAGATTTAGTTACATATCAGATGATGTTGTTAGTAGCACCACTGTTTCCTTGATTTGTAGATGTTACTCTGAAGAAGCCTTAATTAAATGGCGAAAGCTTAGCGACTGGAAATAGAGTCTTTTATTTCTCCCTCTGTCTCGACAGGCTGTTGATACCCAATAATTGTTGCCATCTTCGTGTTTCTAATAATATCAACATCAGGTCTACCTTGCACATCGCAATCACTTCAAGGTAGCGTCAATGAAACTCGTAGATAATAAGTGCATACTACATAATTTGCTTTATTCACTTTGTAATTACTGCAAAGAACCGGGCGAAAATGCCATTCATTAATCTCCGTTAATTATTTGATTTATTCATATTCATTAATTATTTATATATAACTTCGACAATGACTTTTACGAATAAACAACCACATGATAACTTCTTTATTTTTTCGTAGTGTTGTACTGAAACTTTCTTGTCCACAATTAAATTTTCCACCAAGCTGCGGTGAAAAATACAGAGTGTTTTATTGAAATAGTTTTAAGTGAATATTTTGAAAACGCGATGCTTAATTGTTTTTCTGTTTTTACTTTTCACCACTACAATTGCTACATAAAATCCCTGAAATATGCCCATTTAACCGACTTAGTGGCTCCAATAATAACTAATTGTAAGTTAAGAATGGTACGCACTTAACTTGTATATCTAGGTTTAGGTATACCTATTAGATTCTTATGTAAAACCATTCCGATTGGTATACAATTTTGACGATTTCATACAGAATTATTTTTAATAATTAACGAGCTTATCCGTGACGTAAAAATTGTAATACTTGTAATGCCTACTTACAATGTAGCTAGTATGAAACACTATCGTAAAAATATTTTCCCCTGTGTCGCACTGCTCCTTTGTTCTGCTTATCATCATAAGCGTCTTGGTCTTGAATAGAATAATCAGGAGTATATCAGCAGCTATTACGGTTTTTATGCTTTTTATTGTACAATATACATAGTACTATCGTATTATGCACTAGGAGAAATTGATAATGCCGACCAGATGCCCATTATCGTATATGACATGGACTCATACGTTATCAGAACGGAAGTGCGAATTAGAAACACAATAAAATGGTATTTCATTTCTTGTCACTCTCTAGCCGCGGTGCAGTGAAAGTTACCTGTTTGACGATGACGCTAGAATTCACGGTATGTTTTCGGCAATGTCAGAAACTAATTGAACAAAATGCAAGAACAATTGCGGCTTTAAATAAAATTAAATATATAATACCTACTTCCCTTAAAAAACCACTATACCACGCCCTATTCGCTGCAAAAAATAGCTACCTAATAAACATTTGGGGAAACACGACAACAAAAAATCTATCCAAAATACAACGACAACAAAACAAAGCTTTAAAAATAATATACAAGTTACACTATAGAACTCCAACAACACATGTTTATGAAAAAACAAAAGAACTAAACATACAAGGAATAATAACCCTCAATAACATATTATTTCTACACAAAATTAGAAATAAGGAAATTAAAACTAACATAAAATTATAAAGGAATAGAGAAATACATGACTACAAAACTCGCAGAGTATCGCACTACACCACAACTACAGTCAAACACTAAATACAACAACAATAAAAATGTACAACAAATTACCGAAAAACATAAAGGAATTACCGTACCACAAATTTAAAAGTGAAATAAAACAGATTCTGAGGAAGAAAAACTAATAGTTAAAACCTAAACCACGACTTGAAGAAAGAAGGAGGCCCTCAACACCGTTAGCCCGAGACAGTAGTTCCCGAGGCGAGGATGAGGGATGGAGGAGCAGCAACGCTACAGATATATACATACACAACATACATTATGTATATGTGTATCTATTGTATTGTTGTTCGTTTATTGTAAATAAATAAATAAATAAATAAATAATCCGGCGGCATACTTTTCGCTTGCCAGACATCTTTTATAGATGATAAAAAATATTCTTTTAGTAAAAGAATAAAATAAATTTTAATCTAACATTCACGTGCGGACGCACTAGCGTATAAGATACGTCCATTGTAACGTCCGTAATAGCCGTGCGTCATGGCTTTGTAAAGCTTATTATCTGAGTTGCGATGAACATATATTGTCCCAGGCCTAATAAACTTTACACAGCTGCAACGCACTCTATGACAGACGTTTTTTTTTTATGGGAGCCATATGACATGGGGTCTCCGGAAATCCTGTAGTCTCTTGGCTTTTTGTATTTAATTTTAGATCTCATCAGAGTTACTTTCATTCCAAAATCAGGCAAAACGGCACAAGATGGAGCAAAGTCTTTATGATGTCATTTATCTGATGTCATTTATGATGAAGACTTCTGAAACACAATAGTGGGAGCATTTGATAATACTTCACCAACCAATATCCAAAGCATCGAGGAATAGAGGCATAGATGAAACGAGCTGCAGGTGAATAAACTGCATGCTTAAAGGACGATGAGTTCACACAGTCCGCAGGGTGGGATGTTCTCCCCTCTGCTGTGAAACCTGGCCGTTGACGAAGTAGTAGTAAGACTGGGCACCGAAAGGCGTAATACTTTGGGGTGTGCATATGATATTGTAATTCTGTAAATTCAACAACGTAGTGCGGGACAAAATGCAGAACGCTCTACAAGTTGTACAAGAATGGACCGAGGAGGAGTGCCTAAATATTGTTCCTATAAAATGACCACAATAGCGCTCACGAAAACGATTTTCTTGGACTGCTAAAACTCCGGAGTAAAAAAATAAAGCTGTCCGAGGAAATGAAATACCTTGGAGTCATTTTTGACTCCAAGCTTACTTGGAATCGACAGCTTCAAAGAATTAAAACCAGGGCTAAGACAACACTCATGCTGGCTAGAACAGCTCATCGGATCAAAACACGGATCGGACATGCTGGAATTAGTCCAACTTCGGAGACAGGCTTGGTGAACTGATCTGATATACATACGGATCAAAAGCCGAGACAGACTGGAGCTGGAATTGAGAGTTAGAAACACAATGATCACAATGTCACTAGGAAAATATGCCAGTGCCTTTCAAGCAGAGGTATACGCCATATTGCAATGTGCAACAGAAATCAATCAGAGGACTATCAAATTAACGGATCTGCATTGCAACAGACAGCCAGGCGATACTGAGGGCATTAGTGAATCCCAAGATAAAATCAAGACTAGTTTGGGAATGCGTTCGAGAATTGAATTGCCTGGCACACCGCAATAAAGTTACTTTACTGTGGGTGCCCGAACATTCGGGAATCGAAGGAATTTTATCGTCAAAATGAAACTATTCACAAAGAATTTTGTAAATTTTTAATCTTACAATTCCTCTAATCCAAGAAAAATACCAAAAATATTCATAACGGATAACAAAATTTGCAGAATTACTACAAAAAAAAATCATTTTCGCTTTGCCGGGATCCAGCAGGCAGGGTAGTGTGAACGCATTTAGTAAAACCGTTTATCCGGTACCGACTGTCCGGTTCCGGCATGTATGAAAATAAGATGTTTTTGAATTTTTCGTTTCGTAACCTTTTGATTTTCTTTTTAGAAAAGACCGAAGTTTATCATGTTTTTGAATGTCTGCGTCATGATATATTACCGAAATAGATCGCAACATGGAGTAAAATGACCACATGACCAGCGTTAATAGGTTTTGTCCTAAAAAGGCTTTGACTTCTCGGGCAGTAACATAGATCATGTTGCTTTTTGACGAACGGTGGTGTATAGGACAATCCATCTTCTTCGTCACTTTCCATCAGTGAATCGCGCAAAAACCGACACGACCAACGTTTCACAATCATTTGTCGAAACTATAGAATAACTTGGTCAAAACCAGAGCTGTCAAAACCTATCGTTTTATTTGTCATTATTGATTCGTTACCATGACTGTCACTATAATATGATTCAAGTACTATTTTCTAAATGGTTAACGAGAGGGAATAAAGTTGATTATGGCTCATTTATTATTCTCCATAAAGAGTATTATTCTGCAAAAATCTCAAGTATTGTAATATTATGTATTAGTCGTAGATAAAGATAAAATGAGTTTAGGCACGGATATGTCATAAATTGGCAATTATACATGAATATCTATGTCATAAACGTTTTTTTAGAGTCCTAAGCGACAAAACGAACGTCTTTATTACCTATAAATATAATGAAACGTGAAACAACGACATACACTTTAAACCCTTACAAAAGGAAGAGTTTCCATTAGAAATCAAAAATTGTGGTTTTCACTGAAAACTTATTTTGGGTAACATATGTTAATAACACCCAAATTATAATATTCGGAGTTAGGTAACCACTCCATTGTATTTACACATCATATTGGAATTGTCAACATTGTAAAATTTTATCAAAGCAACCCTAGATGAGGGTAGAAAATTCAATTTATTCTATAAATAATTTCATATAAACTTGTTTTTAGCTCGCGGCTAAGGCCTCTCGCTAAAATGAACGTCTCGGTCCATACAAAATTGATATTAATTGTGAATCCTCACTGCAGTGTTGAGATGTTCTTTTGCATAGTAGTTTCGGAGTGAGCAACCGGATGTGACCACCACGTGACCTCAAATTTTAAGGTGGTAACATTGTTAAGTTGGTAGTACAAGATATGTCACGTTAAGAGACGTGTCCTATATTTCTTTTTACTTTCAAGAATAAATTGTTTTTTAGATCACATTTGAAACAAAAATACTTTGGTAAATATTTTCAGATGACAGAACGTAAACAATCAGCAGGACAGTAAACAGTAAAACAAAAAAATACACTTTTTCTGTGAGGTTTGTGGTCACGTGGTGACCACATCCGGTTGCTCACTCTGTATATGTTACTTTCATGTATTACAGCTGGCCATTGTAATTATTTTTTGTTTTTAGATTGAAGAATACCCATGAAGTGAATATCAGAAATATAAATAAAATATGGACTTTGGAATTTGAAGGGAAGCTGCAAATGTAAGTATTAAATAAGACTAGTGAACTAGATGTGTAACTGGATTAAGCACACATTGTTAAAAATATGATTGTCCGTTGTTGTGTGCTGCATGCTTACGTCAATGAAACAGGTAGCTGTAAAATAATATCGGTGTCGCACAGCAACATAAATTGGCAGTTGGAGTGCAAAAATACAACTGCCCCTGGCTTTCTCTGTCTAAACGTTTTGATAAGCTAAAGCTCAAAAATGTTCATTATTCTATATGTATGTACAAGTGTCCCATTTTGGGCACTTTGGCAGGGTAATTCAATTATTAATAAAGATAAAGAGTATTCGTGGCAGTGCCCTGTTTTTTGTGAAAAGAAAAGATGCGCAAACAAAATTTTGAGTCCCCTTAGATTTTGAGATGCAGGGTTAATAGAAAATTTTTAATTTCCGAACATCTCTCGTATCTCAGCTGCTGTGGAAGTCAGTGAAAAAGTAAAAACGTCTTGTTGGAGATAAATGGAATTGTAATAGGTCAATGGGACATTTTCCAGTAATTCGGGGAAGAATATATTGTAAGCTAGATAAATATTTCTAAAGTTTATTTATTACTTATTTATTGGATGCAGTATTTTGAAGCAGTAGCCGTTAATCTGAAAATCTACTTGTTAGTGTTAGCTCTATGAATTATACCTGCAGGAATTGACAGAACTGTATTCAACAAATTCAGGGATTTCACTTCACTTGAGCTACTGAAATAAAGTATTTGTAATATTTGTATCTGAAAAACTATGATTTCTATTTTTTTTTAAGAGAAATGTTGGAAATCATAAATAAAAATTAGTATACAACTTCAAAATTAAATTCTCAACTTTCTCAAATAACTATTATGGATTTCATGTCATTTAATCTTATTATTGTAATATATACTTATCATTGCTTAATAAATTTTGGAGATTAGAGATACATGTCCAACCTAAACTTTCTCAACAAAACAACCATATTTTATTTTATTGGGTACTACAGCAGAATTATTTTCAGTTGGTCGATGCGCGAGAAGAGGGGGGTGTGCTCAATTGAGTGTCACACACCCGAAGGAATAGGTATGGAGAATCGTTATAATCTTTACGATTTGTACAAAAACAAAATCAGTTTTTATTGTAATGTGTAGCTGCAGTGCTGTACGCTGTGCATTCAGGTGACTCCGACCGCTTCTCCGAGCTCGTGACGTGTGCGTATGGGGACGGAGTTTCTGCTAACTGAGAAAAATTGTACTGTACATATACAAACGCTACAGGTCTCGCGTGAGAAACTGGCGGGAGAGACACCCTCGCGCCCATCTACGTCGTCAGCTCGAGGAAACGGGCTGAGCGGCAGGAATAAGGGCCGGTTTCATAATAGATTTAACAAGAGCATTAACGTTAATTCTTGATTAAATTTAAAATTTCAGTTTCATAATGCCCAATTAACTTTTAACTCCCCGTTACTACTAATGACGCGGAAATGGGCGGTTAAGTCTTAATGGCGCGTTAAACATAACCTTTTTCTACTTGTCTACTGTCAAACGTGTGAGAATCTCGGCGCTACTTTAGCACACTTTCGTGTCTAATTCGACATCCATTTTCCCATATATTCCAATATGTTTCGTCGGAGTTCTTCAAGTTCAAGTTCATCTGATGATGAATACATTGTAAATAGACGGAGAAAAGTGTATAAAGAAAGAAAAGACTGTTTAGCAGATTTCAATGAACAGCAGTTTTTTGATCGATTTCGATTAACAAAAAATACCGTTGAAGTACTGTTAGGGGAAATTGAACCTCTGATCAAATAATTCTCAATTAGGTAATTCTCTGTTAGGAGTGTCATTATGAAACCGGCCGTAATTGCCGTACAGTACTGGAGATACATGTTGCAATAAAACCTTTATAACAAAACTTGCGAGTTATAACGTAACGTCCATATTTCTTCGAGTGTGTCTCACTCCATTGAGCGCGCCCTGTTGCTACCGCGCACCCGCTAGTTTATTTTGCGCAATTTGTAGTAATATCTTATTTTCTTACATCTGAGGACAAGCCAAGTGCAGTTCATTATAACCCCAAAACTCTGTAATATATATCGTTAAAAAATTGTTATACTCGTTCTTCAGAAATGCCATAACTAGAGCTTCTTGTTTTAAGGATTTTTTTAAATTTTGGTAATGATTGACAGAAAATGTGATTTTTTTTCACATGAAAACCATATATAATATCATAATTTTTCACATATAGTCGCTCAGGATTGTTTAATTGGCTAGAAATATCATCTAAAGGAATGTGGTTAAAATTTTAGTAGGTATTTGCCTAACAGTTTTGGAGATATGCTTGGCCGCATTTGAAAGGCACAACCAAGGATTAGGAGCCGTAAGGCCTTCAATTTAACTTACAAGATCCCTAATTCGCACGTATTTAATTTTTATCGATTGATTGTTTGTTAGCATTAGTTTTTCTGGAGTTTTATAACCAGTTTATAATTTACAAAATGATATTTTTCAGGAAACCTTAAAAGTTATTTCAAGGCATTAGAATAAAGGCGAATCCACTTAGTAAAATCATCTGATTGTTTAATTGTAATTTAATATGCAGTAATAATAAATTAAATTGAAACATTAATGTTTTTAACACGATAATTTTAGATGATAGTTACATCGATAAAATATGTTCGTCGTAAAATTATGACATTGCTTTTATACAAAATATGTTATACAAATTTAGATACAAATAATGCATCTTTCGTTGTTGCTTTATTTAGAAAACACGCGTTGTATTGGAACTAATTTAGCGATAAGTATTTATTCAGAAATTCATGCAACTGCAGTTAGATTAAAAGTTTACTTTCTCTAAACTAGGTGATCGTGAGTACTAAGTGCAATTCCTGTTCAAGTACAGCAGTAAGTGACACAATATTCTTTTAACGTATTTGTTTTTCTTTGACAACTAATTTTCTGTGACCATGAATTGGTTAACTTAAAAACGCAATTCATCGTATATAATGTAAGTACCCCATCAAAGTATTTTATTTTGAAAACTATTTATAAATTTATAATTTAAAGTATCTCACGGGTTTATTGTCGATGTTTATTTGCACAACTTTGGTGTAATAATTTAGTGGTTATAAATTCTAGGCATTCAGGTTACTGTTAAATAAACGAGAGATTTTGATTAAAGAACATCACATGTTGATGCTTTTTTAGTTAAAGTAAAATTTGGTTATTAAAAAAAAGAAAACATATTTGCATCTGCTTGTTATTAAAAAGCTCTTGTAACATTCTACTATTAAATCTGATTCAATTAAAGCAGTATTTTATTTATTTATATTAGTAAATAACGAAATAACTTGAAACTCTAGCAGTTTTTAGCGGGTTATCGGAAGAACAAAAGCGCATTGACCAGATACAACACTGATAGTAGTTCATCGCCTTTGTTAATTATTGTACTTGGGTAATATATCAATTTACTGGTATAGAACACTGTAAATGCAATATTTCATTAAATAGAAATCTCTAGTATAGTGCCTTCATAGATTGTATTTTTTTTATTTTTTTTTTAATTAATCATACTAGCATTTATTTTATATTAAAATTATATGTATATTTGCAGGTACCATGGCGGTGTTATCTGCATTAATTCTATTCCAACTGTCTGCCGCTGTGTTAGCAGCATTTTGTAAAAAGGAGTTTTTCTACCATCACCACTACAGTTATGGATACGACATATATTGCAGTAGCTTAGACAACGAAAGTATGCCAGAATTAACTCAAACCGTGGTATACAATGAAATAAAGCTTACCATCGAACATTCCAGCTTTAGAAATGTAAGTTGGCATATTTCGAAACATTTGCCTAAGTTACGAGAAGTGAACATCAGATATTGCCAATTGGATAGTCCCCTTATACTGAGGGGATTGAAAAGACTCGTGTTGTTAAACATTCAACATAATTCTTTCGATAGAGTGAACTTTGGATATTTTGATGAATTAGACGATTTGCAGCAATTAGATTTAAGGAACAATTCTTTAACAAATTCGATTTTCAACGATTTTTCCCATTTAGAAACTTTAACAATATTAAATCTGAATAATAACAATTTAAACGGCACTTTTTATGCTTATAATTGCACATTCTATAATTTAAAACAGATATATTTGCAATACAATCATATAGAAGAATTGGGTAATATATCTTGTTTAGAGTACATAGAAGAAATGTATTTAGATTTTAACTCTATATCAAATATGAACAATGCAGATTTGTTAGTGAATTTAAGATTGTTGAGCCTAAGCAATAATAATATTACGAAATTGGCAACATTTCATAATCTAAAAAAACTGCAGGTACTTAACTTAGAGAGTAATAAAATATCGATATTGGATGTAGATGATTTAAATAATTTAAGTAGCTTGAGAGAATTGATTCTGAAAGATAACACCATTAATATAATTTCGGACAATTTCCTTGTAAATGTAAAAAACCTGCGAAGCCTGAACTTAGCTAACAATAGTATTGAAGAAATCAATTTGAAATATTTATCTTTTATCGAAAAATTGATGTTGTCCAATAATAGAATATCGACATTGACCATCTTCTCAGAGAGCAAACATTTAAAATATTTAGACGTTTCCAATAATAAAATCGGAAATATTGAGCAATACATTTTTAGTAAATTAACTAATATAATTTCACTAAACTTATCACATAATGATATAGGAAACAATATTTACGATGCATCCTTTTTTGGTCTAGCATCGTTGCAAAATTTGCAGCTTGAAGATATTAGCATCTCCTACATACCGGAAAATGTATTTGTGTTTAACACGAAAATGCAAATTCTAAATTTATCGCAAAATAAAATGAAGGTATTCGGACAACTTTTTGATAAGCTCATGAATTTGAAGGCCTTAAATATATCATACAATTCATTGGACGAGCTGCATTACAACACTATTAAAAGTCTGTTAAATTTAGAGATTATTGATGTTGAAGGTAATATTTTAAAAAATATTGAATATGAACCTATTGTTATGTACCTTCACAAGTTAATGACTATCAATATCAAGAACAATACATTGAGCTGTGATTTTCTAAGCAAAATGATAACATTTTTCACGTACAACCGTGTGAGCTATACTATAAATGAAGACTTCAATTATGACCGAGAAAATGTTGCAGGCATATATTGCAAAGAAACTAAGAACGCAGGAAATGATGATTTACAGCATACGAATGCAGTAATCTTGAAGCAATTAGTTAATTTAACAAAAACTAATACCTATGAATATAATAACACACTTGTCCGTTCTGTAACGTATGCAACAGTATCTGTTGTAGTAATCTCAATATTTCTGACATTTGTTTTCTATCGAATATATGTGTATGTGAAAAGACGACATTATTGTTCCGATGAATTTGAACTTATAGATCAAGACAAATATTGAAAGTATCTGTGATGTTTCATTTTTAACCTTCCTCTTAACAAGTATTTAAAAAATGTAAATAAAGATACATCTGCTACAACCTAATTTTATTATTTTGCTATAGCATAATATACTTCCTTTTCCTAAATGACAGGACAAATTAAGGGCAACTTAGATCACTGAACCGTATTATTTGTTTGTCCCTGGCTAATTTCATTTTTGAAATCCCACGGTTCTGTAATCACTGATAGGCATATCGACAAAAAAACACCGCATTTATGTACTTACAAACGGTTTACGTTATCGGAGATTCGATCTCCGCAAAAAGGAAAATAAAGAAAGGTAACATACAAAGAGACTGTATTCAGAAATTTTATAAAAAGATTATTTTATTTATTCTGGATAACATTAAAAAATAATGGAGAAGACTGTTAAACCTTGCAATATTTGCTTTGTAAAATAATAATACAAATCAATGTTAATAAGTTTAATGTTTGTAAGTAGCATGTTTTAAATGCTTGAATTCGTTTGATTCGAATACTAAAAAAAAAACGTTGCTGGAAAGGTTTACTGAGCGAAACTAATTTTCTTGAAGCCCAGATAACAATTCTTGGAGTATAATGTTTTTGTCAAAATTTAATTCAATAACAGATGTGGGAGATAGATACCATACATTTACACATTTACTGCACTAATATTTCAATATCTTTAGTCATCAAAACAGACTGGCATTCTGTTTGCTCCTTGTCGAGTTAAGGCGAGTGGCCACTGCGCGCGATGCGAAGCTAAGCTGAGCGAAACTAATTTTATTGACAACGAGTTCTATTGTCTCATAGCTTTGTTTCGCTGAGCTTTAGTTGCCGCGTCCTGGTAAAGTTACATTGGAGCTAATTTTCAAGAAAATTGGTTTCGCTCAGCTAAGCTTCGCATCGTACGCAGTGACCACTCGCCTTTATGAATTGAGTTGCTATTTAATACACAAACCTGGCACGGCTGTAATATCAAAGGTAGCAAACAATATTTAAGGTAATTTTAACAATTCATATCATCATATTTTAATGATCTATGTATGTTTGAAATTTGTCGCCTTTTATAATTTACACTCAGCATATACAGTCGGGTCCGCTTATAACGATGGTGCTGGTGCCAAAAAAAAATTTGTCCGCTATATGCGAACGCTCGCTATAAGCAATTTTTGCCAGGGTTGTAACTACATATGTATCTACATACATATTTATTAAAATAGTATGTATGTATGTATAAACAGGATTCTTAATATAGAATACATATAAATAAAATTCATACATAGAGACATATATGTAATGTTCATTTATAGTAATCCGTGATCTTGTTTTGAGTTGCACTTTTCTTCAACAGATAATTTTCAATTGTTCTTTGTATAAAATCAAGCTTTTGCTTCACATTGCTTTGGAAATCATTGAATTCCAAATAAGTGGATATGGTTTTCATTGCACTAAATAGTTGTTGAGGTATTGGCGGTTCAAAGATGCTTTCTGACTCTTCCTCTTCTTCTTCTGATTCTGGGTTTTTATTAAATTGTGTTTTTGTAACTTCTGCTGCGATTTCAATTTCTGATGGATACTCGCAAGTGACCAAACAATCGTCAACTTCTTCAAATGCATTAAGTATGTCAGAGTTTAAAAGCCGGTTCACGAGATCATTTGTGATAGCCCATTCATGTAAACTGAGAGTCCTCTTCGCTTACAGCTGCTATGTCTTTATGTTTTAATATCCACTGAGCCAAATTGTGAAGATGGATAAAATCCAGCGTGTTTATAACAATTAACAATGGTTTTTTGTGAAACACGATTCCATGCTGTGTTTATAGCTAATATACCATCCAATAAAGTAAAGTTAAAATCCTTAACTTCATCCAAACAAGAAATCATCTTACATAAAAACATTTTTTTATAATGTTATTTGAGACAAGCGATAATAGTACCTTGATTCATGGGTTGTACTGCTGCCGTTGTATTGGGTGGAAGAAAAACTAACTTTATGTCACGTGGGTTTTCAATTGCTGGATGGGCTGGACAATTGTCGACCATTAACAGTATGTTTCTTTTTTGTTTTTGTAGATCATGGTCCCATTTTCTTATTTCTTTTTCGAAAATCTCTGATGTTACCCCTGCTTTCTTATTAGCGGTATAATTAACTGGCGACACTTTGTAAGTCTTAAAACACCGGGATGTTTTTGATTTCCCAATGACAACAACTTCTTCGTTTTGGTACCCGTCATATTGGCGCAGACAAAAACAGTAATTCTTTCTTTGCTTTTTTTTCCTCCTTGACAAGTTTCTTTTCGGAACTTTAGTGTTTGGTTTGGCATAATTTTATCAAAGAGGCCAGTTTCGTCCCCGTTAAAAAATATCGCTGTCGGAATAACCTCTCCTTATCATGGGCCAAACGTTGTCAAGCCAGTCTTTTGTTGTTCCAGCAGAAACACTAGCGCCTTCTCCGTGGATTTTACTGGATGAAATATGGTATCTCTTCTTACAACGGTCTATTCAGCTTTTTGAACAAGAAGATGTTTCATTATTGGGGGATAATATCTTGGAAAATTCTTCTGCTTTTTCCTGTATATTGGTCCACTTATGGGCGCATTCGGAGTCCTTTTTTGCTTAAACCACTGAAGTAATGCTTGTTCAACTTCCTTGCTAACTGGTTTTCAAATTTGTTTTATCTCAGAAATGTTTGAATTCAATGTACCTTTAATTTTATCCCTGTTTTTCCAAATTGTGGAAACAGTCGAAGTTGGCAATCTATACTTTCTACAAATGTCAGCATTAGATGTTCCACTGTTAATTTCATCAATAATTTTAATTTTATATTCTAACGTGAGGGAATTATAGCATCACTAACAAACTATCAAAAACTACTGAATAAAAATTTTGGGTATGTACCGCCCCATACGTACAAGAAACTAAACGAGTTATGACAAGTTTGTTTACATCTGGCTCGCGTTAACAGCCGAAAAATGTGTCGACTCCTAGTTATAATCGCAGCAGCAAATAGAAAATTTGCTCGTAATAAAAGAAGTGCTTGTTATATCCAAGCTCCTTGTATCTGAACTCAGATTGTAGGGTCAACGTTTCCGGTCCGGTTTTAACGAATCATTTTCAACCTTAGGAAAACTTCTTCATTAAACTTAATAGTGTCAATGTGGGTAATTGGAAACACTGCTAATAAAAACTAGTTTATAATGCACTTGGCGCCATTACATTGCCGCCAAGTGCATTATAAACCAGTTTTTTAGCAGTGTTTCCAATTACACCTGTTTCCAATTACCCACATTGACACTATTAAGTTTAATGAAGAAGTTTTCCTAAGGTTGAAAATGATTCGTTAAAACCGGACGTTCGTTATAAGTTGTACTCGTTATAAGCGGACTTTACTGTAGATATATCCCACTAAATTTATGATAATTAGCGTTGGGCAGAATTGAGAATTTCGAGTATTTGAGAATTGAGAACTTACGAGAATCGAGACCCGGAGCTGGGAACACAGAGCCGAGAGCCGAGACCGAGAACACAGACTCGAAAACCGACAACTTAGAGCAAGAACACAGAGTCGAGGGCCGAGACCGAGAACAGAATCGGAAGAACATCGTTAAGCAAGATAAAGCAGTATATGTATATTTGAAACTACATTAAAGAAAACATCCCTAAATAAAATTAGAAAACACATACAAGAACTTTTAGTGTACTAATCAAATATGTGAAATTCTGTTATAGTATATATTAGAGGTGCGCATCTTGGAAATTATCTCGGCCTGGCCCGGACCGGCCCGCTCTTTCCTAAAACGGGCCCGGCCCGGCCCGCTCAAAAGCAGAAAACTAACGCTAGCTTTAATAAAAGCAGATCTAAAGTAGCTTTGGTTTTTTTTTCAAATTTTTCTTCAAACTTTCGTCGTATGATACAATACATTCTCGTAGACTTCGCACAATTCAGCTACTTTTTTCTACTATTATATTTGCATCAGTTTAAAATACACAAAAGATTTTGTTGGTTAAATACATATGTACAATACACAAATTAAACCATCTGTGGTATTTACCAGAAAATAGTCAAAATAATACTTCTATAATATAAAATATAATTAGAGCGGAGAATATTTAAAATTCTCTACTCGCATAACTTCGATTTCAAGTCAAGTTCGCATAAAAGGCTATAATAGAAATATTTCAGAATTATTGTAAGAAAAAGAAAGAAAGAAAATTTTAATTATATTAATTCATGAGTAACATGCAAAATAACGTAGTTTTTGTCTAAATATAAATAATACACACATACCAGTAGTAAATACTATATAGCGCCACATTAATATTTATAAGTTGTATCATTGTTTGTATCTCAGTATTTCCATAACTTGCGTATATTAATTGGATAAGTAGTAATCTAATTAATCTAAGAGAGAGTAATGTTATACGTTTTATTATTATTTTACGGTTGAAATGCAAAAACATGTTAAAATTTCAATATTCGTGCTGTAGCCGAGTTCATCATTCGCCGTGTCGACGCCAGCTTGTTTTGCATTTTGTTCCTTGATGTGTGGCTACGTTACATATTATAAGCGAATCTTATTACTATTATGAATTTTTAAATAGTCAGTAATTAAAAAAAAAAACCCATAATTTATAGTGATTACCATGCTGACAGCAGTAAACACAATAATTCCATTTCGCATCCAAACTATATAATAGATCAATTGTTATTAATTAATAATTCTATAAAGATTTTAACACTTGATAAGTATTTTGTTAGTATTAAGAGTATTTTTAAATTCTATATATTTTGTATGTGTTTTGTAATTAATTATTATATATACTCGAAAACCTTAATTACCCTAAGGTGTTAAGGTGTTAAACTAACTATGTACAAATTCCGCCCATTCTCGTCTATTTCTTGCCTTCTTCTTTGCTTCTCTCCAGTGTAGTCCTCATTCTTCTAGAATCGCCGCCACTGCCTCATCCCATATCTTCCTTGGTCTGCCTTTCTGTCGTTTCGGCACTGCTTTTGTTTGCCATATGATTTTGACTTGTTGTTCATCTTTCATACGGATTAAATGACCAAACCATCTTAATTGTTGTCTTTCATACTTTTTATTAATGGTTCCACTTGTAGCTCTCTTCGGATATCCTCGGTTCTAATTCTATCTTTCCTAGTAACTCCCATCACTGCTCTTAAGTACTTCATTTCTACTGTCTGTAGTCTTCTTTTGGTTTCCTGTGTCAAAACCCATCCCTCACTTCCATATATCAAGATTGGTTTAAAGATCGTTTTATATACCACCTTTTTCGTCTTTTTTGTTATTTCCTTTTTACGTAGGAAGGAACCACTTAGAGAGTAATACAGTTTTAAAGCATTCGCTATTCTTTCGTTTATTTCTGCATCATTTTTACCATCTCTATGTATCTTCACCATCAGATATTTAAATGCCTCTACCTGCTCTATCATATTATCGTTGACCTGTATTGCTATATGTTTATCTTCCCTTCCTATTACCATAACTTTGGTTTTTTCTACATTAATGTTTAAGTTTCTGGCTTGCAGCGACTCTTTCCATGTATCTATATTTCTTTGTAGCTCCTCTTCATTTCTCGCGAACACCACTACATCATCAGCAAAGACACATTCCGAAATCTTGACTACCCCCATATTTCTATATCCTACTATAAATTTATTGGTCTCTTCCTTCACTTCCTTAATTATGTCATCCATAACTACTGTGAACAGCACAGGACTTAATACGCCTCCTTGTCTTAATCCTTCTTTTATCGTAAATTCATCTGACTGTAAATTCCCAGTTTTTACATAGTTTCTCGTATTTCTATATAGGCTTTTTATGGCGTTAAGCAGATTTTTGTTTACATCTCTCTTCCTTAAACTATTCCATATTAGTTTTCTTGGCACATTATCGAATGCTTTTTGGATATCTAAGAACGCTATAAATATGTTGCTATGTCTGCTTTCTCAATTAGCTGTCTCACGGTGAATATATGGTCCTGTGTGCCGCTTCCCTTTCTAAAGGCGCTCTGCGATTCCTCCAACTGTGGCTCTATTATAGCTTTCAATCTTTTTTCAAGAATTCTTTCATAAACTTTTGATACTACACTCAACATGGTAATCCCGCGGTAGTTAGAACACTCTCTGTGTAATTAATTATTACTATATAATAATAAACAGCTTTGGAATTTCAGTTACGTGCAATCAACCGCCGTACGAAATTTGATTACTCGGAATGTCCCGCCATGCAGTCTCTCTCGTTCTCACCTATTTGTCCATGCGACTAGGCCAGTGTGGACGCATGAAACTGTATGGAGGGACACTTGGCGTAATAAAATTTTGTACGGCAGGTGATCGAAGGGAGACTGCATTTCTTTTTTTTTTTTAAATACCCTCAAGTGCCTCAAGTATACCTATCCTAATACTTTTAAGAATGTTCTGAGACCTATCTCAGCAGTAATCCTTGTACATTCTTAGGGATATCTAAATATATTCTATGAATATTGATCTGATTCATTTGGACGGACATTTTTTCACTCTATGTCTGAATGATTCTGAACAATGTAAGATCTATTTAGGAATAAAACAATATGCATTAAGGATATTCTTCGAATGTTATAGAAATGTTATTTTGCTATTTCGAAGAGCATTTTAACAATAGAGAAATAGATTGCAATTTAAAATTAAATAAGGTTAGCATAAGCAAACTGTCAAATACAGTACATAAGTAACAAATTTCGTAAGCACAAACAAAAACGTAAATTTGCATCCTTGTAATTGATACTTATATTTAATAGTAATATTATATTTGATTAGTTATGTCGCATATATTTAAGTATGGCCACCACAGCAAAAAAATTTTAGCAATTTGTAATTAGCAAAAGTTTCAAAACTACAAACTTTTTCCTAAATATAATATACACACACAAAACATTTTCGGTAAAGATGTTATGCGTGCACTGATGTTACGAATTGGATAAAGTATTAGATGAAAAACTATTACTTTTAATCAAATTTGGGGTTACTATTATCTTCTTCGGATAAATTACATTTTAAAATAAGTGAAAAATGAAAAAGGGAAATAATTTGCTAGGAAAAAGGATAAATTCAATACATTTCTAACACCACAAGATAAAGAAATCATCGGAAAATAAACAAAAAGATAAAAAAGGGTGAAGTTACACAGCATAATAAAATA
Organism: Cetonia aurata; assembly: GCA_949128085.1. Lineage (NCBI taxonomy): Eukaryota > Metazoa > Arthropoda > Insecta > Coleoptera > Scarabaeidae > Cetonia > Cetonia aurata. The sequence goes on from OX421882.1 coordinate 33,639,920, forward strand.
CTTTATCTACGATAGAGAGAGCCATCACCGATCTGAATCGATAAAAATGAAAAAATTTTCCTAAAAGTGTAAATCTACATTTACTAATTTGTTGCAAGTTGGTTATATCCAGTTTATCTCATTTTCTGTGACGTTTGTAACACCAAATCACTGAAGCTTGAGTCTTATATATTCGTTAGTTTTCACATAAAAGGGATAAACATTTCATTTTTACATTAAAACCCAACACTTTCCGACATTAGAGGCGCTAACTCCATTTTTTAACACAAAAAACGGATGGACGCCAGGAAGCACTTTTTCGGTGTGCCCTGGCGTCCATCCTAACTCCAAATTTTTATGTGTGTAAGTTAGAGTTCGTTTAGTTTTATATTTACACAAATATACTGTTTTTGAGTTCTGATATGCAAATGTTTTATTCCTTTTATCCAATACCCGAATTTTCAATTGTTTAGTAGCAATATTTGATATTCCGAAATGCCTCCGGGCACAATTAATTCGAATTATCCATGCATCACTGTATTTTACTTGCCGCTCTCTATATTATTTCGTATTGGATGTAAAAACACAAAGTACCCACTCAAGAACCTCGAGATAGATTTTAGAATGCCTTGAACGTAATTTCGAGAAAAAACCATATTTAAAAACTGGGCAATTATATAATATGCATTAATGAAAATGACCAATTATTGGAACGTTTGCATTAGGTACTATTATTATTATTTTCATTTATTTTTACAAATTAAAGTGCAAAATATACATAAGCATTCCGAAAACACACCTTTAAAATTAAATTTCTAAAATATCCAGTTGATTTTCATTCAAATTCAAATTATGGTGCATTCTCATTTCTATTAAACTAAAAGTAGTACTTGTGACTGTTGTCGTTCGGGATATAATTGTAAATATCTGTTGTAGTATTTTGATTTCATGAATAAAGAATACTTAATATATGATTGATGATGTACGAGATTTCTCTATTTTCAATGAATGAAAATTTACCGTTTCGTAGTTTGAAATTTCATCGCTGCTTTATTTAATCCCAATCACATTTTACGTTAATTAAAGTATAACATCAAAAACTTTTGTCAACATGTTATGAAGTAGCAAATCGTATAAATATTCAGAAAGAACCGAAATGTATATTATAAAGGATTATGGTTTCCAGAGAAGTTGGTTTTACACATTTAGAGCAACAAAAAGTTAACAAAATTGAATTTACAAGCAATATTTTTAACCTCTACTTACGAAATGTCAGTGGTGTGTTCTCCGCTTGATTTGCATGCGCTATAATGGTAACACACAATAGGAATCGTTTGGTAAAATCAAAGAAACCATAATTTTTCATATTTTTCTTTTAGTTTGCGTTAATATTGAGCACCAGTTTATACGACTACTTTGCTGAAAAAAAATATGTAACTCTCTCGGACCGTTATTATCATGTCTTAAACGTATTCAATCAACAAAAGGTCTGTGGGGTTCTTTATATGTGATTTAGAATTCCAGATAAAGGAAACGATTCTTTCCAATCCCAATCACGAAATATATGAATTATAAATGGGATGTCGTACACTTTGAATGCTTTACCACTAAGCAGACCTTCGGTAGAAATTGATTTATGAATTTCTAGGACGTAGAAATATGAACTTAAATTATACGTGTCACCTATAATTTTCTTAGCGGATTTGAAAATACGCCCTGCCTCCTATAATATCATAAATGCTTACAAATGTAGGTAATGCATGCATGTTGGTGTACCACCTACCTATGTTATTATACATTTATTCGTCAGGCTTATTTTGTATAAAGCTTTTAATTTTTGGTAATATCTGCTATTAGAGAATACACTTTATTTAGTTAAAGTTTGTATCTTTATGTACTTGTTTTTTGGGGCGTAAACTATATATAGTCAGATTCATAGTAGGTTCCCGGATGACGTAAAACACACTTAGTTTTAAAATTAGTAAAACGTATACTCACAGAAAGATAGCAAGCACTACGATACCGAAGACTTTCTTTATATTCTTGATGTTTTAGTGACTTTATCAAAATAAAAAATAAACTGTAAATAAAACATTAAAATATAATTTATTTATTTTAATGTTTTATTTATAAGAATGGAACCAAAATATAAAAATATGACTGGGTGGTCCAAATTGCTTGTCAGAATAGGGTAAGTATCTCGGTAATCGTAAGAGATAGGAAGAAAGAGCAGATCTCTTTTTTTGGAAATATTCTCAATGGCGAAAACGACAATTAGTTAAATTCTTTTGTTGTTGAGCTACAGCCAACAATTGAATTTTTCGAGTTCTCGAGAATGCCTAATAACTCGCTTGTCTTTAAAAATACGAAAAAATCCGTTTTAACACTTTTAAGGCACTTTTATCATCTAGAAGCATTTGATAAACGCAAGCCTGTATTTCTGAAATAAATAAATCCTACTTCATTTCTATGTAACTTATACATAGGTATATATACCAAATAACATTCCGTATATATACACACACAAAAATTTTAGTAAATTCACCAGGATTCCTGCTAAAAATTCCAGTAACATTTGGGGGGAAATCACAAAAAATTGGGTAATTTATGTTTTTTAACAAGTTTAGGTAAAAGACCTACGTGAAAACGTAATATTACTAAAATTTATATGCTTGCGCAGGGATTCTTATTAAATTACTTCGTGATTTATGATATCCACAGTTAGGAAATTTACTTAGGAAACCAAATACTTACAATGGCCGCATGTTCAATTTTATGGGTTCAATTTGTAGATAGATAGCACATAGCACGCACGGTAGTGGCAGAGTGGTCGTTCTTTTTGTTTTATCTATAGGCATATTTAGGTAAGTGACTAATTTAAAATAAATCTAGTAATTAAATAATACATTCTTACTACTGAGGGTGACCTGCAGCTGCATTTTCATAATTTACAAATGTTGGAACATAGGTTTGTGCACATACAAACACACAATATATCTAATTGTGTTCCAAAAAAACACGTTAATATGCCTCGACAGGTTATATAAAATATATTTGTAGTTTGTGTATTACCGTAATGTTTAAGTAAATAGTTATAGATATTGTTTATTGCAGTCATATTGCCACGCTGAAGTAGAGGTTATGAATGTATTATTCAACTTGTCTATTTACACTTAGAGTATTATCTTATACCTATCTATGCATTTGTTTTTATGGTTAAGAAAGCATTTAGGTATAACAACTAAACAAGCACATAACTATTATACGCTTAGTATAACAATAAGGATTTCTTCTACCAATTTTCGAATACACAATATATATATAATACAGTTAACCTTGTTCATACTTTATTTTTTATATTCTCTTCAAATAGGTAATTTTAAAAACTATATTTTACACACATTACACATTGTACACTAAGATACGAACTGATATGTAGGCATTCATTTTTCATCAATGCTTACGATCTTGTAAGTATATCAATAATGAAAGAAGATTAGTTGTTTGTTGGAGTTCCTCCTACATCATCCTACATCATGAAGACGCATCCTGATGCCGGTACCAAAAGCAGCCTTTTTTCACACTCGAAAAAGAAAGTTATAAGTTTAATGAAACAGTTGAGTACCATTTAAATGTATTATTGTTATTATTATTATAAGCATTGTTTTTTTTATATTTGTTAAATTATCTGTAATATATATTTATAATGGTATTGCATTGTCTATGTTAATCCTATTTCTTGGTTGAAATCAGATACTTACTCGATTTTACTCGTGGAAAGGTATCTCTTTTTTATCAGCATTTCCGTAGTACTGGAATTTGCAAATAGGAGAGTAAGTGATGGATTTGCAAATATTTTCACATTTAGGACAAACAGAATTTGTAATATATGAAGTGTAACATTACCGGAAAACTTGTGAAGTAAATTGTATATGTTATAAAGGAATGATCTTGGCAAACTATTTTCATAGGTATGGATTTTCCTACTTATAAACTTCAGTAGTATCGGAAAAATACCTACACATAGTAAACTCCATCGGTAAATTACAAATTTTAGGGATATTCCTATGCAAAATTCCTTTATGTGTGTTTAGGAATTTTCCTAAATACATAGTAAAGCTCCATATGAAATTTCCGTGCTAAACGATTTTTACTAGGGACCTGTTTCTATCGTAAGAAATTTACCCAGTAAGTTTAATTTTATTTAGTATTTTTCATTCACTAGTAGTAAATTTCCTTGGTGTATTTTTACATCAAAGTGGTTTTACTCGCACAAGTAAAATACCTGTACGGTTTCGGGGTAATATAATTGGCCCGAAACCGTACAGGAATTTTACCAAATCTTCGTTAGAGTGTAAGTTATAATGCAACATAATTAGAAATTTGTTACATCAAATGTTTAAACTGCACCCCATTATTGTCCAAACACAACTGACATCTTCATCTTACACTTGCAATTGCATTATAAATATGAATGTTAGAAACAGCATTTAGACATTCCCCAAAATTATGAATTAGTTCCTGAACATTATTGTGCGGTATTTTATATACTTAAACGATCCTTTACGTACCCCCACAGAAGGAAATCAAGGGGCGTCAAGTCGGGCAATCTTAGTGGCCATCTCTCAGGCCCATTTGTTCCTAACCAATTGTTTTCAAAATTATTATTTAATAAATGGGTTATAATTCGAGCATTGTGTGCTGGTGCACCGTCGTGTTGAAAAAAATCTATGTCCTTGTTTGTTGTAATGGCATGTCGCCGATAAGTTTTTCAATAGTTTCTTGTAAGATTTGCAGATACCGTTCAGCGTTTAAATTTCCCGGTATATATAATATGCGATGATACGATTGTCCATACTAGCACACCATACTTTAAAACTGTATCTCCCTTGTTCAATTTGATTGTTGACAACCTGGTGTGGGTTGATATCAGACCACCAATGCGCATTATTTCTGTTAGTAATGCCTGCACTAGTAATGACGACTTCGTCGTACCACCGACAAAATTCCAAAACGGCGGTTATAATCACCTGGATGTACCTAGATGATGCACCTTTCTGATTTTATATGGTTTATATTTATTTCTTTTTAGAATTCGAAGTGAACGAACCCGAGATACACCAAGTTCATGGTCTATTTGGCGGCTTAACATTTTTGGATTTTCCACAACAGCTCCTATAAAGTTAATAGCGACATCTTCTTCTCCTTTTTTAGAATACTTTTTTGGTCCTGGTTGGTCGAAAGATCCATAATTAATTAAGTTTTCCTTCAGTCTACTATATATTCTTCAAAACTTACTTAACACGCACGGGACTTAGACTTCTACTTAACACGTATGCAGAGGGGTGCGATTCCTGGTATAAGGAATACAAACTCAATATGTAGTTTATTTTTAACATCCTTTAAAACATTTGTATTGTACAATTTCATGTCCAGAGCATGGACAAAGTTAGTGGCTCAATTCTGCAGTTGAATTATGTAATAGTTTCAAGCGAAGCAGTGGACACATATCGAGGTGAACGACTATAGTAGAAATTTTGCAGTAGCATGTCATGTATATCAATTCTTGGAAAACAAACCACACTGATGCATTCGATGCTAGTCAGCATGGCTTTGTCCCTTTTTCGCGCAACATTGGAGAATTAACTATCTTTCTATCCGTGCTTTGTTCATGTCATATAAATCAATTTGTTGAAATTGTGAAATGACTGAAAAATTCTAGACAACTATGCTGATTTTGTTAAGGGTGGCAAAGTAAACAGGTGCAATGAGAAATTTGTTCAATCACTTTTTGTTACTAATTATCATATGATTATATCTTCAGGAAATATTTTTCCTTCATATGCAAGGATATATATGTGTGTTAATTTTGCAAATGCAGCAGCAGTTTACTGTCTACTGAACAATTTATTACCTAAGTTAAAAAAGTTATTAGAAAATGTTGATTTTACTTTGCTTTGCTGCAAAAAACATCAAAACATTTGACATAGTTTTATTATTATGTAAATAACATTCACATTGCACACCTATATGTTTACTGTGTGATTGTATTTTTGTTTTGCTATTTACGGATATGTAATTGATTAGTTTACACAAACTAGTTAGTATTCTGTATTTGTAATTTATTGTATTTTGTTTTACTCATATTCCTGCAAATAGTAACTAATTACAATTATTTAATTCTTCCAAAATTATTGAATTTCAATCTTTTTTATATTGAGCTAGACTAATTTAGCAATGTGAATGTTACTGTAAGAATATATAGTCATTTCGTGCGTTTTAATAATAATAATAATAACATAATAATTGTTTTTACCAAGTGTGATTAAGGTTTGTCCAAAATATGAGTGACTGTTTGCATGAATATGACGGTATTTCAATCCTTCAAATATTATATTTATGTACATGGGAAGTATACTGTTCAAAGTCCATTTTATTCTACAAAAAGAGTAAATTGAAGTTTATCTAACAATTTAACATAAGTACAAGGAACTAGATTATTTTCGTTCTTTAATTGTGGTCTCAGTATTACATACAATCAAAAACAGATTCATTACTTACGATAAAGCAAAAGCATCAAAATTGTTAAAAATGGACTTTAGGCAATATGATTCCTAGGTTTCGGGATTGAAATCTTGAATTCTGCTCTCAGAGTAAGGTTTTCGTGGTTTTCCTTATTCCTTGGCAAATGCTGAGAGATGAATTCCCTAAAGTCGCTTCCACGGGCGTAATAACAACTACTTTTGTCAGAATTCTCATTTGAGTTTTGAATATTATGTTTATTTATATACATATGTTTTTTAACCAGTACATACATACAAACTAATATTCTGTATATACAATTTATTTTTATTATTTTTGTTTTACAGTTTACGTAATTTATTGCTTCATTTCTTATATTTGCATCTAAAAATGTTGAATTTAAAATGCTATAGTTTCCTGTTTTCTATAATTTAAGTTTTTATTTTAAAACAAATGTGTTATTGTAATGGATTTATATATGTCATTCACCAATTCATAGAGACTGGTATTCTGTATATTTAATTTATTGTATTTTTTTGTGATCTTAATAAAGATATTTAAAAAAATGTCGGTTTTTTATTTACACAAATCTAAATATAAATTTAAAGCATCAATTCAAATTATATGGGCATTCAAATTGCGCGCCATAATTTTAGTACACTTAACGCCAAGAAGGGGGCGTAAAACATGGTTCCAAGTTAGCCGGAGAGTCACCATTCTTTTTTTTACTGAATTGTACATTTATTTTTTTTCAAGGTTTGTTTTTTGAAATATATAAAATGGAGACTAAATGAAAACTTTGTTTTATTTCACTAATTAATTACATGACTATTATATTTTAGTTTAAACTTTTCTTCTCTTTAGATTTGTCTTGCATATTGATTGATTGAATGTAAAATATTGTATGTTTTGCAAAATTATATTTAGTTTTTCCATGTTAGTGAGTAAAAAATTGTTTGTGTATATCGTTATAAATATTTTTAAGGTTTTAATATTTTTATGTATACAGGTGTAATAAATGCAATTGGTATATTTGAAATTGTTAGTATATAAAGTTTTCTTAAATGAAATGAGAAATGATTATGTTATAAATTCCTGATAGATTTGCAATTTCTTGACGATCATTAACTGCGTTACTATTTTTCTTAATGTGACTAAGTTCTAGAAGTTTCGTGATTTATATATTTTTCTTTAATTAATATTTCTGTTTCCTAAAATTTAAATGCGTAATTTTCATTAATGCTGTGTTTTTTAACTGTAGTAATATTTTTGAGTATTTATGTCCTTTTAGGCGTTCTGATATATGCCCTATGTATACGCTGTTATAATTATTACAAGATATTTTGTATACTACATGTGTTTGTTTTTGTTTTGGGGTATTGCTTTTAAGTTTTGTGTAAAGAAAATGTAAATATTTGTAATTTTGGTAACTTTTATATTATATTATATGTATTCGTTCTGACAGTTTATGAACATATGGGAGTGATGTATATTTTATTTGAGGGGTTTGGTTTTGCTATTGCTGATGGAATGGTTTATTTTTGTACTATTGTAAATTTTATGTAATCTTTTTTCATAAATATTTAATTCTAAAATTTGTTTAATATGTGAAATTATTGACTAATAGCGTCATTTTATTTTTTCTTTCCTAATGGAAACAAGGTAGGCTACAATATAGCCAAATTAGAATTAAAATTTCGATCACAAACATTGTTCCGGTAGATCTGCAGAATTCACTGGGCGCACTGGGTTCGCAAATGTTTAAACCTTGCCCCGGGGCAAATACAACTTTCTTCTATCACAATAAGAAAAATATTCTTTTATATTATAGAATGAAAGAATATACCGGAAATATTTAAATTCCAGGTTGCGTTTTGGACTATGACACTAGTAATAAATAAATTTGTAATTTAATGGTTAATAAAGTTCTGTTTATGCACCGTCGAATTCTTTTGTATTTTGTTAAATGATGCGTATAAATAGCGTAGGTTATATTCAATGGATCTAACAACCAATTGTTCAAAAATTGTATTTTTTTCTCAACACAATCTTCTCGCTATAACACATAAAGTTTTAAACTAACAATAAGTACCTATATTAAAAAGTAGGTAATACCACAGATAACTTATAGTAAAGATATGCAACTCTATGTTCAGATGACGTTTTTAGAATTTAGTTAAGACAAAGGACACCGAGCGCTATATATATATGCATTGTGGCGGGTATATTCAAATTTAAATATTGTTTGAAAATATTTTTTTAATGTTATTGTAGAAATAAGTTATTTATGTAAAATCATGAAAAGGTTTTACTACACTATACAAAATGGTAGAGTAGTAAAAACTTGATATTTGATTATGTTATATTTGTATATAAAAGATTTTGCTTGGGTATATAGAAAATAAAGTGGTAATAAAAAATTCGTAGGTGTGTTAAAGTTGAAATAATATTTCTATTTCTTTGAAAAATTCTGGAAACAACCACAAGCAAGTTCTTCTTTAGAAAATTGTGCTATACAGCGTGTTTTACTGGTAACGAATTTCTTTATTCTATTTCTTATCGTAAACAGTGACAGATAAGAAAAAAGTTTGTACAAATTGTTATAGGAACATGAATGGTCTATAACGCAAAATTATCGGCATTACATATTGCATACTAGTATCTTAGTATGCAATATGTAATGTGTGTAAAATATAGGTTTTAAATTACATATTTGAAGAGAATATAAAAAATAAAGCAGGAAGAAGGCTAACTGTATTATATATATTGTGCATTCGAAATTTGGTAGAAGAAATCATTAATGTTACTAAGCGTATAATAGTTATGTGCTTGTTTAGTTGTTATACCTAAACGCTTTCTTAACCATAAAAACAAATGCGTAGATAGGTGTAAGATAATATTCTAAGTATAAATAGACAAGTTGAATAATATATTCACAACTTCTACTTCAGCGTAGCAAAATGACTGCAATAAACAATATCTATAACTATTTACTTTAACATTACCGTAATACACAAACTACAAATATATTTCATATACCCTGTCGAGGTATATTAATGTGTTTTTTTGGAACACAATTAGGTGTATTGTGTGTTTGTATATGCACAAACCTATATGTTTCAACGTCTGTAAATTATAAAATGTAGCTGTAGGTCACCCACAGTAGTAAGAATGTATTATTTAACTACTAGATTTATTTTAAATTAGTCACCTAAATATGCCTATAGATAAAACAAAAAGAACGACCACTGGCACCTGCCACTTCCGTGCGTCCTATGTATCTACCTACAAATTGAGCCCATAAAATTAAACATGCGCGTATTGAAAGTATGTACATATTTGGTGTCCTAAGTAAATTTCCTAACTGTGGATTAAATCACGAAGTTATCCCTGGGAAAGCATAAAAATTTTAGTAATATTACGTTTTTACGTAGGATTTCTAGTTACAAAAGAAAAATACTGGTCGATATGTGGGAAATTTCCAAAAGTATAGGTAATTTTGCTAAAAAACGGAAAATTACTCGTTTTTGGTGATTTTCTCCCAAATGTTACTGAAATTTTGCGGCGGTTATAATTTAATTACCTCTTAGAATAAGTGAAGCAAATTTTGAAAAATCTTAGTACATACATATCTATTTACACCGTTAGATGTGTTTATAGTTGTAGTTTAATATACTGGGAGTTCGTCACTAAAGTGCAAACTCGTTCAACTTCAATTAGGCACATCTCAATTTTTTTCAATAGAACAGCCTGCATACATATGTTTTCATCATTGAATTCCTATTAAAAGTGCGTTGATTTTTGTTAAGTATAGTCTATGTTTATCTACTTTTCAAATTATTGTTGTTTTCATTAATTTCGCATTATTTCGGTCGTATTTACAATCTTACTAGATATTGATTATAAAAATGGTTTAATATAAAAATTACAAAAAAATATAAATAAATCAATATAAGTTAACAACTGTCGAATAATAGATAAACAAACTAGTTATAACATATTTTCGATATAACTGCCATTTTGCCTAACGCACATTTGTAGTCTATATCCAAAAAATGTGTTTACATTTAATAACATTAATAATTAAGTAATTCTTCTTTTGAAAATCTCATTTTACATAAATAACTTTATTACTTTCAGTAAATACGAGTAAATATCAAACAACTTACTGTCATTATGAAATCGACACCTACTACTATAAAATTCACTTATGGACGCAAATTGCCTGAAAAAAGTTAGCAACCTTTATTTAAGTGATGACAAATGAATACTTTCATATATCTACATTTCCACTCGGCAAACTGTCACAGCATTTTCACTACCATTAACAAAAGGACTAAATACTAAAGAGCAATAATAACCCCTGGACTATTAAAAAATTCAGAATATTTTGTGTTGGTTAATACTGAGGGTAATTGGTATATTAAATAATTAACTGATAAAGTAGATAATATTACTTTAGTCTCTTTATTTGAAAATAAAATTTTTATTAACAAATTGCTAAAAGTCGAATACAAAGGTTTAAAATTAAATATTCTGGTCAGGGTTTATTTTATTGTTAGTATTTTTCCTTTAGATGTAATCTCAAACGATTTTTAATCCTTAGAAAAATATTCTGTTTACTTCTGGGCGTACACTAGGATAGTTCTCATTAGACCGCACTACGTGACTTAAATTTTATTGGCTAGAATATCGAATAAATTCCGAAAATATTAGTTTGCAACCAAATATACATGGTATAGTACTTTTCCATAAGAGTGAACTATCAATTCATCTCTGCTTGAAGTATTCTATTCACTTGAAGCATTCTATACACTTAGGATCACTTGAAGTATTCTATTCAAGTACTTGTTTATTTTTTTAATTTTATTCGTTACTTTTCAATAAACAAGGTTATGATATACCGTTTTGTGTTTCTAAGTCAATTACCTGTTAAATGACACCAAATTCAACCTAGGTTGCAATTTAAAGAATTATAGATTGTTGCCTCTGACAAACATCAATTACACAAAAAAATGAAACTCATATTAAAATATGTATATTTATATGTAATTTCACAACAATTTCATCAAATATCAAATCTAAATGTCAAACCGTTTCTATATAATCTCATTTGCCATTTCATATAATACTATTTACACACCCTGCATGTAGCTTAAATAGTACAATTAAAAATACGGTTAAAAGTAGCGCTTTGTTAAGGTAATGTTCACTAATTCTATCCTACACCACATAGAATAAGGTACAACTATCTCAACGGTAACAATTCACATGCGGTCACAACCACATGTTGCATTGAGCGATCATGGAATCATGCGCTTAAACTTAATGCGCGCATAATATAAAAATAATCTAATTTCCACAAAATCACGATTTATGCATTCACTGCTAAAACATTTGTAAATAAGTCCATATATCCAGTACTTCCCTAATCTTGGATGGAGGTAACTAAGCCTGGATTTTTGGAGTGTGGCTGTACCGCCACTCTACTTAGGCCACATTAGGTACATTATTCTTTCTCCATTAACGTTGTCCCACTCAAGTTGTCAACCAGCCTGTTGTCTTAACAGATGCTTGGACATTCTTGACGCTGGCGATGTCAAGCTGAACGGCCCCAAGGATAGTTTTCCTAATGGATGATAGGGTAGGGCAGTTGCAGAGAACATCCGTTTAATCTTCTAGTTGGAAGCCTCTAATTGCGGCTTAAAAAGATGCGTTCTTGACTGACAGTGTCCGGTCGGAATTTACACCACTAAACGGAGATTCTCTCTCGACATCCCCACAATAGTTTGATGCCCTATCGGCTCCTATCGGGATATGATAAAGTATCACCGGCAAGACGGCTTGCGTTGTTGTCTTCGCAGACTTTAATAAACTGCTCATGAGGGATAGTTTTAATTTGGTCGCACAAGGTAGATATGGCAGGCCTCATAAACAGTCACGGGCTGTGCAGGACTAGCCCGGACGCACGTTCAGCCAGCCAATCCGCTTCGTCATTGCCCAGATTACCGTCATGCTCTTTAATCCACCTAATCGTGACTTTGTTCCTTTCAGAGATCTGTGCAAGAACTCTGTGACAGTCCAGAGGTTATTTTCGGTCGCCTCAAGGCTAACACTAGTTGTTTGTTGTCTGTATACAAATAAATATGTTTATTCTTTATCTTGAGTGTAGATATAATGTTGGCCGCTGAGTGCTGTCACTTCTGATGGAAAGACAGACAGCTCATCGCTGTGAGGCCAAAACTTTTTAAGGTGGAGATCTCTGGAATACATACCACCACCCGTCCCTTTCTGTGCCTTGGATCCGTCCACGTATATGGGCATGAAGTCCACATTGTAAGTAGATCTCGTTAAATGTAGGGAAACATCATAGTGTTTATCATAGACAAGAACGGGGGATATACTATCTGTGCCAGCTTCCACAATGGGTACCCTTTTGCGAGCGACACCCCAGAGCTGACGTCGACCATACGTAAGCCCCACCACAGTTTCTCTTGCCCATCGACAGCAACCTGATCATGGTTGCCAACGCCACCTCTGAACGTAAACTCCTAGTGGCGGCATAACATAACTTCCATAGCTGCTGTCGCTGACAATCGTTTATTATAATGTACCTATATTATCAATGAGTTATTGACAATGATACAAGATTATCAATATTTTTATTCACATACAGAAAACGTTAGCTATAGACTCATTATCTATGCTCTCTGGATAAGTTAATAGCATTATAATATGCATATTATACGGGGACTTCTTGATGAATATCCGGATTGGAAGATAGGTGGCGCTACTGAGCCAAAATAAATGTACCATCATTTAATATAATCTATTCTAGCCTCCCTATCAAAACTTGGTGACAATCCGACGCTTAGTTTTGTTTTGACAGCCATTTCAAAACATCGTATTACTGTTTTTTGCGACCATAGAAAAAGAGCAGTATCGCTCCGTGATCCGATTCTTGTTTTTGAGTGGCAGAACCTGCGAGGAAATCAAGCTCATTCTCGATGGTGTTTATGGGACTCATTCCCTTCCCGTACAGCCGTCTACCATTCTCAGACCGGTGATTAAGCGCAATCGTGAGACCACTTCAACGACGTGCTTGGCCCTATTTAATCGAAATCCGGAGGTGTTTCTGCGTCATTTCGTGACGATCGATGAGACATGGATTCATTGGTACACACTAGAGATAAAAAAAGAATGGAAACAATGGGTTTTTTCTGGCGGACGTGCTCTAAAGAAGGCGAAGACCGTGCCTTTGGCCAGAAACGTGGCTACCGTTTTTTGGGACGCGTGAGGTGTGATCCACGTTGACTATTTGAAGAAGGGAAAAACAATCACAGGAGCATACTACGTCGATTTATTGGGCCGATTCAATGCCGATTTGAAGAAAAAACGACCACATTTGACGAAGAAAAAATGCTCTTCAACCACGATAACTCACACCTCCGCAGAAAGAAATACGGGTCGAACGAGAAAGTCATCGCCGCCGCAGAGGAATACTATACGGAGGGGTTAAAAAAGTTGCAGCACCGCTGCGAAAAGTGTATCGAGTTAAAAGAGGATTATATTGAAAAATAAATTGTCAAAACCTAAAAAAGTTGCGTTATCATTTCTAATCCAGGTATTCATCAAACAGCCCTATTACATACATTATGACAGAAATGTTTAGCAAATATCTATTAACCGTATTTGTTTTACAACTAACTAATATGGCTATTTGCCTCATTTTCATTGGTGATGCTGATGACACAGTATATTTTTAAATCTATGGATAAAACAAAAAAGAGTAGACCTAAATTAGAACTCTGTGGCAGACCAGAAGTAGTAACATTCAAAAGAATGATAATTGTAGGAAAAGTATGCAGTTCTCTTTTCGAAGTAAGACGTTATAAGCAGTATAAAAGAAGACGAGAACCGAAAGCATTAGGGTTTGCTAAGAGAATAGTATGACTGATTGTAACAAATATGCACGTGAACAATCGGTGTATATAACATCAACTTGACCACGGTTATCTAGATGCTCAGTGCGATATTGCGTTATCGTTACCACATTACTAATGGTCAATCTTCTCGACATAAACCCATGCTGAATGGGAGAGTAAATCTTAGCTTTGTTATATAATGTATATATAATTGTTAAGTAATCACTTGCTCAAAAAACTTTTTGTTTACGCAAGGATATTTCTTTAAAAATTAAAGCATCTAAAGTATTTATTTGTTTATTGATAACAATAAAATTTATGTATAAAATATAGTTTTTTTTAGTAAAAAATCTAAGAATTTTACTAAAATAAATATCTACATATTTATAAGTACATATTTTAAATTTTCTGTAAATTTCTTAACTATTTATTACTTTTGAAAATGACGTACGTAAAACTACAACTTAGAAGTAGGAAGTTTAAATTTTGGCAGCTGGAACGTATTTGTATTTGTGCTTATTTTGGGACTTTTGTTGGCTGCTCTTTCCCCATTTATCGTGTTTGGAATGTCCACTCTTCTTTCCTTTCTGCAATTTGTGGCCTACGTGGTCGTCATTCTTGTGACCTGAGGTCTTCTTTGATTGCTTTCCATGCTTCTCGTTACTCTTCAAAGTCTATAAATAAATAATGGTTTATTAAACAACTAAGTAAAAATTGTTAAAATTTGTTACACATAAGATATGATAATTATAAGGCGAAAGAAAGAAGACTTGTAGAACAACTTGTATAAAGAACTCCAAAAGCATAATACGAAAATTAATAAAAGAAGAATAAAGACGCAGTGGCGGTGCGTGGTCTACCGATCAGGGCATGCATATTTGAAATTTGATTAAAATTGAACAGAAAAAAGTGTAGTTTTTAGTTTAATGAAATATAATAACGGATATAATATTTAATTCTTAATAAAATACAAAGTATATGTAAAAAAAAATCTATTTCAAAATAAAATCCATTCTTCGACTTTTCTTACCAAATTCTGAAATTATTTCATCATGGATCGTCTTTTTTGCGAAGGAGGCTTAAAATATCTTTTTCTATTGACATAATTGCCAATGCGAATAGCCAGTCTTGCACGGTAGCATTTCTCATATAATTTTTCCTGTTATGCGTAGATCATATTCTTTGGATGCTTTTGAATATATGTATAATATTAAACCATGGATACAATATAATGTATTTACTATATTTAAAAAGAATTAGTTTTAGTTATTTATAGTAAATATTCTATTAGTTAAATTTAGTTTTATAAGAAGTTTAATTTTTATTTTGATAAAGACTATTAGGGATGCACTGCATGCGTTGCATTCACTGAATATTCAACACTAAACGACATAACACGAGAATATGCGAAACTAGATGAAGTAATGGCTTATAAATATTTTTGAATCATTAGTTATGAAGAATGAAGAAAACAGCAAAAAAGGAAGTAGTAATAATAGTTGCCAAACCTATTCATTCAGAAATTCATTCTGGACAATAAAAGAGAAAGATAACAACAGCAAGTAGGGAAATAAGATATTTGGGAAAAATAAAACAGACATCAGAAATGATAAGCTAAGGAACAAAACATTTAAAGTAAAATAGGAAAAACTAAGCATTAAAACCGTAGGAACGAACATACAAAGACGCAAATGAAGATATACGTATAAAAAATGAATCGCAGGCAACAAGTCAAGAAAATATATAAGAATATAAGGACTCGATTTTCTGTATAGAAGAACTACGGAAAGTGATAAAAAAGTAAAGAGAATGAAGTAACACAGTTAGCAAAAGTGAGGAGACTTATAGAGATGCAGAAAAACTAAAACAGGCAGATGGAGAACCCAGATTAACTAAGTAGGCTATACAGAAAACATATTTTAACGATATTACAATTAAGAACTTTTGCAGAAATTCATTATGTGTTTGTATTTCTATAGAAATGTTTGTACTATATTTGTTTAATGAATTGAATTTATGGGATTTATCAAAAGTGATTTTTATTAAATCCACAAGCGTGGTTACCTAATATTGACATACTAATTTTTTATATCAAAACAGAGAAAGGAATATACGATTTATCATATTGTTTTTATTACTATATTCTTTAATTCTTATATCTATAAAATCGATCTATAATGGTTAAGTATTATTCCATACCGATTTATTGAATTTTGTTAAAACGTAAACCAAAAGTAATAGCATATAAAAATAAATAAACTCTATTCAGTTAGGCAAATTAAATTAAAAAGATACGTACGAAACCATCCAAGAAATTTTATCACGTAAAAGGTTATACGATTTTCATTTTTAGCAACTATCAAATCTCCAATTAATAAACTTAAAAGCTATTTTACACTTCTGTTTCGACAAGAAAATAAATGTCAATATTTAGTTAGAACATTGAGAAAGTTTATGTTTGCAAGGTATGCGCAAACGCCTATGCAAATTAAATTTTGAGAGTTACAAAGGTTAAGGATAATTACGTTTATATGTGGTTAAGACACATAACCACATATATGCAACTATATTTCAATTGTACGTATTTCTGTAATACTTACTATATGTTTTCCATGATCTATTTTGTCGATTTTGTGGGATTGATATTTAGAGCCTTTCATACCAAAATTCTTCCAGGAACCGCTCTTGTGTGCATTACTATAATAGCTGTCGTGCTTTTTGTGTTCGTTCTTGTGATATTGTTCCCTGAATCCCTAGAAAATTGAATCATTAGTGATTTATTTCGATATTATATATGGTTTTTAGCACTATTATTGAGTAAAAGAAAACATGGTCCATTATTACAGACATACATAGTATATTCTCTCGGTATAAATTACTGATTTTGTATATACATATACCTACATAAAATAGCACGACAGGTGAATGTAACTTTCGAGGTATCTACATATCCATAATTAATTTAAGATGAAAGTGTATATATAGGTAATATTAAAAATTGCGTATAATAAATTGATAAGTATCAGGCACTCTAAAATTCAAGTGACTTGGGGGTTAATTGCAGTACGCTGCAGCGCGAAACACAGTAATAAATAATCCAAATTGTTATCCAAAGTTCTAGTAGCTGCGTGTCTGGATTATTTCATGCACAAAATACATAGTTTATATACATCGAATATTAAAATTAGTACGTAAATTACACACCGACGTGATAAATTATGCCCCTACAAGAATTCGATTTCTTACGTGTGTACCAGTATGTACGTTTCTTATCTTTGGTTTTATATGCGCATATTTCACAGCCGCCATATTTCCATTTTTTTTGTTAAGTGTACGACTTAATACTTTATTAGGTTTTATCATAATTTCAGATTTAATTCATTTATTTAAAACACTGATTTCTTGCTTACAATGTTTGCTTCATTCGTAAAAGTAGAACGTAATACAATAAAACACTCAAATATTTTGTAATTTCTATTTATATTTATTGGTTCTTTAATAGCATCCTAACGGAGCAAGCAGTGTGAGCGAGAATTCGATGTTTTAAACACATAAATGAATCAAATCTTAAGAGACTTCTTTCCTTAATTTTTTTCGTTTAGCACACGACGCAACTTCAGACAAATAAGTTACGTTGGGATTCGGTACTTCTTTCTGTACACACCAAAACGGAAGCTTATGCTTCGATTTGAATTGCTGAGCCTAGGTATTGATTACATTTATAAATAAATATATTAAAATTATTATCATTGGCTTTCAATATTTTCGATTAATAGAAGTTACAAAAGTGACTAAATCACCGGTATCAGTTTTTGGTTATTTGTTAAGGTTGGGTAAGAAATTCATAGGTACTCTTTTAAAAGTAATTTTACCAAAAACGTAAATACATGCGGACGTAGGTAATAATAAAGCCGTGGGCAACAACCAGACAGTAGAATAGCAGATTTAGGATTTAGGTTACTACAATTGTAAAAGCCAGTCCTAATCCGTTCTCGTACAGCTTACTACATTATTGTGTCTAACATTGTGTAGTATATTTTAACAGTACAAGGATATGAATTTGTAATATTTTTGTTTTAAAGTACTGTAGCATGAAATACTACAATTTATTAAAAAATCTATTACAATGTATAAACACTTTGTTCACAATAGTATGCCTAACTTTTTTGTATTAAAGAGTCGAATATAATGTGGCGAATTTAGTACAATTAGGTTTGAAAATTCAAAATATTGTAACACTTTCAGATATACATTATATTAATTATTGTAGGTATCTAATATACCTATAGGAGTAGGATTAACTTTCACACTGACAAAAGTCAATGCTAGGTTTTTCCACTATCACCAAACAACATTTGGTGATAGTGGAAAAACCTAGCATTGACTTTTGTCAGTGTGATAGTTATTGTTACACCAAAGGTTCCAAAACCCAATTACTGGATAGGATTAACTTGTTTATTAATATCTGTTTCATTTGAATCTTATTAAATTAGATATCCCAACGCGTTTTTACTATATTGATTGTTGATACAAATGTAAATTATGTGCGGAATTGCGGAAACAAAGGTGAATACTGAATAAAAGCAAACAAAAATGTGTTTTGATCTTCGCAGAGCCAGCAATCATCCCGCTAATACGCCGTTTTATATTAGTCGTTAATGAGGCGTAGGTATGTACATGGTGGTGGTCGTGTGATTTGTGTGTTCTTATGTCGTGTCCTATGGTACTCCGTCCATTAGATAATATATACATTAATGACGATGGATGCGAAAAGTTATTTACTGAGTTGGGGGTTAGAACCGTTGGTAAGCATTTTTGAAGGTAAGACATTGAAATATATCTTGAATACAAAAGTATAGGCGTGTATGTATGTATTTAGCATTAAATTGTTTCTCTTTACCTGTGTAATTACCTATTACTGGTGCTGCTATGTGTTTATATACATACAATTACCTATAGAGGGTAAATGTAATAGGTAATTTTTGGGTTGTCTGGAATCTATTATGTCATAGTAACAAATAATTATAATATTATTATATCGGTGGCTTTTACACCTTCTACTGATGTGTAATAATTTCCAGACAGTGGAATTTTCTAACTTTCTGTTACATATAGTTGAAATCGCAATACATAATCGCAATCTACAAAACTTAATTTGTATTTATTTCCAGAATATTACTGACTTGGACGTAGAGCTACAGTGGCGGGCAGAGAATAACGCCAGATTTCAGTTTCCAGTACAAGAGATACCAATAATAGTTGGAGACCTTCTTAACGTAACGGACTCATACGTATGCACTTCATATCAAATATAAAGTAGATACACCATTAAAAGCTGTGGATGCATGTTTTAAAATAGTGTTTGCATTGGGTGCTGAGTATCCAATAGAATGCGATCAGGTGACATTTCAGTTTCATTGAAGAAATCAGTAAAAAATGTTTGTGTTCCAAGTTAGTATCTTTTTCAATAAAAATGTGTTACGTTGAAAATGTTGTCTAGTAAATGTATTTTTTAATAAAATTCTTGTCTATTAATTTCTATTTCCTTATTGCTTTGCTAAGTACATACATATGTATGTATTTACCGGCGTAAGTATACACCTATATAAAATTGTAGTAATTTTTGCAACACTTCCTTACTAAATAGTAATATATTTCGTCAAAAGCGTTAGATGCTATAGTGATAATCATTACTACAATTTCTAGTAACTTATAGTTTTCATTGTTTACTGCGCAACAGCTCTTTACCTCCAATTCTAGCATTACACAAGTAGAAACGTTCTCAATAAATATAGTACGAATCGCCATTTTCTGTGGCAGAGTTTCTCAAATATTCTTTTACTTAGTGTTATAATTTGTAGCACAACTTACGAGTGCATATTACAAATTGTTGCACAGTTTAGCGTAAAAATTACAACTATGTCGATTCAGTCTTATTTGCTTTGAGAAATTGTCTCGCAATTTTGTGTGACTTTTCATTACAAATTGTGCCTGGTGCATATATTACTGTAATTTGTAGCGATATGGAATAAAATTGTAACAAAATTTGCAAGTTTTTTTTTTTTGGTGTATACATTAACGCAGATTTATCGGGCTTTCTAAAGATATACAGCGTATCCTATTTAAAAAATATATTTAAATGTCCACACCATTTATAGATAACCTATGAAGAGTTTGGTACAAAGTAATTAAATTTAGATAATCCGTAAGAAAGAGTTGAACTAATTTATATTTCATAAACGTTTTATGATAAGTATAGGAAGCAAATTAAAAGTCATAGAAAATTTAACAAGGAACCTAACCCTGAAATCAAATTCAGGATGATTTGTTTAAATTTTATAACAAAAATGTTATCTGTTTAAGGTAGAAGAAAATAGAGTAGGTGGTAGTAATTTTTATAGACAAGTGTATCGTTTGTGTATTACTTAAATTACAAAGGTGAAAATGTGCAGTAGTGTGTACTGTGCTTATTTACTTCTTAATACTGATAATGCAATCAAGTGCATGCGCACTTTCACACTTCACTTTAGTTTTTATATAATATGTTAGTGATATTTATGTCATTTCAGTTTCAAATTAATTATGTTAATCAATGCAGTTTATAGCTTATTCCTCAGTTGGTGTTTATAAGGTAAAATTGAACTGTTAATTCAAAATATGTTTTATGTAAAATCTAAATATGTATACATTCAAACTTACTAATTTATATTATTGCAAGTAAAACAAGTAAATTGTATTTTGTAAGGTTATCTACGTAAAGTGCGGTATACGTTATTAATCGTATAATTAATTGCAAGGAGCACTACGACAAAATTTTGAGCTTGTAACGTATAATTTTATTAAAAAAAGAATAGTGTAAACGACTAAAAAATCATAAACAAAATTTATGTCTACAAAATCTGCATTAGAAATACAACTTTACAAGCGACGAGAAATAAAGTGTTACGTACTCGCTTCAACGCGTTAAAATGTATAAAACTGCTATAAGTAGCACAAGTTAATATGTACTATGCTTTATATTATGTATGTATGTATATGCTTAATAAGAATGTATGCATTACATTGTACTGATTAATAAACGATGAATGCAAAATACGACTATGCGCATATAATGAATTATGATTCGACAATATTTATTTGAAATGATTTTTTGCAGGAATATATTCTATTTGAATTTTTGAACTAATCTGTGTCTAATAGAAACAAGAAAATAACAAGGGGTAATAATAAATTACGCACCTTCGTTGTTTGGCCCTTTTTGTACTTTTCGTGATCTTTACTTTCGGCACTAATGCGAGAACCAGCCCCTTCAGCGTGGTGTTTTGAATGTGAACCATGCTCATGTCCGACAATCTTTTTACCACCACTCTCTTCATCTTTCTTCTTATGATGAACTACGTCGCTATGTCCTTTTGCCGAATTCTCTTCCTCGTGTTTTGAAGATTTTCCGGATTTTTTCACATGCGTAGAGGTGCTATGGTGTTGATGTTGATCTGTAATACAAATATTAGATCAAAACAAAGGCTTGTCGAGATTACATTATTAGCTTACCTGCATGAGCGTCGGCATGGTGTTTGCCTGTGTTTTCATGATGTTCTATCTGAGTTGCTAGTATTGAGGCCAGTGAAGCCAAAGCAATTAACTGTAAAATGTAAATGCAAATTTATTAAAACATATTTTTTTTTACGAATTTATTACTGTTTAAACTAGCTTAAAATTATGTATGTACGAAAATAACTTGTATTTTGCAATACCATTTTGTGTTTGGTTTTAATATACAAAACTCTGGGTAAGCTATTACTCAACAAAAATTGACGGACGCAAACTAATAATCATAATAATAATAATAATCTTTATTGCACAACAAAAAATATTATTAACAAACATGTTTAATTTGTAATGAACCTAAATTAAAGTAATAATAATAGTATCTTTATTCATTAATGCAGTAGCATAGAATACGTCATAAAAAAAAATAAACGTCAGTAGATATAGTACACATATAAAGAACATATGCATATAACAATACAAACAATTAATACATATAGATGTATATACAGATTAAAAAAGGTATTCCCAAACATGCACATACTATAATAAACATGGCACACTGAAGAAATCATTTAGGGTATAAAATACATTAGTAAGTAAAAACTTTTTTAAACTTGCCTTGAAATTTACAGATGGTAGTTCTTTTAATGACTGTGGCAGATGATTAAATATTTTTATACATTGCCAAACCACCTGTTTCTGCACCCTAGTTAAATGAGTCTGAGGCGGACTGACAAGCAGCTCTACCTCTGGTGCCGCGCTCATGATCTAATTCATAGCTTTTAAAGAGCTCACTGTAGTTGTTTTTTACAAAGGTTGCTGGTTCTAATATATAAATTGAAATTAATGTTAGTATTTTATTGTCGGTAAAAAATGGTTTGCACGAGTCCCTAGATTTTAATTGAAACACTGCTCTCACGCAGGCATTTTGGAGTAAAAAAAACTCTGTTCGCATCTACAGCATTTTCCCAAAACACTATCCCATACTGTAGTCGGGACTGCACACATGCGTAATACACACCCAACGCAGTCTCAATACTAACACTTCTCGATATGACGCGTAAACTATAACAAAACCACTTTAAACTCTTCGCAAGATCCTGTATGTGAGGTCTCCAAGACAGGAAGGCATCAATAGTAACACCCAGAAAGCGCGCATGTGTAACACAGGCAAGTACCCCATTATTATATTCAATTGCTAGATTTTCAGGAGAAATATTAAAAGGTAGTATATGCGTTTTCTTGGCATTTAATTTTAGATTATTATTTTTTAACCAATTTTCCGTTTCAATAAAGTTATATTCCAACTTATTCTTTACCTCTTCACAGGTATTCTTCCGTACAACGCATGAGGTGTCATCAGCATATAAAACCGCAAGGCCATCAATGACATCTGGCAGGTCATTTACATACAACAAAAATAGAAGCGGACCAAGAATAGAACCTTGAGGAACACCAAATAGCAGTGTCCGCCAAGATGATGAAATTCTCTCTCCTGATGCATCATAGGTCATAACACATTGCTTCCGCCCCACGAGGTAGGATTTGAGTAGTTGTAGTGTAACACCTCTAAAACCCATTCTTTCCAGTTTTTGTATCAGAACTTGATGATGGACGCTGTCAAAGGTCTTTGATAAGTCCATAAAAGCACAAACAGTTATTTCCTTGTCGTTAATGCCAGTAAGTATTTCTTCTAGTAGCTGAAAGGTTGCTCTATTTGTAGATCTTTTCTTTATATACCCATTTTGAATTCCATGCAGGATATTATGCTTCGTCAAAAATTTAGTAATCCTATTATACAGCAATCTTTCAAAAATTTTCGAAATATTCGATATCAGAGCTACAGGCCTATAGTTGTTAACATCTGTTCTGTCTCCTTGTTTATATATAGGCTTTATAATTGTAAGTTTTAAATTTTCAGGAAAAATCCCAAGTTGGAAGGAAGCATTCACTATATGAGTCAAAGGAATAGCAAGATACTGCGCAGAGTCTTTAAGGAAAGAAGTGGGAATACCATCTTCACCTGTTGCTTTAGTATCACTTAAGCTGTTTATAGCACTTTTGACCTCATAAATGTCTGTTGGATACAGAGCAAACGATTCTTGTACGTGTTTTACATTATCTGTAATGGTGTTGTCATCTGGTTTTATATTTTCCCATGAATCTATAAAATGGTTGTTGATTGTAGTTAAAATATCTGTACCTTCACCAAAGCTGGTGTTAAAATTGCTTAGATCAAACGGAGATTTTTTGATAGTAGTATAATGAAAGATAAAAAAAAAGTGTTAACAAGGAATATTAACGAAATCACATACATAATTTCAAAATAACAAATATAAGTAATCATAAATGCTAATAATTCGAATCAGGAAATTGGATTATGAAAATTAGTTTGTAGATCTATTAACAATTATAAAAATTATTGTTAACCAGTGGGTATGCTGTTTATAAGAACTAACATAGTTAGGATTTATCGTGCTCTACAACTAATGGGTATACCGTAAAGTATTCTATTGATATCTTGTATAATGGCTCACATTATGTAGCTAGAAATTTTTGTTATTATGTAAGGTATTTTTTAGTATTAAAGGAATAGGTATCTCTGTTTCAAGATGTAGTGCGGACGTTAAGCTCCAACGCTGTGTAATCACGGTAGGTGGCACCGCACTATATTTTGAAACGAATAATATATTATTTTAAGAAATAAATGTTCATAATGTTATATCCATCCCCTCCTTTATTCACAGTTGTAGTTATACTCTACTTTGTATTCTATATATCTGTATTGGGTGTAGTTCTGGAAAATAAATATAAATGTGTTGCCCCAAAGTGCAACTAGGATCGTTGAATGGAAGTACTAATTTATAAACTTATACCGATTTTTGTATAGTTGGGTTACGTTACAAGAACAGCCGGTTCTAATAAGCTTTATTAATACTTATTTATCCAACTCAAGTGGCAGGTATATAAATTTAAAACCTCTGCTTATTTCTATAGGAAATAACTTTACTAAATCTAAACAAAAACTATTAACAGTCACTTATAAGCTACCACGCTAATATAGTATATTACGATTACTTTATAGGAGCTATAAAATATGTTACAGTGTATTATATATTTCTATTAATGAATACACTCTTTTTCCTTCAGCGCGGAAAAAAGATTAAAATAAATATTTATAAATATATGCAAATAGTGCACGCACAGCACCTTCAGACCTATTTTATTGTTTAGATACTTCCCGAGAAGAAAAAGTTTTCGAATCGTCAGTTGACGGTGCGCAATATCCCTGAATTTAGGCATGTTAAGAAATGAATCCAGAACCAGATCAATTTATACCGGCATTAAAATAGTATTTTAGAAAGCGGAAGTAAATTGATTTTGGAGTAGATTCATTTGAGAAGGCAGAGAAGGCCCAATATTGTCCAAAACATGCAAAATTCTGTTTATAATTTCGAAAGGAGAGAGATATTAAAGAAAGCTCTTAAAATATAATTTTAGCTTGTGTGTATAAGGATGGGGCATTGTTTGTATAAAAGAATATGTATATACATTTACTTGCAAATAATATTTTATCATTTGAGAAATGGAAAAACTGTCGTAATAATCGTTTATTAGTATAGGTAACGTATTTAGGGTACGTTAATCTTCTAATAAGAGTATCTAATTCAGCTAATATGTATAGCAAAAATGTAAGGTTATTTCAGTTATTCAACTAATAATTCTTATTAGTAGATTGAAATATCGGCCCATAGTCGTTTTACTTAATTATGCCATCACAGCGCTCGAATTGTATAGGTATAATACGATATCTAAGTATGTATAGTGGTTTTCAAATTATAAGAAACTAACTTTTAAATCCTTAATGCTTTTATTGCACCTCCTGTAGTAATACTCTTGAGAAGGGTACTGTTTACCTGCCTACACTATATGAATCGCCGGGCCGTATTAACTATGAATTACGGCCCCATTAAATAATAATATAATTTTAATTTTATTAAGCTTAATTGTTAAGCTTCATATATCTAACGTATTATTTTTTGTAAATAAACCTAATGTACCTATATTATTTATTATATATATTTAAAATTAAAATTGCCTTTTACTATTACCTTATAGTGCCGTAATTTATATTCAATCCGGCCCCTGCATTCATATGCTGCAAGCAGGCAACCCGTACCCTTTCAGTGAGGCGGGCAGGTAATTATCCCCACATAAGATGCAATAAAATCATTACAGGCTTAAAATGTTACTTTCTTCTATCTTGAAAAGAACTATACACGAAAATAATTATCATGATATTGCATACCTACATTTGTTTGGATATATTTCGATTACCAGTCGGCAGATCGTAAAATAATACAATAATTATACAATTCAATCAGGTTATTACCCAAGTGTCTACATACATATGTATAGTCGGGAGCTTTTAGAATGACCGCTTAGATAGTAGCGGGCACGCAGTCATAATCACTTAAAGGCATTTTACGACCTACAAAAATATCTTTTTATTTAATTTTTCAAATGCAACAAACAAATTGTTCATAGAAAATAACGCATGTGCAAACAAAAACAGGAAGCACCACCAACCCGCTCACAATTAGATATTAGGCTTTAAACTAGTGCTGTTCATTTTAACAGGTTAACCAGTTATAGATGTAATTTACTTATAATTTTCAGGTAAAATAATGAACGGTTGACCGCTCACGGCGGTTAACCGGTGACGATTGTTAACCGATGACGGCGGTTAACCGATCAATTTAGTTCAGAGTTTAAGCTAGCTAATATGATTATTATAGTTTATAACTAAGAACTGATAATCAAAAATTATGAATTAAATGTTAAATTAAAAATTAAAATGAATGAATTAAAAAATAATTAATTCAAACTTAAATTAAATACATCGCAGATTCATATAACAGTAGAATCTGTTTTAGCACCTGTAAGTGCTGAAATAAACTAAGACCTAACATGCGAAACATAATTGAAATTAAACTGTTAATATATGAAAACAGAAAATTAATGTTGCGTACTTATATATTTAATTTCTTAAAATATGTTCAAGAGTAAAGAGAATTATAGCAATCTTTAAAAATAAAACATTAAATCGACGTCCCAATTTACACAATATTATTTTTAAAAGTTGTAATATAGGCATATGAAAAAAATAACAGAATAATACTGAAATATTTCGACAGATACCTATATGTAGATAAAACATATTCAATATATGAGTCTGCATTTTAACCGGTCACGACGGTTATCCAGTCATATCGGTTAAGTGATCATTTGCAACGGTTAACCGGTTATAAAATTTGTTGTGTTGCACTGAGAAAAATACTGGTTGTCATATTAATAAACCACATTTATTGAGTAAATTTTCACTGACAGAACGAAATATTTCGTTTTTATGATAAAATATTATTTACGATCTTTGATTAAGTAATAACAAGATTCGTTAGTGAAATAAATACGTTATCATTATTATAGAAAATCATTTTGCATTGGTCCAACGACAATATTTGTTGTAGTAAATATTCTTACATTTGTTCAATAAATAATTTTGTTGATAATACGAACAGGAAATGAATATGCGTTGTTATTTTTACGTACAGCTTATTCACCATATGAACGCAATAATGTATTAAATGACTGTCCTTTCTTTTAATGGCTTGTAATTTGTTGCAGATAAGATACTTTAACAGATAAGATACTTTAATGACCTTTATTCATAGGTTGAATGACAACATTCGTTATAAAACTGGCGCTCTTTATAACAATAACGTATTTCATTGAGCCGATCAAGCTATCGTTTTATTTCAATGGTTTTGGTTTCATTAATACAATGAATAATTTATTATCCAATAAATTCCTTCGTTATTTAATAAAATCTTTTTCATTTATTTGATTCTTCGGACCAATTTTAATATAAAATTCGTGTGAACAATGTTTTTTTTTTTTTCGTTGTCTCAGTACAAATTTTCGGTTCAGTGTGGACAACACTGCTTTAAACCCATATCTACCGAAAAAATATTTTGTCCCGTATGGTTTTATTCAAACTTACGAGATTTAACTCAACTTCTAAGAAGAAACAAAAAAAAAACAGAAATGGTAATTTAATGCTGTTTAGTTATAAACATATACCTCAGATCATTAGATCACTATCTTTCTCTCCCGAACTACTTTCAGCTAGATTAATTTGACAAAAATGTTGATAATAAAATCCTATCGGAAGAATCATTTGAAAATAATTTCACTTTCGAACACGTTTCGTTATACCGTTATTATTCTCCTCGTCTTAATGGACATTACATATTATTGAAATATAATTTGTAATAAGATCACTTATCTTAAATTTAATGGTTTCAGTAATGTTTTTATCAAAATTTGCTGTATTTCACAAGCCACCAAACATGATGGATTGCGTGATTTGGCTGCGGTGTCACAAAGCAAATCTGACATTTCAAATTCTGTGAAAACAACAATTAAATTTTATACGGAATATTCATAAATTAATCGCTAATGGATACTTTGAATAAAAATATCATTTGGTATCACAAACGTGCCCGATAGATAAAAATATATATTATTATATTTAGGGGTTTGTTACCAAAATCGAGAAAACAACTAACCACTTTTGCTACTTTTAATCTTAAAATTAAGTCTAACTTACGGTCACAAAGTTTTAATAAAGCGCTGTGGGATACTTTACAGTTTTATATACAGTGAAAGCTCCCTTAACGGGCAGTTCTAATAAGCGACCATCTCCCTTAAACGACCAAATTTTTTGGAACCAATTTTAGTTCTGTGTTTTAACACATAAGATCCATTCCCATAAGCGGGCGCTCCTATAAACGTGCGCGGGCAGCTTGCTTTGTATCCACGCCTAAAAAATATCTCCCATAAGCGGCCACGAAGCTCCAATAGCCGGCTGAATTAGATTTTATCTATGTATGTACATACATACATTTTAAAGTTTGGTATTCGGTGATTCCCTTTTGGGGATTTACCGTTTTATTTACTCGTACTATGAATGAGAATGAATTGTTCGTTGTTCTTTGCGCTCTAGTTTCGCTACAGAATCGTACGTGTGTGTTTGCTAATAATGCCTCCGAAAAAAAGAATATTAACGTTAAAAGAAAAGATGGAGATAGTAAACATAATTGACAAAGAAAAACTATCAACTAGAACTATAGCATCGCGCTATCATATAGGAAAGACACAAGCTACGTTGATAGCAAAGAATAAAGAAGACATCCGACGTTTGTGGCAGTCTGGTGTAAATGAACACCAAAAAAGGAGCTTTTTGAAAACTGTAGGCTTGAACATCGACAAGGCATGTTTTGAGTGGTTTATAAATGCTAGAAATCGAAGGATTCCTATATCAGGTGGGCTTGTAAAAGAAAAGGCAAAACAAATTGCAAACAAGTTTGGCTACAAAAATTTTAGTGCATCAGATGGATGGCTGCAGAAGTGGCGTAAAAGACACAACGTTAGTTTCAAGTGCATTTCCGGTGAAGCAGCTGATGTAAATCAAGAGACAGTTGTCGCATTCATGGAAAAACTTCCTTCTTTGTTGCTCGGATACCAATGCGAGGATATTTATAATGCCGATGAAAGCGGCCTTTTTTTTCGTGCGCTTCCCGATAAGACGTTGACATTAAAATCTGAGAAGTGTTCAGGGGGGAAATTGGCAAAAGAGAGACTAACTGTGTTGTTTTGTGCAAGCATGACTGGACAAAAAAAGAAACTTTTGGTGATTGGAAAATCGGCTCGTCCTAGAGCATTGAAAAACACAAACATTAAAGATTTACCTGTTATGTGGAAGTCAAATAAAAAAGCCTGGATGACTCGGGAAATAATGGGTGAATGGTTGATCGAGCTGGATAGAAAAATGGGCATTGAAAAAAGAAAAATTCTACTGTTTTTAGACAACGCCGCGTCACACCCTCGAGAGTTACACCTAAAAAATGTAAAAATTATTTTCTTGCCTCCCAATACAACCTGTGTTTGGGTTTCAAAATTTCAAGGTTTATTACCGCAATCAGATTTTGAAACATATTTTATCAAACATGGATTGTGCTAAATCATCATCTGAACTTTCAAAAAAAATTAATGTTTTGGAGGCACTGTACTTCATAAAAACGGCATGGGAAAAAATCAATCCAGCAACAATAGAAAACTGTTTTAGAAAAGCTGGGTTCAGAAAAGCGGATACGAAGCTTCCTCATTTTGACCCCGAAGACGACTTACCGTTGTCTGTCCTTGCGACACTAACGAGAGCTGCTAAAGAGTTGAATGTCACCAATGACCAAAATTTAGACGAATTTATAAACATCGATCAAAACATACCAACAGAAGATGATGATTTTGAAAATCAGGTCACGGTTGAAAATCAGGTTACGATTGAAAACAATGAGACAGATGACGAAATAGAGGACGTTCAAGAAGAGGAAAATAAAATAAAGTGCTACGATGAAGCTTTAAATTACGTTAAAGAACTGAAAAAGTTTTCTAAAGATGACTATGTGGCTTTTGAACAAATTAAGAATTTAGAATGCCATTTTCAGAAGTGTCGTATGGAAGAACAGCAAAGGAAGCTTAAGCAGTCGAGTATTTTAAGCTTTTTTCAAGCTGCTCCTAAATAACTTTTATACATATGTATTTGAATTTTTTGGCATATGTACATATTTACACATCTCTTTCCTATTCTTATTTATATATGTATGTATGTATGTACTGTATATGTATTATGTATGTAATAAAGTTTTCTCTTAAGCAGCATCATTTTTATTATGTATATACTGTCCATTTATCAATTTAAAAACAAACTGATTCCTATTTATGTTGGATATATGTTTGTATGTAATAATTTTCTCTTAAGCAGGCACCTCCCATAAGCGGGCAAAAGGGTTGGAACCGTGACTGCCCGCTTATGGGAGCTTTCACTGTAATATAAAATATTGCGTATGATTTTATTTTAGGCGTTATTCAATGAAAAAAGAAAAAAGCTGTTTCTTCAAAAACAATATTTTTTTATTATACCAAATATTTAAAGTTTTAGATGTTAGTAATTATCTGAATAAATATACTTAGACAATTAAAAAAAAAATTTTTCTTTTGTTAAATAAAAAAATATAAAAATAATACTCTACATTCTGCATTTATAAGAATATTTTTTTTTTTACATTAATAGGCAAATTATCAGTATCGATAACTTTATCAGGCTGATGGTTAACTCCCGCCGCTTCAAGCATTAAGGAAGACATACGATATATTTATATGGTGGAATGCAACGAATTAAACCGACTCGCCGCAATCTAGACGGTCATTTAGAAAGTCCTCGACTGTACATACGTACCCAACTCATTAATAATTTTTATTCTTACCGGCCCGTTGCAAAAATAGACACGTACATGCGATATGTGTGCATATGTCATTTGCACCTTTATTATTTTCTAGCCAATGAATGAACGGATATAGAAGGCCTTAAATTAGCATTTCGTACAAGTGAAGTTTAATAATACGAATTGCTGATTGCGTAATAATGTAAATTTGGATACTAATAACGATAAACGAGATGACGTTATGAAAAATCAAATATTATTTCATACTATAGATATTGTTAGAAGCCTATTCAACTGTGTACTATCGACACGCATACGCTAAATTTACGCTTAATAAATATTTATCTAACGTTTTCATATTATGTTCAAGGCTAGGTGGCCAA
Organism: Cetonia aurata; assembly: GCA_949128085.1. NCBI lineage: Eukaryota > Metazoa > Arthropoda > Insecta > Coleoptera > Scarabaeidae > Cetonia > Cetonia aurata. Next base: position 33,671,627 of record OX421882.1, read on the forward strand.
TTGAAAAGTAAAGCATGTTAAACTACTTCAATATCCGTCATCTAGCTTGGCCATATATTTTTTCGACTGCTGATGGATACATGCCATCTTTCCCTGAATATTTCGTAAACATTGTTTAAAAAGAAAAAAAAAAGCGTCGGTATTGGAATTTTCTTATGTTTCTGTAGCAGCTATTAAATTATATGACAAGGAAACTAACAAAGAATAAAAAGAAGCAGTATTATACGAATGATATGAACAATTTGGAGAAAGAATTCTTGATTATAGTACATTCTATTTAAAGAAAATATTAATAACTTTACCGCAATTTAGCCGCAGAGAAAGTTGGGTTCAAGCTTTCTTATATTAAATATAAGTGAAGTTTTTACCTCCCCACTAAATTGCTATAATATTTTGCAATAAGCTTTTTGCATTCAAATCACTTTATTACACAAATTGAATATTATATTATTAAATAAATATAATTTTTATTTGAAAGTATTAAATGCTTTATACAACATAATTCAAGAAGTAAACTTGAGAATTTTAGAAAACCCTCCAATATGTGTAATGATTTAATATGTGTCAGATTCGGAAAATAAACACAAAATAAATATTTGAAATATTAATTACAGATTTTCTTGCATAATAGATATAAATGTAAAGTATTCATGATAGCGAATTATTCTCTTAGAAATCATTGTGATCAGCAATCAACTTATTCCAACCAAGTTATTACAACAATTTAGAAATATTCAGAAGGAATAAGTGTGGCAAACTTGACCTTGTTTGCTGTATACATTTCAGAAACTAGACAATTTGTGGCTAATGTTTTTGTTCTCCGATTGAAAATAGGTAGCGAGAAATAAAAAAGTATATACCACAACTCTTCAAACAAGTCTTCTTTGTTACAAAAGAAATTTTTGAAGCGCGACCGCAAATCACCTTATTGACATTTTCATTTAGATTTTAGGTTCAGCCATAAGAAGATATTTGTACTTAGATTTACTTGCACCAAAGACAACAAAGCTGAACTCTTCTGGGGGCCGAGAAAGAAGGGTGTTAGCTCCAAGGTATAGTCTGTCCATATTTCTAACGATTTGCCTTTAGAGGGATTAAGAGTATTACCTGGGACTATCCACTACTTGGTGCCGCCAAATAATGCAAATGAGGTAATGGGCCGTATTAAGAGAAATTGGATTTTTTTAAAGTAGAGAAGTAATTATGTTTCGTTTAATATAATCTACCCTTTACAATTTAATCTAATTGGCTATACTATGAATAATTAAAGTTTCTTAAGTAAATAAGTTATTATGTTTCGTTCAATATAATCTACTATTAACAATTTAAACTTTATGATTTAAAAGCAAACAATTCTAATTTATGCCTCTACAGCTGTATTAAAGATATTTAATGGTATTCAGATTACTAACATCCCTTTGACGTAATTAACAAATTTCTGGTAATTTACATATATAAGAAAGTAACAAAGTAGAATTAGAAAATAGTTGACGGACAGTTGTTGAAAAGTGCAGACGTTCAAATTTGTGAAAGAAAAACATGTGGAGACCGAGGAGTACAGACGACTGTTCAACAAACGATGTATTCGTGGGTAGTAATAGTTTGCAAAGTGTAAGTAGTGATGTGATAGGTGACGACGTTGACAATGCAAGAAATCATTTGAGCACTGAAACACAGCAGATAATCCTAAATGTATATATCAATTTGAAGAGTGAGGATTATGGGACCAAAACAGAGACAATTATTAGAACATCCAAGTTAACGGGTGTCTCTTACGGAACAGTCCACAAATTTGTTCAGAATGGTTTATTTAAAAGAAAAACAAGGAAGGATAAGGGACAAACGAGAAAAATTAATATGTGTGATTTCGATATTGTGAGAAGAAAAATATACCGATGCTTTAAACGAAATGAAGTTCCTACATTGCGAAGTTTGTGCAACAACCTGAAAGAGAATTATAGATTGCAGTGTTGTATAACTACGTTGTCGCGCGTTATGAAACAAAACGGCTTTAAATTTGGTGTGGTTAACAAGCGGCGAACAATTATGGAATCGCAAAGATTGCAGCTACTATACGGGATGAGTACTTAACGAAAGTGAAGGCATTTAGAGAGGAGAATCGTTTCATTTGCTACTTGGACGAAACATGGTATGATACCCATGATACTGTCAAGAAAGGTAGGGATGATAGTTCGGGAATGTGCTCCCTTAATGTTCCTGTGTCAAGAGGGAAAAGAATAATTATTGCACATGCGGGATCTGTGGATGGCTGGGTCGGTGAAGTGTTACTGTCTGCAAGGAACATAAAATCTTCGTCGTTGGATTATCATGAGGATATGACAAGTTCCTTGTTTGAAGAGTGGTTCGTGCATAAGTTACTACCGTCATTACCACCAAAAAGTGTCATTGTTATGGATAATGCCAGTTACCACTCTCGACAAATTATTAAAATACCTAGTGGGTCAAGCACAAAACTTGAAATAAAAACTTTTTTAGACGAGAATGACCTTTATTTTGAAGAAGGTTATTCCAAGAAACAACTCCTGGAAGTCTTACAGACGAAAACATTTCCGAAGCAATACTTTATTGACAATGCTGCAGGTCACACAGTACTACGTCTACCTCCATATTATTGTATCTTCAATCCAATAGAGTTGATTTGGAGTTCACTAAAACAACACATTCGTCGTCAAAATACCGCTCCCACATTTAGCGAAACAACAATTAAGACGATCCAAGAACCTATGTTTTTAATAACACCAGATACTTGGAAAAATTGTGTACAACATGTAATCGGTATAGAGGATGAATATTTACAATACGCAAACTCCATACCGCAATTTATAATACATGTAGATGATGTAGACGATGAAAGCAGTGATTCTGTTGACTGAAACGGTATTTAAGTTTTAAATTTAAAGAGAATGACATGACTACAACGACATCTATACAACAAGTGTATAGATGCCCATAAGATAATATAGATATACATAATGACGAGTACTTCTGAGTTGATAAGGTACAATTTACTATAGCAATTTAGTAATGATCATAGTTTCTTTGATTGTGTTGTTTAACATGTATGTTATTGTTGTTGTAATTGTAATATTATAATGATGTTTCCTGTACTATGTATCAAGAAAAAAATTTAATTATTTCCCAACAATGTATGTATGTTTATGTGTATATAAATAAATATATTATTTAGTCGAACATTAATCTCTTTATAATACACTTTTAGTATTATAATCTTAGTGAATACGTCCCTGTTAACCACCCGTGCTCGCAAGGGATTATAACGGTCGGTAAACATTTCTTTTGTGAAGATCGAGTGCTATTTAAAAAGGCAAATCGTTAGAAATATGGACAGACTATACAAGAGTTGCCCTGATGAAAAAGACTCAGACATCCCCTCTACCTGTTGCCCTCCTCTGCCCGTAAATATATTATATATATTTTTTTAATTCATGTACGTTGAGACATCACGAGAAGCATTAATAAAAAAATTTTGAGCGTGTTTGTTTGAAATCAAAATTATTTATACTAAGGAAACAGCTATTTCAAATGATGATTGGTTTCTTTTTAAATATTGTCGTTTTATTTCTTTGTTGTAAGATACGCGTCTAAAGAAAACCTTTCGATTAGTGTGAGAACAGGTCATTGAAGTCGAGCAGACGGGAATAAAATGATAGCACGAATACAACCTGCAGTATTAAACCATAGCAAAGAATTAATTTACAGATTTGAGTGAGAAAAATCGATCCGAAACATAAGTATGACCTGGAAATATGTCTCCCCATGTTTCTTGCTACTCCTGAAAGATCACGATCTTTCCGATAAATGCTTCTTATTACCAAAATTGGATACGCTAATCAACGAATACAGAAAATTCCACTTGGCCAGTTTGTGCTTCTACCTAAAATAGGCCTATTTGCCCCCTGACTCTAATGAACAAAATTTAGCATATTTTCGACGACAAACTAGGACTCTCCTTTTCTCACGACACATATACCTACATATCGTAATAGAAGCACATTATAGAAAAGAAAACGTTAAAGGAACAAGAAAGAAATCTTACAAAAACCATTATTTTATTAATTTTCACAACAAATAATTGCAATACGTACATTTATGTAATATAGAATAAAGATTACAATTTTGACATTAATATTGCTGGACCATTACATTATTGAAATGTGGTTCTATTACACTATACACGGTTTTCCACGGTAGCCGTTCGTTAGAAGTTTCCGAGGTTAGAAAAAACCTGGAACTCTGAATTTTTGGAATCCGGGGCTATTCAAGATTCTCTTTCATTTTAAAATATTTTCAGGGTCTTACCACTTCCGGTTATACCGGAAGTCGCCATAAACTTTCTTATTTTAAATGGAACAACCTGTATATTATTTCATTTTTAAATTCTTGAGAAAATTTTATGATGAGTTCTAATAGGTTTTCCTATACCTATTTTCAACTGCTACTTAGATATCTTGATTTTTTTGAAAATTTTGAAAGATGTAGCGTTATTTGCAACACAGTATCTTTTACCCATTTTCGACTGGTATTAAACACTTGTAGGGTAGATGGAAGCACAAGAATTACACTTTCGAAATCCACATTGACAATTGATTTGTCGCATACAGGTGCCCAAAACTGCATGACCAATTACAAAATCTTCAAAGTTGAAAAAGTTATTTTTTTCAAATGGAACACCCTGTATATTATTGGTTGATCAAATGCAGAATTTAATTCTGCATCGATTCGCTATGACTTTCCTTATAATTATTTACAACGGTTTTCTTGTTATTCCATATTTTTTACTAAAATCTAATAAAACTACAAAATCGTATCCAGTAAGCATTGATTATAAGAGGAATTAGAACAAGTGACTTGAGACTTGTTGATTTTATGTCAAAGTAGTACAATTCTATTTTGCTAATTCTATGAAATACAGTTAATAATGGAGAATATTGAAGAATATTCGAATAATGATCTGCTAAATTTGTTTTATACGTAGGGTGAATGTGAACGAATTGTCAGACGCACATGTAGATTATTTAACGAGCGATATCCGGACTTACCAGCAATGACTCCTGGAAAATTTGCAAGAATTGAAGCTCGGTTTTTGGAAACTGAGAGTGTAAAGGCAACTCGTAATCACCGAAAGCCAGTAATAGATAATGAAGCTAACGAGGTGAATGTTTTGGCTTATTTTCAAGCTTATCCACGGAGTTCAATTCCAGCAGCAGCGCTGGAATTGAGCATATCAAGAACTTTAATTTATAGGATATTAAAAAAACACAAAATGCATCCCTTTTGTGAAATAACTGTACAAGGCTTACGCCTTGGCATGTGCACAAAAATGACAGAAGATCCAAGATTCCTTTATAAAATTATCTGGACTGACGACTCAAAATTCAGCAGGCAAGGAATTGTAAATCGTCAAAATATTCACTACTGGGTACAAGATAATCCACACGTCTTAAGGGAGAATAATCACCAGGATCGGTTTAGCTTTAATGTTTTTTGTCTGGTTGTGGACAATAGCGTAGCATATCAAGTCTACGATGAAAGTTTAAATGGGACTAGATATCTAGAGATACTTAGAGTATTTGTTAGTGATATTTTAAATACTCTACCTCCAGGAGAGAGAGCAAAGAGTTGGTATCAACTAGATGGTGCTCCAGCGCATTCCAAACTAGCTGTACATCAACAATTGACGGTGATGTTCGAGGATCGGTGGATTGGTCCCCAGAGGCCCTGGAACTGGCCACCCAGATCATCCGATTTGACGCCCTTGGACTTTCACCTGTGGGATCGCATAAAAGAGCAAGTGTACTCAACACCTGTATTAACGAGAGAGGAACTATTGAACCGTGTTCACGATGCGTTCACTAATATAACCCCAGACGAACTTCGGAGATCGGTTTCGCGAGGAGTACATGATAGAGTGATTCAGTGTTTGAACCAAAATGGTGGTCACATAGAACGATTATTGTAGTTATTTCGTTCAATTTATTTTATTTTTTCTTGTCATTATGTTCCTAATTTATTTGTTTTTCATTTGTTACTACGTTTCAAATTTTCTTATGTTCATGTTTTGTTTCCATTTTCTAATTAAAATGAAACACATACGATGTTTCAGTTTCTGTCAAAAATCACATTAAAACAGAAAATATTGACATAACAAGAAAACCGTTGTAAATAGGTATAGGGAAAGTCATAGCGTATCGATGCAGAATTAAATTCTGCATTTGATCATCTAATAATATACAGGGTGTTCCATTTGAAAAAAAGAATTTTTTCAACTTTGAAGATTTTGTAATTGGTCATGCAGTTTTGGACACCCTGTATGCGACAAATCAATTGTCAATGTGGATTTCGAAAGTGTCATTCTTGTGCTTCCATCTACCCTGGAAGTGTTTATTACCAGTAGAAAATGGGCAAAAGATACTGTGTTGCAAATAACGCTACATTTTTCAAAATTTTCAAAAAAATCAAGATATCTAAGTAGCAGTTGAAAATAGGTATAGGAAAACCTATTAGAACTCATCATAAAATTCTCTTAGGAATTTAAAAATGAAATAATATACAGGTTGTTCTATTTAAAATGAGAAAGTTTATGGCGACTTCCGGTATAACCGGAAGTAGTAAGACCCTGAAAATATTTTAAAATGAAAGAGAATCTTGAATAGCCCCGGATTCCAAAAATTCAGAGTTCCAGGTTTTTTCTAACCTCGGAAACTTCTAACGAACGGCTACCGTGGAAAGCCCTGTATATTACCAGGGCATTTCAATTGTAACAAGCCATAACTCTTTACCTGTTGTAATTTATACAAAATTCCGAAACTTGTCAATTGTCATATCAAGTGGGGCAAGTTTTAATGACGGGCCTGACGATTTAAAATCATGCCTGTTGGCGCAGCAGCGTCCACCCTTGAAATTTAAATAGGGAAGATGGGTCTTGTGACCACTCATTCAAAAGGACTTCTAAATCAGGATCTGCTGACCTTGTATAATAGATACCTATACATACGAAGTTTTGTCTTTCGTGTTGACACTAAAATCTGAATTTTTTACGTATACTGCCAGTACCTATAATGTCAGAAACTGCAATTCCCCATTACCTCCTCGACATAAGACTACTCTCTACCAGAAAAACCTCACTTATCTGGGATGTAAGTTATATAATAAACTGCCTGAGGACATTAAGTCTACTACAAATTTCGTAACTTTTCGGAAGCATGTTAGTAGATATCTTACAAATGTATCATATTATTCGATTTATGATTACTTGGGATCTTAGCATGCAAACTCAATCCCCTTTCCCCCTCCTCCATTGTGACGTTATTTTGTACATTGTACGTTGTACGTTCTGTGTAGTGGAAATAAAGATATATTATTATATATTAATTCTCTCTACGGCAACATGTATCAAAAAGTCATTTTTTAATCAGTAAGCAAAAATTGCATAATTTGCAACCTGTGTAATAAAATACGATTACAATGAAATGGTTTGGATTTTACTGTATTAAATGTTCAAAATGATGACTATGGTTTATATTATTATTATAATTATCTGGTGATATAATTATAATAATAATAATAATTATTTTGTTTTTTGTTTCTCTTGGTTTAGCGGCTGGTTTTTAATTTAATGATTTTCCAACAAAACAATCTATTACGTTTCGACAATTCTTATTTCTTTATTGTTGTCTTCTTCAGATTTCTGTTTTTTTAAAAACATATAATAGTTCACAAAAATTTGTTGTCTAGAAATTATGAAAAATGTTAATAATAATTTGATCAATTTTTATGTATTTTATACTTACAGAGTTAAGACGTTCACAAACATTTTAAAAAATCTTAAAATTATTTTTTTAATAATAAGACATTACATTTTTATTACACAATCTACAAACTGTTGTCATTTAAAATTAATGGTGGTGATACATTTTGTAAGGATGTCGGCGAACTACATTTAAAATAATCCGAAGTGGCTTGCTCAGCTATGGGCTTTTCTTCCCTATTAGTTGTACTAAAAATTGTTATTGAAAAGTTACCTGTATATATTATTGGCGAAAAGTATTTAAATGATTGGTGAATAAATTTTTGATAAGCTTTCTATATCTGTGTTGTCGTTTACTGCGGTATTTTGTTTTTTAATTTGGATCATTTCTAATATACATCGCGCTTTATAATTTCCTTCTTTATTTAAAATCTTTGTATTATCGAAATTGAAAGTATGACCGAAGTTTATTGTATGTTTTTTAAGAGCAGTGAGGTTATTTTGATATTTGTGACCTTTAATTCTGTTATGAAGTTGTTGTGATGTTTGTCCTATGTACACACCATTGCAATTGTTACAGGGGATTTTGTATACTACATGACTTTGGTTTTGTAATGGAATATTATCTTTTAATTTTGAAAAGTTAAAATTTAAATTATTGTGGTTTTTGTGTGCAATGTTTATTTGATGTGGGTCAAGAATTTATTAAGTTTTTCGGCTAATTGTGGAACGTATGGGACACTAATATACTTGAAAGTACATGGGTTTGTGGTTTTTGTGTTGTTGATCTGTCTGGTGTTGTAATATTGATGTATTTTGTTTTTAATGGTTTTTTGAATTAATGGCTACGGATAGTTATTTTTTTGTAGGTTAATTTTTATTGTGTGTAATATTTCTTTTCTATATTTTGGATTGGTTAAAGTAATGGCTCTATTAATTAAGTTGGCCATAACATTTTTTTTAAAATTAAAGGGTTGGGCAGAGTGAAAATTTAAATAACGATCAGAAAAGGTTGGTTTGTGATATAATTTTGTCAGAATTTTATTATTTTCGCGAATCAGGGTCAGATCTAAATAGTTTAACGTTTGGTTTTTTCTAATTCAAGAGTAAATTGTAATTTCGGATGAAAGTTGTTGAAAAACTGATGAAATTCTATGATCTTGTCTTCAGGAATACACGCCAAGCAATCGTCTACATATCTTTTATAAAATGTTGGTTTAAAATCTAAATTAGTAATTATATGTTTTTCGAGATCTTCAAGTACTAATTGAGCTATTGTGCTTGATATGGGTGAACCCATTGCACAGCCAAATATTTGTTTGTAAAATTTATTCTGAAAACAGAAATAAGTTGTTGACAAAGTGATTTCAAGTGCAGTTAGAAATTCATTTAATGGTAATTCTGTATGGGGTTGTAATTTTTTCCAATTTTTTCTTACTATATTTAAGGCATAATCTATTGGAATGTTGGTGTACATAGAGACAACATCAAGTGAAATTAATTTGTCATTATTTTTTATTTTTGTATTATCAATATATTTTTTTAATTCAAATGAGTTTTTTAGATAATATTCGTTATTGTTGATTATGTTTGAAATTGAATTGGCAAGATACTTTGATATATTGTAAAACGGACTTTGGATACACGAAACTATTGGTCTAAGTGGAACGTTATTCTTATGAAGTTTGGGTAATAGATTGTTTTATTGGAAAATCATTAAATTAAAAACCAGCCGCTAAACCAAGAGAAACAAAAAACAAAATTTAAGTTACGGCTACGAAAAAAAAAGGGGAAACAAATTTACCATCAAATAATAATTATTATTATTATTATTACTATAGTAGTAGTAGTAGTCGATTCTAGGAACGAATAGGAGTACTTGCTTTAGAATGCAGAAAATTTATCAAAGAATTCTTCTTGCAATAGAAAATTACTAAACAAAAATTACTTATTAACGCTCGATCATTTGGAAGTCGTTTTAAAGCACCTGGGTCGGGCATACCAACGTATGAATATAGATGTTTGTTAATTTTACAAAAAAGTCCAAAAACCTATTAATACAAAAAACAAATTAGAATTGGCCAAGATTACCGATTTTTAAAAAAAATAAATAAAAAACAAAAATGCTACAAATAGCTTTTGCCGCAATCGGGTACCCGAGACCGGCTACCCGACGAAGAGGGGTATCAAAACTCGAGCTAATCAAAGTTGAGTAGAATAATTGCTACTAATTAGAGTACCCGGGTACCTGGTTTCAGGCAGCAGCTCTAGCAAAGATACTGTCATAATTTCAATGAAATTGGGCCGATAATTTTTGACAGAAAGGAACAAATAGGATGAACGACGTTTTTCCACAGGGATAAAATTGCAACTCAATTCCCTTAGTGTTTTCATATTAAAATAAATGCAATCAATTTTCTGTATTCCATGGTTTTCTTTCAACTGATAAAAAAGAATATTTGCACAACTTTGGCGAGTGAATGGACATAGTCGTATTCATTATTCAGAAGGTAATTTATTTTTATTTTGTGACATGCTGTTTAACTGTTTGTATGTGATTTGCATAATTTACCGATAAACTTATTCAAGTATTTTGCGTAAGACATAAACTAATCCAAACATGTATTTATGTTTATATTTATGTAACGTATAATAGAAACATAATCTAAATGGTAGTTCCCGAAATATACATTTGTCATACCGTGCTGGCAAACTTTAAGCAAAGCTTTATTCCATCACGTCCTATGCATTCATGAATTGATGAATCTGCATACGCGCTTCATGTAATGTAACATTTAATTAGCGAAAATAATGTCTGTGGAACGGTTTCCGCTTGCTTATACTGTATGCGATAGATGGCGCAACAAACGGTCGATATTAAAACCGTAATGATTTTTTTTTTAAATAAGACCTATTCAAGTAAGTAACTACATTGACTCTAAGAAAGAAAACAATACATTTGTAAAATAGGATAGATGCACAAAAAATTGTTAATAAAAGTGGATTTTCATTAAAAAAAAAGCAAAGTTAATATTAGGTATATGAATCAAGCAAGAAAATATATTTTTAATAAGTTAAATAAAGGTTAGCAAAAACAATTTTAAATAATAAAAAAGGATAATCGTTTACGTCTTGTAAGTATTTGTATGTAAATGGGTAATTTTTAAACGGACTTCATCGGCAAATAGTCCGTACCGCTTTATATCATGGACCCATGAATGCAAAATTGATAGTTCATAGATTCCTTCTTGTTTGCGTTCATACACTTGTTGGAATACTTTATTAATAATTCGTAGGAACGACAAGATATCTCTTGCAACCAAAGTATTTTGTCTATTCTGCATGAGCCACAGAGTTGCTAAATGGTACTCCTGCACGCATTTGTACGTATACATTAGCCAACCTAAATGAAAATTTAGCCGGCACAGTATATGCGATAAATATGCATGTTCTGAAAATAGTTTTATTACTTTTGCGTTTATGTCATTAGTAAAACATTTTACGCCTCTTGGAAAAGTTTTATATATTTTTTTTATTGTTATATCCTACAATTACTAAAGTGCGAAAATAAGCAAATATTATGTATTAGAGAATGAGATACATATGTATAGCGGTGTAGAGGATGAAATTAAAAACAGTTAGACATGATGTACGGAATCCAGAAGATGTACGCATTTTTCTAACGCATAACAATATATTTTCATTCGCTCCCGTATGACGTAGTCGGAGAATTGCACAAAATTGGGGGAATGGAGTCAAATTAAAATATTTGGAAATATTGCGTGACTTTTTAATGCATAAAGGTTGGGAAGCGATACTTCCCAAATTGAAACTGCTAAAATTGTAGATAAGTGTAAATATCGAAAGCTTCGATTGGTGTCTTCTTAGGTAGGATTATTGACTTCTTTTTATGAAATCCTTTACACACAAACGATAGTAACAGACTCAATTTGTGTGTGGCCAGTGATGGTAGACATTTCGAACATTTATAATTAAAATTTTAGTTGGATATTTTCTTTTTGCTGTTATTATTCTCGTTAATAATTTATTTCATTCAGTTTTTACTATTTTTAGCCGATATAAGCAATAAACAATCTGATAGAATTTCGTAGTTTCCATGGAAACCATCCGTCGCGTCGTCTACTTGCAAGGCCACAGTTAATTTTTGTTACAAATTTAATTCTTTTGCAGATAAAACGAAAACAGATAGAGATATTAAGATGCGGTTTTCACTGAAATTTGAACAATTTAATTTAGTTTGCGACACCGGTAATTATATAGCACGGTTACATTTATTTTTTTCTTGAAATTCACCAACATATGTAATCACCACAGAAAACTCCCTCTAGTTTACCTATTTCAAACTAAATGCTAGAACGACAATTTTTCTAGAAAAACCCATGAAATGCTTCATCGAACGAGCCCAAAAAATTTCAGATTGGTTGAACGGTTCAGGAGATATTAAAATTTACATATTGAACAATTGATTAGCTCCCCCGTTCCTTATTATGGCAGATACGAAAAAGTCATTAATCAAAATAATGGGACATCAACTCAGCTTTCGAACGGTCCATTCAAAACTATATAGTATAGCGCAACCTGTAATTTTCTGAGATAATACTGATTTTATGATTGAACATAGCAGATACGCCCCCTAGCGGTGAAATTTCGTACATTCAAATAATTTTCGGATATTTCTGGTGGCCACATTAGTAATGTATTTTTTTTTGTCCCGAAACTCTAGGCATAACAGTTTCCGAGATACAGCCGGTCGCCACCCTTACTAAATCACCCGGTACTGTGCTGGCAATTTTGACCTTGACTGAACTTTAACGCATGGATAATTGTCAAATTGTATTTGTATAAAGTAGCTCGCTCGATGCACGCGGTAAGCGGCAACTAACCTAATAAATTTTCCTAACACATAAATCAGAACGTTGCCAACGTGTATATCCACTTAAATTAGTAAAAAGAAATGCTAAATGGAGGAAAACCTTCAAAGTTTTGAAACTTGGCATAGGTAGTCATTGTAGTGTATGCAGTAAGCAATTTTTTGTCTTGGAGTGGATTTCGTCAAAAGTTTTTGCCGTATGCATTATTTACTACTTATCGTGGATTAGATTTGAGGCGGTCCAGTTGGCCTAGTCTCACCGTGACTTCTTTAGATCTATTGTGATCCCATTTATCACAGAAGGCGCCCTCTAATTTTGTGTTCCCAATTAGGCTATCATCTTTGAGAGCGGCTTCCTTACGTAGCTATCTGCTCTTGGATTCGATTGGATCGAAGGAAGACTTATAAGAGGATAAAAAGTATTTAATATGCACAGAAAACTGTTAAGAAACAACGCATTAACGATAAAAACTAAAATAGGGGTTTATAAAACTCTGATTAAACCGCTGATGATGTATGCTATGCAAACACCAACAATCAACAAACTGGAATTGGAAGAATTGAGGAGATTTGAGACGAAAATAATAAGAAATATTATGAGTTTGATAAAAGCCGATGAAGAAAAGGAAGAAGCATTAGCTGGAGAGGATATAACACGTGTTAGCTATAAGGCTAAAATTGTTTGGACATGTCGAAAGAAGCTACAAGCTAAAAACAATAAAAATATGACAAATTGGATACCATCCTTACAAGGATATGGAGGCAGATCCAGGGTTATTTGGCGACAGGAACTACTTGCAGACCTTTATCAGATGGAAGTGGACAACTGGAATAACCGCTGTAGAGAAAAACAAAATTTTATCTACTGTTTTTTTGTCACAATTTCGAAAACAAAGTTATGAAAAGGTTTTAAAAATATATATTTCTAGCAAGTGATTGATGATGATTATGTGATATTTGTTGAGATCCAGTGACCCAACAGCACGTTTCACCAAACCATCTTCTGGCTGCTGTGGTTATCTACAAACCACTCTGAGATCATCAGAGGTCATCATGGAAAGTGCGCAGTGATGAACACATTTAAGTCATAACATCATATGTGGTGCAGGATACGTGAATTTTGTCGGGTTCCAAGAGTAAGGCCAGATAAAGCTGTTTACAAGTTGTACTCTCAGTGGCTGAACTGGCCGGATAATCAAAATGAATTGGACGAGGCTGATTACACCATAGTCTCCCTAGCGGAATCGCCGAACTATGAAACTGGATTGTATCGACTAGACGAGCTGTCAGCCGCTGAACTGAACAGGTCATCTACATGGTGTTGGTGCTCAGTGAAAAATGTGTGCAATGCATTTTTTTTACTGTACTCGCCACTCCCTAAAAACGATCCAAGAAAGAAGAAATAATTTCTCATTTTACATACAAACATTTAGTAGCTTTTACTCGATTTAATGTCGGTCATATATAGAGCCGACCACTTTCCTTGCGCGCCATGTGCGCCGGTATGGGAGTGTAATTCGTAATATACTAGAATATGCGATAGAATAGGGACGCAACATGAGCTTGTTACCGATATAAGTATAGAAGTAAAGACATTTATTCTATCAGAAATAAATAAATATACATTTGGTTTTCTGCTATTAAAGTAATATGCAATACATCCCCACATCGGCGCACATGGCGCGCACGGAAAGTGGTCTGCTCTAGTCATATATGATACAATAAAAACGTGTGGTATGCTTTCGCTCGCCAACACAACAGCTGGTCGTTGTAGCCACATAGTTATTCCATTCCATTCGGCCACTAACAGCACAAGATGCAAACAGATTTGTCTAGTATTGCCTTAAAGCTTTAATAAATAAAAATAAAAAGAAAAAAATATTGTATAAAATTTATCAGTCTAACCTGCACCTAATTCAAATTATTAAGTGATTTCTCACTAACAATTTACATAATTAGCTGCGAAAATGAAAATGTCTAAATGATTTAATAGAATCCATACATTTTATATTAATTTAGTATTACTGATCTCTCATTTTCTCATTATCAATTCCGACAATTCGTACTATTAATGCGTAGTACGCATTAACTCATACTTTGTTACTTTATGTATGATTCTATACCAAGTCCCATTTGTAGTTGAGAGTACAGAACTTATGAAAAATGCGTACATGTTGTAAGATACATAATCCGACATCTCAAAGTGAGACGACTATAGTCAAATTACAAATTAACAGAAAGATGTGCGAGGCGAAATTTGTATATATTTAATATATATATATAGCTATAAACCAGACTTCCTGTGCTAAAAACATGACGAAAACCAGACGCGTTAAAGATAGCTTGCGCAAATATTTCCAAAATAAAATCGTGTACATGGAACGTTAACTTGTTATTGTTTATTGCATAGACTAAGATTGCGGCAAAATCACGTTTTTTCGTATTTTATTTTTTAATACACACTTCTTTTTACTATTTGTATTGTTCTTCACGACTACGTAATCGTTTGTTCGTTTAATAACCCGTTAGGCATTGGAGAAGCGTGCAGTTTTTCTAAACTGAAAATTAGCAAGTGTTGAAGTCTTTTAGTTTTATTAGTATCGACCTAATTATGGATAATCAGCTATACTTATTAAAACTTATTTTGCCACTAGATTTCGTTATAATATCCATTGCAGCACCCGCTATTTACCGGCATTAGGTTAATCACCAGCTAACGTCAACAAGAAAATTGAAGCAAGTTATGGAAAGAATATCACGAAGTTATACCTTAATTGTATTTGACGGGCACGAATGACATTATTTTATTTGTTTATTAAAATTCTTTGTATTCAGGTAGTCGTTATTTATCTACAAAATTCTGTTTGGAACGTCATTAAAAAAAATATCAATCAAGTTGCCTTGTATTCAAGCTAGAATTGTTTGTTCGCCCGTAAGTATAGGTAGTGGCATATATGCTGAATGAGTTATATAGCCTAGGGCGGCAGAATTGTAGCGGCGGAAAATATTTCTTTACTTAAAAGTTAAAAGTAAAGACAGTGATGGGTACTGAAGGGAAGGGCAGCCAAATTTAAGTAGCCCAAGGCGGCACTAACTGCAAATACGTCACTGAGTATAAGGCAGCATAGCTGTAGAGAATTATATTGATAAAATGTCTACCCTTGCATCACAGTATGCGTTTTATTGTGTATATACCGGGTGTCCAACCTAAGATGCAACGGTTCCTAGCCAATTTATTATTGTCATTTTGAAAAAAATGTTTCAAATAAATATTGCCTCGAATTATATTCTACATATGTTAAAATTTGTTTCAATAATGACGGACTTCCGGTTGTACCGGAAATAGATACTTACTTTATTATTTTAAATGGAACGCCCTGTATATTATTGCACTTTTGGATTCCTTGTTAAATTTAAATAACAATACGTTAGGGATACATTGGGGCTAAGTTGTACCGTTTTCTAATTGCATGACGTTTTTCGAAAAAAATGACATTTGCAGTGTCTTCGGTGTTTGGAAATATCTCAGGAATTACGAAAGTTAGAAAGATGCGGTTTTCAATTTTCGCTTAACCATGAAACAGCACACGTCCTTTATTTTAAAATTGTTGCGTTTAAATTATTAATGTTCCAAGTGTCAGAACTGACGTTCAGAGTACTTTTTGGTAACATAACAATTAAAGATGTCGCTTACTCGAGAAGAATTAGTAGATATGGTTTTCGTTCTCGGTAAATGTAACAGAAATGCTTTGTTAGCGTCAAGAGTTTATGCACAGCATTACCCATGTAGAAGGCATCCAGATAGGAGAGCATTTCTGTCGCTACTCGGTAGATTTGTAAGTACTGGATCCGTAGCACGTCCAAAACGGAACCGCAATAACTCCGTACTTACGAATGAAAATCAGTTACAAGTATTATTAGTAGTACAAGAAAATGCAGAATCAAGTGCGCGCGAAATAAATAGAATGACTAATATCAGTAAATCTTCGCTACACAACACTTTAAGAATACATAAGTATCATCCGTATCGGATTCAGTTGCACCAGGAAATTACTGCAGGTGACTTCGAAAGCAGACTGTTATTTTGTCAGTGGGCAATTCAAAGAACTGATCATGATGCGAACTTTTTCGATAAAATGACGAAACTACCTTCCACAAAAATGGATTTGTGAATCGTCACAATTGTCATTATTATGACACACAAAATCCCCATCGATTTATTGCAGCACACAGTCAATACAGATGGTCGGTCAACGTGTGGGCAGGTATCATTGGACAATATATCCTAGGTCCGTTTTCTCATAACCAACGCCTAACGGGTAGGGTTTATATGGAATTTCTTCAAAATAATTTAGGCATTCTGTCAGAAAATCTTCCGTTAGCTACTCGTCAACTGATGTTGTTCCAACACGATGGTGCACCACCTCACAATACTGCCGAAGTTCGTCAGTTTTTGGATGTGTCTTTTCCGGACCGCTGCATTAGACGTGGAGGACCTGTTAGATGGGCTCCGAGATCGCCAGATCTTACAAGCTGCGATTTCTTCTTATGGGGTTTCATTAAAAATAAAGTTTATGAGACGCCACCAACAACCCCTGATGATATGCGCCATCGTATTTTAAGAGCGTTTCAAGAAGTCACTCCAGAAATGCTCAGAAATGTTCAGAAATATTTGCAAAAGCGATTTCGATTATGTAGTGCCCAAAACGGACAGCATTTTGAACATTTAATATAACAGTGTTGTACAAATTCTCTGTACAATGACAACACTAGCGTTTAAAGTGTACCCTGTTGCTAGCAAGACGCTCGATGCGTACGTACTCCATATATTGGATAGAATAATGTAGTTTGAAAAATGTGCTGATTTATTGATATTCCAGTAATGTTATGTTTTCTTTTACCTTTGCTATGTTTGCTTGTTTCTAGTGGTCCTATTGTGTTCTGTTGGCCACTTTCTAAACATGCCAGTATTATTGCTGCCAGTCCCAAGCCTGGTGAAATGCGAGGGGAAGGTGGACAGCGGCGGCGCTTCGCAATACGTATCTATCGTGAGAAACTGAAAAATTGCGAATATCTCCAAAACCGTTGGAGATAGACACAATGATACCCGTATAAAATCGAAAGAAAATTCAATTTTACATCCATTTATGTAAAAATTGCTATACCGTTCAATTTAAAAAAATCAAGTTATCTATGATTTTAGAGTTCGAAAATTACAGATCCCTATTTAATAACGCTGTAATTTAAACGCAACAATTTTAAAATAAAAGACGTGTGCTTTCATGGTTAAGCGAAAACCGAAAACCGCATCTTTCTAACTTTCGTATTTCCTGAGGTATTTCCAAACACCGAAGACACTGCAAATGTCATTTTTTTTCTAAAAACGTCATGTAATGCGGAAATGGTACAACTTAGCCCCAATGTATTCCTAACGTATTGTTATTTAAATTTAACAAGGAATCCAAAACTGCAATAATATACAGGGTGTTCCATTTAAAATAAGAAAGTTAGTATCTACTTCCGGTACAACCGGAAGTCCGCCATTACTGAAACTAATTTTAGCATACGTAGAATATGATTCGAGGCAACATTTATTTGAAAACTTTTTTCAAAAAGACAATAATAAATTGGCTAGAAACCGTTGCATCTTAGGTTGGACACCCGGTATAATAAAATTATAAAAGAACTCTTAATAATGTCCACGAACATTTTATGATCACTAATATTAATATAATTAATTTATGCATATCGTGACTTGAAGTGTGATCATTAGGTTATGTTCTCCGCAATTTTCGAGCTGATATTTGTGATGTAAATATCAAAGCAATCAGAGGCTTGAACCTTATAAATTGCTTACAAAGATTTTGGCAGCAGTATCTTCCATAAGCTCTATACTGTCAAGATATGTGGAACATACTATAGCAATTTATATAAATATGGACCAATGTTATTTTATAACATGGAATTAAAAAGTGACATAAATACATACAAATTGTATCATTTAAAATAAGAAAGTATAATTTTAGCTTACTTTTATAACAACCGTATAGTCATTTTTATATAGTTATTAGTTAATACGGAATTCTAACGAACCTTCATAGAAAATGTTATGCTCTAAAATTGAAAATACAGCTGTAATCAAAGGTTTAGTATTCGGCAGCACAGCTATTAGTATTATTTTTATATTATTTAATGTAAGCCTTTAATACAATAGGAAACTCTAACATTACCATTATTATTATGTAAGCAAAATAATTAAGGCCATATTTTTTTGATCATTGCGTGTTTACATCTCTATTTATTGATGATGATTACGCATAAGAACGATAATTATAGCTCGTACAAATATGTGCCAAATAAAGTACACTTTACGATTTTACATGTGGTATATACGATATACACAAAATTTTGCGGTAAATATTTTAATATACTTATTCCAGGAACGTGTATACTTGGTTTATTCTACTGTCAGTTTTTAGGCTATGCTTATAAAATATATACACCAAAAATAACTTTCAGTTATTTGTCTGCGCTCCGTTTATCATAGTTTATTTATGACAATCTTAAATCACTTTTTAGGCATTTACAAGAAACGGTTACCGTTATTTGATACCTTTTTCGTACGGGTTACTGGATACCTTTCATTATCGCAAAGATAAGGAGGGAATTTAATTAAAAAATTAGTGTAGCACAAAATAAACGTAACCTACATATGACTCATCGAAAAATTATGAACTATGGAGACAATAATGCATGTAATTATGCTTAGGAATAATTTCATTCCTATGTTTGTATTAAAATTTTTAACAGATATGATTTTTTAAGAAAAATAGTTTTATTAATATAAATAGTAAATAAATAGATAAATTTTATTGTCATGGTTCAAGAAGAACATAGACATTGTCACAAATAATCACAAAACGGTTACAATTAATTTTGGTTATCAAATGATATAGTATCAATTACACAAAAAAAAATAGACTAAAAAATTTTTTTGGATACAGGAATTCAGACAATGACCGCAATTATTTTATTGAATCAGGTAATTTATTATAGAATGTTATATCTGGGATTCTCGTATAACTTCGTTGTATGTGAGGGTATCATTGACGTTTGTCCATGACGTGCATGCGCAATTGTACAAATGTCACAATTTCTAGTAAAAGTATTCTCATTAGCTTCATAAAATCTTAGAATTTTAAAGGTGTACGTAAAATAATTAAATATAAACACTAATAAATATATACATAGGTTGAGCTATGAACGATTGTAAGGCAACTAAATACTGATGAACTGGCCAAACGGGGAGCCAGTAACCACTCCAATGGACCAGAACCAGCTCTGGTTATTTGGTAAACCCAGATTAGAGGTGAGCTCCACCAATCCGATCACAATATGGCGATATCCCTTTGGAATCAAACCTCGGGACAACATGTAGCTAAAAGGTTGGTCAACCGTAGATTAAAAACCAACAAAAGCCTATTCAGACTCCGCAAACCGGAACTAAGGCTACTTACTGGCTTACTAACCGGACATTGCCCTCTGAGATACCATCTTAAAAGGATGGACAAGCTGAGACTGATATGTGTCGACTTTGCGAAATCGAAACTGTGGAGCAGATACTCTGCAAAAGTACGGCACCGCAAAGGCTGCTACATTATGAACAGAAGATAATCTCCCGAAGTGATAAAAATCGCAGCACCAAAGAAAACCCTCAGATTTGCGGAAAGCACGGGGGTGAATTGGTAAATCCATATCAGGGTTTTTTCAGATCGCTTCGATCGCGGTAAGCAGAGGCTTCTGTGCCTCAACCCTGTTACAATACAATACAACTAAATACGAAAGCTTTGAAAAGCTTTTGGAACATTCCTTGCGGAAATTTTAAATATATTACAAAATACATTTATTTAGTGGCAAATATATTTAAACAAATGTTGTATAGGTATGAAGTGTGCATGTAGAATACATACTAGCAAGAAAACTGCACTCTTTCAGTGAGGAAAACGATTAGATACTAAAGTCCATGCACTGGCTGTTGGCGGAAGCCCCGCCCTTACGCGCATATTATTTCACCAACTCGAAAAAGCGGGCGGAGACCAGTTGACGGCTGGCCTACAGTACTGCAGATACATATTGTTATTATAAAACTGAATTTCGTATTTTGTACAAATCGCGAAGATAGTGGCTATATTCTCACGTGCGAGTTATAACGTTTCTCCATATTTCTTCGGGTGTGTCTCACTCCATTAAGCACGCCCTCTTACTATCGCGCATTCGCCAGGTAAAAATGCTTGGACTGTGGTGATGGACACTATATTAGTAATTATCGATGACTATAATGAAAAATAACGGTACGTAGTGCCTAATAATAACAGATACACAATTAAAGAAAGGTAAGATATATTTTACGTGTACGGTTGCATAATTTTTTCATTTACACCTTTCAAGATTAAATATAGTTTTATAAATATTCATAAGTATAAGAGGCTTAAAAATGTATGTATTAATAAGTACAATGCTTGTATTTGCAAAACATATTTAGTTTTCTTTGATATAATATACTTTGCTAACATTTTTAATTAATAATGTACTTTTTTAGTTTAGTGACAAATAAACTAAATTTAATTCGTCTCAATATCCCGGGAATCCTTATCTTTATTAAAATACAGACAACAAATTTGCTTTGATAGTTGGTTGAACATTTGATACCCTTCGTATATTTCTTCAGCGGCCATTTTAAATCCCCGCAAGTATACGCAATGCCTGTCTACACTGCAAAAAATTACAGTAATTTTACTATAATAAAAAGGAAATATTACATGAAATAACGTTGTGAATTTACTACGATAAATCATGTAAACCTTATTTTACCTGTTTTTTCCAGGATATTTGAGATGGAAAGAGAAGTTTCGGTAAAATTTATAGTTATTTCATGTACTTTTAAGATGTAATATTTTGCGATTGCTACTAAAATTACTTAATAATGTAAAAGTGACAAATTTTTCAGGTAATTATTGAACACAGAAAAAAAAACGAAATATAAAAATATTCTCAAAAGAAAAAAATATTTTTGTTGTTGTTTAGGTGGGGAGTTCAGTAAATTGTGCACTGCTCAAACGATTCTTAATTTATTTCACCAATAAAACATACATAATGGCAATATTCATAAAACATAGCCGCCATAACTACTCCTATAACCGCATGTACGTATGAAGGTATACGTTGTACATAAGCAAAAGCGCGAAATCCCCGGGCGGGAAATTTAAAAATTCAAATTTGACTACTACATTTTTATGTTATTTTTAGTCTTCAAGAGGGTAGGTACTAAGGTACTGTAATGTAATATCATCTCTACATATTATATGTATATACCTATTCATCCAACAAAAGTCTGCGCATACATATTCGTTTATATATAAAACACTATAGGTAGGATTTCGTGAATAAAAGTATATATGTATGCACAATATTCTTTGAAAGTTATTTTACTGGAATATTTGGGTAAAATTACCTTCAAATGTACAAAATTCATACGCCGTAATGTGATTGGTTATTGGGTTATTTGCCTGTGCGCGTAGGTAATTCTAGTCAGTTGTTCAAGTGATTATTGGCTCGATCATATCACGTGGCGATATAAATTGTGGTGACGCATAAACAATCGCAAGTTGGGGTGATCATTCCTGTTTGTGTGTTCCCTCAAGCATTGTCAAAGAATTAGGTAAGATACTTTTATAAAAATACTCCTTTTAATATATTTTCACATATGGTTACTACAGCAATTCTTTTTTTCTTTAAATATTTCACCGGTTTTGCTTATTGTTAGTACTTTGAAGGGTATTCTGATTCACGATGGAACAGACGCCAATATTAAACATAACCTAATGTTTTCATAAATTATTTATTGCTCCATGAATATAAACACAAATTGATTAAAAATTTCACTATTATCCACGATTCACCGTTAAAATTAAAACGAATTCTAAACTGTTACAGCTTATTTACTTAAAACAAAACCTTTAATACATTACTTTTATAAAGAAATAATGTATTTATATTTACAGTAATTGCATCTCAGGATCTTGCTCCCGGTGTAGAGAACTGTGAGACCCTATGATGCAATTTGTATTCGTTTTTGTATAAAGTATAAGAGACTTTTTAAAGATAACTTGGCTGTAATAATTCAGTAGTCGTTTTTAATGGTTATTCATCAATTGGGTGTTGCGATAAGTAAATATATCTTTTCCTTCTTGTAGTGGAATATTTATTCGTGCACAAGCTGTAGGTACCTATTTACATTAATTTCATTTGATCTATTTACTGATATATAATAATATAATGGAAGTAACATTTGTTTCTCTTTTTTTGTTTCAGAGCAAAATTCAACGAATTTGATAGCATTTGGTTCGGCAGTAGCCATTAAATGTAATAATTTCCATGAAGGAAATTTATATTTTTTATTCTACTGAAGATTAATAAAATATGTATTTGCTTATTCTTAGTTTTATTCCTATAACTCAACAACATTGACGTTTTGCAAGTTCTGAAGCTGCAACAAAATTGTCTAATAACTAAGAATTTTATTGTTTTGGTACTTATTATGTTTTATAATCCTATAGTAAGCATACTTTGCCTTTAATTAAATTACTATTTATAGTAGCCTGTGATATCCATATGTGTATTTGATAACATTACGGAATATTAATAGTGATGTCTAAGTAAAATTATACAATTTATATTCCTCAATGTTACCAAATTTATATTGGAATCATCGGCACTCTAAACAGGAATTTAATTCGAGTTACAGTGTGCTGTAAAAAGTAATAAGGTTGTAATCAGAATCACACATGCAAGGGAATTTTCTGTGCAATGTATATTTACACCTGTAATATTCACCTTCTTAGTATTTTTACCTGCCTTCCTTATAAAATTACAAGCCAAAATTACTTGACTGTTCGGTAAATATACAATTTATATAAATATTACATATGAATTTTACAGAACAACGTTTGAAAAATACATCAGCGTATGAAATTTACTGGTAGATAGAAATTTTACTGGATGAAGTAAATTTACCTGTAATATCGTAGGCAACTTTGTTACTAACGATTTTACATGTAATTTTACTAGAAATTTTTTTACAGTGTAGAGACAAATCGATTTAAACCAACATCTGAGAAATGAAATAGCTAGATATTCTAAAATTTCTAAGTTAAACCATATTACAATAAATCATATACCAACTTATTCTTATTAACATTGACACTCCCTAGTTACTCACTAGTCACAAAAAAATGGCAGTTACAAATAATAACCTTCAAATGGATAACTTTTTCTGTTCTCATTTAAATATTAATCAAATGAAATATCTTTCAGGATGGAACTAGTTAAAAACATGTCGACAGGAGATGGTCTAAGTTGCTGTTAATCAGGTCAGGAACAAAAACAGAGAGGCCACCAAATTGAATCTAGTGCTGGTTTCTAATGGTGGCTTTTCTAGTGGTAGGTACAGGTAATTGTGAAATTAAAATAAAATTGAATTATAAAATGTAGATGAAATTAGTTGACAGTTAGAATCCCAAATTAAAATTATGGAGCGTTAGAATGTTTATTTGCCAACAGCACTGTCTCATACAATAGGCAAAAAAGGTACGAACGTTGAAACTCAACAGTCATCATCACGGAATTTCGGCCGTAACGAATACGAAGAAAAAGCAAGTTGTTCGGATGACAATCGTTCTGCTACTAGCAATAAGGAAAGACTCGGTGTTTTTACTACTTGCATCCACTTCACAGAGTGCTTTTACAAAAGGAAGCAACCAACAACATTCTGAAATAATTACCATGCACACTGTTGTGGGAGACGTTTCTTAATACAAAATTGAAATAGAGAAAAGAGATATGAAAGCATTTATTTAAGGAAAAAAAGGAAAAAATGTAAACGGATGAATTAAGGAATCTGAACAAGAAGCAAAAAAAAAAAACCAACCAATAAAAAACAATCCAAGGTTTATCATTAATTTATCTGGTGACGATGATAATCTTAAGGAACTTAAATCTCATTTGTAATAATATCTGCATCCATCAACCATGTAGTATGGGTTCAGGTGCCCTGTAAGTGGTCGCTGGGTGCTTGAACTGCGTTTGAATGTTGAAAACAAAGATGACTTTATATATGGAAGTGTTCATACCGTTATACTCTATTTTTATTGTTATTTTATTTTTGTCAATATTTATTATTTTTTTTAATGAATTCTATTTCTTTATATAAATAATTTTTTATTTGTAGTCATTCATTGCCATTTCATTATCTACTCACTCTTACTTTCTTGATAATAGATTATTTTATAATTTTAGTGAATTATTAGAATAGTAACAAAAAAAAAAAAAACACCTAAAGCCTGACGATCTTAGCCCAAATGTGTGGCAAAATTACCTCAGCTGGTAGAATAATGGCCTTAGCTAACGGAAAATAATACTCTAATATTTATGGGTGGCTGATAATGAATTGTTACAACTTTAAACAGATGGTGGGCAATTATATACAATTTCTTTTCATAATCTAATGAATACCTACTATTATGAAAATTCGTATACAACAGCCTTGGGCAACACATCACGATTTCTCAGACTAAAAGCTATGCCACAGGGATGTGCTAGAGAGATTTAGAATAAAAGTATTAGACACAAATAAATAAAAATTTTCAGTGACAGTCTAGCCGTGCTGAGGCACTAGGGATTCAAAAATGCAATTCAATGCTGGCATATAGCATATAGCAAGAACACTTTAAATATTTTGAAAACATCAATAATCTATCCCTAATGAGGGTATTTAGGCACGCACTGATTCAGGAAAATGAGGAAATAGACAATCTTGCTAGAAAGCATGCTGCGAAGCTATTTTAGGGACAAAACCTGTTTATTGGTATAGCATCTACGGTAGTTAAACAGTAAATAAGATTCTGGGTAAACCAGAGAGTATTTCATTATTGGGATTATGCTTCTGATTTTTTGCATGCGACAGAGTGCATTTCACACTTTATCATATTAGTACGAAAGAACAAGGAATTATCTGAACTTCACTGTAAGAGTGTCAAAGCAATGGTATCTGTCTTTACAGGTTATTGCAGATTCAAAACCACCTACACAAAATCGGACTTTCTGATGAGGCTAAATGCCGGTTGCGCTGGGCGAATAAGGAGACTGTAGAGCACATTTCCTGGTCCTACCACCATAAGCATTAGATGTGTGATCTTTAGAAAGGTTCACATTCCTCCAGAAAAACTGAAGAAGATCTCATTCAACAACATTCTGAGCTACTTTAATAGTTTAAAGCTTTAGAGTAAAATTCATTGAAAAGGTTTAAACTAAAGATAACACTCGCTTTGCAATAGGCCGTAATGGCTACAATGAGCGGGATGATTAATCGAACCATCCAGATGCTATATCTTTTCCAAATGACAATATTAAGAAAATTCGTATAATTAAGTTGGCACCCTTAAGCGTGGCGATAATTCTCCAGCCCTTCTGTTCCTTACATGTCAGGTATCTTACACGAGTAAACAAAACCTTTAACAACAAAACTGCACCAATACAACAAGGCCTCACGAGCTGCTGTCTCACTGCACAACAGTCAACCCTGAGGCGAACACACCCTATGTGGGAGGGAGCAATTCGTTTGGTATCACTTTGATGACAACACACGCAATCACCGTATAACATATTCATTCTTAAGAGTTACCTATTGGTAAAAGATATCATATACGGTGTATTATCTATTTTAAAATCAAGTTGTATAGGAATATAAAGTATTATAATTAATTCAGAATATAAATTTAGTATGATATCTCAAGCAGCGAAGAAAGAAATGCTACAAATGGTGGAGGATTTTCGGGTACACGCAGCAGCCGCCTACTTATAAAGCTTCATAAACCTAGTGGAACTCTAAATTCAGCTCTCAAAATGACGAAAAAGATTTTATTGATCTTTATTATTTCTTCCAAAAACAAAATAGCAATTATCTCTAACTTAAATTGACAAATGGTAACTCCAGCTGTAATATATTTTGTGGGTGGCAATCTTTTACGGCGATACTTCGAGCCAAATGCATAGACTGATTGCTGATTGTGGCATGACGATGATGCACTAAAAATAGTTTTGGCAATTCTTAATTCTTACATGCATTGCAAGTGGTGTGCGTTTCTTTTTCAGTTCTTAAAAAAATTCCTATTTAAGATAATTTAAGGCATTGTTCATCTCAACAGCATCTATGGCAGTTATATTTATAGAAAATGATGCATGCGGTTAAGTTATCTAAATTAAATTAATATTAGATTGCAAACGGCGACCACTTTGGGGTTACAAAATCGACTTTATTTCAATATAGAAATTAAATAGTTCAGGTCCGGTATTGAACCTTCAATTAGTTTTTAAAAATATGGAATTAATAGTAAGGGAGTAAAATAAGAATTAATAATTCGAAAGAGAGTTATTTTATAATCCAAACAAATTCCTCCATTCATAGCCACGTGATTGTTTTGCATTTTACCTTGTTCCTAATAAGAGATGGATTGTATGTATTCTGCAAATTCAGACACGAATAAAACAACATTTTTTTCTGCAATACAAGTGACAACAAATGAATGTTGTTCTAGAGGTTTTTAAAAAAACATTTAGAACAAGAGGAAGGAAAATTGCGTGTATAAGAAAGTCCTGACAAAATGTTCACAATTTCCAAATTGTTTAAATTTTGAAAAACTTTGCTGACAGATCCTTCATTCAACTAAACATAAACACAACAAAAATCATATAAAACCATTCGTTGGTCCTTTAGGAGAGGTAACATAAAGACGACCAAACCAAATATAGCTAATACTGTACGGTACGCCAAATTATTTAAAATACTATTCTGAACAGCATCATACTACATGATATATGTATATTATTAATTTTTATTAGAAATAAATTTATTAAATAATACTCGCATCTTTATTAAGTACACCTACTTTATGAAATACAAACCTTAGATGGTAAAAAGAAAATCTATGAGTTATAACTTTTTTAGATTTTGTTAACACTTATCTACTCAAACATAAGAGTTTTGCACAAATCAATAAGTTTCAATTTTCACAATTAATATACTTATAATAATAATAATGGCAAAATTTTATATACAGCAAGACAGTTGTAAATTTATATTAGTTCATTTGTAATGTTATATCCTTGTTTCTTTTTTGAACCATGGGTATGGCTATAGTATCTACAGCAATAAAAATAATGTGCGTGAAGAGTACACACTGTAGAATATAAAGGTAAAATTATTTGAACAGGGGTGATTTACACCTTAAGCACTAACAGTGGCTTAAAACATCTGAAATGTCAAACATTGGGTAAAAGATAAATAACTAATATCTGTTGATGAATATTTTTGAAAATACACTCCGCCAAAAAAGTATCGCATAAACTAAAAAAGGGCATTTATGAACCAAGATATTTTTATACGTTCACAAAAAGTTTGCCTCGTGTATGTGAACTATAAAAACACTAACAAAATAATGGAACTTAGCGTTTTTACTTTTTTTTTTTCTAAAAGAACACATTTAGAAAAATGCATATGTGTAAGGTTTGTTCAGTTGTTTATTGAAAGTCTTCCTGTACGGACAAATTTTAAAGTGCGAAGTCAGAGTTCTGTACCAACGCTTTTAAAACTAAAATGAGCAATTTAACTTCAAGTGGCTGCTATAGTTGCTTTAATCGAAGATGGACGATCTCAAGCATACGTTGCTAATTTGATGAACATCAATCAGTCAAGTGTTTCTAGAGCCGTAGCCAGATATAGGGAAACAGGCATTTACAGTAGAAGACCTGTACCAGGTCGTCCAAGATGTTCTACTCGCCAAGATGACCGCTATTTACTACTACAAGCATTACGTCGAAGACATGTAACTGCGAGACAATTGCAGAACGACTTGGCTAGAGTCAGAAATACTCGTGTGAGTACTCAAACTATTCGGAATAGGTTACGACAGAGTGGATTAAGAGCTAGAGTAGCTGTAACAGCCCCTCGTCTCCCTAGGAACCACCGAGTGGCTCGCTTAAGGTTTGCCAGAGAACATGTAAATTGGAACATTAATGACTGGGCCAATATACTCTTCACAGATGAGTCAAGATTTGGTCTTTACACCTCAGATAGGCGTATCTCAGTGTACAGACGAGACGGTGAGCGCTATTCGCAGTGTAATATCAGACCTAGACCTAATTTCGCTGGTGGCTCTATTATGGTTTGGGGAGGCATCTGTTTAACAGGTCGTACAGAGTTAGTACCAGTAGACAGAGGTACACTGACTGCCCACAGGTATATAACGGACATTTTAGAAGAACATGTAGTACCATATGCGCCAATTATAGGAAACGAATTCATGTTAATGCACGATAATGCACGACCGCATGTTGCAATAATCGTCCAGGAATACCTTAACGATGTTGGTATTCCAGTTTTAGATTGGCCTGCGGTAAGTCCGGACATGAACCCTATCGAGCACGTGTGGGACCTCCTTCACAGACGGATACGAACCCAAAATGTTGCCCCAGCGGACCTGCATGGACTAGCAAATGCTCTCCGTGACGAGTGGGAGAATTTGGATCAGGCTTATATACGGAGGTTAATCGAATCTCTGCCAAACCGTATGCGAGCGGTCATAAGAGCCAGAGTACTCAGTATTAAAAGCTACTGTTATGACATTTTTCTTTCCAAAATTATAATTTCTTGTTTTAATAAAAATCTCAAGTATGAGTTCTTGTTTTTATTTGGCCTGTATTTTATTTAAACAATCATAGAAATTATATCTTAGAGCGCATTAAAGTATATTTACAACTTTATGCTACAAACAAAGATTATGCGATACTTTTTTGGCGGAGTGTAAATCGTTAAATTTGTATTTCATACTAAAAACGATAATAGGCTAAAATAATATTTGTGGAATTTGGAACGAAAAGTTAAAGAGGTATTTATATGTGTCACGCTAGAATTTTATTACTGATGCCTTAACTAGCATAGTATAGTCAGTATAGTTTATGGTCATTCGTCAAAGAGATAACAAATCACAATCGTGCATGTTTTTATTATCAAATGTCATTATAATTAGTGTGCCTATGCAAATTTTATTCATATTAGCGTGTATTTACACTTATTGATTTGAATGTATTCATGTTTTTAAAATGTTAAATAACTGTTAGCAAATGTTTGATATTCAAACTAGCAAGAATTATGCTGGTTGTAGCAATAGGTAATACTCATATGTATACTAGATAAAGCACGAGAAACCAAAGTTATGAAAAGAACCTTTTGATAGTGACATAGTAGTTGATCTCATTGACAAAATGAACTTTTTGTTTGCTTTTATTCGAAATGGAATTCTTTTATATTTCTTATCAGTTTTTCTTCTTACCGACATCATTTCAATATTTTAGAAATTCTTGTAGGCCAGTAGAATGAAATTTCGCAAAAAACTTATTAAACTGCTTTATTTAATTTTTGTTTTTTTTCACATTTTGCCATAAACGAGTTTACCATAAGAAACGTATTAAGAAATATTGGTGTCATTACCAGCATTTAAATAATTTTTAATGTAGTTTTGCCACAAAAGAAAAGAAGTCAGTAAAAGAAGGTACTAGTATACAAATTCTAAGTGTTTTCACATACCATAAATGAGGACTGAATGAGTTTCATTGGACTACCTATACTATATTATAGTGACGAGTATGAGTTACTTTCCTAGTTTCTTTCCAATATGATTCCAAGTACCATCAATAAACAAATGTTTTAGTATATACATACTTATAATTTTATAGGATTGAATCAATCGCGATAAGTAGGCACATAAATTCTTTCTAAACTAAATGTTATGTTTAGGTTTGAAAATAGAATCTCATATTTATTGACAATTAAACTTTAAATGTGTTGTTAATTAAGGAGATATAATTCTTTTCTTACTTTCCTTTTTGATTTCCACGTAATCTAACTAATTGTAGGAACGAATTCTTTCGTGTTTTAAGTACTACTGACACTTTTTAATTTATGTCACATGGTTGTAAACATTATAAGTGGAATAGAGTAACCTATAATATGATTGCTTTATACATTTCTAAGCTATGAAATACATTTCCCTGAATCAAATAATGTTTCAAAAATTGTGAAATCACTAAAAAAGAGTGAAGTAATCCGATCCGTTTAATAATATAAATATGAACAAGTTATTCGACAAAAGTGATGTGGAAATTTATACTACGCTATTTAAAAATGTTTCGTTTTATTAATCGAGAGTGTTAAAATTTGTTAAAATTAGAGTGTGGTATTTATGTGACAAAATACGAATTATATTACCTTGAGCTGTCAGCTTTTGCAAGAAGAGTGATATTTATGGAATAAACTAAACTAAAATAATTTACACTTGGATTCGCACAATTAGAACTAATTATTTTACATCTCGATTAAATTATCCAGCAGCTATTACCTATTTAATTTTATCTTGATTTAATGGTATGTGCTTTCGACGAAAGAGAATGTACTTTAACTTAAATAAACGATCGAAAAACACTTCCTTCATTACAAGCACGTTCTGTCGTATAAAGAATATTGAAATGGAACAAAGAAATATGCTTAAAAATTACTTTTTAAGTCATTTCCTTCACTGTAATCACACACTTATGTAATGCTCACGAGGAACAAATTTTGGTACGAAAGTACCTATCTCAAAACAGATAGATATTTTGTAAAAGCTGTTATAGTATGCAAAGCGTCCACACTTGTTCGTTGATCTTAATCGTTACAAGTTTTCGTTATTTAACTGTGAATTGATCAATATTATTCCAACTCTATTAATAAATTATTTCCTTTTTTTTGTAAAACATTAAATTAAACTTGTTAGTTGACGCAATATCAATAAAATTTTGTTTAGATAGAATAGAAATACCATACGAATACTAAAAAAACTGCGGTAGTTACGCTATAAACTTAAGATGAGAATTAAAGTAACAGTAAAAATTCTGTTGTAATTACAAGACGATATAAAAAAGGCTAACAATCGTTGTAAAAAGGGGAATGGTCTAGGTTGCATTACATCTCACTCCTGATATTTCCAAATGGTGTTTGGACCATTAAAAGAGTAAAAAATATTGATGTAGAAACAGCGCCATAAATCCCAAATTCTGTTTCGTCGTTACAAAAGTGATCTCTGGAACGCGAACCTAAATCACGTTCTTCTAATTTTTGTTTGGATTTAGAGTTCGTCGAAACAAACTTTTTTAAAAAGTCGAGATGGATCAATTGTAGCTCATCTAGTTGCTTACATAAAAATATCATATAGCTGGCTGTTCAATTTTCACAGTTTATGAATTATAACTCTTCTATTTGAAATATACAGCCCACCTTCAACCATAGAAAAAAAACCCTTTTGAATTCCCATCACCAACATGTTGGTAGTTTCCTTGTATATATATTTTGATAATTTTATTTATTTTCTTTTAAGAATACTATTTGACTCGTATTTCTTTGATGTAAACTATATTGCCTTGAATCTTGGGAGGCTTTTTTATCCGTATTAGATCAGAACAAACAACAAAGGCATGTAGACGAGAACAAACTGATAACACGAAAGATTTTTTGGTTAAAAGTAAAGGAGTACAACCTCCTTGCAATATTAAACAATAGGAGAGAGCTTATTTATCGACCTGAGTGGGAAAAATTTATTTGAAGCGTCAGTATGAGTTGACAGATAACTACGTTTCTTCCGATAAATGTTCCTTTGTCTCGAAATTAGATAAACCAATGCACACAACACTTTTTATTTGTATAAATTAGTGCTATTTGATTCTATATTGCAAATCGTTCTTGAATAAATTTAATACTTAAATAACAAACTTACTGAGAAGAAAAACTTTAAAGCTTAAAAAAATAATTCGACATCTTTTTCTCATTCTTTAAATTGCTCCTTTAAATTTAGGATAATGCTTTAAGTCTATGGTTGAAATTTCAATAAAATTGGAGAACTAGCTTTTGATAAAGAAGAAGGCTATAAGGATAAAATTGCTATATGACAACAGAAACGTTTTCCCTAAATTTTGGATTAATATTAGGTGTCAGATCTTAAATCTAGATAATCGTGTATAGTATCATTGGGCCCGGCGTTTAAATTTTTATATTTTTAATATTATTTATACGGTAAATGATTTCAGTTTAAGTGATTTCGTGTTAAATGGAATCATGCAAGAATAACTAGTCGTGCACAGAACGTAGGCCTAAGAAAAGAATTACTTTTAGATACTCGGTTAAAAAATTAAAGATTTGCACCACTTTTAAAATACTGTTGAAAATCGGAACTTTTGGTCGTTTCTTGCTTGTTCTTATAATGATATAAAAAGATATTTGCCAGGTGTAGAAGACAACGCTTGTTACACATTTAGTTTGTAAGGTTTGTTTCTTTTTTTATGATAAATAGTAACGGAGTTCTAAAGCTATCAAGAAAGGCTAAATTGTAAAATTTTGAGTTTATTACCACTTTATGTTAATTTGATTTTGAATGGTTGTATAGTTTATGGTAAACACTATGTAATTTTAACATTTTTTTAGAACTTCGCAGTATCAGTATAAAAAGAGCAATTTGATAACTAAGTTTTAACAATTTTTGTCCTTCGCAAGTTAGCAAATAATTTTTCTCGTACTAAAATGTACCGGAATAAGTAGGCGAGAAACTAAAAGTGTAAATTTTTTAGGATTCTTCTCAAGATAATGCAGGGTGCAGAATGAGAGCAGATCAAAAAACTTGTTTTAGTGTCTTTTCTAGGGTAAAACTATTCACTGCGCTACTTTAATACTATTAAGAGATTTAATAACCAGAGCAACAATATGATGTAATTAGCATTTTTATTTGACTTAAAATCTATAATTTTAAATTACTAGCATTAGTTTATTTGATTTATGAAAGTATTAAAACATGCACAAATTCTAACAAAAAATTGTGATCGTTTTTTTATAAAGTTGAGCCTGAATAAGGGATTAATCATATTATACTCAACTATTAAATTTTGTGTTACTACAAACATGTTTAAAAACTTTTACAAACGGTATACAAAAATCAGGAATTCCTAGAGTTTTTATTTTGCAAAACTTTTCTTATGGAGAACTTGTTGATACGGTATAATGCAGATATTAGTTTCTTCTTGAGGTAACTAAACTAAATCATCCTTTTACCGTTGGAAATTATTTAATAACAATAATTTGAAAATGAACGTAGGCGAAAACATCAAGTTAAATAGTTAGGTAGGAAGTTTAAGGACAATACACTCTCACTCTGGCCGTTCTTTTTATCTGGTTAAAAGCACGCTTATGAGAAAGTGTTTCACCGCAAATCGCACATAAATTTGACGTTATATAATAAATTAATATGTATTTATTTGCTAACGGATCGCGACAGGTTATACACAAATAAACGTTTTAATAAAATAAAGTAACTTACCAGTAAAAATATAATCTTCATTCTGGTGTCGTGTAAATAGATTATATGACCCTTTCGCGCTCGATCTTAAACTGAACGGCTTCTTCCTCATCAAGTTGGTTGCTGCAAGGTGGGGACCAGTGCAGGTGTACGTCATCTAAGCAGGATTTTGAAATCGGAGGGTCCGATTGGCCTCTTTCGCATACCGAAGTTATTCTCTCTAAGCATTATACCCATACCCGAAATTATTTTTTTTTACGTTCCAGTGCTCTAGTATCATCGGGGTTCCAGACTATTCTATTACAGAAACATGAATTGTTAAAAGCGTAATTACTTACTTAGTTTAGATAACAAGAACTTAAATGCGATTAATAAAATTACCAAATGTAATCAAAGAGTAAGATTTGTTTTTAATAAAGTGGTTTATTGTATTTGAAAGTGGTTCCTCGCAATAATTATTAATTAAAGTCTATCATCAAAATCGAAGTATCAATAAGCAAATATATAATTATAAAAAAAGTATTTTCTATTTTAATTAAACCATTTATTCTATGCAAATAAAAATCAATGAAATAGCAGAAAATTTTTTGTGAGCATGTAATTGAGCAAATGTGCTATATACTTACAGTATCATAATATAACCTGTTTACGTTGCATATAGATCCAAACAATTCATTTCACATCTTAAAATTTATCACAAATAAAAGCTGTTTTTGAATTTATAAGTCAGTGAAAAAGTAGTTTAACATACCTTGATAGATCTGTTTTAAATGTTCCAACTAAGGATTTTAGTAAGTAGCCAATTAGCGAAAAGAATAGTACTCCTAATGTGCTCAAGCTTTCGTCGATGTATATTGATTAAGTTTTTTGTGTAAGTATTTCAAGTTTTTTTTGAATTGTACACATTAATTAATTTTCAGAAATGTATACAATTAAATAAAGAATTATGTAACAACTCAATGAGAATTGTATAAAAAAGTAAAATACATTTTCCTTGGTTTTCCAAAGTAATACGAAATTATACCTACATATATTATATTATGTCCTGTCTTTAGTATTCTGAAACTAAATAGAAACATAAAGAAACAGTTGAAATAGTAGACCCTCGTCAATAGTTTCATTACTTATTTGATCTTTCGAAGGGTGGTTTCTCAACCGTAAAATTTTCAATCATGTTACATTATACAAATAGGGGAAGGTGTGGCTAGTTCTTATAAAAACGAATGTAGTTTTTCTTTTGGAAACTGTATTTCGTAAGTTTAAAAAATAAAAATTTAGGGTTATACTTTGGTGCTCACTTTCTGGTCATTTATTTTATTGTTCTGTAAATAGAAACAATGCAAAAGAAAATCAAAATTTGAAAATTGAAAGCTGTAACAACTTGCCTCTCAATACAGCAAGTTATTACTGCGCTGGGCAAAGTTGTTACAGTATACAATTTCCTATATAACACTTTCAATTACTATCGTCGTCTCGGAATTACAACTTTTACAAACAAAAGAAATATCGTATCCATTAACCCACTTACAGTGAGCCCAGTCTTCACAGATAAAATTGCACTCATTGTCAAAACACACTTAACATAACACAGGTCTGCGACTAAATTTTTTTGTTTGATATAAGGGATAATTCCCATGTATTTTTGGTTCCTGAATTCGGGAAAATTATCAAAAAAATTCCATCACGTAAGATTTTTCCGCAAAACACAAAATACTGTGGGATTGTCTATCTTAAAGCGCAAAACGGGGTTTATTGCCGAAATATTTTTTTTTATTAATTCCAACTTATTATAAGATAATGTTATGTTTTATAGACTGAAACAAAACATTTAGTAACTCATAACAATAAAATTAGTCAGCGTTGAATCATATATATCGGGATTTTTTATTCGGGCAATAGTAAGTATGATGAGAGAATGCCGGAATTTCCAAAGTGCCCACTCCCTTCCATGCCCTTTCATTTATTGATTTCTGTTCAAACTTTTGTTACGTGTTTCAAAAATGACTTCAAGAGGTTGTGTAAATTCTTCTGACAGTTTTTGCTATATTTGTGGTGAATTTGTAGTGAAAAAACAACAAAGAAATATTACTGATTTGGTTAAAAAAGTGTATTTTGTATATTTTGGTGTGAAGATAGGGGACCAGGACAAATCTTGGGCCCCGCATGGAGTTTGTTCAGGGTTTTGTTGAAGGACTTAGAATGTGGTCAAAAGGTAAAGTTAAATCTTTTCGTTTTGATGTTCTCATGATCTGGAGAGAGCCTTGAAACCACAGCGATGACAGCTACTTTTGTTCGTGCAATGTGCAAGGGTATAATGCCAAAAATAAAAAAGAAATTTGCTACCCAAACATGGATTCGGCACTCCGCCCAGTCCCTCACGGACCTGGCATTCCTACACCACAAGCACCCCAAAGCCTAGACGATTTACCATCATTAGAATGTGAATTAGAAGAAAGTTCTAGTGACGAGTTTCAAGTAGGCGACTCCAGTGGACCTCAACAATTTTCTCAAGTCGAATTAAATGACCTGATCCGAAATTTCGGACTCCCAAAAGAATCTGGTGAGTTACTAGGATCCAGACTGCAAGAGAAGAATTTATTGTCACCTGGAACTTCCTTTGCTTGGTATAGAAATAGACAAAAACATTTTTAGTCTTATTTTTCTCAAGATGGCGGATTAATCTATTGTTTCGATATTAATGGTTTAATGTCCATGTTCAAAGTTCAACATGCAGCTGAGAATTGGAGGCTGTTTATTGATTCCTCGAAAAGAAGTATAAAAGCTGTTTTACTTCACAACGGGAATAAATACGCATTAATACCCGTTGGTCACTCAGTGCATTTGAAGGAAACTTATGGTAACTTGGCATTGATCTTGGATAAGTTACAGTACAAGGAATTCGAGTGGACAGTTTGTGGGGATCTTAAAGTAATTTCAATTATACTTGGACAGCAAGGTGGTTACACAAAATTTCCTTGTTTTTATTGTGAATGGGATAGTCGTGCTAAAGCTAAACACTGGAACCACAAAGTCTGGCCGAAAAGAACATTGAAGGTCGGGGAGAAAAACGTACACTTTGAATCTTTGGTTGATCCTAAAAAGGACCTTCTACCACCGCTCCAC
This sequence comes from Cetonia aurata, assembly GCA_949128085.1. Classification (NCBI taxonomy): domain Eukaryota; kingdom Metazoa; phylum Arthropoda; class Insecta; order Coleoptera; family Scarabaeidae; genus Cetonia; species Cetonia aurata. Next base: position 33,708,918 of record OX421882.1, read on the forward strand.
ATCAAACTTGGCATGATGAAGCAGTTTGTAAAGGCATTGCCAAAAGATGGCGAGACATTTAAATACCTTTCAAGCAAGTTTCCTGGTCTGTCTGAAGCAAAGCTGAAGGAGGGAGTTTTTGTTGGGCCTGACATTCGTAAGCTGATGAAAGATAACAACTTTGAAACTGTGATGAAAGATGTTGAGAGGTCAGCATGGAATACACTATAGCAAGATGTAGTTACGAAGTTTCTAGTGAATCGAAAGGACCCGAACTTTGAAAATATCGTAGAAAATATGTTGTGCAATTATAAAAATCTGGGATGCTCAATGAGTTTATTAAAACTCCATTTTTTAAACTACCATTTGGATTACTTTCCGGAAAATCTTGGTGCAGTTAGTGAAGAGCAGGGTGAGAGGTTTCACCAAGATATCAAGGAAATGGAGAGAAGGTATCAAGGCCGATGGGATACAAATATGATGGGTGACTACTGCTGGATGCTGCATATGGAAAATATAACGTCCCACAAAAGAAAAAGCACAAAACGAAGCTTCGAAACTAAAAAAGCAAATTCTATAGAGATTTATAATTGTATATAATGTAAATAGAATATTTTATGACTTAAAATTAATTGAATTTGTAAAATTTTATAATTTTTTTTTTCTTTTGAACATTCCCTACATAGTAGTGTAAGGCGGGTTTTGCCTATATTTTAATTTCCACTTTGCGGAAAATCCTTACGTGATGGGTCGAAATGGATGGCATTCTCCAATTCAGCATACCGAAATACATATAATTCACCCATTACCATTTAAAAAAAAATTAAAAATGTCAATTTGCAGACCTGTGTAATTAATCTTCTTCTTTTACTTTTCTCTTTTTCGGTTTATTTTGGATTATTTTTGTTTCATTTATATTTAAGAACCTTAATAGCTCTTCTTACTTTCTGCACGCTTTCATTTCTTTTTTCCTATCTAACAGTAGCTTCCATTTCCAATTTTAGTTTAACCGGTGCGTCTGTCAATGTCGCACTTTTCATCTTTCTTCTGGTAGTTAACTTCTTTCTTTGTACTGTTTTCGGAAACGGACAAATGTGTTCAGGACTGATATGTTCCTTAGTTAAACTGTTCTTGCTCGTGGATGGTTCCGAATTTGGAATATAATATGAAGGTTCTTCATCAAGTAAGACATGCTCTGATATTTCCAAAGTGTTAAGCGAAGAATTTTCGGCTGCTGGTGGCGGTTTTGTAGGTTCAAGTGTAATTTTATTCGTCGATTGTAGCGTCGACGCACGCTCTTCGTAAAGCATATCTGCAGGATTCGGTCAGTCCGTAATTTCTGCAGGAAGAAAGTCTTCTTCTGCAAAGATATCTTTATTAAATGGGTATATTCCGCTAGATGCAAATGCAAACATGACATTCTTAGGTGTTACAGCAGGTAGAGGAGTTTGCTTCAGTAGTCCTGGGATATCATATATTGTCATTACCTTACCGGGATTATTTTTCATTCTTGAGTCTGTAGTGCTGTTGAAAAAAGTTTTTAGAGGGCTCAAAACAGACAAATTTAACGGTTGAAGTTTGTGGCTAGTGTGAGGAGGAAAAGAAAGTAAGTGAATTCCATTATCTTTACAAAAATTAAGCACAGACATTGATAAGTGGAAATAATAGATAGATAGATATTGTTTATTTCATTAAGGCTTACAAAAAGCATAGAAACGGTAAAAAAAAATGACAAAACAAAAGAAAAAAGAAAAGATAAAGAAAAAGAAAAGGAACCCAAACAGCCTCGGCAAAACAGACAGCATACGATAGTAAAATAACTTCTTACGAAACCATAGGAACTCATGTAAGAAATTCATTAATACCATAGAACAATGTCTCCAAAAGATAAGTATGCTATTGGTTTTTGAAAGATCTGAATGTCAAGCACTCCCTTATTCTAGACGGCAGTTTATTTTAAATTCTGGTCCCCATACTCCAAATCCAAGAAAAATTCACACCCATAGTACACTGCGGGGTACGAAAATTACGGTTATTACGAGTGTAATAATAAATACCACGGTCAAAACAGTGTTATGTCCAACTTAAGGTAGTATCGAAATGTAAACCGAGGAATTTTGTAATACTGCTCGATGTAATGGAAACGTTGTTAGTTTTTTCGAGGCTAAGCGATAGTTTATTGTAGGAAGACCATTCAAAGAGCGTTTTAAACAACGAGTTAGCTACTTGTTCGGTAGTAACCTTACTTGATTCTTTAGGAGTAAGAATTGAAATGTCGTCTGAATAAATTGTAATATAAAAATCCGATAAAAATAAAACAATAACGCTGAGACCAAAACGGAGTCCTGAACCACACCACACCGAAGAGGGAGCCACTGCGATGTTGTCTAAAAGATAAGAATCCCTCTTCTGTTATCAAACCGCTTGGAAAAACAGCCCATATGCAGCCAGAAGGGCCATTAGAAATAAAATGCGCTAGAGAGATTTTGGATAAAAATATCACACACAAATCAATAAAAATTTTCAGCGTAGTACGTCCAACCATAACCTATGGAGCGAAAGCATGGTGGCAGAAAGCGCTGCAAACCAGAGCAGCAGCAAAACTTGCATCCATACAAAGGATGGCAATCACGGAAGCAATATTTTCTTTCTCGTCATCCGTATTCGAAGGTCAGAATTTCTTATCTAGGGTGGGGAACCTGGGGTCCTGTACCCTTTCGTCTCTGATAGAGCGGCACGATCAACCCGCGGGGTGTGTAAAGAAAAAGTTAGTAATAAATTACTCTCATCGGGGTCATTCGTATTGACAATTCTTCTGGATCTACCAGCTCTGCACATTGTTGTGGAAAGGGAGGCCAGATTTACTACATTTCGCTTATGGTACATTATGAATCCCGCCACATACTTATGTCTGTATGACTAACAACCTGCTGCAATAGGTCACTTCCGACAGTACGTTGGAAATATCATAGGGTATGATGTGTACTCGACCAATGATCGATACATACTTCACTACCTCTTTTCCAAACAGAGAGGAACGGAGATGTAACGAAAAAAACACTGACGCAGGTAGACACCTGCCGGTTTACGGACGGTTTGAAAACAGAGCAGGGTATTGGCGCAGGAATATTCTGTCGTAATCCAAGAGTTAGAAAATACTATAACCTAGGACAATACACAACGATTTTTCAGGCTGAAATATACGCCATTGAGATATGTGACAGAGAGATTTTAGATAAAAGCATGAGAATAAAAATTTTCAGCGACAGCCAGGCAGTGCTGAAAGCACTAGAGACGCATAAATGCAACTCAAGACTGACCTGGGGCTGTAAAAACACCCCAAACACAGTAGGGACGGCTAATAACTTATCCCAAATCTGATTATCTGGATACTTACTCATTTATGGCAATGAGGAAGTAGACACTTTTGCAAAAAGGGTGCTGCGCAGTATTTTCTGGGACCAGAACCTGCCATTGGCGTAGCACCTACGGTAGCTAAACAGCAAATCAATGTATGGGCGCTTCAGAAAGTGCTCTAACATTGGAACAATTGTCCTGGTATGATGGTACATGCGAAGTAATTGTTTTTATCTTTACAAGTCACTGCACACTCAGAAAGCACCTACACAGAATCAGACTCTCTGAAGAGACTTAATGCCGGCTGTGTTTGGAGGACGGAGAGACAGTTGAGTATACCTTCTGCCACTGGTCGCCACAACGAGAATCAGGTATGACATTTTGGGAAGGTTGATCTTTCCCTAGAAGCCCTGAAAAAAGACCTCTTTCAAAAAGATTTTGAGCTATCTTAAGGGCGTGAACTTTTTAGATGAACTTAAAAGATAACATCCGCTCTACAATAGGCCCTAGCGACCGCGGTGGACGGGACGGATAATCGACCCACTGGAATACTATCTTCTCTCAATACCAATATTAATAGCCAAAAATCAAGGAAAAGTAATTTGTGATTCCTAAGAGATAAATTTTTATGTAGGTACCTACAGATATTGTGTTTTGCTAATTCTCAAATTAAACATACATACCGGGTGTCCAACCTAGGATGCAACGATTCCTAGCCAATTTATTATTACCTTTTTGAAAAAAATTTTCAAATAAATGTTTCCTCGAATCATAATCTACATATGATAAAATTAGTTTCAGTAATGCCGGACTTCCGGTTGTACCGGAAGTAGATACTAACTTTATTATTTTAAATGGAACACTCTGTATATTATTGCTGTTCTGGATTCCTTGTTAAATTTAAATAACAATACGTTAGGAGTACATTGGGGCTAAGTTGTACCGTTTCCGAATTACATGACGTTTTTCGAAAAAAATGACATTTGCAGTGTCTTCGGTGTTTGGAAATACCTCAGGAAATACGAAAGTTAGAAAGATGCGGTTTTTGGTTTTCGCTTAACCATGAAACAGCACACGTCTTTTATTTTAAAATTGTTGCATTTAAATTACAGCGTTATTAAATAGGGATCTGTAATTTTCGAACTTTAAAATCATAGATAACTTGATTTTTTTAAATTGAACGGTATAGCAATTTTTACATAAATTGATGTCAAATTTAATTTTCTTTCGATTTTATACGGGTATCATTGTGTCTATCTCCAACGATTTTGGAGATATTCGCGATTTTTCAGTTTCTCACGATAGATACGTATTGCGAAGCGCCGCCGTCGGCCACCTTCCCTTCGCATTTCACTAGGCTTGGGACTGGCAGCAATATAGTACTGGCATGCTTAGAGAATGGCCAACAGGACACAATAGGACCATTTGAATCAAACAAAATTGTCTAAAAGATACTTGAGATGTTTAAAGCGGCATCTTTAAAATCAACGTAAGCTTGAAAAACAAACTAGGTATCTAACCGTTATTAGTGTTCCAAGTGTTAGAACTGACATTCAGAGTACTGTTTGGAAACATGATAATTAAAGATGTTGCTTACTCAAGAAGAATTAGTAGATATGGTTTTCGTTCTCGGTGAATGTTACAGAAACGCTTTGTTAGCGTCAAGAGTTCACGCACAGTATTACCCAGGTAGAAAGCATCCAGATAGGAGGGCATTTCTGCCGCTACTGGGTAGATTTGTAAGTACTGGATCCATAGCACATACACAACGGAACCGCAATAACTCCGTACTTACGGATGAAAATCAGTTACAAGGTGCGATTTCTTCTCATGGGGTTTCATTAAAAATAAGCTTTATGAGACGCCACCAACAACCCCTGATGATATGCGCCATCGTATTTTAAGAGCGTTTCAAGAAGTCACACCAAAAATACTCAGAAAAGTGTTTGCAAAAGCGATTTCGATTATGTAGTGCCCAAAACGGACAGCATTTTGAACATTTAATATAATAGTGTTGTACAAATTCTTTGTACATTGACAACATTAGCGTTTAAAGTGTAGCCTGTTGCGAGCAAGACGCTCGAAGTGTACGTACGCCATATATTGGATAGAGTAATGTAGTTTGAAAAATGTGCTGATTTATTGATATTCCAGTAATGTTATGTTTTCTTTTATCTTTGCTATGTTTGCTTGTTTCTAGTGGTCCTATTGTGTTCTGCTGGCCACTTTCTAAGCATGCCAGTATTATTGCTACCAGTCCCAAGCCTGGTGAAATGCGAGGGGAAGGTGGCCAGCGGCGGCGCTTCGCAATACGTATCTATCGTGAGAAACTGAAAAATTGCGAATATCTCCAAAACCGTTGGATGGACACAATGATACCCGTATAAAATCGAAAGAAAATTAAATTTTACATCCATTTATGTAAAAATTGCTATACCGTTTAATTAAAAAGATCAAGTTATCCATGATTTGAGAGTTCGAAAATTACAGATCCTTATTTAATAACGCTGCAGTTTAAACGCAACAATTTTAAAATAAAAGACGTGCGCTGTTTCATGGTTAAGCGAAAACCGAAAACCGCATCTTTCTAACTTTCGTATTTCCTGAGGTATTTCCAAACACCGAAGACACTGCAAATGTAATTTTTTTCTAAAAACGTCATGCAATTCGAAAACGGTACAACTTAGCCTTAATGTATCCCTAACGTATTGTTATTTAAATTTAACAAGGAACCCAAAAGTGCAAAAATATACAGGGTGTTCTATTTAAACTAATAAAGTTAGTATCTACTTCCGGTACAACCGGAAGTCCGCCATTTCTGAAACTAATTTTAGCATGTGTAGAATATGATTCGAGGCAACATTTATTTGAAATATTTTTTCAAAAAGACAATAATAAATCGGCTAGGGACCGTTGCATCTTAGGCTGGACACCCGGTATAAGCAGATTCTTTTTCAATTGGTAAAGTTTTTTAATAGATCTTTGCACCAAAGATGTAGCCAGAGAAATATTATTCATTTGCAGTAACTGTTTGTTTATACTACTCTTCGAAACAAAAATATATGCTTCAAAATAAAAAAATAAGATTTCAAAATTGTGTTTCTGGATAAAGGGTTTATTTGCTTTCTATCTGAGTAACGTTCGATAGTTTACAGTAGGTACAAGACACATTTTTCACCTTTAGTTTTCAAAAATATGGATGGTATATATGCAAATATAATATACATTGCAATAACAGTAGTAGCTATAACAAAATATGAAATAGTATGACGTTATCGCAAATTGAATTAGATATTGCTTTGAGAGGTCAAGAGTAAGATTGCGGTCGGTTTTTCAATACTTATTTATGCTCATATAATCACTGTCAGATCTAATTACACTTATGTTGAAAACATAATTCGTTGACTAGTAATGATAGTAAATATCCGGTTTCCGATTTAATTAATTTGTACGATACAATTTTTAGACAGCTTGCAACAGAAAGAAAAAACGGTTTCGGTTGAAAGGTATTTCAGAAATTTTAAATTTATTAAATGATGCTATTAAAAGTAAAAAACGTCGAAAGTGTTATCGTAACTGCATGGCAAACAATTATTTTTGAAAGCATTTGGTCGACTTTGTAATTGCTTCAACAAGTAAAGTTTACTAATAATTATTCCATTGGTTATATCTTTTATTTGTATCGCAAAAGGCGGTTATTAAGAAATTTACCATCGCAAATTGATTTTCTTTGGATAGTCGTATATTAACATAATTTCTCGAGGAGTGCAGAACAGTAATTTCATCGTTCATAATCGTTTTACTTTCCAGTAATTCCAAAACAATTGCTAGATTTGACAATATTACTTGTATTGTATTACCTTTATGTATTAAATTAAATTATCTTTATTGGTGAAAAAATTAGGCGCTCTGTTTCATAGATTAGTAATGCAGAGTATGATGTATGAGTAATTAAATAAGAAAAGTATATACATAAGCAGCCCAATTAGGCTGTTTATTTAATTATACATCAATTTGTATATTTATCACTGTAAAAGGAAAACAATACGTTCGCTACGCATAATGTGTCTGTGTGTTGATTATACTATCGCTTACGGCAACATATGTTGCTTATATACCCTTTCGGAACAATTACCAGAGGGTGGCGAAAATAATGGGAATGAATCATTAGGCTTAGCGGGTAGCGGGTGTGACACCTGTACCTGTACCTGCATTTTTACTTATTGTCTTCATTCATTCATAACGTTAGGGTGGACACCTTTAGTCCAGGCACTTGAGCTAGGTGCTCATTGTACCGTCCCTATTAAATCTCTTACTTCCACTCGAGCAGCTTGGTGTTCTCTATAAAGCCCAGTATCTTGCTCAGTGGAAACTTGAGAACCTTCGAGGGCTCCAATAGATCCTTGCCGAAATGTTGCTGTCGGAGTACTTTCAACTCCTCACATGTGCACATTACATGTAAACTCATGTCCTCCTGTAGCTCACATCTTCTGCACCACGGTTCGCTTACTCGGCCTGTGTTGTATATATGCTTTTTAAGGGGACAGTGTCCAGTTACCAGCCCAGTAATGGTTTTAACTTCTTTCTTGCTGCGTCTAAGTAGGTTATCAGAGAACTTAGCATCCCCATCCGCTATTAGCGCTTTGGCTTGGGGTTGACCTTCAGTCGTCCTCCATTTATTTGTACTTTCTTTGTCTAACTAGGTCCAAATCTCCCTTTTAGCAGAATCCTTAGTAATTCCACATACGGGCTCTGGACCTATAAAGTGTCTTTCAGAGCCCTCCTTGGCTAGTTCATCGGCTTTTATATTGCCCTTTATATCCTCATGTCCCGGCACCCAAATCAGCGACACCGTGTGATCCTGTGCCAGTGTATTGAGGGATTGTTTGCAGTCTCTAACTAGTTTTGACCTAGTTACAGGGCTCGAGACTGCCCTTATAGCAGCCTGGCTATTAGTCATTATACTTATTTTCCTCGTCAGACAGCCCCCCCTTTGCAATCATTTCTGCGCAGGCTGCAAGGGCGAATACCTCTGCTGGAAGACGGTCGCATGCTTCCCCAGGCTTATGGATACCCTTTGATTAGGGCTCGGTCCGCAAATACCGACTCCTGTGCTCTGGCTGGATTTGGATCCGTCCGTGAACCAGTCATTAAGAGCAGAGATAACCCCACGTGCCTGGTCTCTGTTCGGTATGGAGATTTTCACCTTTTCAGTGAAGATAATTTCGGGTACCATACTGTCCGTGGGAATTTGCAGCAATGGCTCGTCCAGTATCCCTGTGGGGAGTGTGCCCTCCAACCCTAATGTTGGGATGCCACAAATTGTTGGTTTTTAGTCTAAGGTTCGCATTCATAGCCTCCGCCTTCACATAAAGCTCCAGTGGGAGGAGGCCCATAATGGCCTCCAAAGAAGCGGCCCCTGTGCTGTTGATTGTACCAGTGATTCCCAGCAATGCCTGTCTCTGGACAGCGGTTAGCAGCTTCACTGCGGAGGACACTTCTGTCCTCTTCCACCAGACCACTGCCCCATAAGTCATCGCCGGTCTCACCACAGCTGTGTACAGCCAATGGACCGCCCTCGGCTTCAGTCCCCAGGTATTACCAACAACTGTCCTGCAACGCCGGAATAGTTGCATAGCCCTGGTCGCTGTTTTAACTAGGTGATTGTTCCAGTTTAGTTTCGCATCGAGGGTTATACCCAGATACTTTACTTCTTTGGTTAATTGTAGCTCATGCCCAAACAGTCTAATGCCGCCTAGGTCATTGAGTTTCCTCATGTTGGTGAAAGCAACGAACTTTATTCTTTGTAGATTAACTGAGAGTCCTTGTGAGAGGCACCATTCCTCCACCATTCGCAGTGCATTACGCATGATGCCTGCTAATACGCCCGGGAACTTCGCTTTAGCCACTATAACAATGTCATCAGCGTATCCGTGCGTCCATATTCCTTTGTCGTTTTGATGAGATCATCCACGACCAATCTCCACAGCATTGGTGACAGTACTCCCCCTTGAGGGCACCCTCTAGTTGTCCTCATGGCGATGTTTTTATCTAACATTTGGGTATAGACCACTCTGCTTCTTAGCATGCAGTCAACCCGTCTGCTGGTCGTTTGGCTGATGTTCCGTTCCACTAAGGATTGGTTGATTGAGGGCGTTGATGTGTTATCAAAGGCGCCCTCTATGTCTAAAAACACTGCAAGGGCAACTTCCTTTTGATGTATGCTCCTTTCGAGTCCTCCCACTAAACTATGTAGGGCAGCCTCTCCTGATTTTCTCATCTGGTATGCCCATTGCAAAGGATGCAGAGGAGATCTAGCGAGTGCTCCTTCTGTAATTTTGAGATGTATAATTTCGTCCATAGTCTTCAGCATGAAAGATGTAAGAGTAATTGGTCTGAATGATTTCGGATAGTAGTATGTGTCCTTCCCAGGTTTAGGAATGAACACAACCCTAGTATCTCTCCAGGCCTTTGGGATGTAACTCAAGGCGTGGCTAGCCCTAAATATCTCCAAGAGGAGCCCCGTGGTGTCTCAAATCGCCTCTTGCAACAAACTTGGCAACACTTCATCTGGTCCCGGAGATTTATATGGTTCAAACGATTCAACTGCCCATCGAACAAGATGACGTTTCAAAATATCGTTTGATTCTCTCCAATCGTCTTTAGACGCCTTCCTTGAGGCGAATGATTGGTCTATTTTACAGAGGTCCGCCCTCGCCGAGTCGATAAAGTGCAAGCTGAGAAGGTACTCAAGAGTCTCCTCCGCAGTATTCAATATAATATAAATTCATTTGCTTTTCTGTTCGCATTCAACATTTCTTTGTTGTTAATAGTTTGATTTTAATTTTTTACTAATATAGAACAATTCGATTGGTTTACGTTTGTCGAAGACAGGAAAGTTTATTGTAAGCTTCGGTATCTATATAAAGATAAGCAAAACTACAACAGCATCTAAAAACTAACAAGCATGTACGAACATTAAGGGGACCATCATACAAGGAATTTTATGAAGATTTGTGCGAAGGATTTGTAGACCAGTTTTACTAAACTCATATAGCTTTTAAGGGACTTGCTCGCTGCGCTCGCTCGTACTCAGAAGCTATATTTGTTTACTAAAACTTTGATTTTCTAAACTTGTTGTTTAATATACTATTATGTTATGTCACAAAATGACAGATATGGTACAGTTGTATTCAAAATAGATGCCATAGTTTAAATATTGAAAATCTGATCATTTAAACCGAAACTACTATCTCTAGAATGTAAACTTGTATCCAGAATTATTTTCCAAACCGTTTTGTTTACTGTAAATGTAGTATAATTATTTTTTTGCTGGCGGATGCGCAAATAGCAGTAGGACGTGCTCAATGGAGTGAGACAGACTCGAAAGAACATGGCGAAAGGTTACAACATAGCAACCCCCATTATCTTCGCGATTCATACAAAATACCAAATTCAGTTTCGATTGTAATATCTTATTGTAGTATCTGCAGTACTGTGTTAGGGATTCTTTTATTGTTGTCTTTTTGGTTAAGTTTGTTATTTTGTTAGTAAATGGAAATGTATTAAAATGGCGAGGGTTTGTTCTACATTTTAATAAACGTTTTGAAGTAGGCTTATGATATACATATAGGTGACAGTGACAACGAAAAAAAGAAGAGTGCAAGTAAGTGAGTGCTGTCACGAGGTCGAGACGCGTGCATTTCCTGAGGAGAGAAAATATTTAGTGTCGCCACCGGAGTGTGAGTTTCTTAGGGAGAATAGTACAAGTAGGTACGTTAGAGTTACTGACAATTACAGCTGGGTAACTAATTATTCAATATTGTATATATATATGAATTGTTGCATGTAGTAGGCGCATCTTTTAGTTGAATGTGTGAGATGTGTGTTTCATCAAATATTGGTGTATTTATTTATTAACTAAGGCGGTGTGTATCAAACATTACACATTTGACGATCTGGCATGTATTAGTAGATTTTAATAATTATGTTGTCGAAATGGCTTTTTGACACTCTTGTTTGACAAGTCATAAATTAATATACAATTGTTTTACATGAATATACCTACTTAAATATTTACGAACATCTTAGGTGTGCACCATATACATAACTCATATTGGGAGTATAATTAATTACATATTGGTTGTGTTCCAAGTTATTCTATATATTACTGGTGTAAATTATTACATAATGGTTGTGTTCCATATTGGCTGTGTACCATATTGTTCCATATTGGCTGTGTACCATATTGTTCCACATTGGCTGTGTACCATATTGTTCCATATTGGCTGTGTACCATATTGTTCCACAATGGCTGTGTACCATATTGTTCCATATTGGCTGTGTACCATATTGTTCCACATTGGCTGTGTACCATATTGTTCCATGTATTAAAAGAATTAATTATTACATAATGGTTGTGTTCCATATTGGCTGTGTACCATATTGTTCCATATTGGCTGTGTACCATATTGTTCCACATTGGCTGTGTACCATATTGTTCCATATTGGCTGTGTACCATATTGTTCCACAATGGCTGTGTACCATATTGTTCCATATTGGCTGTGTACCATATTGTTCCACAATGGCTGTGTACCATATTGTTCACCGAGTGTTTTGTGTAAACACGCTCAGATTGTATCCTGCTGGCGTAATGTTTCAAAGACGGGACCGGTACTAGCGATGAGCAGTCGATCAAGGATCGTGAGTTCTGATTGGAAAAGTTGTGGCAGCCCAGCAGCCCACTATCGTGGAAGGACATGTAGGTGGCACGCCGGTACCGTCAAGTATGAGGCTGTGCCGAGGTTTGGACGACGCTGAGCAGTCACCTTCCAGAGTTTAGAAGCATTTGAATTGTTTAAGCAATTTAATTACTGTATCCTTATCGGACACTTGCGAATGTAGTTTCATTACTTGAGAAAAAAAAAAGGTAAAACTATTAACTAACTTGTTTTATTACAACTTTCAGAAGTGGGATAACTCACGTTTCGTCAACGTGTCTCCACGAAAGGGAAGTAAGCGCTCACGTTTACGATCCAGGAGATCTGTTTCCTCAACATCATCGGATCGGTCGATTGAGCGTCATCGACGTTGTAGACGAGAACAATTCAGTTTTCACAGTTCGCTTAGCTCAATCGAAAAGCTGAGCAATGCTATGGTATAGTTTCTACAACAATTACCGGAACGCTCTGTCAGCAGTGTAACAAGAGGAGTTGTTGTACTCCCATTCTATCCTGAAGATCGCAACCAAAGCGTTGAAGCATGGTGCGCCAAAATCGACGAAATGCGCAAAATATTTAATTGGAGCGAACCGGTTACGGTATACCACGTGTTAGGTAAATTAAAAGGATTAGCAGAAGCATGGTACCGTAGTAGGTATTGCAATAAGGTTGGGCATATTGAGAGAAAATGTTTAAAAAAAAAGTGGGTTGAAGGAGACCTTGGAGAGGCGATCGCATGACTAGAAGACAGCAAAAACAGTAGTTCCAATGCCAAATACCATAAAGAGGCATTGGTAAATGGCCACCTTTACAAGCTTGTATCGATATGGATAACTCTTGCATAGTAATAACAGGAAAAGAAACGTCACGTCTCGGTTTATGTTGGAACTCTACAAAACGGATTCCTATTAAGAGTTATGGAGGCGGAGTGACCGAAACCTTGGGCGAAACAAATATGAGACTAACCTTAGACGATATAGAGCTCCTCGTACCTACACATATTATACCGCCGGATCATGTTCATATTAAAATTTAAGCTAAGGATGTCGATAATTCTGATAATAGTTTGATCGATGTAAGTATAAGATGTGAACCAGGGAGGGAATGTTGTTTACCACGAACGGTTAACCGCAGAGAATGGTGTTTTGGGAATCGCCGTCATTCCTGTTATTAATCTGGCCCGTAGCGAAATTGTTTTTAAGAACGGAGAACTCCTCTCAAGATGTTATCCCTGCGCAGACTGGTTGGGAAATCAAGAACGAGTATTACAGCTTCATGAAGTTGATTTGTCTCCACTGAATTTAAAACGAACTGTAAACTGGTCCACTGACAAATCAAGAGCGGAAAAGTTTCGAAACCCTAATTAACCGTTATCGCGTATGTTTGCCACTAATGTAGCGAAGCAGGGGTGTACTAGGTCAACAGAATTGGAAATAGAATTAGAACATGAGAGGCCGTTTGCTGATCGGCCGTACAGAATGTCACAATATGAACAACGGAAGGAACCTTCGAATTTAAGAGGATGCCGTTTCGTCTGACGAATGCTCCAAGTGTGTTTCAGAGGCTTATGAGCAAGGTGCTGGCCTTTGCAAACATCTAGCAGCAGTTTATTTAGATGATATTTTGATTCACGCTACGGCTTTACACTTTGCACTTAGCAATTTGGAAGTGTGCTTAGTGAATTGAAGAAAGAAGGATTTATTTTAAATCTTGATAAATATACGTTTTTGATGCGAAGTGTCACCTGTCTTGGCCTCGAGATCAGCTATAGTAGTGTGAGACCGGGTCAAGATAAATGTAAGGTTATCGAAGAATTTGCCGGCCAGTATCGGTTCACAATGTACGGCAATTCCTAGGATTAACTGGTTATTTTCGCCAATTCGTTGAAGGATACGCAACGATTTCGAAGCCGCTCACGGAATTAACTTGCAAAAACCGAAAACGGGACTGGGAGTAGCACAAGAGGAAGCTTTCAATTACTTAAAGGAACGGCTGAATACCCGTCCTCTGTTGATATTATACAAACCTAATGCAGTAACTGAGGTTCACACTGATGCGAGCATGCACGGGTTAGCCGGAATCTTGTTACAACAAAACGCTGATGTTAAAATGTATCCTGTTAGTTTCTATAGTCGGCAAACTACCCTTTCAGAACGAAAATATCTTTCTTACGAGCTGGAAACTTTAAGGGTGGTGGATACACTTAAGGAATTTCGCGTTTACTTTATGGGAATAGACTTTGTGATAGTTACCGACTGCAATGCGTTGAAGGCTACAAGTGAGAAGAAGGAAATTTTACCGAGGGTAGCTAGGTGGTGGCTTCAATTGCAAGACTGTGAAGTACCGGGTCGGTTCACGCATGAAGCATGTATATGCATTGAGCAGAAACGCTTTCTATACAGAAAATCCGTTCGAGGAAGTAATTTTTAGAATCGAACAGGGTGATTGGGTGTTGTCAAGTCAGTTGACAGATGAAAAGATTCAACTTATATACAATGTCTTGAACAAACCTCCGGAAACAAGCGAGGACCAGGATATATATAAGAACTATGCGTTTAGAGACGGACAAGTGTATAGAATAACGGTGAGAGGTATCCAGTGGGTAGTGCCCAAGGGTATGAGACAACAGATAGTACGGGCAGCGCACGATGAGATGGGACGCTTTGGAGTGGAAAAAACTTTACATAAACTATGTGAACATTACTGGTTTCCGCGTATGAAGGAGTATGTTCAGAAATATATTTCGTATTGCATACCGTGTTTGTTTGGAACGAGAGTTTCGGGTAGGAAAGAAGGCTATCTCCATCCGATTCCAAGGGAACCTATACCATTGAACATAGTACATATAGATCATTTGGGTCTTCTCCCAAGAACACGAAGAGGAAAAATGTATATAATGGTAGGAATCGATGGAGTCTACGAAGACAAAGTTGGTTAGGATTTATATGGACCAAAATAAAAGATATTTTGGTGATTGTTACTGAACGTGGCACTAGTTATACCTCCAGGCATTTTGAAGAATATGGCCGGAAGAATGGAATCAAACATATAAGTACTTAATGCTGTTGCAACGCCTCGAGCTAATGGGCAAGTTGAAAGGCTTAATAGAACCGTCATAGCTGTCTTATTAACCACATCTCTAAACGAAGACGTGTGGGACGAGTACGTCGATAATACACAACTTGCCATTAACAATATAATTAATAAGACTACAGGACAAACACTTAGTGAAATGATGTTTGGTTATAAGCCTAGGTGTTCAGTTGATCAACGTTTGATCGACGAAGTACGGACAGTGCCGCAGGTTATTGACGATGTTGTCAAATTAAGGGAGGACGTAAGTTCACTAATGGGAAATAACAAAAAAAACAAAAGAAGCGGTTTGACAAAAAAGGAAATAACCCACGGTATTTAAAGTTGCAGATTTAATACTCATTGAAAAAAAAAAAACAAAGTCCGACAGAGAGTACGAGTAAAAAAATTATGTTGTCCATGTAGTGGACCGATGATAATTAAAAAGGTGCTGGGCAATGATAGATATGTGGTGTGTGATATGCCAAATTCTTTGCGGAAACAAAAAGGGGCGCCCTATGAAAATGTATTAGGCAATAAACCATATGAAGAAATGGGTTCCACCTGGAGGTGTATCAGATTCCACAGCAATTGAAAGCGATGGTGATGGAGCCATTCCAATGTCGCCACCAACCACCGAGAGTGAAGCCTCGGGGCGAGGCTAATGCAGGATGGGCGAGCTGTTAGGGATTCTTTTATTGTTGTCTTTTTGGTTAAGTTTGTTATTTTGTTAGTAAATGGAAATGTATTAAAATGGCGAGGGTTTGTTCTACATTTTAATAAACGTTTTGAAGTAGGCTTATGATATACATATAGGTGACAGTGACAACGAAGAAAAGAAGAGTGCAAGTAAGTGAGTGCTGTCACGAGGTCGAGACGCGTGCATTTCCTGAGGAGAGAAAATATTTAGTGTCGCCACCGGAGTGTGAGTTTCTTAGGGAGAATAGTACAAGTAGGTACGTTAGAGTTACTGACAATTACAGCTGGGTAACTAATTATTCAATATTGTATATATATATGAATTGTTGCATGTAGTAGGCGCATCTTTTAGTTGAATGTGTGAGATGTGTGTTTCATCAAATATTGGTGTATTTATTTATTAACTAAGGCGGTGTGTATCAAACATTACACATTTGACGATCTGGCATGTATTAGTAGATTTTAATAATTATGTTGTCGAAATGGCTTTTTGACACTCTTGTTTGACAAGTCATAAATTAATATACAATTGTTTTACATGAATATACCTACTTAAATATTTACGAACATCTTAGGTGTGCACCATATACATAACTCATATTGGGAGTATAATTAATTACATATTGGTTGTGTTCCAAGTTATTCTATATATTACTGGTGTAAATTATTACATAATGGTTGTGTTCCATATTGGCTGTGTACCATATTGTTCCATATTGGCTGTGTACCATATTGTTCCACATTGGCTGTGTACCATATTGTTCCATATTGGCTGTGTACCATATTGTTCCACAATGGCTGTGTACCATATTGTTCCATATTGGCTGTGTACCATATTGTTCCACATTGGCTGTGTACCATATTGTTCCATGTATTAAAAGAATTAATTATTACATAATGGTTGTGTTCCATATTGGCTGTGTACCATATTGTTCCATATTGGCTGTGTACCATATTGTTCCACATTGGCTGTGTACCATATTGTTCCATATTGGCTGTGTACCATATTGTTCCACAATGGCTGTGTACCATATTGTTCCATATTGGCTGTGTACCATATTGTTCCACAATGGCTGTGTACCATATTGTTCACCGAGTGTTTTGTGTAAACACGCTCAGATTGTATCCTGCTGGCGTAATGTTTCAAAGACGGGACCGGTACTAGCGATGAGCAGTCGATCAAGGATCGTGAGTTCTGATTGGAAAAGTTGTGGCAGCCCAGCAGCCCACTATCGTGGAAGGACATGTAGGTGGCACGCCGGTACCGTCAAGTATGAGGCTGTGCCGAGGTTTGGACGACGCTGAGCAGTCACCTTCCAGAGTTTAGAAGCATTTGAATTGTTTAAGCAATTTAATTACTGTATCCTTATCGGACACTTGCGAATGTAGTTTCATTACTTGAGAAAAAAAAAAGGTAAAACTATTAACTAACTTGTTTTATTACAACTGTATGCTGTTGTCTCTTTGAGCTAGTGCCGCAAGATGTGTGTGGGACCGGCGTTATTAATGTAAAGAGGACAATTCATTATATACCCATACGGATTTAATAGTATTTTAAAACACAAATGTCACAATGACGTTTATGTAATGCGAGTGCAAGTTTGAATAACGAGCCGCGTAGCGGCGAATGATTCAATGTAAGAGCATTACAAAGTCATTGTGACACGAGTTTTTTTACAGTATTTTTACTAATTTGCACATTAATCGCCCATATTACATTCCGGTAAGCATCTCACCAGTGCGTTAATATCACATTACAGCACAGTGTGGGGTAATAACCATTTCAGCACTGCGTCGTCGTTTGTTTTAGCTTTATTGTAACATCCGATTAGAAAAATACATTTAAGTATATCTATTGGAAGCTATCTCAACAAACACTTCCGACTTTTGTAAAGCTGTTTTTAGGATAGTTGTAAAAAAATATTTAGCGTTAGAGACATACAAAGACTAAATACAAATTTTTAAAACAAGGCTACATAGGTTTTAAATAAATAGGCGATATCTGTACGATCGTTTATACTATTTTTTGATGTAAATTAATCAAAAGAGATTTCTGCGATGTAGTTATTTTGTTGTTGAAACGAAGAAAATTATTTTCATGCTTTTTAAAGTAGTTGAATTTGCGGAATTTTTATAATTTTGAATTCTCTTTTTGAGATATCGTTTTTCTATTTGTTCAACATGCATTCCTTCACAGTCATTACAGAGAAATATTGTGTGAAACAAGTTTTTGGACTAGAGTATTTTCATTTTTATGTGCTGTTTGAATTTGTTGCAGTTTAATCATATGATGATACTCGTGTACCATATATATATATCGAAAAATGTTTCTAAGTATCTTAGTAACCGAGAAAGACTAAGTAAAGTCGAAACTTATATAAACTTTTACTTATACTTACCTACCTAAATTTTTATACAAGCCAAAACTCCACTAGACTGTTAAGCATACTTTATAGATGGCTACAAAAATAAAAAAACTAATAATCGTAATTAATTGTCACTATCCTGTGAAATTCAAAATTAAATTCCTACTGAAAGTTATAACATTCTACGTGCCACTTTAATGGGGAAGCCTGTATGTGTACCCACGCATGACTGTGGTATTTACTTATCTCAATTATGGACACTAGTAATTTGCAGCCTTATCGCTGATTTCAGTTGACTGCTGTTTAGAAAATTCCGTGTGTATTGTTAATTAAATAAAGCGATAAATTAAGGTATGGTGCGTGTAAAGTATCAATTTACATTCACTTTTCATGATAATAAATTAAAATAATATACGCTTATCCATTGTAATATGTCCTTATCCATTATCTTAGTTCCATAATAACATAGTACCATTAACTCATTCTGTAATTTTCTGCTGGAATTTTACTATATTGTATTTGGAACTAACGGTTTTTCCATTATTCCTGTTTTCTTCTGAAATCGGGAAATTTAAAAATAAACTAACAAACCTTATGGTAGTTGGGCTTTTAACAAATTCGTTTTATAACGACGATTAACTAATGGATTTCAAAAATTTCTGTTGTTAGCACAAGTACACAGTAAATCAAATTACCGAACAAGTTTGACATGTTTATTATGGATAATACAAGAATGATAATAATGCACTGCAATAAAACGTTCTCTCTGGTCAACCGCTTTTTAAGAGTGCCCGGTCCTTCCCGTCTTTGGTCTAGCGCCCCTCATGCCTCGGTTTTATTGGTACCCTTCTGCAATCCCTGGCGCCGGCCACCCAAGGGCAGACGAACCTGGTGTTGCTAACACGGCCAACCTGACGGATGTTCCGCTCTCGGAACATTCACCTTCAGAATCGTCATACTCTGTAACTCATCAACATCGAATTAAATCATATCACCAACGTACCACTACGTCGCATTCTGTTCTAGGGAGCGACACCCCGCAGGCCAACTCTGCCTCATACCACCTACGTACCTATGCGTCTAAAACCCAACGACAGTCTCTTTCATAACCCTACGCATGTGTACGTCTAAAACCCAATTCCCCAGCTCCCTGCCCGCCCACATCGAAACAACTGTCGCAAAAACTCAGGTACGTATCATGTGCGTCTAAAACCCATAGACAAAACTGTCTCTTAAACCCTACGCACATGAACGTCTACAACCCATCTCACGTACCATGTGCGTCTAAAACCCATAGACAAAACTGTCTCTTAAACCCTACGCACATGAACGTCTAAAACCCATCTCCTTTGCCCCCCTCCCCACACGCAGCCATACATTGTAAAGGAAAACAACAAACCCACCCATTATCATACAAATTTCTCTCATTTCTATTCATCAAACAACTACTTCAGTGGTCTCTTTCAATTCTAGTAGTGCACTACAATCTACAAGATATTCTAATACTGCTACTCTACGGCCGTACTACTAACACAAAATACCTTTATCTATACCCAGGTCATACTCTTCCCGTAAATGTGACAACACTTCCGACATGTCAGTTGTTAAGGACCACTCACGAGGCCCAACCTTAATTGTTCTTTTGCTGCTTTAATGATTCTTTGGTTACGTATCCCTTAGTAGCCTGTATCAGTGGTGTAGTCGAGTTTATGCCTATTAAGGCACGGAGTGGACTGGTATTAACTGACTTTTGTACTGTGGTGTTTAGCACGAGTTAGATTTTCCATAAAGCACTCGGCCATTCTGCTTTAATGTCTGCTTCGATACGCAACAAATTCATAATAGTACGCATGTATCGTTCAATCTGCCCGTTAACTCTGTGGACATCTGGGGTTATGAAATAGTATTGAATGTTCCATTCATCTAAGAATTTGCAAACCGATAGGTTGTGAAAATTAGTACCACTATCCATTACTACCACGTTAGGAGTACCAAAGTTTGCAGATCAGTCCACTCGAATTCGTGTTTAATTTTTTCTACCTCCCTAATCCACTTTTCAGCGTCATCGATGTCAGGACGGAAAAGCGGGAGATCCACTTGCTCGGGCGCAGTTCTATTGCTTTTAATAGTTTTCGCCAATTCTCGCAGTAGGTCCTCCATGTTCGGGCAATGCTTGAGCTCGAATCGCACTTCTGATGTTAGCACAAGTACATAGTAAATCAAATTACCGAACAAGTTTGACACGTTTATTATGGATAATACAAGAATGACAATAATGCACTGCAATAAAACGTTCTCTCTGGTCAACCGCTTTTTAAGAGTGTCCCGGTCCTTCCCGTCTTCGGTCTAGCGCCCCTCATGCCTCGGTCTTATCGGTCCCCTTCTGCAATCCCTGGCGCCGGCCACCCAAGGGCAGACGAACCTGGTGTCGCTAACACTGTAATTTCAACAACTTAAAATATTCTGGAGCATTGAAGATGTTGGCACTAGATTAGGGACTATGTTATACATCATTAAAGAGTTCAAGGATTACTTACCAATAAATACCACGTTTATTAAACAAATAGCAAAGCAACTTTAGCAATAAAGTGAGTAAATTGAAATAATTTGGGCAATAACGTGTATACGTTTAAATTGTTCATGATATAAAATAATGTTTTCCAAAATATCAAACAAAGCTCATTAATAGTTTTTAAGAAGAAACATTATTTACTTATAAATTCCGGAAAAATAATTTTTACATAGCCACGCTATAACCATACAGACATATATTATCTCCGTATGTCAGTACTGTATCGTAGTAACCGGTAAACAAGATATCGAATTACCCTAGAATGCAGGAGATTAATTTATTCAGGACAACTGTTTCGGAAAGCCGCCAATAATGTTTACATTTCATTTTATAAATTCGCTACAGTCACGTTTTTGTCGGAGAAAAATGCTTCTGCTGCTGTTCTTCGGCATCCTAAGTTTTCATAATTGAGTCTATTAATTTGTAACTACTCGCCATTTGCGCTGGTCATAATGATGATCAACATGGCCACGTTTATGTTGACCCCAACATCCAGGCAGGCGCTCGTGCGATATTCAGTCCATCTGTAGAAGCCGAAAACAATGTGCTCTAGTGTGTCTACTTTAGTAGTGTCCTTCCCGAACCTTATCGCATAGTCCCCAAAGACGCCATGACCAGTCAACACTTGCGTTAGATAATAGTCAATATTACGGAACTCGCATTTGTACCACGTTGGCATGTTTGGTACAAGTTTTCTAGTCAACTGCGCTTTGCCAGTATTTACCTCCCACCTTGCTTTCAACTCGCAAACGCAGGCGTCTCCACATTTCTTTGATTCTTTTGTCCGCGGTTCCCAGAAACCGTCCTAAACACTGACGCTACTCTCAACATATGCCTCTGTGTTCTGTCTAAGATGTCGCGGTGCCGAGGTACTTCTTCACGTCAAAGATTCCAGACCATATGAGAGTTCCATACAGCAGAATGCTGTGCACCACTGCACGTGGTACAGGTCTCTTGCAACTGAGTGGGCCACTTATATTCGGCATTATTCTCGTGAGACTCGCCAGTTTGCTTTAAGTTCGAATGACTGTCTCCTTGACGTGTTCGCCAAATTTATCCCCCACCAATCAATGTGAAGGTAATATGGTCTTCCTTCCTTCCTGCACTATCGAGGAACGCGTCAGTTTCTTTTCTCCGGCACCAAGGTCAGCCCATGTTCTTCCATCTACTCACTGATCTGTTTCAAGCTTTAATTGGTGTTGTTCATGAGCATGTAGTCACCGGCAGCTCCCACAATTAGCGCCCGATCATTCGCGAAGGCAATAGTTGCGGCATCCACAACCAGCTCCAAGTCCAGTATACCGTCATAAAGAATGTTCCATAGGGTCGGCCCCAGACCCAATCCCGCGGATCACCGCACCCGTTATGCTGGATCACCCACTACATTTCGTAGGTAGCTAGAAATGATGTTAACCAGGTATTTATAAACTCTTTTTTCCCGGAACTTCCTGATGATCAGGCTATGACTAGCCGAGTTGAAGGCGTTCTTTACATCGATAGTTAACAGGATTCACCACCTGCTTTCAAGATTCTCTATGATTTTTATTGTTTCGTCTAGTACATGAGTGGTGGACCTGCTTTGCTGATGGCCTTTGCTTTCTCCTGAGGGTTTGCTTCTCCAGTCTGTTCTTTATCAGTAATTCCAATGGCCTGTTCATAGTATTTAGCACACACAAAGGTAAGACCTCGACACCTCCGGAGGTTTACAAATTTCCGGAATTAAGATTACTCTGGTCACCTTCCACGTATCTGGTATTGCTTAAGTTCTTAATTGAGCGTTTGTGATCGCTAGTGTCAGGTTAGGTAGGACACTTACTGCTATATTTATCCACTCCAGTTGCTTTACCATGCTTCATGTCAGTACCGGCATTCTCCAACTTAGCCAACATTGCCAAAGTTGGACATTAGGTTCCACATTTTCATCCTCCCAACTATCGTTTCCAATCGGGGAACAACTCCGTCGCGATAGCTTTTTTTCTGTGTCAATCTGATACGGTACAAATCCTCCAAGCTTCTTTGTAATGATTTTATAGGCTGATTCTTTACACAATTTGTATTCCCCCGCTCTCAACATTTCTCCGTTTGGATACTCTAGTAAGTCTTCTCCTGGCTAGGTTACACTGCTTCCTCTGTTCAGAAATGCTATCATTCCATCAGTAGAGAGCATTACTTCCATCGACAGTTCTGTCCTTTTTGCTACTTTTGAGGGCCTGTTGTACCATGTTTGTGAATTTTATATGTGTGGCTTTACAGTCCTTAACCCGTAAAATAAGCCCATTTATTTTATTTACAAATGACGCAGTTCGTGCCGAAAAGCGTCCAATATTAAGCAAAATAAAAGGAAAAGTTACCACTAGCAATTATATAAGTCTATCTGGAAACAGAGCTTATTACAGAAAATATATTCTACAGTGGTACCACACTTTTCAATGTTATGGTACCTACATTGAGCTCTAGAAGCTGTAGATCAATACACTCTTGTACATAGCAAGTTATCCATGTATTCGTCTAGGTGTTTTAGAGCTTTGTAGCATACTACCTTTTCAAAAACATTTGAACTTTATTTCGATATTGTGGACGAAGGATATCCCAATAGACTTTAATCTAAAGTAAAACATCTTCAAAAATAGGTTGTTGATAATAAGAATAATGGAATTTAGTGTTGTGATCAATTTAGAAAGCAATGATCAACTGTATATGTATAGATATTAAAGACAATTTTTCTTATTATAGGAATCTGTGGCACTAATTCCACCCCCCAATATAGAAGAACAGCTCGTTCTTCTATACCAATATTTAACTTCTTTGATGATTGCGCTCCTTTGAAGTTCAGTTTCGGTAATTCCTGCTCAGGATCCAGACCTGATATCGTTACCAAAAATTTAAGAAACATATAGGTAAGCATCATTGTTGTTTTAAAGATTGCCAAGAGGATAGTTTTTTTTTTTTGGTGCTATGAAATGTTGCGTGAAAAAAATAAACGTATTGCTTTTTAAACAGGACTGTTTTAAGAAAAACAATATCTTTAACAATCTTCTTAATTTTAAGAAATTATAGTTAGTTTATTAATATATTAGGCAGATGATTTTTGTACAACAAATTTTATTTTCAATTTTTAAATGAGTAAGAATAAAGATTCGGTAAAGTTTAGAGCGATCCTATGCGACTATATCTTCACTTGATTATTAGATAGATAATATTTGAAATAAAATTTTTGTGATATTGTAGGAACACAGATATGTATAAATTCACGGTTATTTCTGTTACTAGTTTTATTATAGTCCACCATATTAAACAAAATCATATTTTGCAAATTTGGTTTCAACTTCCTTTCAGCATTTCCAAATTTTTAAACTAAATTGTGTTAGAAATTCTATTGGCTTAAAGTAGGGAACTGTATGCGAACATTAATATTTTGCAATTTCGTGGCCTCATGTTAAAAAAATACTATTTCTTAGAACAATTTATAGTTAATTGCGTCAACAAATGTGGCATTGTAGCTGTTCAAACAAATTGCCACGGTGTAATAAAATTAACATTAGTTTTTTTTTAAACAGATTTTTAAGATATCGGGATGGGATTTTTGTGTACACTTGTATTAAGTAATAAATAAATAGGTATAAGTTTCTTAATACTAATGGATTTTCATTTAGATGCTGTTTATGTTGAGTTACCACTCAACTTTCTCTATTAATTTTGGTTTTGCAGTAATTGATATGCATAAAGTATAATTACATAGGATATATACATAGGTAGCAAATGTTTGGTTTGAAAAGAAGTTTAGATTTTGTAAATGTGAAAAAAATGTGAATATATGAACACCAAAGGAAAATAGGTAGAAATATCACGTGCAGTGACCGAAATGAAATTTCTTTATTACATATTATTATTGTTAAATTTATAGAGAAGTAAATTTTATTATATAATTAATTTATTATTTTAATCTATGTCACATGACATGTATGGTGGTAAATTTATAAAATATGCTATGAATCGGCGAAAATTTAGACATGAAATGTGGGTAGAGAAAATTTAATTTTGACGATATGAACATATTCCAAAAAATTTAAAAATTAATTTTTTTTGAATATTTATTAGATGATAAATTTCTAACTTGTAGCCGTTCAACTGAGTTAAAGTTTCTACATTTGGTCATACTAAAATAAACAGAACTTTGAATTTATTGAAAATTGTTATTTCTTTTCGTTTCCTGCAAGAAAGTAGAAACTGCTGGACCAAATCTTAACATAACCTTATGCCTCAGGTGGAAGCAGAGCGAACAAGTCAACTAAAAAATACCACGCACTCAATAAGACAATACTGGAACGTGCATGTAAAACTTAAACATTACGAAAGAAGGATGAAATCAAGATGAACGACATTGAGATGAAACATCTAAGAATAAAGATGAAAAAACAAACTGCTATATGAAGTACAGAAAATAGGGAGAGAAACGGAAAAGACTTTGGAAGAAATGAGAATAATGGCAAGAATTAGGAGAAGTTGAAGAAAGTGGACACAAGAGGAAGTAGAGTTTAGCATGACTTTTTTAAATTCCTTTTCCTATACTCGGTGAACTAGGTCTGCCAGTATATATTTTATATAGAAATTGATTAATCTATTTCTAAGACGAAGAAAGAAGTAATTAGAAGAAATAAGTGGTTGCAATAAATTTGTATCAATTTGTTTCAGATTGTATTTCCTATTCTTTCATAAGATGTCAGTTCCTGTGCTTTTATTTTCATCAATTGCTTTTTTAAATTGTTGTTTATGTTATGTTTAAAAATGTGTGGGAAAACATTGATTTTAATTAGGCATAATGCTCAACAAAATAATCACCTTGTTATAATAAATTAAAAGAAAGTGTGATACTTGTGGCGCCATCTGTCACGCAGATGATTCACTGTTAAAGTTCTAGGTGCTCTTATACGATGGCGCCTGAATCGTGTTAGAGCGGTATTTTAAGCTAAAAAACTAATCGTTACTTTTACTCACTTGTTACAATTCTCAGATTAAGTTTAGAAAGTAACTGTAATACCCTTATTTAAACAAATATCCCATAATTACATAATCGATTTAACAGAAATATGCACCGTAAGTTCATTTTTCTTTGGTTTGTTTAATGCTGTTTTATATATCTATGATCTACCTAATTCTCTTTTTTCAAACGGAAATAACATAATATAATAATTGTTAATTCTTCCTGGAAAGTATACACTTAAATACCGGTTTAATTTTAGCTGTATTGCGGTGATTTGGGGAGGTGTAACAGGTTTTATTATACAGTGTGGTAACCACTTATGGAATAAAATTATTCTTCATGTTATCATAGAGTTTTATGAAAAATGCTCTAACACCTCAATTTCTAATTTTAAAGATACGCCTTCTAAATGAAATTTGAAATATACAGGGAGATTCATGTAAGGGCAGCACAAACTAGATGAATCATCTTCCACAAAATGGGGTTTTCTTTTTATCTGACGGACATGTCCAAGTTCTCTAAGATGATGATCTGTTGACTTATCTCCGTCAACAGATCATCATCAAAATTTCTATATACACTCCGCCAAAAAAGTATCGCATAAACTAAAAAAGGGCGTTTATGAACCAAGATATTTTTATACGTTCACAAAAAGTTTGCCTCGTGTATGTGAACTATAAAAACACTAACAAAATAATGGAACTTAGCGTTTTTAATTTTTTTTTTTCTAAAAGAACACATTTAGAAAAATGCATATGTGTAAGGTTTGTTCAGTTGTTTATTGAAAGTCTTCCTATACGGACAAATTTGAAAGTGCGAAGTCAGAGTTCTGTACCAACGCTTTTAAAACTAAAATGAGCAATTTAACTTCAGAACAAGTGGCTGCTATAGTTGCTTTAATCGAAGATGGACGATCTCAAGCATACGTTGCTAATTTGATGAACATCAATCAGTCAAGTGTTTCTAGAGCCGTAGCCAGATATAGGGAAACAGGCATTTACAGTAGAAGACCTGTACCAGGTCGTCCAAGATGTTCTACTCGCCAATATGACCGCTATTTACTACTACAAGCATTACGTCGAAGACATGTAACTGCGAGACAATTGCAGAACGACTTGGCTAGAGTCAGAAATACTCGTGTGAGTACTCAAACTATTCGGAATAGGTTACGACAGAGCTAGAGTAGCTGTAACAGCCCCTCGTCTCACTAGAAACCACCGAGTGGCTCGCTTAAGGTTTGCCAGAGAACATGTAAATTGGAACATTAATGACTGGGCCAATATACTCTTCACAGATGAGTCAAGATTTGGTCTTTACACCTCAGATAGGCGTATCTCAGTGTACAGACGAGACGGTGAGCGCTATTCGCAGTGTAATATCAGACCTAAACCTAATTTCGCTGGTGGCTCTATTATGGTTTGGGGAGGCATCTGTTTAACAGGTCGTACAGAGTTAGTACCAGTAGACAGAGGTACACTGACTGCCCACAGGTATATAACGGACATTTTAGAAGAACATATAGTACCATATGCGCCAATTATAGGAAACGAATTCATGTTAATGCACGATAATGCACGACCGCATGTTGCAATAATCGTCCAGGAATACCTTAACGATGTTGGTGTTCCAGTTTTAGATTGGCCTGCGGTAAGTCCGGACATGAACCCTATCGAGCACGTGTGGGACCTCCTTCACAGACGGATACGAACCCAAAATGTTGCCCCAGCGGTCCTGCATGGACTAGAAAATGCTCTCCGTGACGAGTGGGAGAATTTGGATCAGGCTTATATACGGAGGTTAATCGAATCTCTGCCAAACCGTATGCGAGCGGTCATAAGAGCCAGAGGTGGCAATACTCAGTATTAAAAGCTACTGTTATGACATTTTTCTTTCCAAAATTATAATTTCTTGTTTTAATAAAAATCTCAAGTATGAGTTCTTGTTTTTATTTGGCCTGTATTTTATTTAAACAATCATAGAAATTATATCTTAGAGCGCATTAAAGTATATTTACAACTTTATGCTACAAACAAAGATTATGCGATACTTTTATGATTCAAAACTAAATTATGCGATACTTTTTTGGCGGAGTGTATATATATATATGACTTTGTGTTAAATATTTGGATTGTTTATTGAGGACGATATGTATTTCAAAAAGAGATAATTTACTAAAATGTTTCTGTCCGTATAGATGATACTGTCATACTTGCCCTATTCGAGAGCTCATTTTCATACGGAATATATAAAAAATATAATACCGTACATGTTGCATTTAAACTATGTTCAGCCCCCAATTTAAACTGAGATTGCGGTCTATGCTAGAGCTATCTTATTCCCGTGTATAGTATACGTACAGTATGTATGTACACAGATAAAAATACGGAGTTAGATTTAACACTGTTTCAACACTTTTCCGATGTTCCCTCGCGACCATCCGTTCAAGGAGCCTCCATTTAAGAGTGCAATATTTTACACCCCAACGGAAGAAACGTGGAGGCAATTTCATCCTAGAAATCGTGAATTTCCTTCAATAAGATGTTTCTCCTCTTACTAAGGTAAAACACACCGCTGGGAGGTTAATTGTCGCAGTGACAAGTGAAAATCCCTCTGCTACGGCAATAATAATTTGTTAAAAAAATCCCTAGAGGAGGTAATCTTCTCCGGAATAAATAAAACTATTTTCGCGTCAGATTACCTCTGTTGCGGAAGCTATATTCCCGGAACGGAGCTACTGAAATCCATATCAGAGGTAACTGCCTCCTTAGTAGATGAGATTACCACCGCCAAGGAGAGATTCTAACTCCATTTGAGAGTACATCCCCTCCTTGACAGACGAAAATGCCTCTGTTACGGAAACTATAGTTCCATAACGGTGGTCCTGAAATCCATATCGGAGGTAACTTTTTCCGAAATAGAAGAAATTATCTCTTTTACCAAGCGTTTCTAATTCCATATCAGAATTAATTGATTTGATAGCGAAGTTACTGGAAGCCAAAACGAAGTCAATTTTTTTCATAATACATGAAATTATCTACATATTTCCATTACGAAACCATTAATTCAATTTTGTAGTTACGTACCACAAACAAGTTTCTTTCACATCTTACGAAATGTGCATGGAAGACTGTGCTTTTCAAAGAGAAAAAATCTCTATAGAAGAGGTATAAACAACAAAGCCGTTTTGTTTCTTAGAATGTTTTATTTTTGAAATAGTGAAATTGTAACAATCATATAATCAAAAAATCAAAAGAGTGGCATAAGTGTGGTTATTACTATTTACACACGAATTGGCGAAATTCTGGGACTAGAGAGTAGATAATTATGTGTTAAATACATATACTAAATCAAACGTCATTTTGAAATGAAGAGTTTATATTAAGGAAACACGATCATGACATATACATAACGATAGCATGTTGACATACTACCTAGTATTACATGGTATATGTTAATAGGAAACTAACACATTTAATAAGAAATTAAAGAACAAATATGAAACTAAGTATGTGAACTTCCTTAATTAGGTAGGGGTTAAGTCAGGGTTATTCATTATATAGAACCAATATTAATATAATAAGTTTTTACATTCTACATAGTTTTTACTTAATTCAAACACACTATTACATTTTAATAATTTTCATAGTTTGCTATAGGATAAATATCGTTTTCATACTTTAACTGCAAACTGCAAGTAGTGTACAGAAAAAGAGATTATACAGCACAAGGACGTATGACCAACAACATGATATTCTGCTAAACATTTCACTTACCCGCTTTATCTACATCAAATTTGGTAATGTTCTGTCCTTCAACTTTCACCCACCTTTTGATATTCTGATACTTTAAGCGTAAATATATATTATATCACTTGTCTGCCATTTTCGTTCATACACGATGTGTATCTGTACATACATAACTATACGTCTTATGGCTATAAAAGGCAGGGTTTCTGCTATTTGACGCGATTTTTAAGTGGCTCCCTCAAACAACGTTTACGCATGCGTTCATCGACGAGCATTAACCGAACTACACTTTGGACAAAAAAAAATTCTCGAAAGGATTAATTTTTTCCTGTTCGGTGTAAAACTGATGGAAATAAATACGGAACTAAAATTACGTATTCTATTCAAACAAAAAAATAACTCCGATAAAAACGGAATACGACATGAATCGGATACATTTAACAGCGTTTAGTAGTTGAAATAAGAATAACTCTGATATGGAGAGAATATAATATGCAATGAATACATTTAACTGCGTTTGGGAGTTAGATATACAAATATCCGTGGCGGAAATAATAAGAAGGATGTTTTCTCCGTGTTGAAGTTAAAATAAAACGGAGGACACTATGAACCTCCGTTTCGGTAGGGATTTTGTCCGAAAGTGATAAAATGCCCACCGTTTTGTAGATATACAGCTCTTTTCTCTACATAAATCCTTCCGAATCGGAGACTCTGTATTTCACTCCGCTATATTTTTATCTGTGTACGTACCTGTACGAACATGGTTCGAACGTTGCATACCGTACGTGTATTGTTCATTCACGTGAAATCCGTAGCCAAGAGTTCCTTTCTTTTTTCTACAAATCGCCGAACGTATATTCACGTACCGTACGTGAATTACAAAAGTACACTCATGGACACCCAAAATGTCCGGTCTAAGCCACAGTGTAAGCGCAATGGTCCGTTCGGATATACTCGGGAGCAAAACACCCGCCCCGTCACTCTCTTTCCCAACGCCGCGGCAGCCGGTTATTCGCTTATGCGAATTTTAGTAGGCTCCCGGAAGGAAAGTAGATGTGTTGAGGGGAACTACGTATTCTTTTGGTGAAAATGTGATGTATGATTATGTTTTTAAGGATGATAAACGTTTAGTCACTTATCTTTTATCTTGTTTAGCATTCAGACGTTCTTTTCATTATAGTTCAGCAGAATTATAAAGGTTATTTTAATAATTCAAATTTTAAAATTCATTATTGAAATATAAAATGTATAATTGTTTCTGATTTGAATTGGGATTTTTGTTTTCAGTAATATTACGGAAATTATAATTAAACTTGAATCAGTTGTAAAGCATTTTGGTATAGAAAAATATTTAAACTTTCTGCAAAATATTAATTAGAGGGCAAAAAGGAACGTGTTGGTGTATTACAGATTTCAAGATGAATAGAAATAAGTCAAACTAATAATGAAATAAAGTATATTTTACTTTAAAATACAATAAAAATAATAAACAGTAATAACATTAACCCTCCATTAGGCGACATATAAGAAATGCACAGGCATAGGTCCGCTGGGCCTATGCGCGACTAATGAAGGGTTAAGGGCATATTTGACATATGCAGAGAATTTATAGGATAACTATAAAAAATGCAATAAATAAAACAATATGGCAGAATCTAGCTCGCTCTTCGGCATGTCTAGGTATAATCAAAGGTTTCTTGGCTGGTCTACTTGACACCAAAGGAGAATCTGAGCCGGTGACGCATCGTCTTTGTGCTGCAGTTGAGGTGATTCATTTCCAATATTCGTTGAGATGAAGTAAAGGGTGTTTCCCTGGCATGCCGGATGATATTTTTATCCTCTTATCTAGGTGTTGCACGTTGTACAATTTTTGGTCTTGTTTTTAAAAATCTTAAAAAAGAACAAAAAACTGTATGTGTCTTCCCACACTTGTGCAAAATAAAGCCGATACAGCCGATACGAAACCTCTATTCAATATACAAAAAATTTCATGACTCACAATCAGATACCTGGAATTGGCGGTAATGCCTACAAAAACTTGTTATTACAATAAAAAGCCGTTAAGAGGAAGCGGATAACATTTTGTCTTAATATTTTAAATGCAAAATATACCAAAATACCGGTATTCATATTAGTGTAATATTATTAGTTTTGGTAAAACAGGTCGGTATTGCAACCGCTAATCATATTGCTTAAATGTAATACTCTTAAACAATATATTTGGATTTCATAAACATTATAAGAATTATACCACCGTAGAAATAAAGAACAATTAACCAAGTTTTAAACGAATGCAACTTACCGATAAATTTACTTCATTCGCTATTTCTAACTGTGACATACCCGTATTTGCCAAACTCACAATCACTTTTCGCGTTTCAATTTTGGCCTAATCTTCTGCCCATGACTAGTTATTAAAACAAGGAAAAAGTATAAATTGTGCTAAAGTTGTATGTGAAATAGCGCAATGAACGTCACCCGCATATCTTTCTAAACCGCTACGAAGCAAATATAATACATAAATATGGGTAATTCACAGCTGCGTTTAGCCTATGCATTAGACCGGCCATTTTGGGTGTCCGTGAGTGTACATGTAGTCCCTATTTTAATTCACGTTAAGTTCGACGTCAGTGCTTTACCCATAGACATGATAGACTGCTGATATTGAACTCAAAACTGCCATCAATTGAAATGCGCCATATTGGAATACAGGCGTCATCAATGACGTCGGTACCATGGTGGATATTCAAATAAATAAAGTTAAGGATATCAATAAATTTTAATAGCACTTGGAATTTGTAATAATTAGTAGCATATGTTAGATTTTATCCTATGTATTTTATATGGCATTGTTTTTTTTATTAAAGTTGTGGACAACTTAGACCTATAAACAGTTTCTAAACTTACGATTAACTGGTAACATATACTTCATTCGTTGTCAGGTTTAATAAGAGAGAAAAGAAAAAATTTCTTTCAACGCCATATAAAAATACGTAGGAAAAATCTAATACAAGTTTCATAAGATCTTCACGACTTGTCATAACAATCCAACATTGTATGTTGTCTTTAAGAGTAAATAATATACTGCGGTAGTTGTTGTATAATTTATTGATGATTAAATAATATTAGTTTACTTAATTCCTTCCTTATTGATTTACCTTGTATTTTTTCTGTAAACTTCTTGGCTAAATTATGAAATCTAATTTTGCTATAAGACGATATTATGGTTTTACTTAAAATTGAAACACGAGTTTCTTCCAGAGGTGACATATCTAACAAATGATGGGATAAACTAGAAAAAATGTTTTGGGGAATGTGAGTTGATAGTAAATAAACAAAAGTCGTTAGGAAATTTTCTTCTTGTGGAATCTTGTTTCCTGTCAAGACCATTACTTTCCGAATTGGTTTTTCGGTGAACTGGCAAATATATCGTACCTCCTTTGATGATTAGATTTACCTAAGAAATAGTGCAGAAAATTTAAAGAAATATATATGTTATACATCATTTATTTACCTCTACCCTTTGTTTTCAGGAATATCAAGTGATTCTAAATAAAAATATACTTTTTTAGATTTTCTTTGTCCGAATTCAATGTTGGAATAACTCCCTCTTTAATTCGCACAATCTGTCCCGCTCTATAAGAATCCTTTTCGAGGAAATGTAATGAACAAACATATGCACGCTTACTTTTGCTGGGATTTATGGTAGTCCCTGTAACAGTAATCCACACAACAATGTTTGGGCATTCTATAAAAAATTATTTCACATAGAAACACCAAGTATTATCATAATTTCAGAATATATTTAAGCTGTGGCATTATTCTGCAACTTACATATGAAAAGTTAGTTCTCCGTCATCTTTGTAACTATTGCTTTTGCAGGATTTTACATGACACGATGGCATCACTTTTTTCAGGAAAAACTACCTGGATTAATTATCACATAAGCCCAATTATTAATGCTATAATATGCATACTTACAAATAAATCAAAAATATTCGGTGAATAATTTATAATATTAAGAAATAGTCCGGGAAATAATAACACAAAGAGAGTAAATAAAACAATCGATCTACAACACATCTACAAGGTTAGGTAATACCAGTAAGACTTGTCAACTTGCATAAAACTTAACGTGGCTTAACACAAAAACTTCCTATAGAAAACTAACGTAAGCATGATGCTACATGAATCGTGACGCAAGTAATGACGCCTGTATTCCAAGATGTCCTGTCGATTTTTGATGGTGCGCCGTAGCGATGCGCATACGGTTCATTGGCAGTCTATCAGGTCTGTGGCTTTACCACGTCAATTATAAGTGAGTCCGAACGTTCGGCTACACAGGTAGTTCAATTCACGTCTCAAAACTGAAAAAGCATAAACTGCCTCCAGTGTATGCTTTTTCAGATAAAATTGACTCGCCAAAAAATGGCATTTAATTTTTCGTTGAAGAATTAGCGATAATAGTTATTATTTTGAATGAATAGGATACAAATAAAAAAAAATTACAACGTAAAATAAGAAGAAGAATGTGGATACATCCCAGTTTATTAACGAGAAAAGAAGAAGGCGAATACCACACTTTATAGCGCCATTTGATAGACGACAATGGTTAAGCACAGAGGTGACTCCTTGTTTAACCATCGTAACAACGACGATATTCTCTGTAACTTATTTATTTATTTATTTATTATATATAAAGATTATGATTACGAGTTGGGTATACTGGCACATTAATTTTAAAAAGTTGAAGTAAGTCCGAACAGTTGATGAATCCATTAATAACCTTGTAGAGTACGGTAAGATCTGCCACCAACCTGCGTTTCTCCAGTGGCATCATGTTGGTAAAGTACAGATTATGTGTGTAAAACTGAAAAGTCGGAAGGTTGGTCTTTTTGTTTAGATAAAAAATAAATTTCTTTTGTATAGCCTCAAGGCGAGATATATAGGGAACATACTGTGGGTTCCATACCGCTGAATAGTAATTCAAATTAGATAATACATAAGCATTATAAATAGATATCATACTCCTAAGATTACTAAACCTATGAGTCAACCTGAATATGAACTCCAGCATTTTCCAACCTTTCTTACATATATACTCTGCATGCCCACCAAAAAGAAGTTTATCATCGAACACTACGCCCAAATCCTTCACAGACGCCACCGCCGCTATTTCATGACCCGAAAACTCATACGTATAGACAACCCTATTTTTGTTTCTTGTGAATGTTATCTTCTGACATTTACTAAAGTCTAAAAATAAGTTATTATTTAGACAGAACTGATAGAACCGATCCAAGTCCTGTTGCAACAGTACACAATCGTCAATAGTACGGACCGCTGTATAAATCTTGAGATCATCAAAATTTTGACCATTTAAAATAACTACCTACATCATGAATATAAATCAAAAATAACAAGGGACCCAGATGCAACCCCTGTGATACCCCTGAAGGAACCGAGCAGAAGGAGCTCTCATTGTCTTCGTATTCATAGTCACAGACTAAATATTCAAGTAATATATTATGGTTTATACGATATTTTGCTTCTCGATTTGTCAATGTCACTGTATTTGAAAAAGGCCTTTCTCGGATTAGTATTCCGTCGTTATTTTGCATTAAATAGTAGAATTTTGTGAACCAATCCAAGAATGTTCCCGCAGCAAACGTTCAAGGACCGTTTATAATTTGAACAGAATAGTTAGAATAATTGTTTAGTATTGGTTTATATGTAATGTAAATGCTGTATCCCGTTGTTATATAACTACTACGTATGTAGGTATAAACCACCTTTATTATATGCTTGGGTAGTTTCTTTTAACACAATCATCATTACTGCATATTAAAAATAAGTTTGGATGCAAGATATAAGTACAATCATGCCACAAATAGAATCATGCGCCAAGACAATGCTAATACCTTTTTTTTTTCGTGATTTATATAATAATCTTATCCACAATAGAATTTTTTCTAGGCTTCCTAAGCAACATTTGGTGTCGCATAAAAATTGGTACAATATTCGCGCTAGAAATGCTGCATTCATGAGAAGAAGGAAGGTAAGATGATCTAGGATCGCTAAAGCTCCAAAGTGATGAAATAAAGCTGTTCGACAAAAATTAATATCTTGGTGTCATTCCTGACTTACTTATTGGAATCGACAGTTTCAGAGAAGTAAAATCAGAGCCGAGACAACACTTATGTTGGTAGAAGAACCCGTGGGAAAGGATGGAGTTTAAGACCAAATATGATGTATTGGACATACATTACGGTGGTCAGTTCCATGATCACTTATGCATCAAAGAAGGAGAGTGAACAAACTACTATAGGAGAGAGAGATTCGCCATTTTTTTCTTTTTAATTTCTTTCTTTCGCGATTCATGACTGGCCGCAAATTCTTCTTCCATCTTACTCTTTGTCAACTCTTTGCCTTCGTTCCACTTTTGTGAGTTATCATAAGTTGGTTACATGGTTACTTGTGTCAGAGTATCTTGTGTATCAGTCGATCACTTTGTAATTTACTGTGTGGTTTTTCTTGTTGTTACAGATTATAGACTTTTGTTAGTTATAGGAGGTTATAGTGTGAGAATGCGAATTTTATACTTTGTGAACCGTAATTTTAAAGATGTTAGTGTTACAAGTAAACGCAAACAAATTATATGGAAGCATGTATAAGAACAAATGAGTGCTTAACCAAATTTTGCGAAAAAGGCTGGTCATTTGATGTTACCCTAGCAGCACAAGAATCGGCATGATATCGGCTAAGCTTCGCCGATATTGCTGACCGATGTCGTAATTATAGCGGCCGCTGATATCATACCAATACAAAATGTGAACATTTTGCAATATTGGTTCGATATCGAAATTCCAATACTTATCCGATATCGAAATTCCAACATCTATCCGATATCGAAACTCCAATACCTATCCGATATCAATACAATTAAAATTAGATACAATATCATCAGTAGACCGATACATGATTGATACTTACCCAACGTTTTCTATGCTCCGCCGATAAAGTTTTAGTCGTCCTGGGATATCGCACCGATATTGGTGTGATGACTAATTTCTACATATAAGCATGTAGTTTGTCTATCCACGATAGTGGATATTTATACAGGCTGTCCCAAAAGTAGTTCCCGAAACGGAAAAGGGTTATAAAGGGTATAATTTCGAGTCAAATTAGCCCCATATGTGATTATTCAATTCTAATAAGGTTTTTGCGAGTTTTATAAAGATCTTCCACAAAAAACGTTCATAAAATTATAGGCAAAAACAGTAGTTTTTTGTAATGTTAGAATTTAGAAAGAAATTAGAAACCATCAACGTCTTCTGAAATATCAAAGCCGTTAAACAAAAGGATGTACCTTTGATAATATCACAATGTTTAATTTCAATTTAACTTCATTAAAAAATAACTTCATTCTTATTGTCGTACTCTTTTGTTTATTGATAATTTAATGAACGTTTATATGAAGGAAGATTTTTAGAAAAAATAAATGATTCGTAAACTATGCATCGAATAATAATCACACCTAGGATTAGTTCGACTGGAAATGACACCCACTATAACACCTTTGTGTTTGAACATTTAATTTCTGGGCAGTCTCTATAGTCATATTCATATTGAACAATGCGGAAAAAATACATCAGATTCATAATCACATTGCACATGTAATATTTTTCAAATTATTTGCCACCATTTTCTGTGTATAATAATTCCTGACAAAATAGATTATTGTTATTATGCGCATAAAATAATATACATAATGAAGGAAATACTTTATGTAATAGAAAGTAAATAAAGCAATAAATTTCAAGAAAAAGTACTAATATAAAAATACTTAATATGTTTATTTATGAGTCATTGACACAAATATTTAAAGACATAATTAATAAAAACAAAAACTGAAAATAACTAGGAAAACATGAAACCGAAAACAAACTCAATATGTGCATATTTTAAACGAAAAGTAATTTAACATTTGTTACAGTTTAATTTTTTACAAATCAATAACAACAAAAATTCTAAGTAATACCTAGAAAAATCCAATCGTCTAAATTATTCGTTCGCTAAAGACGTTATATTCTTCTTCCTTTCTTTTCTGCCCCCATCTCATCTATTGATATTCGTCTCTGTCCCATCCGGCTGTTTGACTCTAATTGCTTCTGTAAATAAAATAACAGTTTTGATATATAGAGTTACAATAATAATGCATGTAACATTACCTAGAAATACTATGTAGGTATATTTCCGATTTATCAAAAGCTTCTTTAGATTGTCTTTATTTTCATGAATAATTTACATTAATACTTTTCGAGAGGATTTGTTTTAATATTAGATATATGCTTCCTTTAACGTACTTCCCCCAATTAAGCACCACATACGTATCTAAAAAAAAGTGTTTTTCTTCAGTGTATATATTCAGCATCGTATAAAAGCTTTAATTTGTCTGAAGTACGCTTGTCATTTATTTTATTCTATTAATGCGAAACGTTTTTACGCTACACATATTGTAGCAATGCTTTCACGTAAAATAAGAAATTTACAAGCGTCTTCCATTTTGTTAACGCTGCATATTTACACATTAAATGAGTACTAATCATTAAATTAAATTACATACTTGATACATACATAAAACATTATTCATAAAAATTTCCTTACCTTTATAAGCTTCATTCATCCATTTTGTAATGTGCACAACGCTTACTATAATGCAGCGAGAAAATAAATAATGGCAACCACTTCACCTGATCGTCATGCTCACACTGCAATAAGGAACGCTATGATGGATTGTGGTAGGTGGTGGTGGTAAGATATTGCGCGTAGATCCAACTCCCATAAACATTGCGTTTAGATGCCAATTTTTATAATCACGGCTGGGTTAGAAAATTGCATTTGCATATTCTTAAGTTATAAATCGCTTCACCTTCTAAAACTGTTTTATAGTCGATATTAATTTTAATTTCACAATTGATGTCTCAAACGTTGAAATTTTATATCTGAACGCTCTTGTAATGCGGTTATATTTCAATCAACCAGTCCGTATAGATTTAGGATATTAGCCGACTTCCTATCGTCAAAAAAACGACAATAGTCAAATCCATATACCTCATTTCTATCAATATCGCAGCGGCGTTTATTAATGATATCGCCCTGATATATGTCTTAAGTTTCCAGCCGATGATCAGCCGATACATCAAACGTTCAACCGATATTTTACCGATAATGGATCTTTTGTATCGCAGTGATATCGTATACTGGTAGAAAGCCGATATCGGCACAATATCTTTGATATCGACCCGACACCAGGATATCGGCCCTATATAAAGCCGATCATTAGCCGATGATTTGTGCTGCTAGGGTAGGATTTAATTTTTTTTTATATTTTTAATTTATATTACATATATACTCATTAAGAAATTACGTGTATGTATATCTAGACAAATAAAACCGTACCTGTTTTTTGTATATTGTAATTGAATACAATTTCTAATTTTGAAAATAAAGAGACTATTATGTCTATTAGTGATGTAAAATTCTCGTTCATAAAATAATTGAGAATATTCTCCGCACTGAGAATTATCTGAGAACGAACTTTATGACTACTCATGGGTGACAAGTACCTACGTATGTAAATACAATATGATAGATAGAGGAAAAGCAATTTTTTCTTATTACATCACTGAGAAAAATAGATAATAAAAATAGAGACAACTAACTATAGTAACTATATAATTAGTTGTATTATAGTTATATTAGAGCGTATAATTTTTCTGATAAACAGTAATACATGGGTGAATACTGGGTATTAGATAACGTATTATTGTCCTTGTGTTAATATCATTCATTATATTTATAATACCTGGTAACATCTCTTTTTATCTGTCATGGAATGAGAAAATTTGTTTACGCATAGAACTAGAAGAGTATACCTAACTTAAATATCATCTGTATCACATCCCACTTTCCTCATACTCACCAGAATCGAGGACATTTTCTTCACGGTCACATACTTGATATTGAAAAAATTTTCGCGTTGAGAATCTTCCTGCCTTACAACATAAATTATGTCTACGAAAACACAATTTGAAAAAAAAAAAATTCCATTGTATGCACCTTACCTTAGAATTTGTATTTAAACTGCCTGGTTTGTGCATTGTAACAAATTTGTTTCCCTTAAAGGTGAAGTTAGACACCAATAAGATATTTTACTCCTAAAATAAATTGCCGAAAAAGGTGGACATTTACGCTTTCTCCTATAACCGATTTAATTATAGTATAGTCTTCGCTCATTTTAAATTTCGCCACTCCATCTTTTCCAGCGCAGTTGCCCACTCGGTAACTTTTGACATTTTCGAAGTCACTGAAAATCGACGACAAATTTCATTCATAAATACGACTATCCTTACTGGAATGTTACCTATACTGTGCTCGTGTCCTCCTGTTGTGACGACAGCATCATAAACAGCTACTTATTATAATAGTAGTATAGTGGCGCGCTTTTTCGTACATACAAACAGCAATTATTTTGTGCGGAAACACTAAATGATTTGTTCACACGAAATTATGTCTACTTTCTACGCATATAACTTGCAATAGTTACGTTGTTACTAGTTCAATAGTAATCATGGACCAAAGAATTAATTTGTTAGCGTTACCGCAGTCACACCTATCGGCATTAATAACATAATTAAATGTGGTTAAGTAAACTAATAAGTTTAGGCCATTTTAACGTCAATGCAATATACAGGGTGATGGGTAACTTCTTCTCATAATTTGATTATCTTTAAGCCCGGCTGATAGCCCAGTGGTTTGTGCACTTGGTTATCAGTCGTGAGGTCCAGGGTTCAAATCTCACTCTGGTCAATTACGATAACCGGTATTTTCCGGGGTCGTAATGATGATTAGGAGGGAGATTTGGCTCTGCAGGGGTGCCTGATAAGCACAATATGCTTAGGCCTTGACAACCCCCTTAAATAAAATAAAAAAAAAAATCTTCACTAAAATACTACGCACGGGACGCCACTGGGCGGCCCCCTTTAGTACTAGGTCGAGACTCCGAGGAGTGAGTAGAGGAGACCGGGGCAAGTTGGCGTAAGGAGCACATGAGCCAAATGCGTGTAAATTTGCGCGCGTTTATTTTAAATGTTTAATCGTAAGACAGCACGATTATTGTACTCTTCTCAAGACCTCTGGAAATATCATTTGGTAAGGCACTAGATTGATTTGTTAGGTACTGTAGGTGCTATGTCAATGACAAGATCTGGTCCCTGAAGCGTTTATGCATCTATCACACCGCCTAACTTTCATTGAAACATTTTATTGGTTTGTTTCTTTAATCAAAATCTCTCTAGCACACATCTAAATGCAGAACAATATTCAAGTTTGTAGTATTTTTTAACTCTTAAATTGCGACAGAATATTCCTTTAGCTGTATCCTGCTGTGTTTTCGAATATTATTTCATTATATGCTAAAAACGAAATATAGTAAATTTGACCTTTTTCTCACAAAAATATTGAACAATAGGACATCTATCGGTACCGTGATTGCAATGCTAGTAATCCCTTACATGAATGTAAGCTGTGCTAAGATTCTGGCTTTTTACGTCTTTTGCCACCAAGTTATTACTACTCCATATGGTTTAGCTTTGGGAATAACCTCCAAGATTTTCCAGATGTCTTTCGACAGGTCTAAAAGGAAATCTTTGCTTTGTGAGAAAACTTTTCCAATGCGAAAGGTGTGCTTTCGGAGTTACAGTAGATCCTTGTTTATATATCCCTGTATAGTTTGAAAGTAACTTTAGTCATCTAAAAAAAGTACTTCCAAATGATGCAGTAATTATAAAGAAATATAAAAACAAGGAGCAGATTTGAGCGCACCATTTCCGTGAACATACACTTGTTTATTCGAAATTCGTTTTTATTGTTTTTTTTTTAAAAAATCTGACGGTTTTAAAATATATGGGTAACTATGAGTTAAACAGTAACAAATATTCAGAAAATATGCCCCACAAATTTTATTAAAAGGATACCCATTAATAATAAGTGGTATAACTGGTACTGACGAGACACCCGATATATCTAAATACCATGTCTAAATATAAATATCTTTTTTTTCTAGGAAAATAACTAGAGCAACTCAAATATGTTGAGAATTTCAACTTTATTAAATCAGTTGAAAGAGTCGACAGATATATAGAAAATAGTTTTTTGGCACATACCGTTACAGATTTGCAAAATAGAAAACAAATTGTGTACCTATGGAATAATACAAATATGCTAACATTTTTAGCTGTCATAATAAGAAATTTTCACAACGTAATATGATTTTCAATGAACCGGTTGTTACAATTTTCAGATAGAAGAGAAACTAGAGTTATTTCATAATGAGTAATCAGTTTCGTATTTCCATTGCTTGCTTCTTGTGGTTAGCTGTAATAGCCTTGCATAATCTATAATATCTTTTAACTTTTTGCAACTACATAAAGCGTGTATGTACCTATTATAAGATTTCCCATAAATTTATAGAAAATTTGAAATGTTACGGACAAGAATATACGCATTTTTAAGTATACTTATTTATTGCGCCGAGGGTAATAACTTTATGGTAAATTTCAATAAATGACGTTGTTTCTCTTTTTTCGTTTTTCATGTTATTTCACTGAAAGATACACAATTGTATTCTTACTTTACATACGAATTGAAAGAACTTTCCATTTTGTTCTTACATTAGCTCTATTTTAAAAACTTTGCGTAAAAATTTAAAAATGGCAAAAGAAAAAATTTATAAAAGAATAAACTGCCCTAAAGTGATAGGTACATCATGGTGTCAAAAATACATTTATAAGTAAGAAGAAAATAAGCAGAGGTACATACATACAAAGATGACACACAAAACACCGGTACTAGCATATGGAAGT
Organism: Cetonia aurata; assembly: GCA_949128085.1. Lineage (NCBI taxonomy): Eukaryota > Metazoa > Arthropoda > Insecta > Coleoptera > Scarabaeidae > Cetonia > Cetonia aurata. The sequence goes on from OX421882.1 coordinate 33,751,337, forward strand.
AAATCATGGGTATAAAATAACAGTTTAAGAAGTGGAGTTCAGGCGATGGAGAAAAAATAATACAATAGGGACGCAGGAAATTAAATAGGTTAGTCATTTAATGAGAATGGAAGAAGAAAGGTCGGTGAACGTTTTATGCGGGATCGATGACGAAAATAACAAGAGGGTATGTTGGAAGAAAAACACAATGGTTTAAACGAAGTATAAACAAGTTTGCAAAAGATAGAGGACAGGCTAGTCACCTTTACGCTTAACGGGAAAGAAGGTTGCGATTATAAATAGGTGTTTCTTTTTAATCGCCCCGTACAAATAGGTCGAAAGATGTAGAAGATATTAAAAAAAAATGTTTCAAACGAAAATTGTATGGTTTCGAAGAGGCCATAAACTGATATCACTGATTTAGCCTGGAACTGTCATTTGAAGGTCATAAAAGCCACGTTAAATTTCTTAAATGGAACAGCCTATATATTATCGCCGATTCTTGTGGCTCATCTCAAGATCTTTTCAAAACACTTATTGTGACAAAGTACTTCGTGTTGTAAGATGATCAGCTTACGTCTCGGCACTCGGTTGATCCGGCCGATGAAGGCGAGTAATCGGCGTTGCTCTATGAGATGGTTGCATTAAAGTCACATAAGCTGTTTATTTTTATTTTACAGCAAATGCTTAAAATACTAGACATGCTGTTAGACACATAATTGCAAATGCATCAACTGTTTTTTTGAGAACATTGGTTGGAAAACTGTCTCATGCTCGTTTGATACGGTCTTTAGGTCTTCAGTTATGGTAGGTGCGCCTGCAAAAGTTTAAAGAAAACTTTTAGAGACCCATAAGAAAAAATATGGTGATGTTAGATCTGGCGACCTTGGAGGTCATGCAATGTGACTACCTCTTCCAATCTAATGGCGTGGATAGGGTAAACCTAAAAGATCTCTTACAACGCGTGCATAATCTGGAGGTGCACCGTCCTGTTGGACTGTATTTACATCGATAATTTCCTACATCCTTGCAATGGGTCTCGTAATATAAGAAAGTATGATTCTCCAGTAAGTAATACGATTATAAAAATTGTAGGCCCCGATAATATGACCATCTAAAATATCGTGTCAAACTATAAAGGCTTATTCTCACTATCGATTAACGAACGGTCAATTCACAGGTCGGTCACGGTCCAGTCAATTTTCAATGAATTCACACTGGCGTTCTACCGGCAGACAATTTGGTGTTTGAAGTTGTGTAAAAATATTCTCCATATCAAGTTTGATCAAAATTGCACATATTTTGGACGAAGAAGAGAAAGAAAATCAAATCAGGAAGAGAAAACGTTTCCGGTTTCATCAAACATTAAAACGTAGAAACATTGAAGGAGAATGTGTCTCATAACTCGACGAAAGTAAATATTTTAAATATTTCAGAATGTCAGTCAAATAATTTAATGACATTCTTCGAGCAATGAAAGATGATATTAAAAAGGAAAATACATTTCGAGTAGCTACATCTCCAATGCGGAAACTGGCAGTCTGAGGTAAGTAGATACATATCTGATTTTCAAATCTGCATACACATGCACTAGCAATACATATATCAAGTATTCCTTCAAATGATCGCCGCCATCACATGATCGCAGGGATACCACATGTGTGAATATACTGCTATGAAATGCATATGTTTAGTAAAAAAGAAATTTTGCTTTGATTGTGACTGGCCCGTGACTTGATCGCTCGTTGATCGATAGTGTGAATAAGCCTTAATCTTCCACCGACGCTGATTATCTACATGACGAACCCAATGCGGATTAATATTGGAATAATAGTGACTCTTATGCCGATTTATCATAACATTGCTTTATGATGTAGTCGTAACACGAGGAGAAAATATGGGGTCTAACTGAATTTTTTCTATAGCCCATCTGCAAACTGTGAGACGAAGAATTTTGTCGTTATGGGAAAGATCCTGATTAAGTGAAATATAAAAAGGATAAATAATATGATTGACATGTAAAATTCTACTTACAGTTGCAGCAGACACATTTAATTCACTACTAATTTTGCGTTGGCTAATGGCTAAATTCATTAATACCATTCTTAGTATGGTTACGGTAATGACATTGTCATTATCTAATGCTTTTTAGAACGTTTGCGTTTCATCTGCCACGCTGATAATTAATAAACAATAAAACAAAATAAATCAACCATTTGTGTCTAGTATACTGTTTTGGTCCGTGAAATATTGAACATGGTCAGCGGATCACCTTCTGAATTCAAAATTACTAGCGCAAAGCGTACAACCGATCATAACATGCTAGATTGCTACTATCCTTTTTTTTTACCTTCATGGGCAGGTTTACCCCATAAGGCAACTCAGTCATAAGACCTATTATGCCCCCATGATGCATTAGTCTTCTCGACCTTGGTCGAGAGTAAGTTTACTTAGACTGGGTTCGTCTAACCGAGCGACCCCTAAACAACTCCGTCTCTCCCTGTCCACTGCCGGGCAGTCGGCAAGGAGGTGCACAGGAGTTTCTTCTACTCTCCCACAGTTTCTGCACAGAGGAGAGTCTACTCGCTCCATGCGGTGTAAGTGCTTTTTCAATGCGCAGTGCCCAGTTAGGACTCCCGTAAGCAGTCTCAGTCTGCTCCTGCTCATAAAGACTACCTTGCAGAGTCTTTCGTCGCCCAGATGGAACCCGATGGTTTTGCAATGTCTCACGCCGGCTAGTCCATTCCAATGGGAGCGGTGACTAACAGCGAGTTGAGATCTGACAAAAGCTTTGATACAGCCATAAGAACTCTCACACGACGGTTCTGGACCTGTGAATGGCCGTTCACCTGAGCCTCTAGCTAGGTTGTCAGCAATTTCATTGCCTTTGATCCCAGAGTGGCTGGGCACCCATCTCAACGTAATGCTGTGATGTTCCGCCAATTCTTCGAGCTTTCTACGGCACCCCAGTACCACGTCGGAAGCGAATTTGATTTGCCTGCCGATCCATTCTCATGCGGACAGTTTAAGATGCCCTTTGCGCAGGTCTGGCCAGCTATTACTTTAGCCCGGAAAATGGAGGTGGAGTCCCCTAAACTGATGGCTTCGAGATTTCGGCCTGTGCCATTCGGCGTCTTCGAGGCATCCACAAACCAGCGATGACAACCTCGCCTCGGTTTGTCCACATAAGCTTTGGAGGTTTCAGGCTGAAATATACGCCATTGAGATATGTGTTAGAGCGATTTCGGATAAAAGCAGAATATTAAAAATTTTCAGCGAGAGTCAGGCAGTACTGAAAGTACTAGAGGCGCATAAATGCAACCGGAGGCTGATCTGGAGCTGTAAAAACACCCTAAATACAGTGGGGACGGCTAACCTGGGTACTCATTCCTTCATCGCAATGAGGAAGCAGACACTCTTGCAAAAAAGGGTGCTGCGGAGCCTTTCCAGGGACCAGAACCTGGCGTTTACATACCACTTACGGTAGCTAAATAACAAGCAATTTTACTTAAAGCGTTTCTTTCGGAAAAGTGTTTCTATGGGTTGAATGAATTTTATCAGGATTCGTTTGACGGTTAGGCCGTTAACCTGCCTGAATATTTGAGTGCACACGCCCACTGTGTACTATATTTATGTTTATGTTTAATGTCTTTATATTTACTAGTTATATTTACTTATTATATTTACTAGTTTTTTACTAGTTTTTATTACTTATTATTATTACTATTGCTTTAACTGTATACTTTTAATGTTTTTATGTGTTCGACACCTTGGGTAATTTGAATAAATACTACTACTACTACTACTACTACTGGTTTGGTATATGCGAAAACGTGCATTTCACCTAATCACGTCATAACCAAGAAACTACTTGAATTTGACCGTAAAAATGTCAAAGTAATAATTTTTGTATTCACAGGTTACTGCAAACTCAGAACTACTACATACACAGGTAAAAATATAGCGGAGTGAAATACAGAGTCTCCGATTCGGAAGGCTTTATGTAGAGAAAAGAGCTGTATATCTACAAAACGGTGGGCATTTTATCCCTTTCGGACAAAATCCCCACCGAAACGGAGGCTCACAATGTCCTCCGTGATATTTTAACTTCAACACGGAGAAAACATCCTTCTTATTATTTCCGCTACGGATATTTGTATATCTAACTCCCAAACGCAGTTAAATGTATTCATTGCATATTATATTCTCTCCATATCAGGGTTATTCTTATTTCAACTACTAAACGCTGTTAAATGTATCCGATTCATGTAATATTCCGTTTTTATCGGAGTTATTTTTTTGAATACAATACATAGTTTTAGTTGCGTATTTATTTCCATCAGTTTTACACCGAACAGGAAAAAAATAATCCTTTCGGGAATTTTTTTTGTCCAAAGTGGAGTTCGGTTAATGGTCGTCGATGAACACATGCGTAAACGTTGTATGAGGGAGCCACTTGAAAATGGCGTCAAATAGCAGAAACCCTTCCTTTTATTGTTTAGCCATAACACGTATAGTTCTGTATGTACAGATACACATCGTGTATGAACGGAAACCGCAGACAAGAAATATAATATTTACATATTTACGCATAAAGTATCAGAATATCAAAAGGTGTTGTGTTTATTTGATTAGGTGCTAGCAACAGTCACCTTACTTTGATTATTATACATAACTGGAAACCGCATTAATAATGAGATGAAATGAAATGAATGCTGTATAGTTTTATATCTATATAGTAGGAATATCATAATACTGATAATTCGTTTAGCTACATAAATATGATACTATAGATTTTGTCGTAAAGATGGCGCTACGCTTGTTTCATAATCTTTGTACTTCTTACTCAATGTAAATTGTGATCGGTAATTGTGACTTCGTTTTGCTTTCCAGTAACTTCGCTATGAAATCAATTAATTCTGATATGGAATTAGAAACGCTGGCTAAAAGAGGTAATTTCTTCTATTTCGGAAAAAGTTACCTCCGATATGGATTTCAATAGCACCGTCATGGAACAATAGTTTCCGTAATGGAGGCATTTTCGTCTGTCAAGGAGGGAATGTACTCTCATATGGAGTTAGAATCTCTCCTTGGCGGTGGTAATCTCATCTATTAAGGAGGTAGTTACCTCTGATATGGATTTCAGTAGCTCCCATTAACCCCCCAGCGGTGTGTTTTACCTTCGTAAGAGGAGAAACATCCTCCTTATTGGAGGAAATTCACAGTTTCTAGGATGAAATTGCCTCCACGTTTCTTCCGTTGAGGTGTAAAATATTTAACTCTTAAATGGAGGCTCCTTGAACGGATGGTCGCGAGGGAACACCGGAAAAGTGTTGAAACGGTGTTAAATCCAACTCCGTATTTTTATCTGTGTAGAATGGGACCGGCTATGTTTGGAAGACGAAGAGGCATTTGAGCATATCTTCTGCCACTGGCCCGCCACAACAAGAATCAGACATGACATCTTTGGGAAGATTGACCATTCCCTAGAAGATCTGAAAGAGACCTCATTAAAAATGATTCCGATCTACCTTAAGGGTCTGAACTTATTGGATGAACTTTAAAGATAACAGCCGCTCTACAATAGGCTCAATACACAATACCCAAGGAACGTAAATAATAGAATTAAACTTGACGTGTATCGGAAAACTAAAAATAAGGTTGAAGCTGAAATTACTTTTGTGTTTTACCAGGTTAGCTGGTTTTTCAGATAATCTCCACATGGTCAACCTTTCATCCTCACTTTTATAGAACATCTTCAGGGTTGCCGCTTATGCCTGTGTTGGTTTAGTTTCCGTAGTATGGATAACGATCGCGGAAGTGATAGATGTAAGTTTAGTTCATATAATAGTTTTGTAGTCGTAATTCTACTTTCATTGTAGTACGTATGTGATTGCTGTCAAATTTAATTTCCTTATTGAAATACCTTACTCTTTCTTAAAGTTTTTCTACTCTCAATACCTATATTTATGGCATATTGACCTGTAATTCGTTTCTCCGTTTGACAAGCACAAGCATTACTAATTTATACATAAATAAACTAAGCAATTATTTAACAAAAAATATTGTGAAGACCGTAAAATTTTACCAGTTACGAAATTTATGAATAATAATTGGAATTTATTATGATACAGAATTAACATATATATTGTACGTAGGTATGTAAAATTATAGAAAAAATCAGTACATAACGTAAAAAGTAGTCATTATCAATAGTTGATTTAATGTTCACAATTGTTTGCGCTCGATTGGTTTACGTTTTTAAGAAATTGGTCTGGTTTCTGCCGTTACATTACATTTCGCTTTCGCGTAATGACAAACTTTATCTGACTACAGCGAGGTGGGAAGGGAATATATAAATTGTCCACTTACAGAATTGCGTCAATTTTGTTTGTGATTTTTGTGCATCTGCAGTTATGATGCTTCACAACAGAAGCATCTTATGTCAGGTGAGTCTGCTTATGGTATATAAAAATGGTTGCTATTGATTTAAAGTGGTATAGTATTGCGCTTTTATTAAATTTCCTTAAAATTTTACTAGAACTGTTTTCGAATCATAAATTTTAATAAACACATTTCATGCAAGTGTAATATAGCAGAAAAGACAAAAAATTATTTAATTTACAACAGGAAAAAAACAGTTAGAAAGCTAAACAGATTGATTTATTCCGCTTATTTTCTTTTTTAAAATCGAAAATGACATAAAAACCAAAGGGCATTAGGAATATAATATTATTTAAACAATACAATGAATACAATTTTTGACAATTATGTATATAAAAGCTAAATGTTTTTATGTCGTGCCTATAGTGAAGGTGTAAATACCGAAACGTGTAGCGATATAGCAGGTGTTTCTGGAAGGTGACTCGCCCCTATAATTTTTGAAGTATTTGCAATAAAGAAACGAAATTTGAAAGTTCTATATAGAGCATAAATTTACATCTTTAGACATACATTGTTTGTTGTTGTTACAATTTATGCTCTATATAGAACTTTCAAATTTACATCTTTAGACATACATTGTTTCACCGAAAATGACGACTTATTTTCGATTCTTAGGTGGGATCACCTATAAATTTTTCGATATTTTGATTCTGGATAACATTTTGAGTATAACTGTGCCAAATTTGAAATTATTTGACATAGAAATTCTTTTTTTAATTTAATTTTCTCATCTAGAGTACTTTGAAGATCTTAAAATGCACAATTGTTACTGTATAAACATGATAAAAACAAATTTTTTACTGTACACAGAATCTTTTAGGCGCATTTGTACGGCAACATTTTTGAACGATCGTTGAAGTACCTTCATTTTGATACCTTACATCAATATGCAATATGCCGATCGAATGTTTATTAAGTATTTTTTGCGAAAACGTATACTAATGCAGTACGTAATAATGATATACGTACACAGCTATGAAAAGTGTCAAAAAATATCAAATTTGCTACAGTTGTACTCAGAATGTTATCTCGAATCAAAATATCGAGAAATATACAGGTGGTCCCATTTAAAAATCGAAAATCAAAGTAATTTTCTGTTAAACCGACTGTTAATGACTAGATATGTCAAAACATGTGAATTTACGTCTCATATAATTCCCAAATTTCGTTTCTCTGCTGCAAATACTTTAGAATATATAAGGGTGAAACACCTTCCAGGAATACCGGGTACAGTAAATAAAAAATTGTAGAAGAATTAGGAAGTACTTATTTTTTTTTATATCATTCATTAAACAAACGTAAATTTCTAATATAATTTCTTTAAGCGTGCTAACTGATTTAATTTCACAGTTTAGAATTAATTTGTTAATTGAAGGTATAGCAATTTCTTCTACAATAATCTCAGACATCTAAATACTTGTTTTGACAATATGTTTTCTATTAAAATAAGAAAGCTGCTATCGATTTGCGGTGTAGCAAAAGTTTCCACAAGATAAAACTATCGCATTGATCGTACAGTGATAGATTGCAAAAACTAAATAATGGACTAGTTTTGAAATACCCTATATCTTCATAACTAATCTATAACTTTTATTATTATCAGTCGTTACTATACTTAATTAGAAGTCCTAGAAAACCAAGCCAATATTATCAATATTAATTAAATTAATTATCAATACTTAATATATCAGGGCAATATAAGAAGAAGATAAAGATACCCCTGTATTGTTGCATTTTAAATAATATAATAAGAGAATGTGAATATCTGTAACTAAGCAGCATAATCATATTTATGATTTACTTTGATATTTAGTTTCAGTAGATTAAAAGAATTGAAGAAACTATTAAAAACATTTGTTGCAAAAAGCTATTTTTAAACTATGCGGTTTTGATACTAAAAGCAAATTTGCACATTTTCTTCATTCAATCGATCAACAGTGATCGTATACCTTTATTTGTGTGATTATATATACATTTTCAAGAGCAAATAATAATATGCAAAACCGGCACCGATAAAACTGTCTAGTACAATCTACTTTATAGGAAAAATTTAATACTGATTATAATAAATTTCATTAATATTTATTAACTCAGTTCATTGCTCCTATAATATACATATTAATATTAATACAACCTGTTGCATTATCAATTAAAAATGTTTGCTAATTTTATTAAACCACATAAAGGTGAATGGACTTGAGTGAACGTTTAAGTATGTTGAAAATTAATTTAGTTATACTGAACAAATTGATTCCTACGAGTACTCTTTTTGGTACTCATGCATTGCTTTTTAAAACCCATTGTATTTTGTGGTGGTCAATCTGTTAAACTATGAAGATAAAATACCTCTAATACTTTTACTTTTGAAAATATACACATAAATATTGACTAATAAAATATAGACGACGCCGGCAAATGAACATTAAGATCCAGTAAACCAACCAAACTATTAAAAACATGTTTGTTAAAGTGTATTAATCTCTTTAATTGCGAAAAGCTCCAACAATTTATTTTCTTTTGCTTTGTAATCTTTGTCATGATATTTGCTTCCTTGTACCAAACTTTATCCGACAACTAGTATTCCTGTCGCTCTTTCCACTTTCTACTATTTAATAACTTCATATTCTTTGCTTTCTTCATCTACTAGTTTACCAGAAAGTATGTTTGGTCATATTTAACAATAAGAAAATCGTTTAATTTAATAAACTTTTTACATCTTGAATTTTGTTGCCCTTGCTATAATAATTTTCAAAATTGTTTTTTGTAAACTTCATTATTCTCGTCAAAGTTAAATGTTTCAAAATAAGTTTCTTTAGCTTTCTTAAATTAATGTTTCTCTGGTGTTTTTTTTTTCGGTTTTTCAGTGAAAAACAGCACGGTAATTATAAATGAAACTTGTATTGCAGAAATTGTCGTAAAGGTGACGTTACCGTTTAACTCACTGTCTATGTAATGCTTATTCGAAATAAATTATGCAGAACAGATACGGTGAAATCATATTTGTCAGGTGTATGCACCTGGGGGATAAAAAAAACAGTAAACACAACGAAATTTTCCTCACTTCACAGACAAGCGATCTGAACTGCAGGGGCCAATTTGCCCGTAATCACAATGTTTAATTAGAAAAAAAAAACCTTTTTTAGCGGATTAACATAGACATATATTTATGGATTAAATTATTTCTTGTATAATTGTTGTAACTTTTTAACTGGATTAATTACCTTTAATATTTCTTTACAATTCCAAGTAAATGGATTACTTTTCATTCTGTTTCGAGTATGCAAAGCCAATTTATTTCCTTGAATACCTACCTAGCCATCATGTTTTGCTTATTATCGCGTGAGATATCATTTTGAAGCATAGTATACTAACGTAAGTGAATTCTAAGACATCTGCATAATATCTGCAATAGTATTTTGTCACTATGATTCAGATTTATTTATTGCCAATAAACAAATGCATGTTATCTGACAGTACATAACATACAAAAATATAATATACAAGAATAAAAACAATAAATAGTTCACAATAAAGAGACAGATCAAAATTTATAGTTACTAAATTCGTTAAATGAATAAAAAGGTTATTTTAGCAATATTGTCTTCAATTTGCGTAGAAATGTTATTAAATTAGGATAACTTAATACAGACGAAGGTAATTTATTGAAGAAAGAGAAGCCCATGAAGTACAGATAATTTTTGCAGACTAATACTATCACAGTTACGGGTGTTGTAAGAATAAATGTCCGTAGGATAGGTATATCTGCTTCTATATTTATATAATATACCCACTGACGCATAGATAATTAATGAGTGTAAAGTTAAACTTTTTTGGGAAACAAACATCGCACGACAGTGGAGTCCGTTGTCTTCTCCACTAACCACTCGCACAACCGGCTTTTGTAATTTAAAGATTTCGAATAAATTTGTTGCAGTGGTGAAATCCCAACAAGAAACACAATATCTCATACGAGATTAAAACAGTGCAAAGTAAACCCTTCTTGCAGTATGCTCCCCAAGATTTAGTTTTATTATTCTTAGAGCATAACAGGCTGATGGCACGCCCTTCGACAACAACCAAATGTGCTCGGTCCACCCCAAACCGGCATTCACAGTAACACCCAAAAATCGAACATCAGTATCCGGGGATAAAAGATAGTTATTAATGACAATGTTAAGGTTTCGTTTGTTGTCTATAGAGTAACAATTTGGTGTTGCTAGTGTTAAGCGTAATTTCATTAGCATTAAGTCACTCACAAATCCTGGAACTGTCGGCGTTAATTAACACTTCTAAGTCATCACGATGCGTGCCACGTAAAGAATATATTGTCGGTGAAGAGATTAACTTGACGGATAGGAAATATAAAGCGGTAAAATTATTTTTTTCCATAATTGTCAATTTACATTTTTAACTATAAAGTAAAATAAGAAAAAAGTTTTAGTGAACGCAGTTTTGTATCACATTTGCATGTTGTATTAAAATTAACAAACTTGTTTGCTAAAATAAGCTTGAATACTGGGAGATGAAAGGGCGTCCCTTATTTCTTCTTTACTCTGTTGTATTTCTTGGGGATACTGCTTAGTTCTTTTCTATTATTGATGCCGTTACACTAGAAATAATATTTCGGAGCATTGAGATTCTGTGATCTTGCTAGTTTAGGATTACCATTTGCCTCGATATGTCTTTGTAATATGCAAAGTTTATGTAAACTATTTACATACATCTAAATTTTATAAATAGGTATTGAAAAATAATTTCTTAAATATCATCTTCTGGTCGTCTTTATTCATAAATTTCCCGACGGGGTCTTCAGAAAATATGGTAACCCTGTATATTATGCTATTGTAGGGATAGTGGAGTTCCCTTTCCTGCAGTTTTCACTCAATAAAAGCGAGTGTATATATGTAGTTAAAATGAAATAACTTGTAGAATTTTGTTGCTAATGAATAAGAAAATGTTTTTGGTTTTAGTTCACAGGTATTCTAATAATAATCAGCGGTGTAGTTGAGTTTGTGTCCGGAAAAGACACGAGGCCGAACTATGACGAATTCTATAATACTAGGGCAGCTGCTGCTATAAAAAACTTAGGTTCAAGTAAGTAACACTCACAAATAAAATGCTGCCTACAACACGTTTTCTGGTTTAGGTGATCTTGTGCAAATAGCTAGTTCCAGAGTATCGGAGGAAGTTGAAGCGGAGGATCAAGTGCCCTACGAAGCTAAGCAACGCAAACAAGCTCATGTATATGAAATACCGCGAGAGACCCTGGGTAAATTTGCTTTGGAGGAAGCATATGAAGATGAAATTGACGCATTAGATAGAGAATATTCGAGCCCGACAGTTTACAAACTTGATGCTGTTAAAGTGAGTGACACCAAAAAAGAAGATCCACAAGGAGAACAATCTAACTCTGGAGAATCAAAGGAAAATCCAAATCCTTCGTATTACGTTAAGAAAACAAAACATTCTAAACCTAAGAAAGTCCCAGTTAGAGAATCTAGTGAAGAAGAATCTTACGTACCTCGATATAAAGAATCACGTTATCAGGTATCTGAAACCAAACCTACAGAAGCACCATATAAAAGTTACAAATCTTATACGTCGAAACCAGTGGCTTCAGCTAGTAATGATGAATATCATGTAAGTTCTAGCGAAAACATTCCGTCCAACTGTGAAGAGGTGAAAGAAAAATCCGACGATAAGGAACCTGAAATGAAATGCGTAGTATGTAAGGACCCCAAAACTGGATTCAAGTCACGACAATGTAGCTATTCATCTGCTTCGGAACCAGAAGCGTACTTTATAACTAAGAGCGCAAAGTATTCACAGCCCCACAAGGAAGTGAATGAGAGATTCAAGAGGTACGCAATGGAAGACGATAAAGATTTTGATCCATACGAGCATTTCAAAGCAGAATCACAGAAAAAATTTTCTTATGACGAGCGAGATTTTTTCAAAGATTTTAAATTTCCCTCCTATTATACAGGCGACACATTAGAAAAGAGTGAATCTGAAATACAAGCAGAAAAAATAATGAAAGATGGTGTCTGCAAAGAAGTAAAGAGAAACGATATGACCTGCAAGGTTTGTAAGAACGAGAAAACAGGTGGAAATTTCGAAACATGTTCCTACAGCTCCCAACCAAATGAAAAGAAATATGCGTTTGTAAGTGAAAAGAAATCTGATGGAAATTCTGGGAAATCCGAATCACCGCGCAAGGACTCCAAAGTCAGGGAAACAAAGGTAGTCGAAAAGAAATTTGAACCGAGAACCAGTGAATCGACAAAGGAAGAAGTAAGTTATTTTTACACCTATTTCTTTGTCAATCTCTAATTTTCTGGTCTTTTACTTACAGAACAAAAGCACTCGGGAATCAGCGAAAGCAAATGACGAAGATTCGTATTCTATTCCAGAACACTTCGCTAGAGAAACCAAACAACAAACACAAAGATCAAATCACTATGGTGGCAAACCAGAAGAAAACAAAGGCAGTCATGTTGGTGACGAATACTATAACAAAATATTTAATAGTAAGCCAGCCGCATCAGAAGAGAGAAAGTCATATAATCCGCAAAATGCCGGAAAGGACGTTGAAAGAGTGTTAGAGGAATTTGCCAAAAAAGATCGCTCTTCTTGTAAAAAAGCTGTCAGAAATGGCATGACTTGTTATTTATGCGTCAACAAAGATGGTACTCAACATGAAGAGTGTATGTATGTAAATGGGAAACAGCCACAAAGTAGACATGTAGCGTATCACGAGGTTGAACAAGTCAAATCTAAACAAAATCCTGCTAGTGCCGCTAGTACACTACGGGAAGTCACTGTACAAAAACGGAAATGGCCTATTAAGAAAGCTTACTCCAACACTCAAGCGTCTCCATCAGTTAAAGTAACGACTACAACGAAGTTTTCGCCTAGCATTTCTGTCATCAACGGGAAATTTAGGCAACCAAGGAAATTACGGCGAACTCAAAACTATTCTGGTGCAGATGCAGTAGTTGAAGAATCTCGAAATAATCCAGTTATAACACAAAGAAAAAGTTCTGTCGAACCTGTTGGAGCTTCTAGCGATCCGAAATATGTGTATAGCAAAGAATTAGGTGTTAGCTTACCGAGATATCTTTTGGAAGAATCTGAATACGAAAAATCTTATAAAAAGCGATCTTAATATTGTGTATCTATAATCATCCACTTTTATATGTTTTTAATAATTTCATCGGTTATATTATGCAATTTCGTTCATATACACGAACAAGAAGCATTCCATTTATATCATGCTACTAAATTATCAACCGTGCTAATTACAATTTGTGCTTTTAGAAAGCAAACGAAATGTGCCTGATTGTGAGAAAAAATGTAGCGAATTGGCCGTAACCGCAAAACGTTATAAAATTATTAGTTATGGTGATTTAGAAACTTAGACTTTGTGCTATAAGGCTACTTGTTTTTGTTTTGTTTTGCGTTAAGGAGCGTTACATAAAGTATTTAGATTTGTGAATTATAGGTACAAGATTTCTATTTGTAAGTAATAATAAATATCTTTTCGTAATACATGAATTAGTGTTTAGTAACTTTGTGGTTGGATATTGCATCAAACTGTTACAATTGTTTATTCTTAAAGTTGTTGTTGTTATAATAAAACATATTATATTTATTTTTTAATGTTGATGACTTATTAATAAATCCCAAACTGTAAAATACCTATACATATATACATTTTCTAAATATTTAATTTTGTTATTATATAATTATAGGATAATTTGCGTGTTACATAACCGCTTAAACGTGATGTAGGTACTTGCATATACTAAAGAACCAGTGTAGGTAATTGTTTCTGTGGAACCCGTGGTAGGTAGGTATTTAAATTTGCCTTAATATCAGGAATTAATTAGAAAGTTAAAATAAAGTTCAGACGGAAATTATAATACATTTCTGCAGATAAGTTGATTAGCTACCTGTTATTTCCTATTAATTAATTAACCGTATTGGAGGATTTTTTTTTTTCTGATTGGATACATTATTGGTATTAAGATTAATAAATTATGCAATAGTGTTTTTGGATCAAATGAATATATTCATTAAATATTTAAATTATCTATATCAATAAGAATTATCCACTTTCTACATCAGATTTTTTGTATTGGAATTGCATATATCGGAATAACCAAATAGAAATGGCAAATTATGTTGTACGTCAAAACCGGAAAGTATACGACAAAATTGTAAAACACTAGGAAGAACTATATTTTCTTTCGTAAAACCAATGTGAATAAATTGCAAAAGACAACCGCAATGTCAAATATGAATGGAAATCTTCTATTTACACACCAGTTGTGATTTTCTTGGGAATGTATGTTTAGCTTTTTTCAAACTTCTTGTTTCACATGCAAGTTATTTGGAAGGTTATAAACCGTACTGGAAACAATGTTATAAAAACAAAAATTATGGATTAAAGTTATAATATTTTAGAAATGTTTTACAGTTTTTCTAATTTAACAAAGTTGATTACTTTGTTAAATCAGAAAAGCAATAGTAATCTTTAAAATATTTATATGAATACTGAATCTAAACTTAATTGTATTATCTCTGTTGCTATATATAATTTATATACTGGTCGTGTATTTATTTGTTTACAAAAGGCGTTGCGTAAATTTTTTTGGCAATAGAGGTAAATTATAACTTTGAGCTTTCTTTGACAAAACTACTAAATACCATGCATTCTGTTGAATTTTCTTATATTTTGCTGGAATATTATATAACGTAAGTAGTTTAATAAATTCCAACGAAATAATTTGGAAATTTATGTTATTTATTATGATCACTGATATTAAAACTCGTTTAAAATACTGGTTTAAAATCAATAAATTCAGGATTTTCTTCTATGAGTTTTTTAATGTGCATTTCATTCATCTGCTCTTTCTAGAGCAGTAGCCAGATATAGGGAAACAGGCATTTACAGTAGAAGACCTGTACCAGGTCGTCCAAGATGTTCTACTCGCCAAGATGACCGCTATTTACTACTACAAGCATTACGTCGAAGACATGTAACTGCGAGACAATTGCAGAACGACTTGGCTAGAGTCAGAAATACTCGTGTGAGTACTCAAACTATTCGGAATAGGTTACGACAGAGTGGATTAAGAGCTAGAGTAGCTGTAACAGCCCCTCGTCTCACTAGGAACCACCGAGTGGCTCGCTTAAGGTTTGCCAGAGAACATGTAAATTGGAACATTAATGACTGGGCCAATATACTCTTCACAGATGAGTCCAGATTTGGTCTTTACACCTCAGATAGGCGTATCTCAGTGTACAGACGAGACGGTGAGCGCTATTCGCAGTGTAATATCAGACCTAGACCTAATTTCGCTGGTGGCTCTATTATGGTTTGGGGAGGCATCTGTTTAACAGGTCGTACAGAGTTAGTACCAGTAGACAGAGGTACACTGACTGCCCACAGGTATATAAAGGACATTTTAGAAGAACATGTAGTACCATATGCGCCAATTATAGGAAACGAATTCATGGTAATGCACGATAATGCACGACCGCATGTTGCAATAATCGTCCAGGAATACCTTAACGATGTTGGTATTCCAGTTTTAGATTGGCCTGCGGTAAGTCCGGACATGAACCCTATCGAGCACGTGTGGGACCTCCTTCACAGACGGATACGAACCCAAAATGTTGCCCCAGCGGACCTGCATGAACTAGCAAATGCTCTCCGTGACGAGTGGGAGAATTTGGATTAGGCTTATATACGGAGGTTAATCGAATCTCTGCCAAACCGATGCGAGCGGTCATAAGAGCCAGAGGTGGCAATACTCAGTATTAAAAGCTACTGTTATGACATTTTTCTTTCCAAAATTATAATTTCTTGTTTTAATAAAAATCTCAAGTATGAGTTCTTGTTTTTATTTGGCCTGTATTTTATTTAAACAATCATAGAAATTATATCTTAGAGCGCATTAAAGTATATTTACAACTTTATGCTACAAACAAAGATTATGCGATACTTTTATGATTCAAACCTAAATTATGCGATACTTTTTTGGCGGAGTATATTTGGGTGTATAAGGGCCACACTCCAATTAAACATGATCGAGGTCGAGCTTCTTTGTGCGAAGAACCGATTCCACATACCCGGCAATGCATCCCCAGAAGTCCTCGCTCTCCACCATTTTCGAAGTGATTGTGTCTGGTGACAGCACACCAAATCTGGCTTCCACCAGCTCCCTCCGCTCTGCCCACCTTCGGCATTCAAAGAAGGTGTGGTGGACATTTTTTAAGGATATTGGAAGTTGTGGGGGAAAAATAAATATGATTTTTATAAGTTTGAGGGTTTGTTTATCGGCTTCAGAAATGACAACACTTAAAGACGTAGATCTTGAGGGATGTCGAAAGTGCCGGTGGAAATAGTTATTCCACAAACCACGGATGTAATTTATCCTCACTTCACACTGCTACTACACACAACATAGATCGCATTCCCATCTGTCACATATCTTTTATAAAATGAAAAGGTAAATATGATAAAAGAAATTTTATAAAAGATATATTATATAAAAGTTAACCTAACACTATAAAAGTTGTTTGTCAAACATGTTTTATAAAAGATCTTTGCCAACTTTTATAGTGTAATATGCGCCTTCCTAATTATCTAGAAGACGGAATGGGTTACTCACCCATTCTTATACTCATGTGATTTGGCTCCCACAGGCCCCCGTTTTTATTCTAAGAGATTTGCAAAAACCGCGCAAGTGACTGCGTGTCAGCTAACAATAAGTCAAATAGAGTACGTAGTTGAAAACGCAGAACACTAAAAGATCATTGCTACTTCATGGTACCTGAGCACCTTCAATGTTTGATATATGGACAAGGAGATTAAGATTATGTTCTTTTTCGTTAGAACAATCTCCTTAAAATAATTAGAAGAAAATGTAATGGCAATAAGTTCCTACATGAACGACTGCATTTCGGAGAATACATTAAGTATGTCTGCGGAAAGGCAGAGGAGCGTGCAGTTATGATCATCCGCATAATGTCAAACATAGGTTGCCCGTGTAGCGAGAAACGAAGACTACTCTTTGGGGTAACACATTCCATACTATTGTATGGTGCACCAATTTGGCATACGGTTCTGCAGAAGAAAGTGGACCGGGGTCTTGTGGGAAGGCAGCAGAGGAAGATGTTGCTGAGGGTAGCGTTAGCCTTCCGAACGACGTCACTTGAAGCTCTACAAGTAATTACGGCAACGGGTCCGATAGACCTTGTAGCGTATAAAAAAAGAGTACATGTATGAGAACGGTGGTATTGTGGCGCGACAGATGGCAGAGAGTATCATAATGAACATGTGGCAGAGCAGATGGCTCAGAATGATAGAGTACCACAATGGACCAAGAGATTAATACCAAACCTGCGAATGTAGATGAGTTCCAAATTTAGGAAGCTAGACTTGACACAAGTGTTTACTGTACATGGGGTATTTAGAGCACATGCAAAGCGGTTTAAGAAGGATGACACTGATCTGTGTGCGTATTGCGATGCTAAAGACACGCCTCAACATACGATGTTTGAGTGTAAGCGATGGTTTAGCGAGAGCACGCGTGTCAATTTTGAAATAGGCACAACTTTAACATCTGAAAACATGATTGGAGAGATGGTAAAATTTGAAAAGAGCTGGAAGATCATACATACCTGGCTAAACGAACTGATGACTACTAAGGAACTGGAGGAGTGGGAAAGGCAAGCCGGTATCGACATCCGCGGAAGAATATAGATTGCCCAGTGTGTTTGATGATATATCCCAATGGAATGATTCCGAGCAGACAAAGCGTGGATCTGACGTGCCACTTATTCAAGAATAACTCGAGGAAATAATCAAAAAGTTATCTGATTTAGAAGTAGGAGACGGACTAGAAATTTTAATAAGAAAATCTAGTAATATAGAACCCAAAAATGACTCTGTGGTTATACACTCGAAGGAAGATTTGGTAAAATTCCTGTACGGTTTCGGGGCAATTATATTACCCTGAAACTGTACAGGTATTTTACTTGTGCGAGCAAAACTACTTTGATGTAAAAATACACCAAGGAAATTTACTACTAGCGTATGAAAAATACTAAATAAAATGAAATTTACTGGGTAAATTTCTTACGATAAAAAAAGGTCCCTAGTAAAAATCGTTTAGCATGGAAATTTCATATGGAGCTTTACTATGCACGGAGAAAAATGACATTGCAAATCCAACAAAAAAAGTATTGTCCTTACATTGCAATCGGTTCAAAAATAAATTGGTATTGCAGTAACGTTTTGTAAGTATATTCCAAAACTTTTGTTTTGTTCCACCAACAACACTTTTGTTGGTGTTAAAATATTTTACGGTACAAATAATCGCTTTGGCGATAACATTATAGTTGTAGTTATTTCAGATCTAAAATACAGAACAACGTGTGCGATGAAGTGAAGTAGATGTAAACACAATTTTTCAAACCAGTACAGTCAAGAAATATTTACATTGCACACAATTGTCGATATTACAACTTGTGATGCGGGAAGTCCTGGCATGGACAGTAGTATCACGTGATTCTAACCGCGTGTTTCATTGGTCTTACATAGCCTTGAAGAAACAGACTAGTTACCAGACGGAGTAGACGACGCCATATATTTTCGGTTGTGACGTTGTGTTAGCTTATTAGTTTTGTGTAAAAGAACGACAGTGTATTAAAATTGAAGAAAACTGGCTCACTTCTGACGTCTACTGACTCTTAGATATGGATAATTTTGTTACAGAGAAGCTAGCTGAATGGAATATTATGCGTTCGAAGTACAGATTGCTAATGATGAGTACATTAAACCTTTCGATAACAGTCTGGTTTGAGCCGGCGTGTAGGATACACGTGTGATATTGACGTGTATAATTTGTTGGTTTTAATTACTTTGGTTACGTTTTCTTATAGTATATCTTTCTTTTGTTGTTCCCAAGGTATGTGCTAAACTAGTACAAGGGCTTTTCTTTTAGTTTTCTATAGAATTTGTCTATTATTTTGCAATTTATTATTCTTAATTTTTCTTGTGTTGAACTTTGACCCGTGGTCTCTGGCTATCACATTTCTAGCGCACGCAACTCCACACGCGCTGCGTGTGGGGGGACCGTTGTCGGGCGGACGGATTGTTCCGCCCAGTCTAATATGAGTGCTCAGCGAGCAACAGATACTTTGCCAGGCTCTTCTGTGGACGGAGGTAGCTTGGAAAATTTAAATGACCGTACTGTTAATGATCTCTCGTCAAAGAATAGTAATAATCACAATCCTTTGCAGCTGTGGTTAAAAATGATTCAGCTTCTAAATTTACGTTTCCCAATCGAGACCAAGCCATTGTACTTGATACCATTGATAATTCATCCAAAAATGATTACATTATTGGGGTAGGGGATCTTATAAATCCCAACAACATCTTATTTGCATCACGAGTATCAAATAATCGAATGTGTATTTACTTATCGTCTAAAGATATGGTTGAATCTTTTATGTCGACACACGGAGGTATAACTATAAATGGGATTTTTATACAGGCACGGAGATTAGTGTCACCTGCAAAAAGGGTGATTCTGTCAAATGTGTCTCCATCCTTGCCACATGATGTTATTGAGAAAGAACTCAAACGAATAGGCCTGAAGATTGTCTCCCCCATCAAATTTGTCGGTGCGGGCATTCCAAAAGAAGGCTATAAGCACATTATAAGTTTTAGACGCCAAGTATATGTCGTATTGGATGGAAATGATAGGTTGCCCGATTCTTTGTTAATCCAATTTCAGGAAAATGCTTTTAGAATATTCTTAACCACAGACGAAATCAGATGTTTTCTGTGTAAAAGGTTAGGTCATATTTCATCTAAATGTACATCTAACTCCAATAATGTTGTGGTCGCAGAAACAGAGCATGATTTGCCAACTCCCACCGATTATTCAGAACAATCAACCTCTATAACTAATAAGGAGAACACAGTGCTCGATAATACTCCAACTCTTATGGTATCACAGGAAGTGCCAAATAGTAAAAAACGTCAGGCTCCCTCTTCTACTGTCACTGATACGGAACCCTCATTGTTTGCCGAAGACACTTTAGCCCCACAACCTCTTCAGGGTAGTGCGACTACAGATCATTCCTCTGACCGTTTTATTAAACCAAAAACCAAAAGAAAACGGGAAGAATCCCCGGCTGAACTGTCATATTCGGAACTTAAAACTCTTTTTGAAGAAAAAGTAGAAGTAATAGACTTTAATAATTACTGCAAATTCCTAGAAGAAGTTAAAGGCAAACAAGATGCAGTCATTGTCGCGAAATCATTCACTAATGATTTAGATTCATTATTAGAACTTCTCATACGAACTGTCCAGATAACAAAAACCAACACCTTAAAATCACGTATTAAACGACTGATTAAAAAACTTAAAAAATCTCTAGACCCAACAGGACAGTGCTTAATATCTGATTCTGAGAGTACGGTATCGCAGGGGAATTCCACTGACATCTCGGACTTCTAACTTCCCATGAATCAATGTTATTGGTTCTTTCTAAATATTTCTTAGTTTTTCTTGTCCGTATTTTTATTTAAAATTTTAATTTAATTAAAAATGGCTCCCCAAAATTTAAATATAATTCAATGGAATGCACAGTCCTTACGTTCTAAGAGAGCTAATTTTGAGCAACTGCTAGTAGATTATAAGGTAGATGTGGCATTAATTGGTGAAACCTGGTATAAAGAGACAGACAAGGTGCATTTTAAACATTTTGGTGTCCATAGGCATAACCGTGAAGATGGGTATGGAGGTACTGCTATCTTCATTAAGGATTCTTTACAATTTAAACCTATTATATTCAGAAACATCCCTGAAAATCTCAATATATGCGGTGTCTTTCTTCCCCAGATTAATTTGTCAGTGGTGTGTATATATAGACCTATTCAGGCGAGCTTAAGATATCAAGATTATGACAGTCTTTTTTCACAAATAAGTACGCCCTTTATTTGTGGCGGTGATTTTAATGCACACCATCCTAATTTTGGTAGGCATAAAATAGACAATGCTGGTAATATCCTCATGAAATCTATCGAAAATCAACAATTAATTTTTCTAAATGATGGTAGCGCCACTAGATTAACTAGACCGAATGAACATATTTAGCTGTGGACATAACAATCGTGACTCCATCTATTGCTCCTAATCTGGAGTGGGATGTCCTGGAAGATAATTATTGTTCTGACCATTTTCCTATTCATATTGTATTACTCTTAGAGTTCACAAATGCGACCACTTTTTTCCCTACCACTAAATGGAAAGTTGAATCCGCCAGGCTCCCCTTATTTAAAGAATATTGTAGGGAGCATTTTCAACCAATTCTCCAAAACAACTCGGCTGAGACTAGATTAGCATATCTATATGAGCTTATTTTTGAAGGAGCCAACTATTGTTTCAAAAATAAACGGCCATATAAAATGGTTGGTAGACTCTCTCCCCCTTGGTGGGACGATGATTGTACGAGAGTTGTTAAAGAGCGAAAATTGATTTTGAGGCAGTATAGGGAATGTCCTACTCTCGAAAATTACATTAAGTGTCAGGAATCTATGGCATATAGTAAGCGCTATCTTAAAAAGAAGAAGAGAGCCAGTTGGGTTAATTTTTGTAATAACTTGAATCGTAACACACCATCTAGACAAATCTGGCAAACAATCAAGAAATTTAAGAGAATTCCTGTTAGTAACTCTACACACGTAGACAAAGACACTGCGGAGAAGATCTTGGAATCAGTTGCCCCAATGACAGTGGTTAACAGAAATGTGGCAATCAATCAGCCATCTGTTCAAGGTTTTTGGTCGCAGCCGTTCACAGTAGTGGAATTTAATTCAGCCCTAGATTTAAAAAAGAAAAGCACTGCTCCTGGCATTGACAACATTCCTTATACTCTTCTTCAATACCTTCCTTGGGAGGTTCGCGATTACCTTTTATCAATTTTCAATGCAATGTGGATAGATGGAGATGAAGTTCAGGAATTAAAAAAGGTAGTCATAGTACCCATTCCTAAATCTAATGCCAATCCTGCTTCTTTCCGACCAATTTCACTATTATCATGCATACTAAAGATCTATGAGCGTTTAATTAAAAGTCGGTTGGAATGGTGGATGCAGCAGAAGGGTTTGCCTCAACAGCAATACGGTTTTCGTTACCAAAAGGGTACTATAGATGCAGTAACGGACCTGGTGTCTGAAATTCAACTGGGTTGTACACGAAACCTTTACACAGGCTCTATTTTTATTGACTTAAAAAATGCGTATAATACAGTCGATCTAGACATACTTTTCTCAAAGTTATGTAGCTATGACATTCCGACCCAAACCGCTAACAATATTGTAAAGATATTCAGAGATCGTATGGTATATATTAGAACTCACAATAATACTTTGATAGGTCCCCGTACAGTCAACATAGGTCTTGCGCAAGGTTCTATATTAAGTCCGATTTTGTTTAACCTATATACAGCAGATTATCATAAAATAGGAAGTGTGGAATTTAAAACTATACAATATGCGGACGATATCTGCATGGTTGTAGCGGACAAATCTCTTCATACATTACAGCGTAAACTTTCCAAGGCAATGGCGAAGTCAAATGAGTGGCTGCATCTAAATGGTTTCGATGTATCTTCCGAGAAATCTAGCGTAAGTGTTTTTTCACGCCACAGACTGCCTGTAATGGACTGTATTGAGCTAGACGGAAAGTTGATACAAGTTAAACAGGTGGTTAAGTATTTAGGATTTTTTCTCGACAACAAGCTAAGGTGGACACATCATATTAACAACATTGTTAACAGAACTGAAAAATCTTTAAACATCCTTAGGATGTTTGTGAAAGTTAGGTGGGGGTCCGATAGAGATACTGCAAGCACCTTTTATCGTGCATGCATTAGATCACATTTAGATTATGGCTGCACTTTGTACAGCACAGCCAGTAACAAGCAGTTAAATCGCATAGGAGTGATTCAGAATAAGGCTCTTTGTATCTGTGTAGGCGCAATGAGATCCACACCACGTGAGGCTTTATATGTGGAGGCACAAGAACCGCCTGTACTGCTTCGCCGGGAATATCTTGCAGCCAAGTACATGTTAAAATTGCAGACAATAGGGGACACTAACATTCTCTATAATATCCGTAGACTTTCGGTGTTAGAACAGTCATCCCCATACTGGGCAAAGAAAAAACCTCTCTTGTTAACTGCAACTTATAGGTTTCTTTCTGGTTTGAACCTTTCTATAGCCTATCCAGAATCTCCAAAGGTAGACTATCATCAATATATTAAACCAATACGGGTGTCCATTCCGGGTTATTCTGGCCAAAGCTACGTGGACAAAGGCATACATGCAGAAATTCTCGATTCGCTTTCCGAACACACGGTTATATATACAGATGCATCGAAAACATCAAACGGTTGTGGCTGTGCATTTTTTGACCCCATTAACAACGTAAGTGGGTCTTTCTGCTTGAATGCGGAGCTGAATGTTTTCTCGGGTGAAGCCAGGGCGATTTGGGAGGCGCTTAAGTACGCCAAATCTTTGGAGTCTCCGAGAATCGCTATAATGTCAGACTCCTTAAGTGTCCTACAGTCTATTAGAGGAAAGAAGTGGTTCACAAAGGTACATCCGCTAGTGTTGAACATTCGAACCGCTTGTGCGGAGCTGGAAGTACAGCGGAAGGACGTGGAACTGTTTTGGGTGAAGGGCCATGTAGGAATTACTTCCAATGAAAGGGTGGACGTCTTAGCAAAAGCGGCGGCGGTTAGTCTGGATAGGAAAGACTGTACTTTTTTTCCAAGCGAAGTTGGCGGAAAAATTAAAGCCCATTTCTTGCAAGAGAAATGGGAACTGAGATGGCGGGAGGCAAACAACAATAAAGTTACGCAGTATGCTAAGATTCATGACAGTGTTTTTCACCCTCGGTGGCATAACGGCATTACGGTTCCGCGTTCCTTCTACACTACGATAGCTAGATTGAGTTTTGGGCATGGTATTTATCCAGCACATCTGTATAAATTGTGTAGTAGATTCTCCAGCTTGCTCGTGCGGTTATGACGTAGCGGATCTGAATCATTTGGTTTTGGGGTGTTCAAACTATGAAGCACAGCGACGCAAACTATTTAAAAGTCTGATAAACTTGAATGTACAGCTACCTACAGCTATAATACCTATTTTGAAATTCAATAACATTGAAATATACCGCACTATATGGCAATTTATCAAGGAATGTAAGATTCTAATATAAAGCCTAGATCCTGCATAAACTATCATAACGTGGCTGATGGGCTGAGATCCCTTTAATGCCAAAAAAAAAAAAAAAAAAAAAAAAAAAAAAAAAAACCTTTCGATAAATTACCTAGTGTTTTCCCCTGTTTAAAAGTTGCAAAACGATCTAGAATATACGTTGCCTTGAGACATTTGTAAAATAAGACTTAGATACATTTGAAATTTTAATCTTCATTTTTAGTGTTTCCCAGTTTTAGAATTTATCTTGTTTATTTTTTTTGTTAATTATTAATAAACAAATGTGGTATCCTATACTGATATTTTACTTAAACCCTCCACAGCTTACATTTAAGACAGCACCGAATTTGTGTGTGAATCTACTAAAATATTGTTCGCTTTGAACAGAAATTGCGATTACAAAAATCAAATCAAGTGACACTATAAACGTAGAAAATGATGACGGAAAATCAATTGTTTGTTAAATATCCACAACTTGCTGTTGAAGTTTCAAATTGCTTTGGTAGTGATAAACAATTTTTAATACTGTATTTCACACAATTTTGTTGAAAACACCATATTTTTGTGATTCGTTAAACAACAAGCAACTGGTTGATTGTAACATGTTTTGGGATTATATCCTTCCAAATTTTGTGGCAGTTCTAACAAAGTTTTTCGACAACAAGTTTTAGGTTGTATTGAATAATGGTTGTTGTTGTCATATATTTACCCACAAATTGTTGTTCAATGTGCGTCAATTGGTGCCACCTTAACAACAAATTTTTCTCCGTGTGTATTTAGGAAAATTCCTAAACATACATAAAGGAATTTTGTATAGGAATATCCCTAAAATTTGTAATTTACCGATGAAGTTTACTACGTGTAGGTATTTTCCCGACACTACTGAAGTAGGAAAATCCATACCTATGAAAATGGTTTTCCAAGATCATTTCTTTATAACATATAGAATTTCTTTCACAAGTTTTACGTTAATGTTACACTTTGTATATTACGAATTCTGTTTGTCCTAAACGTGAAAATAATTGAAAATCCATCACTTACTTTCCTATTTGCAAATTCCAGTGTTACGGAAATGCTGATAAAAAAGGCATACCACGAGTAAAATCGAGTAAGTATCTGATTTCAACCAAGGAATAGGATTAACATAGCCACTGCAATACCATTTATAAATATATATTACAGGTAATTTAACAAATATAACAAACAATGTTTAAAATAGTAATAACAACAACAATACATTTAGATGGTACTCAACTTTCTTTTTCGAGTGTGAAAAAGGCTGCTTTTGGTGCCGGCATCAGGATGCGTCTTCATGATGTAGCGTTGGAGGAACTCCAACAAACAACTGATCTTCTTTCATTATTGATATACTTACAAGATCGTAAGCATTGATGAAAAATGAGTGCCTATAGATATCGATTAGTATCTTACTGCGCAATGTGTAATGTGTGTAAAATATAAGTTCTAAAATTACCTATTTGAAGAGAATATAAAATCTAAAGTATGAAAAAGGCTAACTGTATTATATATATTGTGCATTCGAAAATTGATAGAAGAAATCATTAATGTTATACCACAGGTTATACTAAGCGTATAATAGTTATGTGCTTGTTTAGTTGCTATACCTAAACGCTTTCTTAACCATAAAAACAAATACATAGATAGGTATAAGATAATATTTTAAGTATAAATGGACAAGTTGAATAATACGTATGAATGTATTATTCAACTTGCCCATTTATACTTAGAATATTATCTTATACCTATCTATGCATTTGTTTTTATGGTTAATAATACATTCATACCCTCTACTTCAGCGTAGCAATATGACTGCAATAAACAATATCTATAACCATTTACTTTAACATTACGGTAATACACAAACTACAAATATATTTTATATACTCTGTCCATTCATATTAACGTGTTTTTTTGGAACACAATTAGGTATATTTTAGGTTTGTGTGTGCACAAACCTATGTTCCAACGTTTGTAAATTATGAAAATGCGGCTGTAGGTCACCCTCAGTAGTAAGAATGTATTATTTAACTACTAGACTTATTTTAAGTTAGTCACATACCTAAATATGCCTGCAGATAAAAAAAAATGACCCCAGCCACTTCCGTGCGTGCTATGTGCTATCTATCTACAAATTGAATTTTGGTTTACTATGTATATTTCCTAACTGTGGATAAAATTACGAAGTAATTTAATAAGAGTCCCTGGTAAAGCTTATAAATTTTAGTAAAATTACGTTTTCACGTAGCACTTTTATCTAAAATCGAAAAATACTGGTCGATATGTCGGAAATTTCCAAAAGTATAAGTAATTTTGTTAAAAACAAAACATAAAATTACTCAATTTTTGGTGATCTTCCCCCAAATGTTACTGGTATTTTTAGCAGGAATCCTGGTAAATTTACTAAAATTTTTTAGTGTTTATACAAGGGTAATTATACCAATAATTTACAACATGTATAATGAAATGGATTCGGTCCTCGATCTTCCCCTCGGGTAGTGTGAGACTGCTGCAATCCCAGCCTGGAGTACTGGTTTTGAGGGCTCCTATGTTGTTTCTTGTTCTTTTTTGGGTTTTTTTTGTGTGTTCCTTTAGATGTTTTCTGTAAGTAACATACTTTGTATATTCTTAAGATATCTTGTGCAACTCAAAAGTCGAAATTAGGCTTTCAAATTATCAATTCATTGCCCTCTCCCCACTGTATTTCTATGGCACACACAAACGATAAAATTCAAGAAGGCAATACTCAACCACTTATATGTTTATCGATTTATTACACCTATTGAAAATAGTAAAACTGTGTCCAACAACTATGGTCAACCATTAAGTTACATATTAAAATATTCTGCTTGGGTATAGAAGCAAGTTTTATACAAATAATTCTTTAACTCATATTTAAAACTCTTAACATTATTTATTGATTTAATATATGGCGGTAAGTTGTTATATATTTGTATGGCGGAGTATTTGGCTGACTTTTTTATAACTTAGTAGTTCTAGGAATCTAAACTCACAGTTTCTTGCATAGTAGTTATGGTTACCAGCATTTTTATCAGATGGATTATTAAAAATGTAGACAGAACAGGAATATTTATAGATAGGTACTAACAAACGACATAATTCTACGTTCTTTAAATATTTGTCGGCAACGGGCTCGACGGTCTAAATTATAATAATCCGTTTCTGAGCAATAAATATTCTTTCCCAATCCACACTCTTCCCTTAAACTGCAACATTATATTTAAGATATGGATACACAAGAGAATATTATATGGGGAGTAGTGCATCAATTGCTAAATTCTGCTTTAATCTTAAAACAGCATGAAAAGCGGAGTTGACTTTGTTAAGAAAGTAGTCAACGTGCGTTCTCCAAGATAGTTCACAGTCCATGAACAGTCCTAAGAACGTCACAGGATTTTCAATTTTCTGACTAGAGCCAGATTTTAGCGTAAATCTTAAAGTCATAGTTTTCGAACGGTTCAGTAAAAGTTTATTCTTTTGACACCAGTCACTGAATTTGATCTTGCACGCTTTGAGTTTTTGATATAATTCAGTCTCACCTGCTGCAGATATAGCAATAGTTGTGCTATCATCAAAATTAATCAGATGCCCACTAGTTATGTAGCGTCGCAAAAGCTGTCCAAAGACGGAAACCTGCACCACGCCCAACTCAGTATTCTGAATGTCCGACACCTCACCGGAGACGCCAACATACAATTGCCGTCCACAAAGAAATGACGTGAGGAAACGTAAAGGCTGGCCACGGATCCGAAGTGCCTCCAACTTACACTGGATCACCTCTCCGTCGATGGTATCGAAGGCGGAAGAGAGGTCAAAAGAGACAGCCACCACTTTATAGCCTTTGTCAAGTTGGTTGTAAATATGGTTCGTTAGGCTGATTGTTGCTGATTCAGTTGAATGACCCTGTCTGAAGCCATGCTGACATTCATTCAATAACTGGTATTTGCTCATATAGTTACCGATTTTTTTATGTAGTAATTTCTCAAATACTTGAGAAAATACTCAGTATAGATATAGGTCTATAATTGGGAGGATCACACGCGTCACCCTTCTTATATATTGGAGTAACTCGAGCTAGCTCCATTGCTTTTACAACATGGCCAATTGAGAGTGCACCCTCTCTTTGAACTCCTTCATAAAGTCTACTTTTAACAGACAGTTTACAGTCAACTTTATTATAATTTCTATTAAATGGCAATACGGGTTTATTTCTTGACGCACTTTTTATTCTTTTTACCACAAACATTGAAAAGAACGCAGTAATTTTACGACAGGGTCTCCCTTTTTTGTTGTAAAAGTTACTGCTGTTTTTTTTTTTATTTTAAAGAAAATAGGCAATAAAGCCCGAAAAGGGATCAGTCGCGCCAAACTATAATTTATTTGAAAGCACTATATTAAAAAAAGTTCTTTTTTGTCAGCAAATCGTACGCATTCACTCTTTAAGGAAAATAATAAAGTGAAACTACCAAATAAAAATGATGTGGATAGTACGAAACAGGAAATAAAAATTTCACTTTATTCTTTTCCATAGTCTTTTTTTTTTATTAAGAAACGAACATGCACATACACTTATCCAAGTATTTCTGTTAATGCAAGTATTATGCTTCTCAAAACCACTAAATTCTTGAACCACTGTTCAAGAAAATCTGTGATTGAGCGTTTACTCGTGTCAAAAACGCAAAAAAAAGTCATCGACGTATCTAATCCAAAAGCAGGGAAAATCACAACTTGCTACAAAGAGCATTTGGCCAATCTTAAGTCTAGAGGGTTGGACAAATCATAAAGTTGACAGTGTAAATAGTTATGTAAGACTGAAACGCATTTTAATGAATTTACTGTGCCGTGTCATTTTTAGGTATACGTCAGTAGGTATAGTGGTAGTGTTAATTGGTTGATAGATTTCCTAATAAAACGTTGTCCAGCAGAATATTAAGTATCGAAGTGCGTAGTGTTAAGAGCACTAGAGTTTTGAATAGTTTGTTTTTATAGTAGGTATCATGTTTCGACGTAAAATAAAGTATTTTACTGACTTTAGTATAAAGAAATTATGTTAGATGTGTAGAATTGGGTATTTCATATCCACCAATTGGCAGTTGTTTGCCATAATCACTGAGTAATTCGTCGGCGTAGATACAAAATAGTTGAAATATCAGCGTGTACCTTGTTTTACGCATACCAGCCTATAAATATTATTCCAAATACTATTAGATTCCTGGATGGAAACTACTTAGCTACTATGATTAGAATACATAGGAATGTAGTAAAATTTGGGAAAGGTGTAATAAAACACAATGCTAATCTCAATTTATTTTTACTAAATATAAACTGCCTACAACTATGAGTGAATGTGACAGGGTTTGAAATAAGGGCAAGACGGGGCCTGAATTGTGGGGCCTATCACATTTTACAGTATAATACTTACATACCGTGACAGCCTGATAAATGGACTGCCTTCTTTGGTATATTATTACACATTTTTATAAGATTTTTTATTTAAATAATACTTTAAGTGGACGGGCCTTATCGATCACTTGGTGAATTGAATAGGCCTGCAAAAGTCTTCTCTATATTTCATATAATAATTACAATACGATTAGATTTTTAAGTGAAATATATAGAAGACCAGCTTTTCTATATATGATGATTTAGGGAACACAAAAATAATTTTAATGATCGAGTACGTATAGGTGTGACTAGCTGACAGGTTGAGAAAGAACAATTTAAATGAAAAATTTGCATTCTGTCAGAAAATCAGTGCGATAGAATTATTATTAAGGTAAAAATTAAACAATGATTTTAAAACGATAAACAAACATTCGTAATTGACAACAGAATAAACAAAATCATGGTTCGATGAAAATATGACGTGCACTAATATAAATTATATAAAACATTTCTTTGGTGTGTCCTATAATACTAAAATATATAAAATATAATAAAAAAATCTGTGAAATGCATTACATGTTTACACATAATAAATAAGGAAGAATTATATTCGTAGTTTTTTGAGACCAATTTATCTTACATAAACACATGCTTAATAGGTATTCCGGTAGTCGAACGTAAACAGCTTACGCACAATCTTTTATTTTAAAATAAGAAATATCAATTTTATGTACCTAGATATCTACAACACCTCTACACAGTGTTCAGTGCTCTCTTACGTTAGTTTTATCAGACACGCACAAGAAGGATCTGTAAATTTTGTTGAAGTCAGTTTCTTTCTAATCTAGGTTCAAGTCACTGGTAAATATGATTTCGGGCTTGAGGCATCCAGTGCCGCTCTCTGTCGGTGAGTTAGCTGAAGCTAAGGAGTTGGCGCGGGTTGCCGCTAGGGGGGACCTGCTGCTTTGTTCCGGATTTGTACACTGGCCGCTAATGTGGGCAACTGGATTATTTATTGGACAGTCGTTGTTCGTGTAATAGTACGCGGAATCTGTAAATGTGAAATAAATTATTAATAAGAAATATTTATATTATAAGTTTTCATGTATTATTTTCATAAACAGTAACTTGGATGTTTATTTGTTATTTATCATCAAGACTCATTTATTTCCATGAACTTATTTACATTTTATATTTTTGATTAATTTCATAGTGTCCAATCTCACACAAAATATATATCTTTAATAATACACGTACTAGATAATGATCTATACTATACCATAGCTTATCATTGTTACGTAGGGACACCATTACTACATTAAAACAGAGACAATTATATGGGTAAACATTCTTTATATTATTAAGACGAATAAAACACAATTAGGCACGTTCATACCGCTTGCCCTTGAAAGGTAGTGGCACCTAAAATTTCATAGTTCAGTATGCATCAAAGGGTCATTTATCTTGTATGGGTAATCGGTGCAAATGGGCTTAAAAGAATTTAAATATTCCGAGCGGTTTCTAAGATATATAAATACGTTTCAAAAGTCGATGTTTCTTTGTTGTGACACAATTTAGTGGATTAAATATTGCAGTTATGTAAAAAAAATATTTCATTTTCTTGTTATACATTTACTTATTAATAACCAATAAAATCAACTTTACAAGTGACCTTTGACATTGAAGAAACATTATCGACTTTAATTTATTAAACTTTAGTTCGACACTTTAGTTTATTAGTTTCAATAGTTGAAAGCAACAATTATTTCTTAATTTGATTTAGGTTCCTCACAAAAGAACTAGAAGTATTTATACGAAGAACGATGAAGAATAAAAATAATGCTCTATCGTACATTTGTTGATTTTAAAAATAGCAAAGATCCTAATAAACAAGTAGGTATATTTTACTTTATTCATTTTTAATATGAAGTACAGTTAAAATTACCTCCGTATTCTTTGGACCAACAAATTAATTTCAATCAAATTTTAACTTGAGAGAGGTGTAGCCGTGCTTTCCTTGTGGTATATCAGAACATAATGGGCAAAACTTATTCAGAATAGTTAATGAAGATAGATGGATAACTGAGTTCTTCTTATTCGGAAGTATTAAATCGTATTTTTATCCACCATTCGAATATTTTTATTTTATTTATCATTGGAATAATTATTTTTTATTGAAATTATGTTTATTCCAATAATTATTTGAATGCAAACAAAAATAATAATTTTCAGTTCTATTTTGTTTTCCTATTTCGATTATTTTATGGTTATTTCGCTGTTGGTTTCTCGAGGTGGAATGTAAAATATAAAATGTCAAATAATTCATTTAGGAAACGCTCCAGTTCTTAAATAAGTAATTTGGGCAATGATAACTATTCATTTTTTTATAGGGAAGTTTCGGCAATAATAATTATTGTCTACTAACCTAAGTAATTAATTTTTTAATAGGGAATGATCAAAATTCATTAAACAATTAGACACAATTACACAAAAATAACAAGTTTTGTCATATTTAAACTTAACTGTGCTATGAACCGATTCAGTGAAAAATTACGAATCCTAGTTTATAATAAAGCATAAGTTAAAATGGATAATTACCGAAATAAACAAAAAATGGTAGGTATTAAAGCTCATTTTTTAAAAGCGTTTTGCTACATTCGGTCTTTAGACAATTCTCCTTTTTTTAAACTTGACCTTGTGTAACAAAAGTATGCTACTTCGGTGCAACACCGAGAAGGAAGGAAGAGATTATATTAGTAATAATTTAGTCCTACCATGATTAGTGAGAGTTGAACCTCACTGATTATTCAAAATAAACAATAATAAATAAAGAAACAATATTTATATATGATTTATTATTTATTCAGAAAAAAATTAAGGGTGTGTATTAATAGCAGTCTTACGATTGGCAGTCAACGGGAAATTAAAGCCCTTGTTTAATTCTAAAGCAAGCTCTCAACAATTTTAATTGTTGTCTTCCGCAGGGCTGTTACAGTACATTACACAATTAATTTTTAGTTTAAACTTACAAAGAACTTAATACCCACTAAAAATTCAGAAGAGTTAATATGTGTACATATATGAATTGATATAATATTAATAATAATATACTAATTATAATATCAAAGTTAAAAAAGGCATTTGTAAATTTGGAAAAATTAAACAAGAAATGCAGGTTTAACATAGGCATAATTGAGAAAATTGAAAAAGTGAAATGAAAGCAAGGCAGTTTGATGAAGATGAAGTGCAAACATTAAATGGCTTAGAGATTTTTAAAGATAAAAGTGGGAGGGACACTTTTTTAAAACTCAATCGTCGACATTCGCAAAATGAATGACTTACGGAAGAAATTGAAAAAGGGACGAGCTCTTCTATTAAATCAAAAGTTATACAGAGTTAACGGAAGTAAATAATAAAATATGAATATAGAGGGTTATCGAAAATAATGTTACTAAGAGGAACAACATGTTTAGAAATTTGAAAAAATAAAATTGGTTTGCTGGTTTATTGTAAACTAGTTAGATGGGTATATAATACAGTCAACTGTATGAATAAAAAAAAACAGATACTTTGAATTTAAGCGAGATCCATACACCTATCTAATAAATTCACAATAATCCAGTAAACCAATTTTATTTTTTCGAATCTCTAAACATGTTGTTCTTTTTAGTACCTTTGTTTTTAGGGTTTTATACAAAGTGGCATGATTCCATTCATTTCTTTCGTAAATGAATAGCTTGGGAAACTTTTTTTTTGTTATTAATAATGAAAGAATTTCTGATCCATGCATGCATACTGAATCAAACAAAATAGAACACAGTTTATTTGTATGAAAAAGTTGCCTGATGAAAATAATTATATTAATCATGTTTCGTCTGAAACTACATAGAATTATTTTTTAATGTATTTGTTCCTAATAAAATTTACAAGAACGTATTTAAGAAATAAAGTTGATGATGATTCTTCATAGTCAAAATGTCGTATTGTAAATCTAATAGTAGAAACTGGTAGGTACTTAGGTCAATTTCTAACCAAAAGAAAATACCATATTTTCAAAATTGAACGTGTAGGTATGTTAAAAAGAACAAAATTGGATTAATTGAAAATACCATATTTTCAAAATTGAACATGTAGGTATGTTAAAAAGAACAAAATTGGATTAATTTTCAATTAAATCGGCTTTGTATATTTTATAGTTTTAAGAAGCGTAACAATGTCTTCAAAAAGTTAGCTATCTCTTAAAACTTTGTTCAAGTATAAATTACAGCATAAGGTTCAAGGTATGGATGTCATAAACAAATTCATATTACACAATATGAAAATGTAAATATACATATCTGTATGTATATATAGATAGATATGAGCGCACATGTAATTAAAATTTTCCTCTGATAAAAATTTATAGATTTCCGACGAATATATACTCACTGTTTACTTACTGAGCAACCCGCTGCTAGCGCTTCCATATCCGTAGGTGCTGTAAGCTGCTCCGTACTGACTGTAAGCCGTGCTATAAGCGTAATCCGATCCTGGAACGACTGTGGTACCTGATAAGAATGTGTAAGAATCAATGTTCACATACGGACACGATTAAATTAACCCATGAGATAAATTAGCCGTCACCGTATGATAAAGATGATTTTAAAGGTACCTGTTGAATAACCAAAACTTGGCAACATCGTCGAGTAATGCTGTGAAGGTCCGTTTGATGGTTGTAATACTGTGAGGCCTGTGGGATCGGGAGATCCGGTATGCGACGTTGGTTGACTCCCCGGCTCTGCTGACAGAGTGATGGGTAAGCCCGGTGAGGCTCCATCAACTGTCGTTCCTAGTCCGACTACGCCACTGTATGGCGAACTATTTTCAGCTACCATGCAAATAACAAAACAAATAAAAATAAAGTAAAGTTTGATGCAGGAACCAAAATTAATTTTAAGGAATGATAAATAATAGAAAAACATGCAATGTCAATTCACTACACACATAAACAATCTTCCGGGAGATGTGCAATGTTGAAAAGGTGTTGAAATTATCCCTAAAAATGATTAAAACTCTCCTTGTGTGTTAATCTAATCCCAATAAGGAAAAATATAACCTTATAATAATTCCTTTGTGAATTTTTGTATATCCGAGCCAGAGAAAACTTTTATTTACAATCATCCCAAGAGTGAGATTGTATATGTATATTGATATTTAGCCGATACTAATCATAGAGTAAGGACAAATTTAAAATTTTTTTATGAGCAAATCAAGTGGCTCTCCGACACACTTTAATCAAATTTAACATTTACTTGATGTTGGACATATTTTACTGAAACTTTAGTTTTAGTTTATTAAAACTAAAACTATAACTAAGCTAGCCAGTAAAATTCAGTAGGTGGACTATGTTTAAAGATGAATTGACGTTTTCTATACAAATATCAGGAATATAACCTTAGTGAACTTAAATAAGTAAAACTGTGACGCAAAATTTCAAAAATGTCAAAAGTTACTTTTAACTATTGAATTGTATTATATACACTCAGAAAAAGACAGGGGTTTAATGAACCACCATGGTGACGTTAACAATATTGTGAGGTTAAATACAGTCAAAGCAGCAAGTTTTGTTACTTTAACAAAAACACGTTTGGTACCACAGTTAGATTAACTAGAATCAGCAACTATTATCGCTTATTTTATTAATACCAATAATATAGCAGTCGCCACGAGTGATGGCGAGGAGTAGGGATGCGCTGTAGACGCTTTTAAAAGCGTGCACGCCCACTTAGCTGCAATAATACGTTCTGAGTATTTGTCAGTGGCGGCTCAAAATTTAATTATAAATGTAAATAATGATAGTAGTAGTGACGACAACGATTTTAGTGCGGAAGAGGTTTAACTTTATCCATTAAATTTTCAATTTGTTTAATAGGTTATAATGTTTAAATTCAATAAACCGTTTAAACAATAATCCTTTTTTGTTATTATCATCGCTGATGTTTCCGGGTAAACAATTCAGGGGATTATGTGCCCCTTAACGGTTAATCGGATTTAAATGTTTAAAGATTATATTAACATAATATTTTTGTTTTTTGTTGTGAATATACATATGTTCATATATTCCAGGAATAAATTAGTAGGTAGGCACTTGTAAATAGTAGTAATTAGTAAACAAAATACTTATACTTATATTGTCCGGAGATATCCCATACTGATAAAACCATTTTATTAATTTTTTAATTACATTAACGTTGCATTATTCAATATTAACCTGCACGCCAATGGTATAGAGAAATTATATGCAGAGGCGATGGTAAATCCGTTGTGCCCGTCTACTGCTGCGCGAACCTACTCCCACCGCTCGCCATCACTTGTGGCGACTGCTATACCAAATTGTGTTGAACCAAATGCAGCGTAATGTTTAGTGTAAGTAAATATTTGCACTAGATCAATTAAACTACGAATTCGGAACAAATAAAGTAGTTTATTAACAGCTGTATCATATTTATCATTTACTATTTTATGGTAATAGTATAAAGTGCAGAACAGTTTTATTATTGATTTGCAGCGGTCAAAAGCCACCGCCGGTGGTGTAGCAGAAGTCGCAGTTTTAATGATCGCACCTCGTATAAGATGTGTCTAGGTAGCAAATACACACGATATAAATAATTTATTAGGTTGTCTGTCGCACACCCAATTTAAGCAGAATATGGATTTGTGCCAGTGTGAAATAAGCGAAGCGCCATCTCTACGGCAATTTAATGTATTTGCTGTTACATATAGGCAGAAAATTTGGAAATGGGTAATTGCAGCATCATATGTAATTACATTGAATTAACTGCAATTTTGATTAGTCAAACCGTTTTCCTAATATGGCTCATTTTGCTCACTGTTCAAATGAACTCAATGCGTTTGTTAAATTAATGAAATAAAAGTAAATATGGTTGCATTCACTACATTCTGTTTGGTTAGGTTGACTATAATTTTGGTTAGTTCATCAATATTTTGTTAACAAAACCCGTTTTGTTAATGACCTGTCGTCCCCTCAGTGTATTACGAATTCAGCATTGTTATCAAAAAAAATCTACAGATAGTCATAGGGACATATAAACAAAAATTATTGTTCAAAATTAAGTTCTATATGCGTTTGGGTAACAATATACAGCATGTTTAATTCAAAAGAAATCTAGTAGTAGAGTCAGTAATATCGCAGAAAATGGATAGTAAATTTTAAAGCAAGTTAAAATGTTGGCTCTTCTATTTTTCGATTAAAGAATGATTCCTAATTACATGAGTTAAACTTCGCAATTATGCAGTAGGTACTGTTTTTCTTAAACATGCTATGTCGCCTTTTTATATAAAAATGTACTATATTTGACTGAATAAATGTAAACAAGTCTAGTTTTATCATGTGTTGAAGTCAAACGTCAAACATTAATAGCAAATCAGAAATCGAAGACTGAAGCTCATATCTCGGTAACCCTGTATAAATAGTTTTAACAACTAAAATAATGAAAACGAATTTACGTAAAATTTTATGCTACATTTCCAAGGTTAAATTAAGAACGCAAACATTAACAAGGAATTGTATTCTGTGCCAACGAAAATAATCAACAAATAATGAAATTACATGAGAACACAGGAAGGACGGATTGCAGATGATGCTAATGAGACGATTTAATTAAAGAGCTCAATGCCAGATGATGTAACGATAGCTCGAGAATACAATGGGTGTCATAAAAACATGCGAAAATGGCGTTCTTCAAATTATGCAGGATTCGTGATCGGATATTGCACAGTACAGTGGCGCAGGCGGAGAGGTTTTGTTAAACCCACCACCAATCCCCTTTGTTGAGTACTGTTACCTACCTGTGTGGTAAGGCGATAGAGCTGGCTCCAATATCCTGGTCGTTTCTATTTTCATTTCGTGCATAGTTATCGGCGCCAATGGAGTTAATGTACTTGCTCCTAAATGCAAAGCTCCCGTTAAAGACGCACAAACATTCAAACCAAAAATTCTATCCGCTATATGCTAACAGTACTCAAACACTATCACTAACATTTAACATATCATGCGGCGATTCAAACAACTAGAGAAATTTGGTATTTACCCAGAGATCCTGCTAGTGGTGGGGTATATAAGTTCTGTGAGGTTGTTTGACTCATGGTGTTGATGGTGTCATATATATCGGCCGCTGAACTTGCGACACCCACTCCAGCAAATCCCGCGTGTGTGTCATAGTATCCACCTTGACTTGCCCCAGTTCCAGATCCACCTAACTCTGACAGTAACTTGTGTTCGTCCTTTATGCTAGACCAAAACTATAAAAGAAAATAAGATAATATAGTGGGGAAACGTCAAGATTGTTTTTCTATATATCACGGCATAATATGTAACAACAAACTAAACATTTTATTGGAAGTGCTTATTCTTATATAATCCCATGCCATATTTATATTTACTTTAGCGAAAGTATTTTTACTGTGAAATAAACTTACATTAGTGTAGAGTTGATCACCATTGTATTGCGTTCTTCGCTTTTTAAGGTCATCATCTGGGTGTCCATTAATATCCCGATTTTCATCTAGAAGAAAAGAAACAATAAACGTACACTCGCAAAAGTGGATTGTAGAAATTGGATTAAGCTTTTTCTATATTAACCGTTATAAAAATTATTGAAAAAAGGATTTATTTTATATTAAGGTTAAATAATTCGATTTTGTCATGTTTATACTAGGTAGTATGATTTAGATTATAGGTACCATCTGCAACCGATGGATATAACTGTTAAAATATTCTATTCCCGAAATATTGTGTAATGGCTCCCTTATTTTCAAAGCCATTTTATTGTATGTACTATTTCATACAATAATTACAGAATATATTATTCTAAGCAATAAATTTTCAAACTTCAGAGCTCTTTTATTTATAGTCGATAACAGCTTTTTTATTATTATCTGTACCTGTATAGGGTGCAACTCTAGACAATGTGTGGTGCCAGGATCTGGTTGAAATCGTTAGATGGGAAGTTTAAGACGCTAAGTTAATGAAGTCTCCACGAAATTCAGAGTGTTATTAATATATGATCGTTCAATATAACCTAAAGTTTACGCGCGTTTTCTACAGACGATAAACGTTAGAGGAGGGTATAGGGTATATTCAGAAATTCGAGCGATAATTAGAGAAAAATGATATTTGTTCTATGAATAACCTAAACGTTGCAAGTAATTCTCTATTTTTCAGATACGGTATCCGTTATATCCATTAAACAGGACTCAATATGTCAAAATAAAAAGCTGAGTATTTTGTGATATTAGTCAATTATTGCGGGGATTATCACAATGATACTAATGTATTTGTGTGGCTAATATCAGTAATACTATCACTGTAAGAAATGATGATGAGAATTATACATACCAACAAATCATTAATGTCTACGAAAAAATTAAAAGTTGGTCGAATAAATAGTATACTATGTTACTAGGAGTAGTAGGCCGAGGCCAAGTAATCTGGGCGAACGTTTTTGCTGCGAGTAACATATATTATTTTTCTTCAAGCACTGACTGACAAAAAATTAATTTACCGAAATAATGATTGCACATTAATCAATAAAAGCGACAAAGCATTCGAAAAGTATTTGGGTGATTGCCAAAGATCAAAATGCGTGCTCAATCTGTGTACAGAAGGAAAGATTTTTCCATGCAACATAAACATTGTTCGATTGAGACTCGAATGTAACTTTTGAAATACACGACATGCTTTTGAAGCGTACTTACAACTTCTCCAACTGTCTAAATTTAGCCTTGACGTTTGTAATCAACACAACGATAAGGGGTGCCACCATTTGTGATGCGTTTGCACTAACATTATGTTACTAGTAACATAATGAAGTAATTCCACCTAGTGTGATCAGTAAGAAAATGTTAGAATTATGAGACGGTTGAAGAAAATAGTTATTTACGTATCAAGGCTGGAAAGTGAAGTTTTGTCGATCGAGTTTGAGATTGCGAACCGAGGCGACCAACGAAACGCGTTCGATAAGACTTAC
Source organism: Cetonia aurata (assembly GCA_949128085.1). Taxonomy (NCBI): domain Eukaryota; kingdom Metazoa; phylum Arthropoda; class Insecta; order Coleoptera; family Scarabaeidae; genus Cetonia; species Cetonia aurata. Next base: position 33,791,522 of record OX421882.1, read on the forward strand.
TAAAATCAATTTACTTGCATTTGTAGTGCTCAGAATATATCACTCATATTTGAATGACAGATTGTTTGACAGTTATTTTGACAACCGAATTTAGAAAAACTTCAGAACCATCACAGTAGAGTACGGTAAACTAAAGGAAGTAACACGTTAGTACTTTTTTTCCGGTATGTATTTATTGTACCCTACCCGTCCATGGACGGTAAAGTAACGGAAGTGATGCGTCAATTCATAATTCAGTTCGATAAAGTGGCGCTTATGATGGTAGCCGAAAAAATAAATTATATTAAGGAGAAAATTGTTAGAATGGCTTCTGCGGGTCATGTTAAACTGTTGGGCGTGGTGTTTGACACCACTTTGACATTTGAGACTTAAATTAACGTCTGCCGGAGGTTTGTTACGCGATGCGATTTATGTCTAAAGGTTGCATGTCTATATATTCTTTTAATTTTGCATTATGGCAATTTTTATTCTTAATTAACTAATCAATAAGAGATAATAATTGTAGCAAAAAAAGGAATATTTCGTATTGATCATAGCTACTTATTTTTATAAGTAATACTGAAATCTAAAAAAAGTAGATGTCGTGCCGAAATTAAGGTGCACCATTGAAAAATTGAAGACAGGGAAAGCCCCAGGTTTGGATGGAATTCTTCCATCAGCTAAAAGAGGTGGCAAAATTCGATGAATTTAGTATGGCTTTTAGCAGTGCAAAAAATATCCACCAAAAGAAAGTAGGCCAGAGATGAAAATCCACATTGCAAACAATGGAAATAGTGGCAAATGTATACGACATACAAGAAAAGAACTGGAATACGCTAGGAACCCTAGATGTCAAAAATGCATTCAATACGGAAAATTGGAATGTAATTCTCGAAAAGCGAGAATGTAGAAAGATTTACAAATAGCTTATAAATATCATTGCACAGTACCTTAAGAAGAGATATATGCAAATAGCAAAAGGGGCAAAATTGAGATAAAAGCGGGCGTGCCTCAGGGATCAGTATTGGAACCTATCCTTTGGAATATATTGTATGACGAAGTGGTCCGAATTAACCTACAGGAACGAGCAAAGATGATTGAATGAATTGACAAGGAAGTGAGCAAATGGGTAGAATGCAACCACCGGAATGCCAATTTCTACCTAACCCAAGTCCTAACTGGTTATGGATATTTTAAATCATTCATTAAGAGAATAGGGTAAAGCAACTGACGATCAATGTGAATATTGTGGGGAAGGGGACACTCCGGAGCATGTTATTCTGCTTTGCAGATACTGGGATGCGATCAGACAAGTTGTATATAAGAAATTTGTAGCTAACAGCTACAAATCTGATCGACAATGTGGTTAAATCGCGAGAAAAATGGGAGGCGATACACGAAATGATCATAGTAATAATGAAACAAAAACAGCTGCAAGAATGACAAAGATGTCAAGCAAACATGAATTGACCGGAAAGGAGAACTAGCCAGTAGCTGCATTCACGATGGAGATATCGGATGGATCCATCAATGCTTCGGGGCAAAATTATATGGGTGGTTTTTAGTGAGTAGACCAGCAATATCAGCTGGAAGTCCCTCACATCCATGTCATGATAGACTATACATGATGTCCATAAGGATTTTCCACCACCACAAAAAAAAGGAAATATAATACTCCATATTAATTTATCTATAAACACTTATGTTAATGATTGTAAATAACTAGTTCTCTGGGGCAGTATTACCGTTTCTTGTTGTGTTAAAAAAAAAATATTAATAAACACCTATGTAAAAATAAATTAATAATAAATAGCTTAAATTCGCAAATGAGGTTGTATTATAAATACACGTGTGCATTTTTATTTATTTAAATTAATATTTTAATTTAAATAACCTTATACTTCGGTTTAACAATACATAGTTTTTGTAGCAACCTGATGGAAAGCAGAGTGGACAAGCGTTTGCATTTGGATGATTTTAATTGCTTCGCTGTCCGGCTGCCAGAGCACATTGCATTCACACGTGAAGATTGAAAACTCAAGGGACACATTCCAATCTATTGAGAGTTCAAGTGTCGACCGGTCTAATAATATACCGAGTTAATCGAACACATTTTGTAGGACTTTGTAACTAAATTGAATTCATACTTGCAAATATAGCTTTTGGATATTATACAATGATTATATATACCAATTTAATTATTTTCCGAAACTAAGATTTTGATTAATATCTGTAAATTTTCTTAAAGTAGGAATGTACGCACATGATCGCTGTCTTAAGTTTTGCGTCACATATTTGGAAAGCCACACGACAACAAACAAGTGATATCTATTTTTGTCAACTATCGAATTGTGTTAGCCTATTTGCGTTAAGTGTTAATGCTACCCATTCCTTTATAAATTCTTCCTATAAGTAAAGCATTATGAATCCAAAGAAGTTAGAAAAATGTGTTGAAATCATGAAATTTATTGAATGCCGCTTTAAAACGGTATCCGTAACCGGTTTTGAAATCAGTCTTTAAAACCGGTTTTCACTGAAAATCGATCAACTGGTTTCTAATATCTAGCTATATCCGAGGCACTAGTAGTAACAAACGTACGGGTTGGTTATTTAGCAATATCGACACTTACTTGCATAAACAAAAACTCGAAACAAATAGAATACAAAGAAAAATTAAAGAAGATATCTCAAATAAAGCGATTCCTTATTAAAGTAAATATGCTGCACGTTTTCTATTCCGTGCAAATGTAAATTCCTTTTATAACATTTTTTGGTGAACAGAAAGTTGATAAAATGAAATTCCTTTTTTGGATTTTATTTTATCAATTTCCGCTATACGATATATATATATATAAGAAATTTTATATAGAGAGAAGACGTAAATCCGGAAGAAATCGCTCAAACTGATTAAATATATCCAATGCGGCTACTATTTATTTTAGAATACATTTAGTGTCGTAATTCCTTTATTTTATTTTGCTTTATTTTCAAGCAGGGGAAAATACTAACAAGCAGTATAGCAACTATGGTTTGCTAATATCCTACTAATAATTGACATAAATTTGCAAGAATTAAATAAAATTGTTGGAAATAATAATTGGAAAACTGCTAATGCTAAATGTGTCAAATACAAAAACCAAAATATGCAAAGGTAAATAAGACATCGTTTTAAAAAATAGTGTACTGAGTGTGCTGTAGAAGAACGATAGGTTTATTTACTTGAAAGTAAGAGTTTTGACATATTTTGGGTAATTTTATGCAAAAAAGTGCTAATATGTCAACGTACGTACTAAGTGACCTACTTGGAAAGAAAATTGATTGTTAGGTGAGGACATTTCATTCTGGAGATACGTTTCTGAACAGCCTGTATGTGATTTAGTGATAATAGCTACGTAGTTGCACCTGTACATATATTAGTGCAACCCCTAATATCTATCTAATAGGTACCCTAAGCAGTATTTCATCAGTTTTATTTGAAAGCCTGCAAACATTACATAAATTCAAGACGATATTGCAAATATTTCGAAACCCACCAAGTTTAGGGCAGAGAATCCTAATACAAACTGATTACAAATAATGTAGGAGATTTAATACATCAAAATTGCACCCTTCTATTTAAGTTAAGAAAGCTGCTCTCAACACTCTTTATACCGAGAGTCAAGTTAAAAGTACTTTCCTGAACTATATCGTGGTTGCGCATGATTATTTTGCTATATTCAAAAGCAAATTCCAATGAGAAATTCGAAAAACTCTGTTGTCCGTATGAATGTCCTCGAATTCGGTTTACAAGAGGTAAAAATGTATTTTTGATTTTACAAAAAAATATTAAAGGAAGAATTTTTCCTGCTCGACTTGAAACACTTATTTCTACAATAACATGCTAACTTTAGAACAGAAAGTTTATTTAGTACAATGTTATGGATGTGGAAATAAAAGTTACCGGTACGTGATTTCAAGGTATTTGTGTTTCACGTATAGGTGCACAGAAGCTTATTAACAAATTTTTGAGAACTGGCTGTATTAATAAATTTAAAGAAAACAAAGAGAACGCATAATGAAGGCGATGCCGCTACCCTGTTAGTTTTAGATTCAGTACAAATTGATCCAAAACTGTCTTTGAGAAAATGGTTGCTTCGACTAGGTATTAGTGGATTACACATTCCATGAAACAAACCCATTTTTAATCATATTTTAGAACCAGGAAATGATACAAAACGCCTCGATTTCTGTTTATAGATGGGAAGCAAAATTGCGAGTAATCGTCATTTTTAACGAAAAATCATTTTCCGACGGATACTAATGGAAATCTTTCTGCGCATCATGTTCTATGTTGGAGTGACACTAATTTTTTCTTTAAAATTACAAATCATCGCCAGTATTTTGTTAAAGTAAATTTATGCCGTGCTATTTCGTATTATGGAATAATATGTCCATATTTTCTTAATAACAACAACCAGATAACATATTTGAATATACTAGAGAACTTTTTCGATGGGATTTAAGTGAATTACTTCTCAATTATCGGTTGTAGGTGTATTTTCATCACGAACGCTGTCCAGCGAATGCGTTCGATTTGAGAATAATGGTTCTCAATTCTCATTCGTGTGAATTAGTTAAATCATTATACAAGTTTATAATTTTTTTAATAGCTGACATTCGTCTTTAAATGATAGAAGCAACTGATAAAGAAGATAAATGTACAAAATTTTCAGCATCGTACATCGTATCAAGCCTTCTTATTAGAGATTTTGTACCCTTGTTCATACCAGTAAAATATTTTCCAAATGTAGTAACAATTTTGGTTAAAAAATTGAACATAACAACTTTAATCTGTACTGCCTGTCTAGTTAATTCGATCTATCCTACAAAATTTGATCAAATGCATACAGCTGGTTTTTAAAAAAGAGCATTAAAATATAAAATTGTAGCAATTTCATCGATACAAATTTCTTTCCTCAACCGGGCGAAAGTCCCGGTAAACACTTGCGAGATTTGTCGTAACGATGCGACAAGTGCCGACCCATTAATTACACGATTCCCCTTATTATAATAACAATGTCCATCGCAGCGCATTAATCAAATCGAAGAGAGATTTGTCACAGCGTATATCTTACCCTGAAGGCTCACATTTCACAGCATGTTGCTAATGTGCGAGCTACTGGACCGTACGGCGCGCTACAATGCTCGCTAACTTAGTGATTAACCATCACTCATCTCATGACACCATTGTGCCGAGATTAATTGATTAACATGGTAATTATGAGTGAATTCACGTTGACATATAGACTGCCGTATAGATGGACGTCGACGACTCGCCGAAGAATTGTGTAGATGCAGGTAATTTTGAATTATAAGAGAATGCGGAACAAAGAAAATTTTAGGACGTTTATAACAGCATGTTATTCCTCAATTTTGTATTAAAATATATCTATCGATGGTAAGCATAACACGATAGTGGTACATACGTTTCAACATTTTAATGGTCTTCTTCACTGAGAGAAATAGATAGTACTCTTTAACATAAATATAGTATACTTTAATATATTTTATAGCTCCTATAGGGACAATCATATTTTATATTACCGGTGACAATATCTGTATAGTAAATATCTGTGAATACTTTTTATTAACTCGTATGGTAAAGTGTACTATATTTGTATTATTAATTTGAGCATACATGTTAGTAAATGTGAAAAAAATGTCTAGTAGCGCTGACTATATTTGATAATAACTCTTAACAATGAAAACTATAATAAATATAGTTTAATAATTTTTAATTATAATTAATTAATATAATTTGATTAGCCGGTGACAGCCGGGCGAATTGCCGTCGTATCGGGCAGGATTGCGGGAATCAGACCGGCCCGTGTACTGTAGAGTACTACCGGTATTGAAGCGCCTCGTAATTCTCGTCTGTGGGCGATTGTCCACAGTACTTTTTACACGACGTTAACCATGTATAAGCATCATATAGATATTACGCAGCCACATTTACCGATCACAATTTACATTGAGTACGAATTTCAAAGATTATGAAACAAGCGTAGCGCCATCTTTACGACAAAAGCTGTAGTATCACATATTTATGTAGCTAAACCAATTATGAGTATTATGATATTTCTACTATATAGATATAAAACTATACAGCATTCATTTCATTCCATCTCATTATTAATGCCGTTTTCAATAATTAAAGTAAGGTGACTGTTGCAAGCACCTAACCTAACCTAAATAAACACAACACAGTAAATGTGCTACACCTGTTATTATAACTGTCTTCACTACATTATGTGCAATTTATTATATTCACTTGTTGTAAAATATTGTAAAACATTTCATTATATTTTGTAGAAGATTGTCACACAATATTTTTAAACAATTTTATTGCTTTTTTTGTAACCGTGATATAGGAAAATGCAACACCGTTGTTCTAAAATTTTGCACAATAGTAGGAATTCTTACTACAATTGCCGTCAAACAGTGAAGTGTAAATATTACAACATGGATTTTTCTCTGTGCAGACACAAACATGCACCGACACGAATACGTACACCTGTATCACACGTACATAACACGTGTGAGTGGCAATACAGCTTATTGGTCGATTTCTTCGGTAAAGATCGACAATGAATAGAGCAAGGGGTGGGAAGAGCGTTACGAACATTTATGTTAGAAATTGAATATGCATCGAATACCTGGTAACATCCAGATTTTACCTCTTACTATAAGCATGGTAACATCTGGTTATTTTACTCTTAATACCCCACATATTGTCGTTTTGACAATAATTATGTTACTAATTAACATAAAGAGATTTACTATCTAATTTCTACAATCCATTTTTCTCAGTGTTGGAATACTAATTTTATGTAAAATATTAGAGGTAGAAAAAAAAGAAACTACTGCCTACTATATTGGAATTCTTCAGTATTAAACCCATAATTTTCTTTGTTTATTGTTTTTTTCGTCTAATCATAATTTTAAATTATACTTCAGAAAGTAATAACCTATATATGCTCTAAATACTATAGGACAAAATAAACACCTATTTTTCTTTCAGTATAAATGCAAATAGTTACGCAAATTAACATTCACAATTTTACGCGTAAACACTTCTAATATAAAATATCAATTTATTACCACTAGTTCACTCACAAAAGTGCCGCTGATAATAATGTGAAAATCATTGTTAATAAGCATAGCGCTAGCTACGTCGGTGCACCTGTTCATCTCTCGGTTTATTAGTTTTGTATGGCAATCATTAGTGTCAAATTATTTTAATAAATTACCATAGGAGTTAATTGAACGTGAACACGGCAAATTATACGGGCGATTAACTGATTTGTCCACCTGGTCGGTGTTCATTTAGTAATTTTTAGAAGGAGGATCAAGATAAGAAACACTGCATGGGGTAATATTTGTGTTAATTCAGGGCAATTATATTATTCTAGTAGGTATACTAATGTAATTATCACTGTTTAGCCGTTTATTTTATGGGGGAAATGTAAAATCAACATTCGACCGGAATTAGAAGTTAACCGGATTTCGACCTGGAGCCGGTCTTTGTCTTAAGACTACAGTCTTGTCACTGACGTTGAGAAACTACGCTTACTCTTTCGACTAAGTGACCATTGGCTTTTGTGTGTGGGTTTCTCTCCTTAAGACGGAATCCCTTATTTTACGTTCACGTTAGGATGAAGTACATTGTTCTAACGCAAACAATAGTATTGTATTTTATGCAAAATATATGTACATAATATTATTTATCTGTGCAGTATTAAAGTGTACTTGTGTGAGGTATACTTGTGTGAATGCATAAATCACAAAAATGTATGATTTCCATTCATATATTTTTAAAATTTAATATGGATTACTAAATTTATATGTAAGTCCATCTACTTTATAAAAGTTTGTAAAACTATTAATAAATCAAATTGAGTAATCACGATATGTTCCATGTCTCCAGCCGGAATTAGGGAAGGAAGAAAAAGTCATTAGTTAGTTAATTAGTTAATTAATTAAAGTTAGTTAGAGTGTTAGTTAATTAAGAAATGAATATTGCCTAAAGAGAGAAGTGTTGTTCGACACACAGGGTATTCGATCTTTCTGCGCACCATGTTTTTATTAATTAGGGACAATTGTTTCGGAAATTCGTAGATTTCCATTTTAAACCGAATACCGATTGAATTAAGAAAAATGCTTCGTTCTTCACATGTCTCACACTCGCAAGTGCCCTAGTAGCTATTGATATAGCTGCCAGGGTACTTGAGCTATAATTCTGTAACGAATTGTATTTTAAGCACCATAGCTGAATTTCTTACATGAAAATACTAAAATAAAAAAAATTGCCATGTGATAAAAGTGACATCAGTAAACCACTATATTTTTTCCATAAGGCGTGTGCCATTTCGGAGATATAAACGTCACTTTTTTTATTGTGTTGGGAATTAGATTAATAAAGCTAACTGTATCGAAGTAATATGAACCTTATTCAAAATCATTGTTAACAAGATCTAACACACGTATAAAAATGCTAAACCTAAAATATTCTTTGGATGCAAAACACGACGATGTACGCCCTCACGCGCATGCAACGTCATCAGCTCGAAGAAGCGGGCGGAGCCGTGTTAATTGCTGACGTACAGTAATGCAGATATGTACATGTTAGAATAAAAACTGAATTTTGTATTTTGTACGAATCGCGAAGATAGTAGGGGCCTACCTATGTTCTTACGTACGAGTTATAACATTTCTCTATATATTTTCGGGTGTTGAAATCGCTTGAGCTGTAGTCGAAGCATTGTGGGCGTTAAAATATAAATTTTTAAGAAATTTTCAACCAGCATCCAAATGTTATTAAAATTTGATTATAATCCCGCCAAGAAATCCCATCCCCTCATGTAATTGAAGAGAAGTGGTAGGACTGGTTGCACTATGTTAGGAGCAAAAGTTGAAAGGTTACTGGGAAGGCAGCCAAATTGATCAAATTAAAACGATTCCTTCATATATTAATCTAAGCTTTCGCTAATCCTTTATTAGCTTCTTCAGAGATACAATTTTTCTACAAATTTATGATAATTAATTGATCAAGTAAGACAAATATTATTAAAACTACATACGGAATAGAGAAAACGACGTACAATCTGAAATTTGGGAGCACATTAGGTAATGTAGTAAATTATATCGAAAAGGTTAAAACCAAGAAACTCCGATTAGCACAATCAACAAGTGGAGGGGTGTAACAAAATGGTGGTCTGCAGTGACGACAACCAAAGATAGCGTAAATCCCAAAAAAAGATTAAACAAGTAGTAAGCCAAATTAAAATAAAAGGCGGGTACCAAGTAATACAGAGCAACGAGAAAGGGAGGAATCGGACAGCAATCCAGGTCACAAGGAGAGAACAATTATGGGTCACCTCTTATCTAGATGCATTAAATAGCTGTAGATATTGCTAAAATACTGAATATCTGTTCTAAAATTGATCGAACAAGGGTGAGCACAATACCTTCACATTGTCAAATCTATGTTTATTTATTATGGAGTGATCTGCTAGTGGTGTTTTAGCATTATTGTGGTCACTATCTAATTCATGTTGTCTTATCATCTTTGTCAAGTATTGAGAAGTTTGGCCAATGTATGTGGCATTACAATTGGAACATGTTACTTTATAGATGACATTAGATCTCAACTCTGTTGGCATAGATGATTTATTTTTTGTAAATAAACTTGTAAGAGTTTTACTACAGTAAGGAGCGATTTTTATTGGAAAGCCTTTGAATAAGGGAACCAATTATTATGGCGTCAACTCATTGATATAGGTCTACAAAATATTTCAGTAGTTTGGCTCACACTCTGGCTGTCTGTGTCTGAGACTAAGACTGGTGAAGACTGTTCATTTTCCATAGCATCGTTAGTAGAAGCCATACCTATAACTGAAGTGTTGTAAATAATATTTTTAACTAGTTTAGGTAGATATGCATTATTAATGAATGTTTCATATGAACATTGGAGACAGTTTTAAAATTCTATTTTTCATTGATAGTATTATATTTATGTTGCTATTAATGGAATAATTACTGAAGAAATTCATATATCTACCAGAAAACGTGGGCTTCGTATACCAATCTAAGACAATGTGTTGATTGTTGTCAGGGATCACTAGTGTATCTAAAAAAGAGATGGTTATTAAAATTGGTGTCGACATTTTGTCTGATATTTATAATTAATTGGGTGACTTCGCTTGATTGAATATTTTGCAAATTTCAAATATTTGACGTCTTCCCACGAAGCTACTGATTCCAAAGTCGATACCATATATTCCAAACTTTTGTCGAAAATCGTCTTTTTACCCATCTTTGCACATAGAGAATGTATTTAAGATTTAAATTTTCATTGTTTTAATGTAAAGTTTATTTTTTGATGAAGTGTTAGATATATTTACAGTTTTTGTAGTGTTTTTAGCTCGCTTTCTCAGTGTGGTTTTATACTTGGTGTAACTCAGTGTGTCGTGAAAATTACATTAATCGTTACTACTACAGGTCTGTTTAAAAGTAGGGGATGCGCATAAAAGGACGAGGAGGCTAAGTAGCCAATGGTATCGTATAACTTCAATTTCATTAATTTTTTAAGCTTATTCAAAAAATGTGGAGTGGGTACATAGTTTATGAAGAATATCCATTGTCTATGACCGACATAAAAACTATTTCATTTAAAAAAATTAAGAAATAGTAGATAAAAATAGAATTAGTAAATGTACCAGCCAAATTTAATTATGAGGTTTATTTTTATCATAAGGCGCTATAATCAGACTTTTTGGTTATAAATATAATATGAGACGAGTAAGATGTTGTTAATCATCAACAACAATGGCCATTACCTATGGCATCGTTCATAGTTTAAGCTCATCTGATATTTGAACGTAGCCATTAATTAAACCATCGAGATTCCCGTACTGCGCCAAAATCAATTTTTGAAACAGGCATAAATCCAGCGGCATTGTTAAAATTTCAATATAAAGTTAAACGAATTTAAATCATAATGAACTCTATGGGGATTTCACTATTAATTTCAATTATGACAGGCCATTCAATAACTTGTTAATAAAACAATGCGCATTGTGTCCCATCCTAAAATAACCAAGTAAATAACGCTCTAGTTTCGATCAGTACGATACTAGCGGACCGCTCAGCGCTAGGAAGGTTGCACAGAAATAAACGGCATTCATTTAGGGATCGAAATTGGACAGTGGCCGCGATTAGAACGGTTTGTGTTGAGATAATGAAGAGGACGCTGTCCACTTCATTTAGGGTCGTTGTAAAATCCGGTCGTTGTTTCATTTAATCCCGCGGGAATGTCAGTTGATTGAACTAGGGATATTGTTACCAGGGCGTTTTGTTTTCTTTTTACTATCTTCTAAATTAACGATGAATTAACTGAAAACTATAATTATGCAATAATAATTATAATTGTATTGGTAGTTGTATTACTGAATAAAACGTATGCAACGAATTCTGTTATTATACATGTATGTTCCTTGACAGGTGCTTGAAAATGACATTTTACATATGCATGTGAAAAAAAAACCTCTCAAAACATTTATTTCATTTCAACGAAATCGTAAACGCGCAATCAAATATTTTTGTAATTTATAAGAGGAGAAAATATTTATTTGGAATCATGTTAAATTAAAGCTGTGTGCAAAAACTTTATATTATTGTGTGCTTTTCGAAATATTAGTATTTTTGGTTACTGTATTTTATTTAATTTATTATTAACTTCCAAACCTTTTTGGACTATCAATTGTAACATCATATACCTTTTGTTTTATAAAACTGCAATCTTGTTCCTTTACTTTTTACTGTAATTTTAACAAAAAATATAATATTTTAATCCTGTGTATTGCATTAACTACTCAACAGAATAACATTTTCATATCTTCAGTTGTACTGCAGTAGCAATTATCTAATAAAACATTTTCTAACCTTTAATTACTTTTAAATGATTAGTAATGACATTTTAAGGATAAGCTGTAGTAAAAATTAACACCAAAGCGGAAAGCCATGTTCAGATATAATGCCATATAATGTTTTGTTAATTGTGATGCCTGTAGCATGGATAGCCAGTTTGGTGTGCTGCTGTAATATTTATAAATTTTTGGAAAGTTTCAAAATATATCATTTAAAGCAATTCTATTACATATGTAAATTATTACTTTTCTGTGTAAATAGGTCATCCTGTTTTTAACTAGTGAAAACCTGAAAATTCTGTTGGATGTAAAATACGGAGCGAATTTTAAGATTATTTCATTTTCTTTTGCGTACGTAATCGCTAGTATTGTTCTTACTTATGTCTTGACAGTTGTGTCAAGGGAAACCATTACACTAACCATAAGGGGAAGTGGTCGCTACGCACTGTTAAAAGAAAATGAAAGTTTTTTAGTGGAAAAAGAGAAAAATGTAATACTACCCCTGAATCTATATTGGAGCTTCTAAAAACATGCTTTTGAAGTGGTTTTGGGGTATACGTCATCAATTTTAGGTTCGCTAAAATGCATATCTTTGAAAAAAAATTCTGAAGTGTATTAATTACATATTTGCAGCAAACGAACCGAGGTAAAAAATGAGGAATAACCGTACCAAAACAATTTATTAAGTATTAAGACAATGATATTATTTCGTTTCAATCCTGAGTGTAAGAATTTGAAGTACGTTACAAGCATGGGGAGCCTTATCATGATTCAGCTTATAAATGGTAGGCAAAGATATTTATATAATTTTGTTTCTGGAAATAAAAGTCCTTTTAAAGTCCTTTTGGGGCAAGCCAACTTATTTGCTGTCTATTCATGGATTATCCAACTATAAGCAAACGACATTAATTTCTAAGTGTTAAATTAAAACAAAAATCAAATAGGGATTTTTTTTAATTAATTTGACAGCTAAAGAATTCATTACAAATAAAACTTTTTCGTAAATTGTATGGGTAAATGATATTAAAAAATCGGAGCTGTATCTTTTCAGAATATAAAGAAATTACAATGAATTGCTATTAAAAAAAAAAAAAAAACAAATTGGTTGCTATAGCAAAACGTTGAGGGTAAGACAACCGCTGTTATATCTAGGAAATATACCACCGATATTGTACATAGCATATACAAATGACATCTTTAATTTGAAGATCCACGGAGAAATATGTGCATACGCAGATGATGTATGCATCGTTTGCTCAAGCAAGAACGACGAACAGTTGCAGCAATACATTATGGAAGATGTGGAAAAAATAGAAGATTGGTGCTATAATAATCTAATAACGATCAATGAGAACAAAACAGTGTACATGGTATTTACAAAAAAAACATATAAACCTACTTTTAACATCAAGATTAAAACACAAACCATCACTCAAACCTGCCATAATAATAACATATCTACACTGAGAAAAATGGATTGTAGAAATTAGATAGTAAATCTCTTTATGTTAATTACTAACATAATTATTGTCAAAACGACAATATGTGGGGTATTAAGAGTAAAATAACCAGATGTTACCATGCTTATAGTAAGAGGTAAAATCTGGATGTTACCAGGTATTCGATGCATATTCAATTTCTAACATAAATGTTCGTAACGCTCTTCTCACCCCTTGCTCTATTCATTGTCGATCTTTACCGAAGAAATCGACCAATAAGCTGTATTGCCACTCACACGTGTTATGTACGTGTGATACAGGTGTACGTATTCGTGTCGGTGCATGTTTGTGTCTGCACAGAGAAAAATCCATGTTGTAATATTTACACTTCACTGTTTGACGGAAATTGTAGTAAGAATTCCTACTATTGTGCAAAATTTTAGAACAACGGCGTTGCATTTTCCTATATCACGGTTACAAAAAAAGCAATAAAATTGTTTAAAAATATTGTGTGACAATCTTCTACAAAATATAGTGAAATGTTTTACAATATTTTACAACAAGTGAATATAATAAATTGCATATAATGTAGTGAAGACAGTTATAATAACAGGTGTAGCAAATTTACTGTGTTGTGTTTATTTAGGTTAGGTTAGGTGCTTGCAACAGTCACCTTACTTTGATTATTGAAAACGGCATTAATAATGAGATGGAATGAAATGAATGCTGTATAGTTTTATATCTATATAGTAGGAATATCATAATACTCATAATTGGTTTAGCTACATAAATATGTGATACTACAGCTTTTGTCGTAAAGATGGCGCTACGCTTGTTTCATAATCTTTGAAATTCGTACTCAATGTAAATTGTGATCGGTAAATGTGGCTGCGTAATATCTATATGATGCTTATACATGGTTAACGTCGTGTAAAAAGTACTGTGGACAATCGCCCACAGACGAGAATTACGAGGCGCTTCAATACCGGTAGTACTCTACAGTACACGGGCCGGTCTGATTCCCGCAATCCTGCCCGATACGACGGCAATTCGCCCGGCTGTCACCGGCTAATCAAATTATATTAATTAATTATAATTAAAAATTATTAAACTATATTTATTATAATTTTCATTGTTAACAGTTATTATCAAATATAGTCAGCGCTACTAGACATTTTTTTCACATTTACTAACATGTATGCTCAAATTAATAATACAAATATAGTACACTTTACCATACGAGTTAATAAAAAGTATTCACAGATATTTACTATACAGATATTGTCACCGGTAATATAAAATATGATTGTCCCTATAGGAGCTATAAAATATATTAAAGTATACTATATTTATGTTAAAGAGTATTATCTATTTCTCTCAGTGTAGGATTAACCATACAAAATAACCTAAAATTGGATACCCACGTAAAAAAATTGATAAAAAGAAACACCATGATTATAGCAGGAATGCAGAAAATTAAAGACATAGTACCAGAATATCTGAAGAAGTCTGTATATCATAGTACATTTACGTTCCATATTAGTTATCTAATAAACATATGGAGCCATACAACTAAACAAAATTTAAATAAACCACAAAGACAGCAGAACAAAATACTAAAGACGCTGTATAACATGGACAAATGGACACCATCAAAGGACGTTTACGAGAAGACAAGAACTAAATTTACAAAAATTAATAACATTCAGAAATCTCCTTACAGTACACAAAATCGAAAACAAATTAATGAAAACTGATTGCAAATTCACATCTAATACAGAAATACACACACACAAAACACGAAGCCATTCACACCTAAGAACAGAAAAAAACACAAGTTACAAATATGAAAAATTTCCAACACCTGATGCGATCAAAACATACAATAAACTACCAAAACACACAAAGACACTAAAACACGTTAAATTTAAAAGCAAGATAAGGATGGAGGTATACCGGCAGTACAACATGTAGGAAGGACCAAACGACTAAACCAACGACGCACAGTGGATCGAAGTTGGTTAAAAATCTGACATAGCGTAAAAAAGCCAATCTTGCAGAATCATAATAAAATGAGTATAAAGTAAAGTAAGCATTAGATATGGAAACCACAGTACAATGGATACGTTGAACAACACGCCGGTAACTTGAAACAACTAGTCTAAGGTGAATTCCATGAAAAACATAAAAAATTGTTTAATTTAATATGTTTAATCACCATTTAAAACTCTTGAAAATAAATAAGAATACGATCTTCTTTATTTAAATCCGTTTACTTATAATAAGTTAGGTAAAAAGAATATGTATGTATTTTGAATTAGGCATGGACGACGGAAGTATAACTAGAACATTGTTTTTGAGTTTACACAATCCGGAAGTATGAATAATAACGAGGAGAAGTTGGTCAAGAGAATTGTAATGAAAATGATGCTGTATAATATACATTTATGATGTATATAATCCGCGTATCGTATAATTTTCGAATGAACAAAGCCTTCCAGCTCATACTTTCTAGTTGTAATAAAAAACGGTATAAATGCGCGCACTATATGATTGCCTTCACTATCATAAGAGGGGAATCAACGTGGATTTATTTCATAATCCCAGTCAATAACGAATACAACTCGCGAACACATGCAATGTTATTAAACTTCACGGCCGGTGAGCATCTAGGGGTCCTGATCGTAGACCGTGTTATTTATAAATTTATATTTTGACAATTCCGTACGACAGTTTAGGGATGTTATTTATGATGATGTCAAATTAAGAGTCCACTGGTATCGAATTTCAGCATGTGACATTAGAAAAGAGCGCACCGATAAAAATATAAAGCACTAGCGTAATTTTCTTGTTCAATTATCAGCGCATACTGGCATTTCCACTAATCTAACTAACTAAAATTAACTTTGCTAATGTATAATCATGCTTTCTCTATTATTCCATGAAGTTTGCATACTAAAGCACAGTATTTACGTTAACGGCATGATCTATATTGCGTGGATTGAAATAGTCATAATGGGGTTACTGGCCATTATTTCGAGCGTATTGTTCGGTAATAGTATAATGTTCTTGAGCGCTATACGTGACAATACGTTCTGTCAGGAGTAACTTTAGCAACCGGAACTATACTTCCGTATCTATAAATTTTGAAGGAATACGAAAGGTCCGAAACAGTCTACTCCATGCAAATACAATACAATGTCGCATAACAATAAATGTAATGATTTAGTCTTCATTAGCTTCTTATTTCTTATATGTGCTTGAAATTTTCTTGTTTCCTTTTTAGTGTGTAGTGTGGATTGAGTCGACAAGAGAACTTCTTTTTTTATTAAATTTACATCGCAAGGTTATTGTAAAACAATTCTCAGCTTATCATTAAAACAAATAAACGAGGTCAGATGTTAGGGTCTTAATAAATTAAGAAAACGTAAAACTGCCACAAAAAATATGCTGTCATTTGTTCTTTCATACAGAATGCTTATAGAAGAAACTTGTTTGTCATTCACAATTAACCTAAATATAAAATCTAGAGTAATAATTATCTCTTTTTTTTTAATGCCGTGACACGTGTCCATCCACGTGTTTTCCTCGCAGAACACATTGAGAAACATTTTGGATAACTAGAAAGATAGACCGAATCACAACGAGAGGTGGAGCATTAACAAAATTGGATGCTTATAGGCAAACGAAATGTGCAATCAAAATCTGATTTAAAGAGCACATAGCTCATTATCGCTATGGGAAGCCTAATCACCCAGTGTTGCACAACACATAAACGATACCGGTTATAATTAACAAAAAAAACCTTCAACTATTAAAAAATGTAAGTTCTTCGAGAGAATTAGACACTTGCAAAACCATGTATATGAGGAATGTCTAACAATTTATTGAATTGGAAACATGCCCCTCTGCCATTCAATGTTGATTGGTTTATTGGGGCAAGCACATCTTTTCCACTTGCAGGCATCTTTAAGTTTTTGCAATTTTAGTAGGTCAAGGTGGTATTAGAAAAAAGTAAAAAGCGCTAGGTTCAGGGTAAGGACAGTTAGATATTATATCTTCTTTTTAATCTATTAATTAATTCTTCGGTTGAAAATGAAAATCCATGAATTTCCGAAATAATTCTCGCGAATTAACAAACTTGTGTGTTTATTACTACGCTACAGTAACATCATATCATCCTCATTTATTGGTGTAATTATGTAATTGCTTATTGACTGCGAGCTCTTCCTTTAGCCTTCTATCCTTCTCTAGCATTGCGTAGTCTGTCATATCGTTGGCGGAATTTCTTAAAGTGTATCTCTTCCATGTTCAACTCCATCTTCGCAGTCATTTCAACTTAATAAACATCCCGAGCAATGTCTAGGTATTTAATGGTATACTTTAAATTTAAAAATTGAATTTAGAAAAAAAAAAATCAAGCTCCCGAAAGAGAAGTTAAAGTGACTTTCCATATCTTTGTATGATTAAATCATGCACGACATTTTATGCGTTATATTGTCAATGATAGATTGTAAACATAATCATGCTTTTGAAAATTATTTTTCTCCCTTTTCCAAATTCCACACATTTCTGTTTTCGCCTGCAATGTTTTACCAATCATACGGTACACCATCTATATGACCTCTTTGGTTTCAAACATTTCACAAGAAATAGTTCATAGGTCAAAACCAAGGAGATCTAGCAAGAAAATTAATTAGCACAAATCTTTCCCATCTTTTCCCCAAGTAATTTATCAACCAATGTCGTACCAGTAATATGAAATGATCAGGACATCTGCCTTGTTGTCAAAAGTAGAGTCGCATTTGTGGCGCCAAAATGGGGAAATGGTTAAAAGGAGTCTTCCGAAGGGCAGATAGATATTTTGTTTTAAATTTTCATCTAGGTATAAAACATGGACTAACAATTTGATCTCAGAAAATGCCACACTTTTTACTTTTTGGAAAGGTTGGTTTCGTTCTTAAGTGATGCGGCTTTGATTTTAAAAAATCCAATATCTCGTTTTATTTTTACTGTGATTAAGTAGGTCATTAAACATTTCAAAGAGGCCCCATAAGAGAATGGAAGTAAAATATGATAACGATACAATGTCAAAATATCAATATGAATTGCATTATAAATCTTAATATAATAGGAGAATATTTAAATTAATTAAATTAACAAAAAGAATAGAGAATTGTAAAGCAAATATATAACGTGTAAATATAATCGTCAGAAATATTAAATTAATATCTAATGCACATGTAATTTTATATATAAAATAAAGACACGACATGACGTTTTTCAAATCAATATTGACAGTACCAAATTGCTATATACATATAAAATTGAAAATTCTGACTTCAAATTTTGTATGTAGTTTAATTTTGGATTGCAAACAACTCTCTTTTACAAAGATTTTAACTAACGTAACAATTAGTTCTTCTTCACTTCTAGTCTGAGGTATTTTTGCGTCTTCTCAGTTTCCTAACACTCTGTACATTCGATCTCAGTGTTTTCATGCACACAAATTTTTAGTAAATATTTTTCCTTTTATCAACTTCTTTCGGGGACAAACTATGTAGCTCTTATAAATTCCTGTGAAAATATAATTTTATGCTTATTTATAATATATTTTTGTTATCGAGTGTACATAGAATGATTAGTGTGGATATTTTATAAAAGTGAGCCCATTATACTACATAGCTGTATTAAAAATCTGTTTTTAAGATATCATTTTATTAAATACTGGGTTTAATATGGGATAAAAGCTAATGATTACGAATCCATTGTTTAAACTATGAATGAAATGAATATCCCTTTTAGGGCTTTTATAATGAAATAGTTCTCATAGATGCTAAATTTATATTTAAATAGAATCAGCATCATATGGAATAAGTACACCCCAGTCTAAAATTCACGTAGCATTACTTAAGAGTACCATAATGCACGTTACATACATATCAATCCCTCTCTGATATTAAATGAAGTATATGGAATCAAATTCGCTTCGGAGGGTCGAGAAATGGTCAACACTAGCATAACAATACTTGACTTCACTACAACACTAGTCGATTTATTTCGAATGTGCCCTCTCGTTTCCCCATGGACCAGTCAATATAATCGCAATAACACAGCCCCAGTGAACAGTCAGCCAGACGAACCCTCTACGTGTCAGGGAAACTGAACCGATACTCTCACATATTCCACGTTCACTGGCGACATTTACAGTTAAAACTACCCCAATTATTATTGTAATTAGTCCGGTATCGCTTTAAAAGCTTTTAATGGAAATATATCCTCTCCCTGTAACGTCTGCATAAATTCTCGATTCTGCAAAATGGGTGTAACAAAAAACAATTTGAATTTAATTAAAAAGAAATATAAATCCCAGATGTATCTAAAATTACACAATGATTTTTGATGTGTAATCTATGTTCAATAAAAAAGTTACATGATTATAATAGAAATTAAATTCATTGAATCGATTCGTTTTTGAGCTGAAACTTCAACTTTTTGGTTTTAGTTAATAATGGCAGTACACTGGCACTTGTATTTTAGTGTTAAAGTAGATTTTCAAATGTTCAAAGATATTTTCTATATCTTAAGTTGTTCTTTTTTTTACAAACAGCTGTTTTGTTTTTATGTGGGTATGCTGTTGCAGAATACCCTCAAGTTGTTTGTATACATACACAGGGTCCCAGGAAAGACTGGATCTTTGATTACGGTTCTACCTTTCATTAAATAATGGTATAGTGTCCTAAAAGTAAGTGAACGCATGCTATATATACTGTATATCGTTTTGTTTCTCAATTTTATGCAAAAGAAAATAACAACTGCATATAAACTAAAATGTGTTTTACTTAACTAATAACTTTTGAAAGATAAAACTCTTGAGTTAGTAGTCCAATTTCTTTAATTCTAAAACTTCAGTTCAACACGTTGCAAATCGAACGTCCAATAAACAATCACAACAATTTAAAATCAAGTGTGGCAACGAAATGTCCAGGCATTCCGTGCTCACATCTAATTATACATTACATCATCAATTTTCAAATGAATTGCTTGCAAGGGGAATAATTTGCATAAATAAAAAAACATCTATTTACCTTAAGTTAAAGTTAAGCAAATTCTCATACCTATCATGGACACCTGTATATATTACACTAGACTATGAATGGAGTTATTTTATTACAGTATAGTACGGATACCCAAAATAAACTCACCATAGAAAACTAAATTGTACGTAACATGAACATATAATAGTTAATATGAAATGAAAATGAGTAAGTAAGCGTTTACCTATTTTTGGGACGATCTGTATAGTCAGAAATATTATTTGGTTGCGCAACTTTTATAGAACTTCAGCACAAAAGATTGTTTTTTTTCCAAAATAACAAAACAGAGGTGTATTGCAATTATAAGCCTTAATAATTTTAGTAGCTGTGCATTTTCTTTTTTTTTTTCTTGGCTTATTTGGTTTAATTTCTAATATAAATAAAAGTTCTTGAGTTGAGTGGTCTTATAACTTTATTATTTATAAATTTTTAATTAATTATAAATGTCAATAATAGAATTGATAAAGTTATTAGGCCACTAAATTCAAGAAATTTTATTTATATTAACATTTTAGTACTGGCATATATTGTTTTATCAAGTTTAGAGAAGTTTTTAAAAGAATTAGAAGATCATGACATTTTTTGCAACTCCTTTGTACCAGTCTAAAGCGAAAAATCCAAATTATTAAAACTTTGTTTTGGAAGATACCAGAACTATGACAGTTCTAAAGTGATATAATTCACTTGATATTGCTCTCTGCATGAATGCATTACTACACTAGAATTAACTTGAGTTGGTGGAGCAAGAGGGTGTGCTTTACGGAATGAGACACACCCGAAGAAATAAGGAGAATCGGTGTAACTCGCACTGTCTTTGCGATTTGTACAAAAATCGTAATTCAGTATATATTGTACGCCGTCCATCCAGTAGGCTTATCGCGGTTCTTCGAGATCGTGACGTATATTGCGTGTAGAGGCGGACCTCCCGCCAACTCAGACGAATTTTGTTGTAGAGCACAATCATTTTGAACTGGTGGATGTGTGATAGCAAGGACACGTGCTCAATTGAATGAGACATTCGGCGAGCTCCTGACGTAAGGTGTGCAGGCGGGCGGGGTTACCGCCAACAGAAAATAATTGTGCTGTAGTAATAATTTTTCAAAATTTGCTTATTTCATAAAAGCGATAACTTTTTCTCCACATCTGCTCCTAAACTTTTTTTGTTAACCGCTTTCAATTAAAACCAGGCTTAAGTTTTTGTATGAAGATACTTGTTTAATGATAGGGTAATAGTATAGAAAACATAATTATTTGTTTTATTAATTGTTCTTTAACGGCATAATAAAACGAAACTAAGCACGATAAAACCGCAATTTCATAAAAACTATTCTCAGTCATAAGAAATAAGAGGTATTCACAACAATTATGTATGTTGTCGATTTTTTTTACTGCGTGCAGGTATACCATTATCTTCATTAAAATTGAGGTATACATTAAGCGATGTATGTTGTACAATATGAGCAGCAAATCAAACCATTTTATATGTGTTCTCTGTTCTATTATTTCGAACCGCTATCACTGGCACTATTTATAACATTGCCACCGTTACGGTTTCGCAAAAGGACAACGTGCCTCCTGTTCCGCCATTCGAGGTTATACGGCTAAATTAACACAAGGCGCTTCCACATTACTCTTATTACGCCTACTAATTCCGCAGAATTAGTTTACTAATTGGCCTGAGTGAACTGGATGCGCGCACGTATACGTACACGCCTCAGCTAATTTCGTTGGCAAATGTACAAAGTGATTCCGAAGTGTGCGAGATAATTTTGAAGCTGGGTAGACACGCAGACCCCATGAATGCAAATACCGCGAGATTTTCGATGTGAGGCTGCAAAAAGCAATGTGCGCACACGAATTTAGGAAAAAAGGAACTATAAGTTAATTTCGTTAGTAACATGAATGGGTATGTTTGTTACTCAAGCAATATTTAAACTACTCCATGTTTGTGGAAATATTTAGTTTAAGAAGTATTTTAATAAAATAAATAATATCTGGTATTACATTCAAACCATATTTTGAGAAAAGAACTTAGTAACATGTTTTCTTTCTACAGATGATTCGTATGGCAGATGGCATTCTTTTTTAATGAAGAGCTACTATAAAACACATTTGTTGTTATAATTATGATGTATAGTTTTACCTTAGTTTTGTTTACTACTGGTGGTAATTTGGTTGTTTATGTGTAAATAAATAACTGTGTGTAGTGAAGATGTGATACCACTGAAATATGTTTTAATATACCAGGTGATTCCGTTTGGTATGGGCCCACCTGTAACTTTTTTACTTTTGGCAAAAAGTATAGCAAATCATATATATATTCGTAAATGCGATGGCAAAACCTATTGGATGGAATCATTAATTTATCTTTGCGATAACATCTGTCAAAACGATGACTGTTAACTTCTTTCTCTTTTCAAATCACACCCTGTATATTTTTCTGCATACCATTTGATCGGTATTTTATTTCTAATTCCAAATATGTATCACACTATGTAAAATAATAGAAAACAATCAGAAAAATAATACAAATTAATTCAGATACAAAACAAGTAGATAACGATAAAAAATTATTTAATAATTTTAGCAAAAACACTTAGTTCAAATACTCCAAATGTGCACCATTCATCTCAAGACCTTTCTGTTATAAGCATTACCTCCTGGGTACAGGTACGCAAAAGAACTTCTTGATTCAATTGACGCCATTCATGTTTTATTATATTCCGCAAATCTTCCAAATCAACAAGATTAAGGTATGGCCACAGAAGGATATCTAGTGGCGTGAGATTCGGAGACTTGGCGAGCCACTCTATTAATTGGTTACAATTCTGCCACTATGAGCTTGTGTGCCATCTTGTTGTAATACCATATTTCACCGTATTTCTAACGGAACTTCCTCTATGTATTCGTATAATTCCTCCCTTAGAAATTATATATACTTTTCTGCCGCGAGTGTGCCTTCTTAAAATTTGGGTCCAACAATCAATCCATTAAGGATGCCACACCACACCTAAACATTAAGTTGTAACCTAAAGTTGTTTTCCCGAAGCCAATGAGGATTATGCTCCGACTAATAGTGACAATTATGACGATTCACTTTTGCATTATTATAAAATCGAGATTCGTCAAGTAAGGTTAAGCTTGGCTATAAAACTTCCCCGACGAAAAAGAAATATCAGTTTCATCGGCTATTTGCCGAATGGATATGTGGGGATCAACACTTACTCGAGCTAAAACTGCAATTGTCTTAGTTTCTTGTAGTCCTTTGTCTAAAAGCAGTTCTCTTCTTACGGAGACTCCCAAATGTGCCCAAATTTCTTGCTAGTTTTGCAAATAACTTGTCAGATAGCAATGATATCTCTGGATGGTTCGTATATTCGTCTAGTGGCCTTGCTAATTCTTTGGCATTCCCCGTAGATTAAAATCATATATAACATCTCTTGGTTTGAATACACAGTCATTTTTTAAAGAAATTGCAACTAAATGACGCAGTATAATATTTGTTGTTGACAATTTAAAGTGAATTGACATTACTTTCATGGGTATCTATTTTTTTCCTGGAACTTACTATATCTCATAGTTTTCAGTGAGATATTTCTGTTACACTAAAGTATAGTGTGCAGAAAAATATACAGGGTGTGATTTGAAAAGAAAAGAAAAGTTGAGGGTCACCGTTTTGGCAGATGTCATCGCAAGGATAAATTGATGATCCCATGCAATAGCTTTTGCTATCGCATTTACGACTATATATGGTTTATTATACTTTTTCCCAAAAAAAGTTACAAGTGGGTGCATACCAAACTGAATAACTTGGTATAACTTTTAAGTTTTTAGTCACTGTAATAAAATTTTATGTAGTTATAACTGTCTTAATTTCGTTTTGTTAGTTTAGTGGAATTTATTTTGATATTAAAACTCAGTTAATGAAATGAAAATCTTTTGTTAAAATTTGTATTCTAAAATCCGGAACAACTTATTTCATCAAATTATTTTCCCTTTCATTCAATAATTAATAAATTTTAGTTTCTATATGAAAATTTTACTTAAAAGAACCAATTTGATTTTCTACAACATTTCTTTAAATTTGTGCGACATCTTCAACTGGCAGACGCTCAATGCATACAAATATAAATATTATTTACATACAGGTCCTAAATAAAATGCAAATTATTATAATAAAAGAGCAAAAATAAAATAAAAGGATCCACTTCTATATTAAAAAGTTATTTCTTTTTCTATTGTATCCCAAGAAGATAAAAACTAAAGTCTGATTTCAAAATTTTTGACGTGTAACGCTTAGCATTACAATATATCTAACTGTTGTTGAGATTTTACTATATTCAACCTGAATTTCTTTTCAATCTAATATTTCCTCAAGAAAAAAAATGGTGCAGAATTTTTTTCTACAGCTAGATGTGAAACCCGATTACATTAAGACGGTTAATGATATTTTGTACTTCTGTTCTGTAAAAATAAATGTTCAAAACGCAAGTTTATATCGCGAAATTATATTCCTTTTATTAAGATTTTGACCAAAAATCACTAACTAGTTGTTAATTTAATAATTTTAATAATCAATATAAAAAAGAGTTTTAGATATATTGAAATTTAAGCATCTAAACAAGCGTCTCTAGACTTGTTAAGTCGACCATATGAATCGTATTTATTGCCAAAGCTAGAAGTAAAAAAGAAGTATACCAAAAATTATGTATAGAAGAATTGTAGTTATGTGCTCGATCGATCGTTTATATTTGCAGATTCTGAAATCTAAAATTGAAAATCAAATAATAGAAACTGACAGGTAACTGGCA
Source organism: Cetonia aurata (assembly GCA_949128085.1). NCBI lineage: Eukaryota > Metazoa > Arthropoda > Insecta > Coleoptera > Scarabaeidae > Cetonia > Cetonia aurata. The sequence continues at coordinate 33,816,814 of OX421882.1, forward strand.
AAACGGTTTTTTTTTTAACTCTAAACTGATAGTTTACTTAAATACAGTTAATATTACGATTTAATCCGTTGAGCTAACAAACTGATTGTGACTAAAAGATTTCAATTACTCTTGGAATTGTACTAATATTGTTTTTACGATGTAACACATTTCTTCATTTTTCTAGAGCGAGATGTAATTTCGCCTTTCCTGATTGAAATAAAACCAATGCTTTTTGAAATTACTACTTATCTGAGTAACTGCCTGTGCATCATTGAACTTTGAGCAGCAATTAATTTTAAAAACTCAAATATTTTACTGTAGACTTCAGCAAATTTTAATAATTATCCACGTATGCAGTGGCTCACATGCGAAAAAAATTTCTAAGCTAAATAAAAATAATATTTTATGACGGAAGCCAGTTCCTTACAAATTTGCTAATCGTTTGTTAATTGATTGTATCAATTTCTTAACACTTAAAACCTAACAGTATTCTAAAATATAAAAAACCTGCTCTTTAAGAAACTACTTACATATTATTCAAGATTCATAATAATGATTCTAACGCTAATAGGAATATATTTTATTTAAATTTACTATTAAAATATCAAAATCTGGAGTAAGCAATACTTTTACAATTTGAAATATTTTTAAAATAAAATGAAGTGGTTGTTATGCATTTTTAGTTTTTTAAATTTGTAATCTCAATAATAATTGGTGGAGGAGCAGAAACTGCATATTTGACGTAAAGTTGTCCGTTTTAATATTATAGACGCATTGAAATATACAATAAAAAGTTAAAGATTTTTCTCAGTGCACACTGAATTTCCTTCTCAACTGCCTGGCATATGTATGTATGTATGTTGCACGTAGAAAGCTAGAGAATCTACAAGTTGACATTGGCGTAACGGCATCGGCATTCCAAGCGAAATCGTATCAGCATGAAACAACCAAAGTGCAGCCCTCCGTATCCTCCCTGACCAATCAGCGTGGGTGGTGGATTATGAAGACATCACGCGCGTTGCTACGCAACCGCGAAACCCCCACAATCAACCAAATAAACCGCCGACACGCGGTAATCCGCCGTCGCTTCGGGCATACGCGTTTACGATAGTGAAAGGTCGCCCATTTACCCAAAATTATCGGTAGGATGTTTACACCCCGGCCTAGGGAGAAAATTTTTATTTTAAAGTCTTCGATTAATATCGACTGTTCGTTTATACTTGGACTGTAAAATTGTAATCAAATTACAAATAAGAATTTGCAGAGATTCGTATTATTTGAAAACAGATATGGGTGAGCTATAGATAGATAGATATAGATTTATTTCTTTTTACCAGCCAGTGGTGTGGAAATATTATACAAAACATACAAATGTGTATATACACACATACATGGTGATAATATATATGTTGTCTCTATAGTGATTGTTCCAATTTGATTTAAACCATCGGTAGCAATGGAAGTTGCAATTTCCGTATCAACTTATTCCGATACATGATATTTATGTTAATTATGTAGTGTTTTATTTCTACCATTATGCTTGGAAAGCAGTTGGACCAATAATATCTGCTTAAAGTAGATTTGTTTATTAATATATTTTTCTTAGAATGATTTTAGAACAGGATTCGTAATAAATAATAAATTCGATAAAACTTTATAGAGTGCTTTGTAAACACTTCCTTCAAAATTCTCTTGACCTTGTTATGTATTTTTTATTTATACCTTGTTTTTAAACGCTGTTCTTACATATTGATCAAATGCAATCTTTTTCAGACGTTGTACATACATTTACATCGCAAATACTACAAAGTAGTATAAACTCAAAATCGGTAACACAAAAGTGCACATTTAACACGAACAAATAGCTAGAACACGTTATAAGGCAGTAAAAAAAAAAATAATGAAAAAAAAAGGAATAACTCGTTAAAAAATTTATTCCCAATATAAATCATTATTAGTTTAGTGGAAGTGTTGTTTGTGTATTAGAAAACTTCTTAGTTCATGTAAAACATTTCGACTTTTGTATGTCCTTTTCAATTAGGTATTAAACCAATTATAAAAAGATATTTCTTGTTAATTAATGATGGATGAGTTGGCTGTAATTGTTTTACCTTATAATATATTTAATACAATATTTAAATTTAAACAACATTTTGTCGTTATATTAAATTAACAATCAAATTTAAGAACAATTACAAACATATTAAAATTAAGTGATAAAATATGTGTATACTAAAGAAACGACATTACAGTTATTGATTTACGAGTATTTAAATATATTTATTGGAAGATATCAAAACAAAGAACAGATTGTTTATTTAGTTATTTTTATAATTTTTTTTTATAAATATACATAGAATGACTCAAAATGTTAAGTTATTGATGTTTGTTGATTTTATATGAATAGATCGTTTATGCTGTTTTTGTTCTTTTTAATGTGAATCATTTTCAAAATATTTCTGGTGTAATAATTTTTCTCTTTAGCAACTATTTTAGTATTATTAAAATTGAATCTATATGACCATGCATAATTGTTTTCGTGTATTTTAAGGCTATTAAATTTGTGGATAATTTATGGTTTTGGATACGATTTTTATGATATTGTTTTGTTTGTCCAAAGTATACTCCTTCATAATTACCACAGGGAATTTCATATATTTACATGTTATTCTTTGTGTAGAGTGTTTTGGACTTTAATGGGGTAAAATATATTTTTTAGAATATTTCGGTTTTTGTATGCTTTTTGAATTTTTGTTGAATTATATCGTTTATATAACCTTTGTTTTACTACATGTTTAATAAATTGCAAGTTAATATTGATTTAATTTTTGTTATAACATAAGATCTATATTTAGTTAGTTTTAAACATCGGTTTATATTAATGTAATGGCTACGTTTTTATTTTATGATTCTTCAGTACAATAGCGCTGTAATTCAAATATCTACCAGATGATGTTGGTTTGTTTTACTATTTTGTGGCAATAATGCTTTTTTCTTCTATATTTGAAAAATTTAATCAACTAATTCTTTTCTTCTTCAACAGTAAATTGTATTTTTGAATGGTATACTAATTGAATTGTTTGAATGTATGTTGTATGTTTTTAGTACCAAGAATTAATAAGCAATTACCCACATATCTCTCATGCAGCTTAGAGTTATGATTTAGTTTACTTATAAGTGTTTCTTCAAGATCTCCCAAAACAACTGGAGCTTAACACACTTAAGGGAATCAAGAATACCCAGCCAACACTTCTACTAAACTAATGAAACATAATCTACAATGACTACAAAAGAAATTAACAAAAAACATAAATCTTAGTAGATTTATAGGATAAGTATTGGTCTATCTGTACGTGCAGCCAATATTTGCGCTAGTCTTCGAAATAAAATCGCACCTCTCGAATGCTGAGATAGCCTTTGCACTGTTGTCTCACTCGGTTACAATATGTGGTAGCATATGATGTGGGTCGAAAACGTACAAATGCCGCTCTGACACTAAAACGCAATATTCAAAAACTTTAGCAAAAGCTGATATGGACGTTGTTTATCTGCAGTTGTTTAATGATGGGGGAGTATATTTCTTAAATACAAGAACTTTAAATAGCAACTATCGATTTGTAAACGACATAAGTAGCTAATACTTTAAGTAATTTATAGGCGATGTTAATTACATAAAATTTGATAGATATATATAATAGAAAAGCTTATTTCAATATTCAAATTTATTGAATAATAACCGAGCATGTACATACCTTCATTTAACTGCAAAAAGTTTGGTCGAAGAATGTTATGTGCGTATGTGAGAATATCTGAGCCGTTTCGTCGTTCAACACATATCACATATTCATTATTCCATCGTAATAAGACACTAAATATAGCAATAAAATCTATTTAAGTAAGTAATGCATAGCACTGTCAAGTTTTGTTCATTTCTCGCAGTAGTGATTTGTTTGACACCTATTTCGCTGGTTCACGGCACAGACTGTGTGTACAAATGTATCTCATCTAATAGGTACGATAATATTAAATATGTATGTATATCGCTAGCATTGCATTCACCGTACGTTTCCTCTTCAATAAGTTAATTAGCTCGTTGGACTGCAGAATAAATCTCCAGGTCTAATAAATAATCATTCTAATCGTAAGGTTTGATAATGATAAATGAATATTACCCACGTGTGATATTAATACTTTTATTGACACCAATTGATTTTGCCTAGAAATATATCAAGGAGAATTTATTTTCCTGGCGTACCGCAAGTCCGACAAAAGTAGGCTAACAAAATTGTAATTACGCATCATTGTAAGAATCAGTTTTTAAACGCATAAGGAAGTGAAGCGCTAATTGCATACAATTATAACCCCGTAAATAAAATAGGTTAATAATTATGTGGACAGATTAATACCTAGCAACAAAATGACGCCGATAACTAGAACCGACTGTGCGATGAAATTATTATTAATATCTTACTAGCAATAAGAAATGTTTCAAAGGTAAATTATAGTTGGTGGTTGTTCCATAACCATGGAAACTTTTCATCGTTTTTCGTTGTTTAACTGTTACAAATATTCTTTGTTGGAGATGAATGAGGATCTGACATACGCACATACATATGTATGAATGCACATCATATATTTTATCCTTTGAACACCTGCACTGAGGAATATAGATAATAAAAGCAGTTAGAGTAAATTACCAGTATTATAATTATATTAAGCCATATAACTCTTTCAATAATGAATAATATATGGATAGAAACTGCCTTTTACCATTTATTATATTTATTATACCTACGTGATAAAACATATTTTTCTTAGTATATAAATTTTAAACGCAAATTCACTAACGTTTAGAAAATATCTTAGCGGCGGTTGAAATTCTTCAGAGATTTTAGCCTAAAATAATTTAGTTAGGTTGTTCGAGTCACACAAGTTACGCTTGGTTTCGAGAATTAAGTAATATTTGTGTGGGAATACCAATTCTAAATTCATATACATAGGTATGTCTTTTTAATACAACTGAATACATATGTTTTAAACATAATCGAATATCAAGAACCACGCCTAAGTTCCTAGCTTCAGAATGGAGCTTCAAAGTATCACTGCAATCTTCTAGGAATTGGGAATTTGTCCTTATGATAGGCAAATATTTAGGAAAGTGAATTTTTACCTAGTCAAAGGCTGGAAAGCCTGCGCAAGAAGCTGGTCATTCATACGGCTAGACCTCAAATATAAAACGATTTTTTACACCGCAAGATATCAGAGCTTATTCTGCACCATTGGTATGACCTTACAGCAATGTAAAAAGCAAGGGAAAAACACAAAAACGACAAGATGGATTGATTAGACAAACAAAATAAGAACAGAGAAAAGTGATGAAACACAATGAAGAAACGGAAAACAAAGAAGCAATAATTTTGAACCAGAAGTACACCTCGCAAATTTTAAAGCGTTAAAAAGTCTACCGGTAAAGGTGATTGGCATAATCCTTAGTAAACCAAGGTTTACTTTATTTGGTATAATGCATTCGATAATACTTATACTTAAAAAAGCTTTATTTATAGTGCGTCTAAAAATCTCAGGTTATATATTCTAAAAATACGACATTCCGGTTTACATTAAACTTTAAAATGTTTAATATGAGAAATTTTAAATATGCGTCAATGTATGATATAAAACATGCTTTACAGGTACAGTTAATCTTACCGTGATGCTCGATTCCTTTCCTCTTAATGCTATTGCCGTTAGGATCGTGCTGCAGACCTAGAATGCCGTTAATACTATAGGCTCCGGATCGCGGCTCGGACAATTGAGTGGCGGGTGCATGAGCTATGACAGAGACCGGACCGCCGGCAGCCGTTCCCGTGCCACCGCCTCCCCCACTTGTCGCTATTTGGTGTGCATGTTTCGCTTTTTCTGCAGCTTTGTTCCTCACAATCCTGAAAAAGAGGTGTGATCTTAAGAATTGTTATTTTTAGATTAATTATGTGGTTGTTTGCAGTCAAAAATTCAATATATTATCAAATTGAATATAGTATTGTTGCTGTATATAGTTACAGTACATCACCTTATGATAACATAAAGGATATTACCTACGATGTAGTTTCATTTTACACCAATTTTAGAGCTTCAACGATGACATTATGCGTAATTCGCCAATTCTGTACTGTTCTACTTATTATCATGTTTACGCAGATATCTAAGATATTGTGTGATTTCATATAGAGTTCTATTAGTAACAAATTTAGAAATGTATCATAAGGTGTTCTTTTTCTGGTGACTATGTATTTATGTTTTATTTATAAATACAACCTAATTTGATGAATTATTTTGTATTAATAAAGTGCTACAGTATTACCAGTATTACCACAGCAACCAAACAAATTAAAACAGCGGGTATTGGTATATAGCGAAAAAATAAAACACGAGTGCCAGGTAGTCAAGTTCTCAATTTAAAAAAATTGTGTTGCAAAAGTGTTGGAGAAATGATTATAAATGGAGAGACCCACTCAACAAAGCTAGAAGTGGTAGAAATCGCAAATGTTACAATTACTGTATAAAAAACTTGTGCCGAATTTATACCATGGTGCAATAACAAGCAAATAATGTATTACTCAAAATTTGTTGGCTTTTCTTTATAATACTGAAAAAAAAAGACAAATTACAAGTTTATGAGTTAGAATGTTCAATGCCTAAACCAAGATTAGATTTGAAAATAAGACTGGCATAAGCAAATTTAAAGACAAAAAGGAGGATACATATAATGTGCTTAAAAAAGAATATGTGTAATAGTATTTTTTCTAATGGGATGTTACAATAAAGCTGAAACAAACGATGGCGCAGTGCTGAAATGGTCACTACCGCACACTGTGCTGTAATGAGATATTAACGCACTAGTAAAATACTTACCAGAATGTAATATGGGCGATTAATGTGCAAATTAGAAAAAATACTGTAAAAAACTCGTGCCACAATTACTTTCTAATGCTCCTACATTGAATCACTCGCCGCTAGGCGGCTTATTATTCAAATTTGTACTCGCATTACATAAACGTCATTGTGAGACTTGTGTTTTAAAATACTATAAAAATATTAGGTAAGATGCTACTAGCAAAAGGTAAGTAAAGTAAGCAAGTTCTCTAGTCTAGCAGGACAAAACAAAAAACACAAACAAGTAATTACATGGATACAACATGATAGCAATCCGTTGATAATTTGTTTTTTATTTGTATCGGCTTATCTCAGCATCACAGTTGATATAATTGCTTATTATCTCGTCACAGCCCTTGTGTCCACACTACTGTTGATATTTACTTATCACTTAGTGAAGCGTGTAATAAGCTCTGAGCAACTGTCACTCTTCAATAAACTTGTCAACAGAAATGATACAATTTAATAACTGGCGATAGGAGAAGTTGAAAAATACATTTTCGTTAACAATATTTGAATTTAACTGCTCCCGTTTCTTTTCTGTTTACGTAGCGGCTAATTGTGCACCAACAGACCCGTATGTAATATAATATACAGCTGATATGATAAATCAGTTTGGTGTTTGTACGTTTTTTTCTGTATAGTGATAAAAAAAGGTCTATATTAATAAAAATTATCAAACGGTAGCTATCCTACAAGGTGTAAAGCATGCGACCATCATATATTTTGCACAGTCTTGCACAGTATTTGTAATGAATATTGATTTACATAATTACTAATTATGACGTAATGTATATAAGGGAACATTCAGGACTTACTTTCCTTAACAAGAATCTCCACGGGGAAACGACGTTTGAATAATTTGTCACACAACGCAATCTTTTCCGACAGTGATACAAGTGTACATACCTACGCATACATTTAGTCGTGTTTAGTCAGATACCGTGAGTACATTGTAACAGAAAACTAAACGCTCCCATGGAAAACATTTAAATGAATGCCATAAATAGCAATTAAGGAATATACGTACTTTTCTAAAATCCGAACCAGGATGTTCCGAGCTTATTTACTACATGATAAGTGACGACTAAATAGCCTGCAAGATTCACAAACTAATCAGGTTATGCGTGTATCATTAAGCTTAGGTGAAATGATCGCATTGAATTGAGAATGAGAGGAAAAGTAGTATGGCAGGAGTTCCAAACCCTATTTTTTTTTTTATTCTCATATATTCTTATCCCGCATTGAGAAGTAAACCCAAACGAATAGGAAGGATCTTTTATAGTTTGTCTTGCAATTAGAGAATTTGATTGCTTGTTTTATTTACTTGCATGTAATGCGTTCACTTCTGCCACTTTTATTTCACTTGGTTAAGTACTACTTATACATGAACTTTTATGCTTCTTGCGTGTTTACGAATATAAGAATATATCAAAATTTACTACAACCAAGGGACCAAGGGTAATTATTGTAACCGAGTTGCAAGTATACAGTAGAATCCCGATTACCTATGTGCGGATTATCCGGGGTGCAGATTATTCGCGCCAGGTCTTCCCAGCACATATTGTAATTTACAAATGTACGTAATAATAATAATTTTTTGTTTTGTTTTTTGAGGGGGTTCACAAGGCCTAAGCATCGAGTTGCTTATCAGGCACCCTCTGCAGAGCCAAATCTCCCTCCTAATCATAATTACGACCCCGAATCCAGAATCCAGAATACCGGTTATCGTAATTGACCAGAGTGAGATTTGAACCTTGGACCTCACGACTGACAACCAAGTGCGCAAGCCACTGGGCTATCAGCCCATAATAATAATAATAAGAAATTAAAGCCGCGGAATCGAGATATTTAAATAAATATAAAATACAGAAATGCAACGATGCACCGAGCGATTGAATGCGACTTTGGCAAGTGTTAAACGTAAAAGAAATGTTTTAACAATTGAACAAAAACTGGGTCTTTTAAACAAAAGTAAAAAGGGTGAAAGTATTACATCGTTATCACGGATCTATGATATACGAAAGCAAACAGTACATGCACGGAGAAAAATGACATTGCAAATCCAACAAAAAAAGTATTGTCCTTACATTGCAATCGGTTCAAAAATAAATTGGTATTGCAGTAAAGTTTTGTAAGTATATTCCAAAACTTTTGTTTTGTTCCACCAACAACACTTTTGTTGGTGTTAAAATATTTTACGGTACAAATAATCGCTGTGGCGATAACATTATAGTTGTAGTTATTTCAGATCTAAAATACAGAACAACGTGTGCGATGAAGTCAAGTAGATGTAAACACAATTTTTCAAACCAGTACAGTCAAGAAATATTTACATTACACACAATTGTAGTTGACGCAACAGGACGCCTACGTTGTCGATATTACAACTTGTGATTCGGGAAGTCCCGGCATGGACAGTAGTATCACGTGATTCTAACCGCGTGTTTCATTGGTCTTACATAGCCTTGAAGAAACATACTAGTCTGCTAGTTACCAGGCGGAGTAGACCACGCCATATATTTTCGGTTGTGACGTTGTGTTAGCTTATTAGTTTTGTGTAAAAGAACGACAGTGTATTAAAATTGAAGAAAACTGGCTCACTTCTGACGTCTACTGACTCTTAGATATGGATAATTTTGTTACAGAGAAGCTAGCTGAATGGAATATTATGCGTACGAAGTACATATTGCTAATGATGAGTACATTAAACCTTTCGATAAATTACCTAGTGTTTTCCCCTGTTTAAAAGTTGCAAAACGATCTAGAATATACGTTGCCTTGAGATATTTGTAAAATAAGACTTAGATACATTTGAAATTTTAATCTTCATTTTTAGTGTTTCCCAGTTTTAGAATTTATCTTGTTTAATTTTTGTGTTAATTATTAATAAAAAAATGTGTTATTCTATACTGATATTTTACTTAAACCCTCCACAGCTTACATTTAAGACAGCACCGAATTTGTGTGTGAATCTACTAAAATATTGTTCGCTTTGAACAGAAATTGCGATTACAAAAATCAAAATCAAGTGACACTATAAACGTAGAAAATGATGACGGAAAATCAATTGTTTGTTAAATATCCACAACTTGCTGTTGAAGTTTCAAATTGCTTTGGTAGTAATAAACAATTTTTAATACTGTATTTCACACAATTTTGTTGAAAACACCATATTTTTGTGATTCGTTAAACAACAAGCAACTGGTTGATTGTAACATGTTTTGGGATTATATCCTTCCCAATTTTGTGGCAGTTCTAACAAAGTTTTTCGACAACAAGTTTTAGGTTGTATTGAATAATGGTTGTTGTTGTCATGTATTTACCCACAAATTGTTGTTCAATGTGCGTCAATTGGTGCCCCCTTAACAATAAATTTTTCTCCGTGTGACATCATTAAAAATAAAGAGAAACTACACACTTATATTTCTCAATCTGACTCTTTTAAAAACATATCTGCACTGATAGCGGATCCGGATCTCAGGTTTCGGATAGTAGATCCGGGTAGTTTTGGATTCGGATATCCGGATCTTAATTTTACCGGATATCTACAGCACGAGCATTAACACGTTATACATCAATCTTGATTCATCCCTTACATAAATAACGGATTACAAAAATATTTTTGCAATTATATAAACAATATTTTTCTATGCGGTATGATTCATGTTGAGAAGGATTTAGGAGAATTACATATTACTTGAACGTGCATATATAGTACCGCAAACCCCAACTTTAAGATCAATGGCATTGCGAATTGTGAACGTCGCTCGCGAGCGAATTTTCTTGCCGTCATGCGTTCTAATAATGAACGTTTGGTTTTGTTCTAATGACCGCTTCAATGTTACCCCAAAATATAGCCACGTGTCGTCACGCCAGACACGCGTCGTTTCATTCACCAATTCGAATTTAATACTATATAGTATTTGAGCGGCAATAAAGCGAATTTAACGGTGTCGTAACGTGCATTTTGGAGATTATTACGTAATTATTTATATTAAAATTGTATAAATGTACTAGCTCTAAATAAATACAAGTAACATCATCTGTCTGTGAAACAAGATGAATACAAAAATATATATCAAAGGTGCTTGTATTAATATTATGAGAAATACGTACAGAGAAAAAAAAAATATGAAAGTTTAATGGACATTATAGGAAGGTATGTAAGCTATCAAAATATCAAATAAATGTTTTTAATGAAAACTTTTTGCATTATTATATTGTAAATTTATTGATTTAATTTAACGCAAAATATCTATATTACGTTTCAGGCTTCTCGTTTCTACATATAGGTGCTGGTAAGATATGTATATTACTAAGATACCCCAAGTAGTAGCTAAACAGGATCGAGCTACCATATGACCATTCGAAAGAATTAATTTAATCGGACCTGCAAAAACCAAGGTATTTGTTATGCAGTAGCCAGTTTCGGAATGCTTATAGGAAGTAGAAATAGTAAAAGAAATTATTATTAAGATTAGACAAATAAAAAAAATTAATAGACTTATGTATGTAATAATTATAATTATCTCAGGATCTAACCAGACAGAATAAAGATACTTTATAGTGGATACCGGAAACTAGAGCAAGAAAATATTGATGTCCTACCGAATCGCCAGATTAGAATTTTAGAATTTGATTTTAAAACTCATAGAGCAGTCGTCGCCGTTTATGTTATTTTCCAGTTTTACAGTAGGTACATCGATAGTATTGTACAGGATACTGACATCAAAACTCTCATGCTTTGATTGGAATGGTACATTTTTTATAGTTTTGGTGAATTTATAGTGTCGTTTGTGGCCAGTTGCTTTTCCCTAAATTCCCTAAATTTTGTTTAATTTTGGAGTTTGTTAGAGTATTAGACACGTATTACCTCAAATATGGTTACAAACTAACAATTTTTATATATATGCATTGAATTCAGCGTACAATTTTACATTAATTGGTGTAAAGATTTGATAAACTCATTTTTTATAGTTTAATTGATATTAATATTAGTACTCTTGCATAAAATTGTCTCAGATATGTCAAAACTCCTAGTATCAGTATTTCGCGTTAGTTTGTTTTGCATGAGATATTTATCATTAGCCCTATAAGTTTCCAATTATTAGTGGATTTTACATATTTTAATATTGAAAATTCATATTAACTACAAGATATTAGCAAGTCATAATTATTTTACGATAACGAGTCTACCTATTAGCACGGTCAACTTTTTTATACGCAAATTGTTTCGAAAAGAAACGGAAGGTAAAAGAAAAGAAAACTATGTCTATACCTTGATTTAAACCTTCTTTCTACGTGTTTCTTAATCAGTGGTTAAGCAGAGGTAATTGTTTGAAATATTATGGCTGTATTTGTTATGTCTCCTTTAATTTGCTTTAGTAATTTGTTTATTTTTTTTTAGATATTCTTTCCTTGCTAGTATGTGTCGATATTTATTTCTAAATAAGGTGGATCAAAAAAATCAATGGGGATAGATCGAAGCAACAGCAAGACTTCTACTTTCCCGGATAAGTGAAAACGAACTTGAATAGTCCCTGTTTTTAAGAAGGGAGGTTCCTCGGAAGTCGCGAACTACTAACTAATTATTTTGCATAAAACCTTTACACAGCTTTTACATTGTGCGACATAATTTAAACTACAACATATTTCGCCACAACATGGTTTTATGACAGGACAGTCCACTGGGACCAATCTTGCTTCGTTTACGTAGTTGATGATTTGGTGAAACACTTAAATCTCGAGTTTTTTTTATTTAATTTTCTTTTTCAAATATTTTATTGGTTTATAAATTTAATTTTCATTTTTTTTAAAACGTCATGAACCAGAAATATTTAATTTGTTATCTGGTTTATCCAACGCGTTAATTTTAATATTGTAGCATATAAATACAACCAACTTCATGCTAGAAAATGCAGAAAATATTTTTTTTGGGGCCAAAGGTTGCAGTTGAATTATAGTTATTTACGCATCAAATCTGAAAAGTGACGTTTTGTCGAACGAGTTTAGATATTTCAAGCCGAGGCGAGCAATCAAACAAGTTCGATAAGACTTCACAGCCGTGGTGCATACAAAATTCTTTCGGCCACCACATAATTACCAGTTACTAAAATCGATTTACTTGTATTTGTAATGTTCAGATGACTCATATTTTGGTGATAGGTTGTTTGACAACTATTTTGACAACCGTACCCAGACAATCTACAGAATCTTGACAGAAGAGTACGCCAATGTTGCGGAAGTGATGCGTCCACTTTATAGTTCAATTCGATAAACTGGCGCTTTCTATCTTCGAATGAGTGTAGTAAAATTGTACTCTTGGATGTGGTAGCCGAAAAAATATTGTTTAAATTTTTATTGTGAGGTCGTCCACCCCATTTATAAAAGATTTTCATTTAACGTAAAAGAGATGAAAGCAATAAAAATATTAGAATTTCTAAATCCATCAGGAATAAAGTCAATCCATAGCCTTCGTCCTTTTGCTACAAATTTTACCCACTTTATCAGTGATGTTAATTCTCTTGATAGAGAATTAACATCACTGAATTGAATTATCAGGATTTGTATCTGTTTTATTAGCTTTTCCTCACAGCAATGCGCGTGTTGAAAGAACTTTTAGTAAAATTAATTTAGACAAATTAAAGTTAGGCCACAACTGATATCACTGATAAAGTGGTAAATAGACAATAGGCGGCAAATATTTCGTTTCGGAAGATAGTGTTTATTATGCAAGTAAATGTTGGTTAGAATTGTTACAATGTCTTATTTTAGTAAATGTATTTATTACTGTTTACATCACATATTGTTAGTCTACAACTAATATTTTTTTATTGTTATGTTTAATAAAGTATATTTACTATTCTACAATAAATTCTGACTTAACCTCTTAAATTTTAGACCAAATTTAATCTGTAAAAATGACAATGCGCGTAGTCAACGAACCTGGTAAAAAACTGGCAACTTTGGGCAAGGAAATCTGGTTATATACTTTATTATTTATCGCCTGGCAACACCGCGCAGTTCGTAAGTGAGCTTATGGTAAGACAGGGACAAGTGGATACATTCTATAACAGTGATTTCTCCGACACATTACATAAATTAGATTCTTTTGGTTAATTTCGCAATTTATATTTGCTGATTCGATCAGCCGATGAAGGTAATTAAAAGTGATTAGATATGGAAATGGATAGATTGGAAAAATATATTAAATTAGGATATTTAATAATTATCTATTAATTTTTAATTAAACCAGCATCATGTGTATGTTCCAATTTTAAATATTAATAATTATTATAAATTCCTAATGTAACGTATTTTTCAAAATTCCCATATCGAATTGCTTTTAATTACCTTCGTCAGTATTTCCAACATTATTTTTTTATTAAAATTTTGTAACACTTTTATACTTTTACCGTTATAACTTCTAAATTTAAATTTTAATTAATGTGACTTTTCAAAATTCCCTTAGTTTCCCTCTGTTAAAATCATTTAATCGATATTTTTCCCATTTTCTTTACTTTGTAAAACAATAGGAAAGCAAATTTTAGTTTGTATTTGCAAATAGATAATTCCTGTAGCTAGTTTGATAAAACAAAATAACTAACAATAAGCAACGATTTCAGATTATACCATTAGCCGTATTGAAGAGGGCAGTGACAATAAAGGTGATAAAAATTTGTAATTTTAATTGATTCAGATAAACAGACAATTTAACAGACCACTTACTACCGTTAACGCTAGTGTAATATCTGTAGGCAATTCAGTTTTATTTTGGTTCACGCATATGTTCTTAAACAGCTAAAAGCTACAATGATTATTCTGTGTTCACAACGAATAAATTTTCTAGGGTGTCGTGAAGAACTTTCGCGCTAACGTGCATGTGTAATCTATTTAAGAGCGTATTATACATGTCCACATACACAAACTTATTTTGCTCGCACTTTTCCTTCTTGTATTCGAATGGGCGCGTCCCGCTATAGACACCTCTACTATTTACGGCCGTAAATGACGAGTTATGTATCTAGTTACATAATGAGCGGCGCGGATTTAGTACGCACTTAGTGTTAAATAAGTGCCTCTATATCATAATTAAGAAGGCATAAGCTGCGCTCACTAAGCTCGGATACCCCGCACCCACGCTCTTCCTCGCGCCGATATTAGAGAGACAGCTGAAACTAATTCTATGCCGGTTTCAATACGCCGTACGTTAGACGATTTTTACGCTGCCATTGTTTATAAGTGCGTTTCCGAGAAACTCCCATTTCACTTACGGTAAAATAATTAAACCGGCCGTAAAATGTAATTTTATCGAGACGGATTTACGACTCACTTTGGGGCTTGATAACCATGAAGTGGTTTTTGCGGGATTTGGAAAGTGTATTTTGCCCCGTACCGGCTATTCATCTTATGTATTTTCTCACTTCGGCAGCTTTTATTTTTACCAAAATATCTTTAATCGATATCCAAGAAGTAGGTAACATATTAGGTGGGTTTCTTTCCTTTTTTATTATTGAGCGCAACGGATTTGAAAGACATTACTATAAAATTGCGGTCTATACAAACAAGGGCAAACCTTTCGAGGTTCAGATAAGTGCACTCCATGTAAAATTAATTAACGTGAGTAAATTTATTGAAAAGAGTGTTATTTACCGTTTATTTTTGTTTTATAGAACTTTCAGTGCTTGGTAAAACTATTTACTCGTCAACACTAAAGTTGAAACGAAATGATGAAAAAGTTTTTGAGGATCAAAATTTGAACGCACGTTCCTTACACTTCAGGCAATCTCTTTCGTGTTATCACTTTGTAGTTAAAGGAATACAAATAGCAGTCTTGATAGCTAAGCAATAACATCGGCTAAAATAGTTCAACGCCGTAAAAATATCTCCATTAATTGACAACCAATCTCTCCAGAGATATGGTACAAACTAGAGAGAGTTAATTCTAATTGCTTAGCTTATTAATACTGTTTTCTAGTGATAAAATTCGTTCAAATTTCTTTTCAAACTAAGTAATTGTGTGTGGTAAATGATTACATAGAGAAAAATCCATATAGTAAAATTTACACCTTCCTGTTTGACGGAAATTGTAGTAACAATTTCTAGTATTGTACGAAATTTTACAATAACTCACTGCAATTTCTTATATCACAGTTACAAAAAGAGCAATAAAATTGTTGGTATGATGAAATGCTTTACAGTATTTTCAACTAGCAAATATGATCAATTGCTCATGATGAAGTGGAAATCCTGTGAAATTGTTTGACGATTATTTGGAATTACTATCACTGCACTGAGAAAACTGTATAATGCATAGAAAAGAAAATATTTGTACATACTAATGTATAACGATCGGGTTAATATCAACAATTAAAAATGTTTGTTGATTATCTGAAACTGATACTTGTAATTGGTTTAGCTACGTAAATATGTGATACTGCAGAAATTGCCGTAAAGATTGCGCTACGCTTGTTTCATAACCGTTGGAATTCTTAGTCAATGTAAATTGTGTTAGGTAAAAGCGGCTATGTAATATTTATTTGATGCTTACGCATGGTTAATACCGTATAAAAGGTAATGTGGTTGACAATCGCCCACAGTACGAGAACTACGAGATGCTTCCACACCGGTACTCTGCAGTTAACGCCCGGTGTGATCTCCCCAATCACGCCCAATGCGAGGGCAAAATCGACGCGCAGTCACGGGCTAATAAACTTATAGGCAACTATATTAATTATTGCAACAGCGTAGTTGATTTGCACGCAAAATCTTGTCGACAAAATTTACTACAGCAGTTTATAATACACTCCGCCAA
Source organism: Cetonia aurata (assembly GCA_949128085.1). Lineage (NCBI taxonomy): Eukaryota > Metazoa > Arthropoda > Insecta > Coleoptera > Scarabaeidae > Cetonia > Cetonia aurata. The sequence goes on from OX421882.1 coordinate 33,833,543, forward strand.
AAAAGTATCGCATGAACTAAAAAAGGGCATTTATGAACCAAGATATTTTTATACGTTCACAAAAAGTTTGCCTCGTGTATGTGAACTATAAAAACACTAACAAAATAATGGAACTTAGCGTTTTTACTTTTTTTTTTTCTAAAAGAACACATTTAGAAAAATGCATATGTGTAAGGTTTGTTCAGTTGTTTATTGAAAGTCTTCCTAAACGGACAAATTTTAAAGTGCAAAGTCAGAGTTCTGTACCAACGCTTTTAAAACTAAAATGAGCAATTTAACTTCAGAACAAGTGGCTGCTATAGTTGCTTTAATCGAAGATGGACGATCTCAAGCATACGTTGCTAATTTCATGAACATCAATCAGTCAAGTGTTTCTAGAGCCGTAGCCAGATATAGGGAAACAGGCATTTACAGTAGAAGACCTGTACCAGGTCGTCCAAGATGTTCTACTCGCCAAGATGACCGCTATTTACTACTACAAGCATTACGTCGAAGACATGTAACTGCGAGACAATTGCAGAACGACTTGGCTAGAGTCAGAAATACTCGTGTGAGTACTCAAACTATTCGGAATAGGTTACGACAGAGTGGATTAAGAGCTAGAGTAGCTGTAACAGCCCCTCGTCTCACTAGGAACCACCGAGTGGCTCGCTTAAGGTTTGCCAGAGAACATGTAAATTGGAACATTAATGACTGGGCCAATATACTCTTCACAGATGAGTCAAGATTTGGTCTTTACACCTCAGATAGGCGTATCTCAGTGTACAGACGAGACGGTGAGCGCTATTCGCAGTGTAATATCAGACCTAGACCTAATTTCGCTGGTGACTCTATTATGGTTTGGGGAGGCATCTGTTTAACAGGTCGTACAGAGTTAGTACCAGTAGACAGAGGTACACTGACTGCCCACAGGTATATAACGGACATTTTAGAAGAACATGTAGTACCATATGCGCCAATTATAGGAAACGAATTCATGTTAATGCACGATAATGCACGACCGCATGTTGCAATAATCGTCCAGGAATACCTTAACGATGTTGGTATTCCAGTTTTAGATTGGCCTGCGGTAAGTCCGGACATGAACCCTATCGAGCACGTGTGGGACCTCCTTCACAGACGGATACGAACGCAAAATGTTGCCCCGGCGGACCTGCATGGACTAGCAAATGCTCTCCGTGACGAGTGGGAGAATTTGGATCAGGCTTATATACGGAGGTTAATCGAATCTCTGCCAAACCGTATGCGAGCGGTCATACCAGAGGTGGCAATACTCAGTATTAAAAGCTACTGTTATGACATTTTTCTTTCCAAAATTATAATTTCTTGTTTTAATAAAAATCTCAAGTATGAGTTCTTGTTTTTATTTGGCCTGTATTTTATTTAAACAATCATAGAAATTCTATCTTAGAGCGCATTAAAGTATATTTACAACTTTATGCTACAAACAAAGATTATGCGATACTTTTATGATTCAAAACTAAATTATGCGATACTTTTTTGGCGGAGTGTATTTTAGTAGATTGGTTTTACCACTGGGGTAAACGTAGTATTTGCAACAAGTGATCTGTATATGATGCCAACATAAATTGTATAACGAAATTGCGCATTTTCAAGATCAGAACAAACAAGATCAATCGTTAAAATAACTTTATGCAATGATTGAGTTAATAATTTTGATATAAATATTTCTCCTTGTAATGTTCAAATAACATATGAAACAATTGCAACAGTTCCTTTTTATGATCAATTTAAAATTTAGTAGTAGCCGGATAAACTATAAATTAACATTTTTTTTTTGCATTAACACTGCAAACTCTTTACTTATATTTAACAGAAGGGACACTTTAACAGATCAGCGTTCATTTTATAAGTGTAAACATAGTTTTAAACTAGAACTAATTGTGATAAATCAAATCTCAATTAATTCACTAGCTATGTATACCTAAATTAACTTTTAATAGTAATGTGGAGAATAGTTTTCCTTATTCTCTTGACTCGTGGCATAAAGTACAAGAGCTGTCAAAAAAATTGAAATGAAATAAATATGAAAATTACTATTGAAATGTACTACTAATTGAAGAAAACAAATATAACTGTGGTAAGACGAAAATACGTTAACAAGGGCAGGCAATGAGTTTTTTTTTGTTTTCGATCGATTCTTGTTAAGTGTTTTCAAAAAGAATGATCAAAAAAGCCGTTACCGCAAATTATAATATTTATATTGGTAAAGGCATATATGCAACTCCAAAACATAGCTCGAGGTCAACAATTTCCGTTCTTGAGATCAAAATTGCAGATGCTGCTAATTTTTCTTGTTAATATATTCTCTGGTTAAGTATCTCAAATTAGATCTTGCCGTTAGTCACTGCATTATATTTCTGAATGCTAGTAAATGATGGAATCCTTAAAATTTTATTAGAATGTATATATTTTATATATCTTCCACATCTTCGAATAACGAAATTATTCAAGCATTTCTATTTCACTTGATAACATCTGAAAGTAACAGAAGATATGAGCGCATTTACACGTACGTACGAACATACATATGTTAATAGGGAGTTCACACTTCAACGATACATGTCGTACAATTAACAATGCATAAAATAATTCTCGCACTTGCTCCATTTATAATTCAATGGAACATATGATCGTGCATGCACTTTACAGCATTTACTCCAATTCAGTGAGTAGCAATTCATCGGCGCACATAAAGATATACGCATTGACAGTGTCACAAACACCGTATGTCGACTGGTTCAATGAAAAGAACCACTCGACTGATCATAATCTACTGCCTCCTGGGATACCAAACAGACATTAAGTGTCTCCGATCTTTTATTTAGTAGCAGTGTTCGATTAATCATAATGTGCGCTTTGTGTGCATTAAATAAAACGGTTTCTCAGTCACCAATTAATTGATTTCTAATACGTCGGACTTCATTTGCTAATAAAGAATACGTTATAAACATTTCCTTAAATTTTTACGTGTGTGTGATATAAATAGAGAACGATAACAACTCAGAAACAGCACCGAAAAGTGAACGAATAAAAGTCGAGAGAATTAACGTGGGATAAAGAAGAATTATTAATCGGGATATCAGCGCTTCGGTGTTTCATAAACAAGCGCGACTCCCGCAGCTCAAACTAATAAGTCTCACTGCAAATTAGGTTACAGAATCCAGAGCTTGTGCTTTGCTAATACGCAGTAGAAAGCTCAGTCCACCAAGTGGCAAGTGCGCCTCAGCTCTTTGGAGTCGTTTGCTTTACTACACTGGTCCGCAAGCCCGAGCGCGGCTACTTAACTTGCGGCTTCCTCTGTACGGTAATTGTTCCGCAAATTATATTTGTGGATAGAACTATGCGCTCTCTCGCAAATGTAAATATGGTTGTTTTAATGTATGCGGACCCTATTTTTCGAAGCGACGACGTGATGGGAGTGTATTACATTAAAGTAGCGCATTTCGCATCCTATCGTCCTGTTTGCAGAAGTGATGTGTTAATGTGTTTCTATATGTGTATAATATTTTGCGTATAGCTAACTGCTTATACGATTGAAAGTCCTCACCAAATTGTGTGGTTCATCTCATTGCAATAAATAATTTAAAATGCTAATGATATAGAGTATAGAATAACAATTGTAATATCCTTTTCACAGTTTGAAGCCGCAAATGCTGGGACTAATGGCCAAGAAACGTTGAAGGAAGACGTAGTACAAAGACGAATCAAGTTTAATTACGTTGTGGAAACAAATCATGTTGTGAAAATATTGAATTTGATGACTTGTTGTTGTTAAATAGCTGTTAAATAAATATTAGATAGTCTATCTGGAAACTGGAATTAAGACCGATTTAATACGGAATACTGCCTAATGTCGGACTAAACGCAAAACGGAAAATTTACTGTATTTAATTTTACCAATTCAAAGTGTTCCTGTTTCGTAAATTATTATTCAATTCATTATGCAATTATCACTGCAAAGGTCCCATAAATTGTGTGTTATTTTAAATAAGTGGGCAGTATGCACTTCTTGCTACAAACCATGGCTCAGTAAATTGGCCTTACGTACACCTCGACTGATTTATCTTTGTGAAATAGTTTGAAGCAGTAATTACAATTTATAGTTATGTAATTGCCATTATATCAAAAAAAGCCCAAACAAACAATGAGGTAAAATGCAACAAAACAAAAAGAATATTTTGCAAAAATAAAGGAATAAATAAAAATGTAAACTCAGGCTGTCGCAGGTAGAAGTTTACAGAAGAAAAGTTCAGTCATTCTATTTTTAAAGGATTTAAAATTAAAAAGAATATTCACCTTCTGATATACCTACAGAAGATGAATATTTGACTTAAACTATCTGTTGCTTTGTTATGCATGTATTATGTATTACAAAATTTAATCTGATTTTAATATATAGGGTTTTATCACCATAGAAATCGGGAATTTTCTAAATATGAAATTTTTTTGATTAATTAATATTAACTAAATATAGGATAATTAGGAATGTTCAGTTGTGTAAACAGTGTGAGGAAAAAGCAAGGAATGAATTTGATAGAGAATAAAAGTGGTAGAATATCGATCTTACTAATATTTTAATAAACAATTTTTATTTTCAACTCTGTTTGATGCAGTAACTGAATCTACAGAAAATATGATACCGTCATGACTTCTTTTTTTGTTTTTCAATTACACTTCACAGATTCTTTTTGACATTGCTATGCTTCATTCACACACATTAAAAGAGGTATATTAATTCCATTATACTGATTGCGCGTTTCAGTATTTGATATCATTTTTCTTAAAAGTTTCCTTGTGTAAGTTGAAATAATTTATACTATCAGTGCGATAATTAAAGAGATCATGAAAATGTCCAATAAATGGTACTGCATTACAATAACTATCACACTGACAAAAGTCAATGCTAGGTTTTCCACTATCACCAAACAAATTGTTTCGTGATAGTGGAAAACCTAGCATTGACTTTTGTCAGTGTGATAGTTATTGTTACACCAAAGGTTCCAAAACCCAATTACTGGACTGCATTACAATGATAATTCTATGACAGTTACATGAATCATCGTGTACATTAAGATATTACATTGATAATAATTTTACAATAATTCTGAAAATTCTGCATTTATCTCTTGCTTAGATTTATTCCTTACTTTTGTTCGCATGTGTATTTCAGTTTTTTTTTTATGAAAGTAATTACACTGTCATTTCGACAACTAATTGCGCCATTAAGAACTCAAATAAAATGTGTTGATAGTCGTTTGAAAGAAGTAACGCACTGATATTAATGAAACAATCATGACTTACTGTTAATAGAAACTAGCGTATTGTAACTATTGACTTGCTGCGATGAAAGGGGCAGGTGAGGCGATCACCAAAAGGTTAAACCAATCACATTACCACCAGACGTCACTCTGTATTAACGCAGGTATTAATGCACTTACCTGCATATTTAAACGATTTAACGAAGAACAATAAGAATAATTAATAATTTAAATAATATCACAACTTAATTTTTTTGATAATCTTTTGCTATTTTTTTGTATTTTAGTTTACTTCTTTCGGTCAGTATAAAGAATATTAATTATAAATGAAATAAATAAATAACTAATGTGCTTTATTGTCAAGAAAAATTATAAATTAATTTTGTGGACAAAGCAAAGTAATTAACAAATTTAATAATTAAAAAGGTACATATACAATAAACACAGAGTAAAGTGTCAGATACACTTAGTCGTCAAAGAATAAACCCGAAGATTGCGCTGCCCACACAAACAAAGAAAAGGGTAGATGAAAGTTTGAGGGAAAAGAAATTTAGTGTTACCCCTCTCCGCAAAAATCGCTAACAGCGTACAGAGGTTGCTGAAGAAGGCAAGATTTTACCTTTCTGCGAAACCGGACGAATGTTGGTATCGTTTTGAGTTGGATTGGGAGAAGGTTGTAGAGCTTGATTGCATCGTAGGAGATTGAGTTCTTAGTTAACTCTAAACTGGATACAGGTAATAAAAGTCATGTTGCAACCGTCTTGTAACGTGGTTATGAAGAGAGTCTTTTTGGTAAAGCACTAATATATTGACGAATTAATGAGACAACTTCCAGGATGAAGAGTGCCGGGAGGGTCAGGATTTTATAGTATAAAAAGTGTGGTCGGCAGTGATCTCTGGTCCCTAGTTGAAATGTGTAGCGAATTGCCCTTTTTTGCAGTTTAAAAATTGTATTGAAGTTGTACAAACTACACGTGCCCTAAAAGGGCAGCGCGTAGCGAAGATGGGATTTAAAAAGGGCAAAATAAGTAATGCGAGCAGTAGATAGCCAAGTGCACCTTTGTAAGGTAGAACCACCGTTTTGTCTTTGTTATAACAAAGGCAGTTGGAGTTACACCAATGTTTGATGATAGTTAGGTCCTTAGATATAATACTTTGCAGCTCCTCTCTATTTGGGTTGCCCCAAGTGATGCTTGGTCATCTGCGAAGAGACAAAATTTCGCACTGATCTTTAAATTGGTGATGTCATTTATGAAAAGAAGGAAAAGAATTGGACCAAGCACTGAGCCTTGCGGAACGCCGTAGCCAATTCCCATACATGATGAGGAGAAACTATTTACTCTCACTAACTGTTTCCTATTGAAAACATACGATTTGAACCATTCCAAAGGAGTACCACGAATTCCATAGTAAAATAATTTTTTTATTAGAATGTCATGACTTACACTCAAAGGCTTTAGATAAGCTAGAACACTGTTGCAGTGAAGTGTTTATTTTTAATATTGTATTTTTGTATTTTAATATTGTTAAATATTTCACTGAAGACCGAAAAGAAGGCGTCGGCAGTACTTGAATTGGACAAAAAACCCAAACTGCCTGGAGGTGATAATTTTAAATTTTTTTATAAAAAACATTAGCTGCTTTTTGATCAATCTCTCAATAATTTTGGATAAGGCTGACAGTAGGGCAATTGGTCGGTAAATATTGATATCGTCTTTATCACCGCCGAAGCAATGCCATCATCTGGGAGGCTCCGAAATATTGTAATGGAAAGACCGTCTGTGCTGCAAGTTGACTTACTCTTAATCTCACTAATTGTTTGCTGTAGTTCTAACTTATTATATAGCACGTAGTAAACGGACAACATTTCTGGATGTTTTAAATATAATGAGGAAAACACGAGTCCGCCCGTAAATATTGTATATGGGGCAAGTGCAGACTCAATGGTGAGGTGAGTGCGGATACTTATACGCACATGCCTTAGAAACTGCTCACGCCGCTCTGTGAAATAGGTAGCTCAGTCCAGTCTCACTAAAGCCTTTTACGTATCCTAACTGTAAGTCAACTTTTAACTGAACAATATATTTGAATGCGGAAAAAAGCATTTTGTAGCCAAATGGTTAATTAGTTTGTTCTTGTCCCATTACGTATCGCACAATGTTTCAATGCGTTTTTAACAGCCACGTTCGCTCTTGTCCCATTTTCGGGGCAAGTGCAGAGTGTTTGATTTCTTTTACAAACTTCTACGAAAATGAAAAATTCCAAGGGATATTTATGTTTCTGTCAATGCAAATTAAACAGTAATAACTCCGCAATATATGTATGCCGAAATATGTTAAATACTTATAAAATAAATTCGAGTTATATGGGTCAAAAGTCTAATTTAGCAAAAACCGGTCCGCACTTACCCCACTTCACCTTATAAATGTTACTTGTATAAGAAATACCTACTATAACCAGTAGATCAAGGAATGAAGAAAGTCAAGGCCAAGAGAAAAGAACAATTTTCATGTTTTTCAGTACTCGAAATAATGTTTCCAATTTATCAACGGTTATATGTGTGATAGATGATACATCTGGACATATATATGTAAATCTAAAAAAAGGAGAAAAGACGATTGTACCAAATTTATCTGTTTATTTAATAACAAAGGCATAGATATTGAAGAAAATAATAATAATCTTTGATTATCGATTTCCTGCATTGTTCAGTTCTTCCGTAGTTCATTTCTATCAGTATAATTTTTCAAACAGAAAAATATATATTTAACCATAATACTAAACATATTTACCTTTCCATGCTATTTTGCTACGTCTGTTGGAATGTGCAAATCTGACGTTTCGGCAATGGTTCTACTGCCGTCACCAGAGTAGCCCTAATACGGACTGTCGCTTGCTAATTCCATAGTTGTCTATGGAATTGTATGTATCTCTCGGATAAATTGCCTTATGCGTTTGCTTGGACATTGGCCGTGAAAGTTTATAGTTATTGTTAATCATTTCGCTTGGGTTTTTTGCCAAGCAAATATTTTCGCCATTTGAGGATCAGTCTCGAAGCAGCTACATAGGTATATATATACAAGGAGCAAAAAGTTTGTTGTGTAGATATTTTAACGCGTGTAATTCATAAATGTGTAAATCGTTTTATTGCATCCACAGTTAGATGATATATGGCTCTTTGCACTTATTTATACTGTACTAAATAAGAATGTTGCATATATTTGTTCGGCTTGGTTTTTGAAAACACGAAAATATTTTCGTGATTACACATGGAGATGAGTTGCATAACATATCCACCAAACCCGTATAATCTAAAATAGTTTCTTAATGATCTTCAACGCATAATTTTCAATTAAAGATTAATTAAGTACCTACTACCTAAATGTATTAGTAAAAGTTGTATGCAAGAAAGGAAGGTTGTTGCTACACATCAGCTTGGTTTTGTTTATTTTGTGATGTTAATGTAAAATAATCGTATTAAGTATGCCAAACGTATTATTGTACCTATAAATTGTACTTTCCTACACGCTGAACATTCCTACACTTTCTCTAAACTTTGCTCTTAACGGATATAAAATTATTTGGAGTAAATGCTCTTTCAACTGTTATTTGTCCGATATTTGCTTTTGTGTTTTTTCGGATCACTTACAATTAGTACACATATATTAGATAAATGGGCAAAAGAATCGTGTAAATATTTATTGTTAATATCTATTTTATTATAAATGGGACTTTGGAATTTTGTGATTACACACAATACATATATATTCTTCAAGTAGTATTTTAAAAACTGAAGAACCTGAATTGTTGTTTTCTTATTTTAAGCAGATTTTTATGTTGCGTTACTTTCTTGTGGGAGCCATCTGATATAGTTTTCTAGAAACGTGTACACCTAATGATAGCATAGTTATCATGTGCAGGATGTTAAATAAAACTTATTGCTTGCTGAAGAAGTGAACATTATTTGTTGTATTTTTAACTCTTCTAGTGTTTAATACATTTCTTACTAGAGTTACTTGCATACAAATACCAGACAAATAATTGTTAAATTATGATTATATTATATCTGTTCATCTTGATAACTTTATAAGTCTGTACAAAGTGAAATTCAACAGTGAAGTAGATGTTGCGAATACATGCAAATGTGTAATTAATTTCTGTAAGATAAAATTGCTGAAATGTAATTGTGGGATAAAATTGAAGTATATAAACATTGTATTATTACATGTATTTTAACAGGTTGCTTGCATAAAGATCACATCCACATATTTAAAAATAACTGGTAACACTATTGATTTATTATTTCTAAGTTGAAAATTTACCACTAGTTACAAATTTAAAATCCCTATTTTTTAGTAGGTCACTGCAGCGAAATAGGATTGTATTGTTTTTGTTGCTACCGCAATGTTTTGTGTAAACTGCTGCTTCTAACCGAAACATGGATATTTAGTGAAATACCTTCGATGTTGTGTGTTGACACCACAAAAACATTAATCCATTTATATCATTAGACCACTATTTAAAAAATATATAACTGAACATTATATTTCAAGATATTAGACATACCGATTGTTTTAAAAATCGCTGCAATATATGTACAGTTGCGGCCACCAAAATCTGCACGATACTTGAGACAAATTTCCCTATTTTTATAAATTAAGTAACCTCATGTATTCCTCCATAATCCGCAGAATATATATTTTTTGTTATATTTCCCCAGTTGTTTTCAATTGGAAATCCAGACTTCTGGAAGGCCAAGGTAGTAAATCAATTCCATTTTCATCCACCCATTGCCTTACAATTCTTGCAATGTGAGCTGGGCTATTGTCCTGAGACAGGAAAGTGTTTTGTAATTTTATTCTTAAGCTCAACAATTTAAATTATTTTTCTTGGCTGTTGAAGAACGAAATTATTGGGAAAAGTAGTCCTCACGGATGGTAACATATTTTCCAAAATTCCTCTATAATATTCTCCCGTAAACGTCCATCTAGTTTCTAGCATACTCCAGGTCCATGAACACTGGATACGTAGGTATCCATCCCCAAAAATTAACCAAAAAACGGCCAGAATTTACCGTCGACTGAGTATAATTTTCATCATATCTACGATCTCTTGGTCTATAAACGCGGAATTTTTCATTATTACAAGATTGAAAACATTTTTCGTCTGAAAGAACTAATTTCCCAAAATTCTTCATCGGCATTTAAAAACTGATTAGCAAAATGTAGTCGGTTTTGTTTGTTTTCATTAGTTAAATATGGTTTTTTCGCAGCTCCACAATTATTTAAATCGCTCTGTTTAAACTCTTCCAATTCCTATCCTAACCTGTCGTTGCAGTCTATTTTCCTGCCAACGTTTTTTCAATTGAAATATGCGACTTTTGCTTACGTTTAAATATGCAGCTACAGCAACTAACGACCAGTTGTCTTTTAATTTCGCAATGGCTCTGGCTGTTTGCTCTTCCGAAAGGTGTGTTGGCATTTTTCACAAAATACAGTTTTTGCGCCTCCGTCCAGAAACACTGATTTTGTATTACTTTAAATCGGCCGGAAACTTACCATTCTCCGGCCTAGGCCGGCAAAAAGACCACTAATGGTTGGCAACACTATATTGGAATTACTGACATTTGTGTGATTAATTATAGATTCGATGACAGATGACAGAATTCTCGTTACACAATCTCTCAATTAATTCATATTCTTTCCAATTCTATTTTTGGAAGATTTTACAGGTAATAAATGGTTAATAATTCCACAGACAACCTCTATAATATGAGCTGGGGTCTCCATTGTCTTTATTATTGATGAATATGCATCAAACTACCAAGAAAATTAAAACGTCAAAACACTAAGGTATCTTAACCCTAATTTCCAATTCAAAATTCATACGTAATATGTATTGCCAACCTGTACTGTTAACTCCCTAGTGTTAAATTTTGTTATTATTTACAACAAAATTAAGATTTGTCGGCTCAAAAAATAGTGTGTAACACACGGCCAGAAACTCTTTTGCGAGTATTCGCACTTGTGGGACCTCGGCTTCGCCTCGGCCCCACAAACCGTACTCACACTCGCAAAACTATAGTTTCTGGCCGCGTGTTACACACTATTTTTTGCGCCGACAAATCTTAATTTTGTTGAAAATAATAAAAAGAATTAACGCTAGGGAGTTAACGGTACAGGTTGGCAGGTTGTTATCTTAGTATTTTGACGTTTTAATTTTCTTGGTAGTTTTGACACATATTCATCAATAATAAGGGCAATGGAGACTTCAGCTCACACTACAGAGGTTGCGCAACAAGTTATTAACAATTCATTACCTGTAAAATATTCCGAAAATTGATTTGGAAAGAATATGAATTAATTAAGAGATTGTGTAACGAGAATTCAGTTATCTGTCATTGTCTGTCATCGAATCTACAATCAATTACAGAAATGTCGGTAACTCGAATATATATGTTGCCAACCTTTAGTGATCTTTTTTACGGCCTAGGCCGGAGAATGGTAAGTTTCCGGCCGATTTATAGTAATGCAAAATCAGTGTTTCTGGACGGAGGCGCAAAAATAACTATTATTTGTCAAATAAATTTTGACATTTGAAATTTTGTTGACGTTTTTAAGGACGCCTATGATTACTGTATTACATTACATAATAATGTATATATCATTTTGCAGAGTCTCCTATTGATCTTCCCACTAAAGTACCTGCGTTTCATCATAAGCCTTTTTCTTTCTTTATTTTCATAGTGAATGTCTCGCGTTGTAAGGAATCTCTTGATTAAACGCAAAGCAGTACCTACTTTTGTACATTGTAATATTTGGACATTTTCATTTTAAGCTTGGTATATCATATGTATACTCTTCAAAATTGCAAAATTAGCTGAATAAGTCCATTTATATAATTTATAAAGGAAGTACACACACGACAATATTTCCCATTCGACTCTTTAGTGAGATTTAGTTATTTTCCAGAAGAGCGCCCTCGGGGAGTTGATAAAAACATGATGAAATTATGGTCTCTCAGTGTAAAAAAATCGAGTAATATACGGAACATATGAAGACATTGCATTGGGGTTGAGGGCGATGGAACGTAAATAATGCGTCGCGCATCTGGCAGGGCCGTTGGAATGGCAGCGGCCTACGAGAAGCATTCGCCGAGATAATACGTTTAAAGGTGCCGCACGCCCACCCTCCGCATTCTACTTGAAGACTCTTCTTGGGCGAGCTTCTAGCCAGGAGCTCACAGTACGAACCAAGTTACGGTTTTATGATGTCAGTTTTCTTTTCTACGAAGCATGGAGAAAGTTATAAGAAAATTTAAATATTTGTACTGAATAAAATAGGAAACCTCATCAAAAACTGAATCCTTGATTATGGTTTTATTTGCATACCAGAGAATATTCTCTTTAATTAAATATTAATACGTTTCAGAATGTTTAGAAAAAAGGATCTGCGGAATATAAAGCGTAATGTAATAATAGATTGAATATCAAATGAATATTAAATGTTTTTAGTTAGATTTGGGTAGATGAAGGCCTACTTGGAAATCAAAAGAATATATAGAACATCATCAATAATTTCATACGGTTTGAAAGATGTGAGGAAACTATTTGCGTGGGGAATAATCTGGGCAAAAAAGTTAAAATTAGGCAGATATTAAGGTAAGCTGTCCACGGTTCCGTACATAAAAAACTTATGTATGTTTTTGCAGTATGTAAAATAGCAATACCTTCAATAAATGGAAATGCTCACCAATCCGCTTTTGAGAAATTGAGGCCTTTCTTTTAATAAAATTAAATAGCAATGTTATTATTAAAGATGTACAGTGGTGGACATAAAAATAGGTACAAGGTAAATCACTTCAGTGTTAGACGTATAATGTTGCTTATCATTAATATCATGCGACATCCCTTGGTAAGTGTCCACAAACACATTGGAAGGTATATACTAAAGGTAATGTAAATATTGCTGGAAAACAATGCCGGTTATTCCCAGATAACAAAAATTTCATATACCTAGAAGTGGTCAAAAAATAGGTACATTAGTGAAAACAATAGAAAAGTGCGTTTTAGTTGAAATTTACTATCAGATATTGCAAGTAGGTCTTCCTTGTAGTTATCACATGTACACAATGGGTCGCAGCACGCTTTGTTCAGAAAGTGAGAGAAAAGATATTAAAACTATGCGCGGGCAGGGGAACACGATCAGAGAAATAGCAAGCATATTAAATCGTTCCCCGAATATGATATCAAATACTCTAAAACCAAAAAAGGATCCACAAACATGTTCTATTTGCAACGACCACAAAAATATTACAAAAAAATAAATAGTAATGTCAACACTCGTACCTTACGAGGACGATTAGCCGAAAATATGTTTCACAGTAGAGCTGCAAGAAAAGTTCTCTTGTTGACCCGTAAAAATATTAAAGCAAGAATGGCAATTGTGGAAACTAACGTCGAATGGAAAACAGAAAAGTAGTGTAATATTTTTGTGACGAAAGCAAATTTAATTTAGTGGAATATGGTGGAAGGGTTTACGTTCGTCGTCCAATAAATAAAATATTCTGTTCGAAATATACAACACGGACAGTAATGCATGGTGGCGAAAACATAATGGTTTGGGCGTGTTTTTCATGGTATGGCTAGGTCCGATTCACTGGATTAAAGACGTGATGACTAAAAAAAATTAAATCCTAAACAACATTATGCTTCCATACGCAGATTAAACATTAAACAAGATATTAACCCTAAACACACTTCCAAGTGTTATCAAAGTTGGTTGCGTGACCATAACGTACGACGGCACAATCGCCAGACGTTAATCCATTTGAAAACTTATGGAAGTGTGTTAAGGATTCATTACGACATAGAAAAATCAAAATTAAAACGATTGTGTGAAGCGATCAATTCTAGGGACTGCTAAGTACCGAATCGGTTCTTTGCCCAATCAATCTTTCTTCTTGTAAATTCTCAGATATTTGTTTTATATACTTGTTTATTGCCTGGACGTTAGTTTTTACCAGAACTATTTAATTTAAACCTTGTAATTCTGGTAGTTACCGGACCATTGGCATCTATTTAAGTTTGCACATTTGATTCGAGGGATAGGTAATTGTTGTAGCAGTTTTAAGAATTTTTATGTGTTTCTTTACCTTTTGTATTAAAAAATGCTATTATTGTTGAATATTTACAATTCATTCGATTTTGAAAGAGGCTTAACTACAAAAGTATAATTTTCTCATTTAATGAACAAATTAATACAATTGCATTGTATCTTATAAGAAACCCGTATTGCTAGTTGAATGTAGTACATTATCTCAGATGAAGTGCCTTAATATTCCCGACAAATTTAAATAGTTATGCCAGATGTTATGAGCTCATTACAATATATACTCAACCAAGGTATTATAACACGTGAGCAATCATAATGAGAATTATATCGTTCTTGGTATTGGTTCAATTACCATAGAAAGTATCCGGCTAATTTCTAAACAGTATAACACATGGTTTTAGGTTTAGTTCAGATGAGTCGACAATAGAGTTTCTGTTCAAAAGGTATAACAATTTAATCCTAGAATTATTTTCGAATTACATTCGAAATCCTGGTAACCGCTGCACGAGTAAAGGCGCAAACTTCCTAGCCACTCTCCGGTATTTCTAACAAATCTAACGGGTGACACAATGGGTTTTGAACAATAGTTGACACTTCAATACGGCAAATATTTTGCCACCATGCAAACCGAATTTCGTCCTTCTTCTTTGCATTATTGTATCCGCGATCTTCTCTCGCTTACCGGAGCAGAGCAGCTGCCCGGGAGCGCACAATACCCGGGTTCTATGTCATGTCTATTAAAATAGACTCTCCTGGCCATTATGCTGGAAGTGGTATAGTTCATTAAAATGTTTATGTGATACGTGAATATGATTGCGGGGGGTCTTTAAAAATGTGATTGGGTCCTGCAGTAGTTTGTAGTTAGTTCGGCGATGAGGCTCGTGTGAATCAATTGATCGTGAAAAGGTTTCTTGATGGTGGGAAGTGTTATGCGGTGCATGAGGACGCATTTACTCTTACTGGGAAGTGGTGGCTGTATTTACTAACACAAAGGCAGCTTATTATGACATTAAATCAAAAGCAAAATTGTAAATAGAAGAATTTATATAAACGTTTTCATAAATCTTCATAAATTTTATTAATTGAAATTTTGTATTATAGTGTAGTGATATAAATATCCGGATTTTATAAATAGGATAAGATCGAGGTAGATGGTGATCAATAGTGTGTTAAAAATATAACCTTTTATTTATTATCTAGAAATAAACTAATTTCAACCCACAATCTTTTTAAATCTTTCTTATCGCAGAGAAAGTCAATGATATGTCTGCTGGGAGATATAGCACAATACAGAACTTTTACTCAAACACGTGGGATATTACAGGCGGTGTGCCACAAGGTTCAATACTGGGACCAACATTGTTTCTGCTGTATGTTAACGATTTGGATTCCGCGATCGGCCAATGTTTACTGACGTAATATGTCGACGATACTAGCTGTGTAATTTCTGGCCCTTTCGAACACGTTTCGGGCGCGGGGATTGACCTTGAAAACATGTAAAACGAAGTTTGTTCAATTTAGGAATGGTCAGTCTGAGTACGCATGTAGCTTCTACGTAAAATGCGATGACAAATCAATCCCGGAAGCATCTTCTACAAAGTTTTTAGGTATCTCATATGAATCGAACCTCAAATGGCTTAATCACTGCGCTGTCGCTTACTGAGTGTAAAATAATGATTGGTTAACCGGTGATGGCTGTTAACCGGTTACAAATTATGTACATTCACAAAATCTGTGCGGCTTCCCAGCACTAGCTGTTAATTGCATTGCACAGGTTATACAAACTCGGAAATAGTCCCTTTTTAGAATATTTATATACTGATACTGCACAAACTTTATAAGTATAGAAACAAGTACTCTTATTCAGGTTTAATTGTTCTTGTTTTATTTTCGTATGTGATTTGACATGCTTACATCATCGTCCTCATCGGTTAAGGTAATTTGAGTTATTTGCGTTAGCCAAAATATCTCGCTCATTACCCGATGGTCAATATGTGGTAATTAATTTAATTCGTCTTCTTTATGTTGTTTAGGATGCACCATAAAAATGTCTCACAGATAAAATTTACTTTATTAAAAATGCTTTTATTTATTTAAATTACTCCAAATTTCTTTAATATTTTAACTTACAGTTATGAGTTGAAATCATTGATTTACTTACTATCAGGAATATTTCTTTTATATGTAATGTATCTACATTTTTACGCTATTGTTAATTTGATTGCTTACAGCTCTTTATCGGTTATGGTTTCTCCTGTTAAGCATTCACATACACGACATGCAGTTGCTAGTATGAAATATGTATATATTTCACATTAGGCACGGTTCATAATATAATGATAATGTGGCCAACTCTAAAAAGTTAAATGATAAATTACTCCATTCATGAAGTAAGTTGATAAACTTCAAATTACACTGCAATTAACATTAGTTTAAACTTAATACATCTCTAATACAGTATTAGAAACTATATATTTATTTGAAATTTCAAAGAGTTTTTATAGATACCTATCTATTCAATTTTGTTTGTTTATTGTTCTATATATTTGCTTATCTAATCTTAGATATTATAGTTTTTAACAGAAAATGTAAGTATATATACATTTTATTATCACTAAATAACAACAAAAACAGCAAACCAAAAAATAATCCATTGATTCTAATAAAGCGCCATGCACATAGATTACAGCGAGAACAACTGTTATACAACGGCAGAAACGCGGACCATACCAACCACATGTGTGTTAGACCGTGTACTGGAAAGCTCCGCGCAGTAAAGTGAGTGGCGCATTAAGCTCGTTCATTGAGCTTTAGGTTATAGCCGCTTGTCCTATAGCGTTCCCCGACCGACATTGATGCACTTTTATGCCTTCTTTATGAGCGGCCATCTTAGGGAAAGCTTTTTATTGGATTTCAGTTTTAGGGTAAAGTGTATCCTATATATAATGTAGTATATGTGGATACATATATGTCTATACCCCTATACAGAACATTGTCTTAGAAATCAACTCTCATCAAATGCTACATCAAGGGCGTAACAAGGGGTTGACATAGTAATAACCATTAGATTATCTCTTAAATAGAAATATTATTATTTTAGGCTAGCTAAAGCAGGTACTCATTTGATATATACATTGTTTGTTCCTTTTTTCGAGCATATGTAAAGTCTGACGAATATTTGAACTTAACTATGTTAGGAAATTTAAATTTCTTTTATTTTGTGTGGGAATTCGATAAATAAGAATCAAGCAAACTTTTTTTTAAAGTCCTGCCTTGTTTATGCGTAATTTTACTATGAAAACTTTAAACGGTGAATTCTATATACAGGTGTTAATTGGTTCTATATTCTATATACAGGGAACAACTTGTGAAAAAATCTTGCTGTCAGATATATAGGCTCTAGAAATAAACGGGTTTTTGATTTTAAGATTCATATCCGTATTAACTTTCAGATGCCACACATCTATAGCATATGATGTTTTATATCCCAAGTCATTTCGCTTTATCGAAATATTTCTGTCTTATATTTTAAGTACAATCAGAGGGCTTAATCAGTCCTTTGTCTTGTTTTTCTAAGATTCGTGATTACTCTAATTATTACAATGCAATATCTAAACTTCACCAACTTACAATCGTTACTGTTATCGGTGTTAACATGTTGATATCCCATGCTTAATAACTTTTACACCGACTGAAGTAATACTTAATACAAACTAGTAGTCCAAAATCGCGACAGGAAAATGTGTGGATCTATATAGACACACGGAGGTATTAACAATTTCACGTAGTGTATAATTCTCAATTTATCTTCTCTTTGGTCTTCCTTCTTTTATTAACACTTCCTATTTACTCTTCTTAAACTATTAAGCATTAAACCCTCTTTTAGATAATTAGTCTTCATTGTTATCTTAGCTTCATGGATGTTATTATACATCATTATTTGAGGAATATATATGATGTATATTTGTTATCTTAATCCAGATAACCATTTTTTTGAATAAATTACATTTTCCTTTTAACCAAGTTTTTATAGCAATCTTTTACAAACCTAGAATTGTAGCGAACCAGAAGTAATTTTTTTTCAGTATTTTTTCTCCATTCCCTTTTCTTCTTTTGTCAACGTAAAAGAAAATGATCCTTCCATTCTTGTTATGAGAACCAGCTTGTTGAATATGAATATACATACGTATGAATAGGAACTTCACACGGTGGAAACTGCGAAAAAGTGTAGACGGTGTTGCGGGCATCGATTTGAATGTGACTTCATGTAAATCCGACAGTTGGCCAAACAAACAGTTCCTTTCCATTTTGCGGCATCGTCGAGCAGAGCGGATATCGGTTCGAGCTCGATTTCACGAATCTGAGAGTTAGCCGAGCGTTCCGGAACCGGCTTTCTTCTGTTATTGATTTTCCCTTGCTCTCGGTACGCGACCCCTACTCAAAGGGGGTGGTGGTGTAGTTTCTTGCGTCGGCCGACGACGTCTTATCCATCTCCCTCCTTCGCTCTCTTTCCCACTCCGTCTCTCACCTTCTTTCTCTTTCCTCTTCCGCGTCGGCATTATCCAGCTACTTTAAGTAACAGAGACAAGGCGACGGTGCAAGATCTCCACTTGATCGGAACCCCTTGTGAATGCCACAAGAGAACAACGGCGGAAAACGGAGAAAGAAGCGTGCAGCGGAAAGAGATGGGTAGAGATTGCCGGTGTCGCCCCACCCCCCTGAGCTACTCGAGCGAATCGCGATACGCCGCCGCTCCGATTGTGTGCATCAAGGGGTGAATTTCTTGGCTATTGAAGTTTTTTAAAAGTTGGATTACGTTGCGCGGTTGAGGTAATTGGGGATTAAGCCGAAAATCAAAGCGGGATATGGAGCTGCCGAATTTTGATTAGTTTTGCATTGGTTTATGATCAAAGAGGACACAATTTAAAGAAATTATATACATAAAAACAAATCTATGGGATCTGTTAACCTAAAGTGATGACTACTGTGCGTAGTTTCTTAAGAAAAGCAAACCAATACACACTTAAATCAAAATCATAAATGTAGAATATTTTTAAACAATGTAATGGTGTCGCATAGTCTTTGGCACCCAGAATTAAAGAAGATGGTGGTAGTATTAAACGATTACAATATTAATAATAGCAATATATATTGCTTCCATAATACATTCATGTGTAGAAGACGCCAAAAGAATATTACAATACAATCACAGTTACACACTTATTTGCCGTTAAAAAGATTGTATGTTGTATAACGATCTATCTAACTAATAGGTTTTTAAACAATTCCTAAATCATGACAGTTCTTTCAGGCTTGCTGGTAGGTAGTCATATATTTTAATACACTGATTTACTAGATTTTAATGTAATTAAGTTAAATGTGCGTATGGTGGCGACAGCAGTTGATTGTGAGTACCTCTTGTGTTATGAATGTGATTTAGCCCATATTTTTAAAAAACAATTTTTTATAATGCATTTTACGAACGGTACACATTCTAAAATATGTATAAATGGTAATGCAAAAATTCTATGGATTTTGAATACGTTTGCACAAGAATCTTTGCTAGTCAGGTCATATACAGACCTGATACACTTTTTTGCAGTTTAAAGATCCTGACCGAGCTATCCCAGAATATTACTTCGTATTTTAATCTGGAAAACGCTCTTGTGTAGCACGAATTCCAATGTTGACACTTTTGGCAATTGTTTTAAGCACATAGTTCTGGGTGCAGTTTGACTGCAATTGAATGTATGTGTTTCTCCATGACAGATCTAGATCGACAAGCCACCCCAAGAACATCGCTTCAGCAGAACAAGTAATATCCACCTTTTTGACTTCAAATTTTAAATAACTATATCTACCAAATTCCAATACTTTGATCTTTGTCTTCTAGTAGTTTTAGTTTTGTTTTTTAAGCTGGTAGCTAAATCCTAATAATACTACATCTTACTACAGCAGAAGTAGCTTCTGCAAACATTACGGTGAGTATATATAGTAGATAGAACAGCGGCCTTAGATTGGATCATTGTGGCACCCCTTTCGTCACTTCTTTTTATTCCGATCAAATTTCTTGTCCGTGTTTATTGATTCCTATACTACACTTTGGTGTTTTTTTGATAAATATGATTTTATCCAGTCCAGTGCTACACCTCAGAAACCCGTAACTTCCAGTTTGTTTACTAAGAATTTATGATCAACTCAATCATAAGCTTTCGTGAGATCCATTAATACACACACCATGAGATATTTTTAATTTAGACAAATAATACGATCTCTTCAAGCAACTGGAACATGGTCCGAGCTGTCGAACGTCCTTTGATATAACCATTTTGATTTAGATGTAAAATATCATGTTTATGCAAATATACATATGGAGTCTGCAATAGTAATAATTAATTATATCAATAAGTTCATGGAACAACATATTTTATATATTTATTTATTTTTTATATAAAATTTCTTAACTTCACGGACTTAATCAAATTAGTAAATTGGTATTGGTGTGTATATCACTGGTACACCTCGTTAGCCATAGTATCCACTCAAATAACGTTTGGTATTCTAAATAATACATATATTGGTATAGTATATTATTTAGCCAATAAGTTAATATAATTTAAAACTTTCTTGTTTTTAGTTGGAGTTTGGCTTTTTAAAAATTAAAATACATCATTTGTGATAACGTATCGATATTTTTTTATTATGCCTTTTTCAAATCTATGAAAAATGTTATATTTTAATTATTTATAATAAGAATAGAATTTGTGTAATACATTACCATTGTTAACAGTTCCAAGTAGCTTATTGCTTAATGAAACTGAACAATAGAATGTCAAAAATTGGACAGGGACATTTTAAAATCTTAATACATATTAGGACAAACATATGATGAATGAATAGCTTGAATCTATACTGTCATACTACAACTAAAAGCAAAAAATAAATAAATTATATAATAAATATAGAATGTTCGCAACCTAAACATTGAATAAATTTCCTAATGTGTAAAATATTGGTACAAACGTTTAATTTTAGTTTATATCTTATACAATAAATACGTCCGGAATAAACCATTCAAATAAAGTTTATTATATATATTAGGATATGTTCAACTGTATTTCAAGACGCTATTTTTTCATTATTATACAACGTATAAGCCGATATTAAACATTTATATAGTAGGAAATTTTTTTGGAAATTTTCGGCTTTTTAAAAACAAAGTATTTTTTTATAACGTTTCGACCTAATTTGGTCTTTTTCAAAATTTTGTTATGTTTCTGATTACATTAGTATTTATTTTGTTATGTTTTTTTATATATAAAACATATTGTCAAAGTTTAAACAATTATTTTTTAGGTATATGACCTACAAAGTTATTGGGACGAACAACACATTTAAATATAAAATTCAATACTGAGAAGTATGTTAACATTTACGCATATTGGGAAGTGCATACGAAATATAAAAATGATCCGAAAAACTTGTTTACTTATGGATCGACAATATTTAATATAAATGATGATATACAGTTGAACACAGATTTATTTGGTAATTTAAAATAATTGAGAATATATTTTTGCTAAATGTTCTGTGTCTGTTCTGAAGTTAACACTGTTTTTTTCTTTTTTTATGTGGATCATTTCTAATATGTTACGTGTGTGATAATTTTTTTCTTTATTTAAAATTTTTGTTTTATCAAAGTTAAATTTGTGATTATTTTCAGTTTCATGTTGTTTTAAAGCTGTTGTGCTTGTGGATGACTTATGGTTTTGGATCCTACTTTTTATGTATTGTTTTGTTTGTCCTATGTACACTCCTTTACAGTTATTGCAAGGGATGGAATAAATCAAGTGGGAATTTTTTTCAAATGGGGTTTTTGCTTTAAGTTTGGTGAAATATTGTTTCAAATTATTGTTATTTTTATGTGCTATAGTAATATTGATCGGTTTTAATATGGAATTGATTTTTTCTGATAAATTTTTTACGTATGGTATTGCAATGAATTTTATAGTATTATTTAGTTTTGTTTTATTTTCTATATTTGTATTGTATAGTTTATGTAGACGCTGTTTAATAATTTTATTGATGAACGTTTGAGGGTACTTGTTATTTTGTAAAATGTTTTTCATTTCGATTAGTATTTTTGGTCTGTATTCGGGATTTGTGAGTTTTAATCCTCTATCGATAAGTGCTATAACCACATTTTTTTTTATAATTAATGGGTAATGTGGAAGTATAGTGGAGATATCTGCCACATGAATTAGTTTTATTGTACCAAGTTGTGTGTAATTTGTTATTATTTCTAAAAATAGTAATATCTAAGTAGTTAAGTTTATTATTTTTTTCTTCCTCTAAAGTGAATTGTATTTGTTGGTGATATGTATTAAATTGTGTTAATGTGTACTGTACTTTATTTTTGGGTAATACTAGTAAGCAATCATCTACATATCGTTTATATAGTTTTGTATGTAGATGATTGCTTACTAGTATTACCCAAAAATAAAGTACAGTACACATTAACACAATTTAATACATATCACCAACAAATACAATTCACTTTAGAGGAAGAAAAAAATAATAAACTTAACTACTTAGATATTACTATTTTTAGAAATAATAACAAATTACACACAACTTGGTACAATAAAACTAATTCATCTGGCAGATATCTCCACTATACTTCCACATTACCCATTAATTATAAAAAAAATGTGGTTATAGCACTTATCGATAGAGGATTAAAACTCACAAATCCCGAATACAGACCAAAAATACTAATCGAAATTAAAAACATTTTACAAAATAACAAGTACCCTCAAACGTTCATCAATAAAATTATTAAACAGCGTCTACATAAACTATACAATACAAATATAGAAAATAAAACAAAACTAAATAATACTATAAAATTCATTGCAATACCATACGTAAAAAATTTATCAGAAAAAAAATTAATTCCATATTAAAACCGATCAATATTACTATAGCACATAAAAATAACAATAATTTGAAACAATATTTCACCAAACTTAAAGCAAAAACCCCATTTGAAAAAAATTCCCACTTGATTTATTCCATCCCTTGCAATAACTGTAAAGGAGTGTACATAGGACAAACAAAACAATACATAAAAAGTAGGATCCAAAACCATAAGTCATCCACAAGCACAACAGCTTTAAAACAACATGAAACTGAAAATAATCACAAATTTAACTTTGATAAAACAAAAATTTTAAATAAAGAAAAAAATTATCACACACGTAACATATTAGAAATGATCCACATAAAAAAAGAAAAAAACAGTGTTAACTTCAGAACAGACACAGAACATTTAGCAAAAATATATTCTCAATTATTTTAAATTACCAAATAAATCTGTGTTCAACTGTATATCATCATTTATATTAAATATTGTCGATCCATAAGTAAACAAGTTTTTCGGATCATTTTTATATTTCGTATGCACTTCCCAATATGCGTAAATGTTAACATACTTCTCAGTATTGAATTTTATATTTAAATGTGTTGTTCGTCCCAATAACTTTGTAGGTCATATACCTAAAAAATAATTGTTTAAACTTTGACAATATGTTTTATATATAAAAAAACATAACAAAATAAATACTAATGTAATCAGAAACATAACAAAATTTTGAAAAAGACCAAATTAGGTCGAAACGTTATAAAAAAATACTTTGTTTTTAAAAAGCCGAAAATTTCCAAAAAAATTTCCTACTATATATAATAACTGGCTACAAAATAATCAACCAATTAAACATTTATTCAACTATTGTGGCGACATTATACCTGGTTACTCAAAGTTTACAAAGTTACACAAAAATGTTATCATTAGTTTACGTATTTATTTAATTTTAATAATATAATAATTTTAATTTATTTATTTATTATTCAAGGAGAATTTTAAATTGTTTATCAATCCGTTGTCTGTTTACAACTCTATAAGATCCACAAGATGCAACTCTAAAATTATTAAAATATCTATACGAAACAATTTATGTATAGCATGCATAACTTCTATATTTTCTTCTATAGAGTTAAACATGACAATTTATTCTTTCTATGCTTGTAATTAACATTACTAAAGCATTGTTTCCTCTTAAAACTAAAAAAGAGTGTATATAGTATATATTTCGGTTTTATGGTTCATTTCACACCAAAGAAATGAGACCTAACAAGACTAAAACGATTAACGTTGCAGAACACAGCATACAAAATATTAACAACGTTAATTTTAAAAAGATTAAAGACATACTCAGAAAGCAAAATAGGGGAACATCAGAACGAATTTAGAAAAGAAAAGTCATCAATAGACGCTATACATGTATTAAACCAAGTGATAAAAAAATGACATCGAGTTGCATATAATTTTTATAGACTTCAAAGAAGCGTTTGATAGTTTAAAGAGGAACATGATAGTGAAAGATGCTTACAGATGAAGAGACAGTAGAAATTACAAAAGGAGTGAGACACGGGGATGGGCTATCAGCGACATTGTTCAATATGGCCATGGAAGGCGCAATAAAAGGGAGTAAGACCACGGGAAATATAAAAACCAAATCCATTCAAATACCGGCGTATATGCAGATGACATCGCGATAATACGGAGGAATAGGAAAGAGTTGGAAGAGACCACATATTATATGAAGCAAGCAAAAGAAAACTGGAAATTAACCAGCAGAAAATGAAATATATGAAAATAAGTAGGACAGATAGAGAATAGACATATTTAAAGATAAAAATGGGAGAGCATGAATATGAAGAAGTGAAATCATTCAAATACCTCTGAATCATGATAAACAACAGAAACGGTAAACATATTGAAATTATGTAAAGAATACAAGCCGGCTACAAAGCGTATCACAGATATAAAGATATTATAAAAAGTAGAATTATAAGCAGGAGGACGAAACTAAGGGTTTATAAAATTGCAATAAGACCTCTGGTAGTGTACGCAGCTGAAGTAATGTGTTTAACGAATAAGGTAGAAGAACAGTTAATAGTATTTCAGCGAAAAATAATTAGGAAACTATTCGGCCCCAAGAAAGAAGACGACAAGAAGTACATAGGACTGATGAATTTTGAGGTAATGAATATTCTAGATTGAGAAGATATAGTAAGAACAATAAAATCAAAACGAATAACGACACGTAAATAGAAAGAACAAAGAGACCTTAATAAGGAGAATAATGGATTGGAAACCTAAGGATTCTAAGCCCAAGAGAAGACCAAGAAGCAGATGGGAGGGTCAAGTAGTGAGTGATATAAAAAATATGGGCGTAACCGGATGGACAGATTGCATGAAGGACAGAAAGGAATGGAGAAAAGTCGCGGATAAAGCAAAGAATCATAACAACCTATAGAAATTATGAGAAAAAGAAAGGCGGAGTGACCCACCGCTTTAATAAGGAATTGGGTTTGAAGAGCTCTTATGAGCTCCTAGAGGAACGTATAACCTAATATATATTTCGGTTTTATGGTACATTTAACATTTTTTTTCTCTGTAACAACTTTAAGCTTATCGGTACACACTGTAGGTATCACAACTTTACACTAAAAGTAAGATCATACATTTAACACCTAGAAAAAATTAAACAATCTAGTTGGGAGCCGCATATATTTCAAATCTCGATCAATTCATTATATTAATTTTATTTGTTAGTGGCACATAAATAGATCGACCTCTATTTTTTACCTGATAATTTTAGTGGAGGTTTCCATGAAATATTTTTACGAAATATGTTGATGTGTTGGATTATATAAAGCCAGCAAATAGAATTAATACGATAATCTAGTATAATAGATGTTCAACTCGCTAGCCTATACCTAATTTGTTTTGCTAGAAGTTGCGATCTGACAGTACTTGCTTTTCTTGTACCTTGTATAGATAAAGAGAAAGTTGAGCTCTACCTTAGAATATAAGGGAGCCTATGTTTACAGTGATATAATATTTGTTCTAATATACTACAGCAATAAACATTGCTTATTCATAGAGTGGGTATGATCACCGTTGCGAAAAATATATAATAAGAAATGTTTTACTAATACAATTTAAGTAAATTTAGTTTAAATAATAAACCCCATTGTGAGTAAGTGCGAGTGTTAAAATGATAACTTCTTCCATAATCTCAGATTTTAGACTACTTGATTAATTATAAAGAAGGAATTGACAAGCCTTTCTTTGAACCGATGAACCAGAAAAATATCCCGGAAATCTTGCCAAAATCGATCAATATTCACAACCGCATACGATAACAAACTGGCCCGGAAAGAATAGGAATAACGCTCTGCTTCTACGCTAAAGACGTTATTGATATTTCATAACAAAAAATGAAAAGTAAAAAAATTTGCTTTGTACAATAAGGGCAGAAAGTAAAAAAAAAAACATTTTAATTAAAACGTTGCTGCCATGCGGTTGGCATTTTGCTTGACATTTAAGCATCCCCTAAATATAAATTGAACGTTTTATTAGCAAGCCATACCTAATTAATTTTCTGGATTTGGAAGCGATGAAATTGGAAAAAATGCAAATTCTGTACTTGGCAATATACATTTTTTTTTATGAATACACTACCTAGTATTTAGAATAATTAAAAAGAATTTTTAATCTGCGAAGTGCAATAATATTTTTTAAAAGGCTTAAGAGGTGCAAGTAACTATGTATTTTGACGAAACGCAATGTTGAAATCGTTAAATGAAATTATCGCTAAAAGCATAATGCACCACTCCACACGATCCATTTGAAACAATTGTTCAATCATAACCGCCCTAGGTTTACAAAAGGCAGATAACATCTAGTAGGCCGGTCTCTCCGAGGGTTGATTTGACACATTTAATTTGACTGGTTGTCTCGCGGGGATTGTCCATTACTTCACAGTGCCACGCCGCCGCGCCCTCTGTGCGCATGATTAATAAAATAACAGATGCGAATTTGTTTCCGCTAAATTGCTTTATTGAAATTATACTGTTGTAATTATGATAATGAACTAATTAAAAAAAAAACAAACTCATAAAGGAGATATGATTTAAGTACAACTGTAATTTCCGTTTTTTCTTTCAAATGTAAGTACGCTTATACCAAATCTGTATTCAAAATGTTTCTATAACGGTTCTTAAACATGCATTATGAAATTTTATAATTTTATACATCTATGCGCGTTATTACATACAATTTAGATATTCTTTAGTTTTTTTTATTATTTTACTGTTATATAGATTAAATTTGATGGTTTGTACTATATCAAAATGTAATAGGATTTAGATGTAATTGTGCAATAATTGTATTATTCTATGGAAAATATGCGTTCTAGGGACAGTATTATCAAGAGCTACCATATATACCAGTCTAAAGTGACAAAGGGTGGCGTAAGTAGCTGTATGTTGCCTGTAATACTGAAAAGAGGGGAACAAAAAAGGCAGTAAAAGGTACATAGGCGAATTACCCTTGGGTATATCAATGGGGTTGTTATTCTGCCTTTGGGGACATAAAATCGACTATTCATCAACTAGTAGCTCTGTAAAACAGATTTTAACGTGATTCGACGATGATAGAAATGATTGCCCTTGTGTAGAAGCTTTGCAAAATTGAGCGATATTAACAATTTAAGTTTATTTAATTGAATAAATGTGACGATGCTATTATTAGTTAAAAAGTTTAACAGTTTTATATTGTATTCCATCTAAACATTTCCATAAAAAATGTTTTTTAATTACTATTGTATCTATTGTACTAAAGCACTGTATATTAATTACCTCAATAATAAATTTTCTGTTTCAGAATCAGAAAGCGGTTATTTAGAATGCAGAGAAAGAAACCAAAATCGAGTTAATAATATTTGTGTACGCCAGACTTTCGAGTAAAAAGCAAAACAAGATCGTTATAACTTGGAAAAACATTCCGAATCTCCGCTGTTCTAATTGCGATGACATAAAAACACAACGCGCCATGCCATTGTTTGGAGTAGTCTTCCGCTGTTTCTACTCAGCATGGCGTCATGTCCGTTTCCTGTACCCACCTCCTCTGACGTCTCGGTCCTCCCGACACTCAGAGAATCCCTATTTATCATTTGTTTTATTGGAGAAAATAACTCCGCAATTACTGGAAGTTTATATCCGAAAGAATTATGGGGATATTTGCGGGGTTGGACGAAAATGTTTATTGGACCCGGAGGCAACTCTAATGGTCCTCGACTTCAGCTTAAAGGACTAGGGTAATGTCTATGTGCTTTTACCTTTCTATCTACGCGACTATAATCGTTTACGTGCTGTATGGTTGAGCACCGTAATGGGGAATGAAGATAATGCAAATAAAACTGTCACAATATACTAATAAAGCAATTAGATATGCATGTATCTGATATTGTAAACTGATATTTTTCAACTTCCATGATTATTTCTGCTAAAATGCAGATAAGAATTAATAAAAAAATATATGCACAAATATCTGGTTAGGGTAGCATAATAACAAATTTATACGAGATTTTTGATATTATCTACTTTAAATCATCAAGAAAAACATTCTAAATAAATCCTATGAAACATGTAATAGTGAACTAAATGACGTAATTCAAATAAATTTTCACCTATGTGGGTTTTCTAATGATATTTAGATAAGGCATTTACTGATCCTATCAAGTGCTTAAACGGCAATTGAATGAGACACACTCGAAGGAACGTGGAGAATCGTTATAAATCACACATATAGCCATACCCACTATCTTCGCGATTCGTACAAAATACGAAATTCAGTTTTTATTGTAATATAATATCAGTACTGTACGCTAGCCAACGACTGAACTCCGGCTTCCTCATCGAACCCGTGACGTTGAATGCGCGTGGGGGCATGCATTCCGCCACAAAAAAAATAATTCTACTTTTGATTTATGTCAAAGTGACATGACACTATATTTTGTTTTAAAGTTCTTGGGTTTTTGGAAAATATTATGGAAATAAATTGGAGAAATTGAACGTATATGGATGCAAATAAATTATACTTTTGGCCAAAGTTATGAAAATTTGGACGTGGTAGAGGGCAGGGCTGGGCAAAATTCATTCAGATTCATAATAAAAATAAATGAATAACGTCGTTATTCTTATTCAGAAATAATAGATAACTTTTTATTCATTATTCAATAATGAACGGTAACATTCATTTCATTCATTATTCCAATAATTATTTGGATAATTATTATTCATTCAAATAATTATTCATCATTCGAATAATTCTTATTATTCAAATGATCATTCTCATTCAAATAACTACCTTCATTTGTGATGGTGTGAGTTTGTTTATGTACGTGTATATGTTTGATTGTTTGTACGAAATAAACACTGGATTTAAAAAAAATACCTAAGTACAAGGGTTCAAAACAGTTATGATAACGGTTTCGGTTCTCTAAACAGTTATGAAGAACCTATATAAATCATAAACAAATCCTGAAACTTATAAGAAATTCTTATAAGTTTGAGATGTTTTCCTACCGATGCATTTTCTAACGTTAGCGGGAACTTTTATATTAATATTAGCCGCCATTTTTGAAGGAGATTGGAAGTTGTGGAAAAAAAAATAAATGTGATTTTCATAACTTTGAGAGTTTGGTTATCGGTTTCTAGAACGACAATACGTAAATCTTGAAGGATGTCCAAGATATCGGCGGATATAATTATTACTGGTACATATCCTGACATTAGCGGAAATTTTTATATACATAAATATAACCCGCAAATTTTGAAGAACATTGGGGGTTGTGGGAGAAAAAATAAATGCGATTTTTATAAGTTTAAGGGTTTGTGCATCGACTTCATAAATGACAACTCATATATCTTGAGGGATATCGAAGATGTTGACGGATATAATTATTACTGCCAGGTCGTCTTACTGGTACACTTCCTAACATTAGCAGAAATTTTTATATAAATAGTACTCGCCATTGACGGACATTGGAAGTTGTGGGAAAAAAATAAATGTGATTTTCATAAGTTTGAGGGCTTGGTTATTGGTTTCTAGAACGACAATACGTAAATCTTGAAGGATGTCCAAGATATCGGCGAATATAATTATTACTGCCTTATTGGTACACATCCTAACATTAGCGAAAATGTTATGTACCTAAATATTGCCCGCCAGTTTTGAAGAACATTGGGGGTTGTGGGAAAAAAAATAAATGATTTTTATAAGTTTAAGGGTTTGTGCATCGACTTCAGAAATTACCACTCATTAATCTTGAGGGATGTCGAAGATGTTGACGGATATAATTATTACTGCCATGTCGTCTTACTGGTACACTTCCTAGCATTAGCAGAAATTTTTATATAAATACTACTCGCCATTGACGGATATTGGAAGTTGTGGCAAAAAAAAATAAATGTGATTTTTATAAGTTTGAGAGTTTGATTATCGGTTTCAAAAACGATAATACGTAAATCTTGAGGGATGTCGAAGATATCGGCGGATATAATTATTACTGCCATGTCGTGTTATTGGTACACTTTGGAATTTTTAAAAGCTTGAGGGTTTGTTTATCTCCTTCAAAGATGTCATCACGTAAATCTAGAGGAATGTCGAAGATGTCGGCGGTTATAATTATTACTGGCATGTCGTTCTACCGATACACTTTCTAACATTAGCGAAAATTTTTATATGATTACCTGCACAAACATGTAGGCATATACCTAATCTAAATTTATTTCGGTGTTATTCAGTAATAAATTATTTGAATAACGATTTATTTGGTGAAAGAATCATTCCAATAATGCTTTATTCAAATAACGTTTTATTGAAATAATTCTTCATTCAAATGATTTCTCATAGTTTTATTCAACAATAACTTAATGCGGAATAAAGAATAACAGATGAACATTTCATTCAAGTAATTATTTGAATAAAAAATTATTGAATGATGCCCAACCCTGGTAGAGTGTTAAAGGAAGAGCACCGATCGGTAATTTAGTCCTTTTGACATATGTGACATGATATGTATGTATACATATTTTGTACCTATTATAGTCAATAAATTGGTATTATTATTATTATTAGTGAGTTTTAATATAGAGTAGAAATCATTAATAGTTGTTGTCAATAGTGTATCAGTTAGTTATTGATGTACTTGCCTTTGAATAAATACTTTTAAGTTAATACTAATAGTATGTTGACATATTTATCTCACTACTTACCTATTTATCGATGAAACGCTAGGTACATTGTCTTGAGAACAGATTCCTTCAGCAAGCAACCTATCTCTGATCTCCCACGCAAACATAGTCGGATTCTCTCTCTTATAATTCGCGATGGCATCAACCACTGGCGGTGTCGCTACTTTTGGTTTTGAACCACCTATGACGCCAGCTTTGAAGCTACCCGTTTCATAATACCTGCAAATAAAAAATATATACATAATTTCATTCTATTTTGTATCTTACGCAAAAATTTAAAACAAGATTTAGAAAGGAGATATAGTACAAAGCTATCTGCCATTATTAATTTTATTAATATTTTTTAATCTTTCCAGCTGTTCGAAGGAGGAAGGATTCTTTTACGTAATTAATGTTAATAATGAACCACAAAAATACTAGTCCAAAAGTATAAGCTAAGTATATTATGAAATCGGTTAAATGTCTTCATTAGGGCTGTTGCTCGAAACCAGGGGACTTGGTGCTCAAAATGTTTACCAAAAGTTTCCACTATATCGGGTATCCTACTTCCGAAGAAAGTTATAGGACCGAATATCCAATTTCGGGTGCAGGATTTCGGGTACCCGGGATCCGGTTCTAGGATCGGGTACCCGGCTTGTATCTACATTCGACGTGTACCTGGTTTATGAGAAAGACGGTTTTTGACAGCCCTATTATATTGAGAGAAAGATAACGATTCAACGATTTTTGCATTTTAAAATATCTCTTTGAAATACGATGCCAATTAAAATGATGAAATTAATGTTATAGATAGATAGACTTATTCGTTCAATAAAAAATACAACGAAGTATAATGGACATGTCCAGTAGTATAAACGCATTGCGGATAAAAATGGTGACAACATAATAAATTCAAGTTATAAACAAGATAAATAGTGAAATTTAGACAACATAATGTTAAGTATTATTGCACTCCTATTTAAAAGTACTCGGGAAATCGTCAAGGGAATAAACACAATTTTCAAGTAAATGATTGCATAAAGCAAATTTGAAGGTTTTTACAGTTTTTAATTCCTTAAAAGGATATTAAGAAGAAATGTATGTGGCTGATGTTTTTCATATCGAGGCCAATAATAATAATAATAACAAGGTAAAAAGTCGCAGCCTCACGGAAACTGCAGATCTTTTCGTAATGTCTAATCTATTCAGGGGCAACCTGAAGTTGGCTCTATTTCTTGTATTGTACGAATGAACATCAGAATTTGCCAGAAATCTATCACGATTGATATAAACGTATACTAATGTCACCAGAATATACACACTGGGTAGAGGCAATATTCGAAACTTTCTGAAATATGGTCTACACGTGTCGGTATTGACAATGCCCGCAATGCAGCGAATTATTCTTTTCTGGGCAAGGAAAACATCATGTAACCCCGAAAAATAATACCATATGACATTCTGGAGAAAACCTGTCGATAATAAAACGTCGCTACGAATTTGTGACCCAACACCACTCTCAGACTACGAATATGGTAACAAGATGTATTTAAAGTGAGTACCAGTACCAACTTAGTGTCTCATCCAAAACAGCAACAAGTAAACTACTGGAATTTTGACGTTTCATTGGTTCGCCATTCAAATTGATATTTACGCCGAAGTTCTCCCTAGATTGAGAAGGATGGAAAAAAGTAAAGTATATTTTAGAAGAGTTAATGTAAAGATTGTTACAATGAAACCATTGACGCAATTCCTCGAGCAGAGCGTTTGCGCGATCGCGAATTTGTGCAGAACTGTTCGAGAAACCACAGCGCTAGTGACGTCAGCGTATAAAAACAAAGCGAAGTCAATAAGTTCCACGATATCGTTAATAAAAAGTAGAAACAGTGCTGGGCCCCGAACCGAATCTTGAGGCACTTGAGATACTGTGTACGGTTGGATATAAACCATCGAAACCAATCCGCAACAACACCTATCACGCCGTTGCCATAGTGTTCAAGTTTGTTTGTTAATACTTTATGATATATGCAGTCAAAAGCCCGTGTTAGGTCACAAAAGACTCCTGCAGGGCACTTACTAGTATGCAAACAATAATTAAGAACTTCGCCAATAAACGAGTGAATACCAGTAATGGTTGAGTGTAAAAATAAGCAGTTCGTTTTGGAATTTTAACAAATATTAGCTTACCCTAGATCTTATTATATTTGTATTATTGACGGTGCTTAGTTTCATTTTCGCCGAAATTATCGACGCCACAAATGTAAAGACAATAATGTCTCATAGAGGAAGATCGTTAACAATACGATCAAATGATAATAAAGACCGTGCGAGAGTAAACAACGCAGACGACCCAAGAACGTCAACAAAAAGATGGGCCACACTACTACACGTTTCTCGGACTTTTCTGAGCTGAATTTTGAGATTAGATTTGCGTGCTTTTCCATACAAGATCCAGATGGGACACGCGATACAACCCAGAAACCGACAAGAGCGCCTGCAATACAGATTTACTGATCTTAAACAATATGATTGATGATTTTTCACGCAAACTCATTATGATCGATAAAGCGCTTTCCCATTTAAATGGAAGAAATAAAGTACTACTGCTTCTGGGGCGCAGAATACTCTCATATTCTTCAAAAAAGACCGTTACATCCTAAATGAGTCACGGTATGGTGCGGAATTTTTGCGCAAGGTGTGATAGGTCCGTATTTCTTTGAGAATGATGAAGGCGTTGCGGTTATAATTAACGGGGAGCGCTATTGAGTGATGCTGGATATTTGTTGACACCCCAAAAGAGGGGGCACGGGAGGGTATGTGATTGTATATAGACATTGATTTAGTTACGGATTTATTCCACAAAATTTGCAAAAATAGATATACATATACTATATACTTGTAAAGCTAATAGTTTAGTTATGTGTCTATGTATATTGCCAACAAGAGGTACATATAATTCCACTATTGAAAAATGCATGGTGCTTGTTATGCTTCGAAATAAATTTGACTATTGACTGTGTGGTAATAAAATGAGGTATCACGTTTAGAAACCTGTCAGCGCATCATAGGAAGATAACCCCAAGGTGAAATTTAGAGCTTCTTAATTGTAATCAGCGGCGGCTAGCCCTTACGTCACTGGGGGGGCTTTCAGGACTCCGACATTGGTTGAACTTTTTCGTATAACTTCGTAACAGAGAAACGCACAGAAATATATTTGACGAGGGCATATACGAAGAACTTCGATCATTATCGGAACCTCCATGTGACGTATACGCCGGTCGCCCCTGATTGTAATATTGTTTTTCATTTATAAGTGCATATTTTATCAGGGAGATTTAATCAGTTTAGCGGCATTTCGTTATATAATTGCAATCTTGACAATTTTAGATGTTATGGGAATGCAAATATCATTTATTTTAAAACGTGTTTCTACGTAAGCAGCTAACTGCGTTCTTACTAATTTAATTTAGCTTAATTATATTATTTGATTTCAGCGTACCATGAAGATGTAAATAGATATTGTATTTTAGTTAGCAGATACCATTCCAGCAAACATTCTTCGTTGGGTATCCACATGCGTACTGAATGATATAACCACATGGGGTTTATAGTGTTATTACTGTCGCTCATCTCAATTTCCGATCATAGACAGCGTAGCGAGACGAAAAACAGAGCGGCCAATATGAGTAATGTCGAAAACCAAAAAGCCAATTAAAACTCGCCACATCCCCCATAATTAATAAATGATATAATTCCATTACCGGCGATAGTCGGGGTTCCCCGGGCGCTGCAAATATAAATTCGTTACGCCACAAACCACACACATCACTACTGAATCGCATTATTGCAGTTAATCCAGTTATACCGTATTAACGGAGTCTCTGTGTGTACGCTTACAAAGGGATCCGCTTGCTGCGAGAGGGCGAGGGAGTCGGTTTTTGATGATGGATCGTAGCGAACGCGGAAAATTAAATTTGCAATTTTTGAAAATGCATCGCCTCTACGTTCTGCTATCGAAAAT
Source organism: Cetonia aurata (assembly GCA_949128085.1). NCBI lineage: Eukaryota > Metazoa > Arthropoda > Insecta > Coleoptera > Scarabaeidae > Cetonia > Cetonia aurata. The sequence goes on from OX421882.1 coordinate 33,869,107, forward strand.
TGCCATGCAATTGCGATATTGTGTCATCCATGTTCGATATTCTTAATTAAATTCTTAGTAATGGTAATAATGATAATAATATTGCAAGGGAACTTATATTTCTTACAGATTTACTTTATTGCAACAAGATATGGAACTAGCACCTTGTAGAATATTAAACTCTTTGTTTTTTGGTGTGTTTACTACCCAATTAAAATAATCATCTCTCGATATCAGAAGAGTATACTAACACTTGCACCTAGGTATCTATATTATAAAGTTAAAATTATTCTTATGCGATAAATTAAAGATTTAAGTTTTTTACATTAATTATTTACAAAGAGTGATTTTACCGGTGAGTATAGAAAGATAAGAAATACTGAGGAAAAATTTATTTTGTTGTCGGTGCAGTCTGCACACACAACATTAGTAAATTTGAAACAATGTGCTTAAACTATTATATTCCATCAATTGAGAACAGAAATCCACAAATTTTCAAAGCAATTCTTTGTAGTAGGTAATTAATGTTTTTTTTTTGTGGCGATAAATGTATTAATATCTTCAACTTGTGTATTTGTCTTTAAGGGATAGATTACAATGCAATCATATATTGCAAGTAGTAATATTAAAAGCAGTACGATATAAAAAAAAACTTCGGAAATATTTTCGTTACATTTATATATGTATTTTCCGCCTACACATGTTTTTGAACTTATTAAATGGTGTTGTAAGTACTAAAGTCTGCATAGAGATATTACTGAAAGGAGGCACATCCAGTATGCTTATGGTTGTATTATACTAACAATAAGTTTTTAATTTTAGCATTGCCAGATATGTCCTATCGAATAATATTGAGTTTGGTAAAATCCTCACTTATTATTTTGTTAGCTATTAGAAATTTCCCCAAAATCGCAACGATATAGATATCCTACCATGTTTTAAAAATAAATCTAACATGCTTTGCAAATATTTGATGAAATAAATGATTAATATACAGGGCTGTTCCATTAAACTTGTTGTTGTACTTTTGTGAGTCAAATTTTCAAAAAGAAAAATTTAAATTAATTTATATCTCAAACAAACGCTATGAGGTGTACACGCTTCGGCGCCACATATACAATTGGAACGATACAGAGAAGATTAGTATGGCGCCTGCGCAAGGATGACACGCAAAATCGTGAAGCGTTCAACATTTTTGGCTGAAGCAATAGCAGTGTTGGAAGCATTAAAATATGGTAGTAAATCTGGAAATTCACATATTGCGATTATGACAGGTTCCACAAGTGTCATATTTTCGATTAAAAGAGAGCCTATTTCAAAAATGCATCCAGTAATTCTAGACATTATAAATATATTATTTGAGCTAAGGTCAAGATCAGTCCAGACTGTTATATACTGGGTAAAAAAACCATGTCAATATTGAACCAAATGAACAAGTTGATCATTTGGCTGGTGTCACAGAAGGCATAATGTATAAATCCGTATTAAGTAGGGGAGAAGTAATATCAATTTCAAAGACCAAATATTACATCGAAACTGGGACTCGCATTGGAAAAATAGTTATTCTCAACACATGACCCCATATGCATATATACATCCTTCGACTAAAAACAGCTCTTGGTATATTGATTCTAATATAAACCGGTTTCACAGCTCAACTATTCCTAGACTTAAATTTCGACACGCGCAATATTCTGGGCAATTGTGGTTATGAAAATGCAAACTTAAATATCAAAATCATACAAATATAATTAATCAATTCATTAATAAGTTAGTTGAAGAATGTATTCCCTTACCATCTAGTATTATTACATTGCTTTGCATGAATAGGAAAAGTTTTGAGAACTTATTAATCTCAACCTTAATTAAAATGAATATTAGAATTTAAGGGCTCTGTGTGGAATATCCCCTATCCTATTTGCACCTTCGTAGGTCCACCTCTTATGCGTTGGCCGATTTTTTGTGTTTTATTGTTAATCATCTAGATAGGCCCCGAGATATAGAACGTGTGTGCCTGTCTTTACCTGATTAATTCCATACATCTACATCGATTTTAACTTTAGTCATTTAAACTGCGGCGTATGGGCTTGGTTCCCGAAGACGCCTATTAAAAAAAACGCTAAGATGATATATAGGAAAATAAGTGAAAAGGTTTTATGAAATTTAATAAGTAATCTAACAGTGATAAGAAATACGGGGTAGTCCATTAGAATTAGGTGTTGTTACTAGGTACAAGGGGTAACACTGCATGGATGAAAATATTTTAGGAACGTAGTTCACTTCGAATAACTTGCAAAATTTAAATTAATTCTGATGAATGGTTCTCAATATGCTTCTAATAAGCCGTCCACGTTGAGACGCCCAGTATATCATTATTGCTACAAAAACGTTGGCAGGAAAGTAGACTGCAAAAACCGATTAGGATAGGAACTGCAACAGTTTCTAAAGCTCATGAAGATGAAGATTTGGTCAATTTTACCAGGCATTTTCTACAGTAGTAAAAGCTCGTGAGGAAATTAATTTTCCGGATGCCCTTATAACTTTGAAGGCTTTGAATTAAACAGAGCGGTTTAAACAATTATGCACCTGCGAAAAAACCATTTTAACTGACGAAAATAAAGAAAACCGACTATAATTTTCTAATCAGTTTTTAAATGCCGAGTTTTGGAGATCTGTCGTTTTGTCAGGCGAAAAATGTATTCAATCTTGTAATAATGGAAAATTATGCGTTTATAGACCAATAAATCGTAGATATAATGAAAATTATATTCATTCGACAGTAAATTCTGACCGCTTTTTGGTTAATTTTTAGGGATAGATAAGTGTTCATGGATCTGGAGTATGCTGGAGAATAGAGGGATGTTTAAAGGGAGGACACTAGAGAGAATATTGAAAATGTTAAAGCTTAAAAGTAAAATTAAGTATCTCAGAACAATAGCTCAGTTCACACTGCATGGATTGTAAGACAGTGGGCGGATGAAAATGGAGTTGATTTCTTATCTTGGCCTTCCAGATGTCCGGATTTAAACCCGATTGGAAACATCTACGGAAACATGATACAAAAAAATATATTCTACGGATTTTATGACTAAAAATGAGAAGGAACTTCAGAACACTGTTGAAAATGCTTGAGGGAACCTTTCGGAGGAACATGGCATGGGGGCACTAATTTTATCTATAAGAAGAGGGCTAGAGCTTATGATTGCAGCTAACGGCGCAACTATAGGTTATTTAAAAGAACATTGCTTTTTTAGATTAAACAATTGATTGGTTTCTAATTTTTTAATAAATTTTTTTTTAACTAATTTCAATTTAGTATTGCGTCTAATGCATTTGTTTCCATTTTGGTATATTTGATATATATATAATTATATGGATTTTACAAAATAATAAAAAAAATTCCCCCTTTCCGAAAGTCACTGGATGAAGCCAGATTCAATCTACAAAAAAAAATAGGGAAATTTGTGTCAAGTATCGTGCACATTTCGGTGGCCGCAACTGTACATCACTTAGATAGATTTTGTAACTTGTGGTTTGGTAATGCCCCAGGTCGAGCTAGCCTCAATATTGTTAGCAAGCAGTAATATCTGGGAAAAATATAATGTTATATCAATTCTGCACACTTATTTGTAATGGGGGCTAACTAACCTAGTGCAAGCCTTATATTTCATTCTAGGGCTATACTATACATTCTTCTTTTATAACTTTGTTTACCTTTCAATAATAAATACACAAGATATACGATCACTCCGCGCTACAACAATTTAAATTAATTCGGGACAATTGTTTCGGAAATTCATGGAAATAAATTTTCAACCGGAGGCCGATGAACTAAGAAACGATAAAATTTATAAACATGCTCCGTTATCCCTACCCTAAATTTATATTTACAAGTCGTTCTATATACCATAATGAGGCATATACACTATGTTTCATTTATACTATTTTAAATACTTGTATTTCCTTATATGTACTGTAACAAGTCAACGTACTTTGAGGATTTAAGAAATTAATTAAATTGAAATTGCAAAACATCTATTGCATTTAAAAATGCATTCTTTTCACTTGTTTCTCTCTGTTTGTTTACTTCACTGGTGTTGTTTTGCGTCGTGTACGTAAGTGCTAACAAATTTCTGCGGTGGCACGGCTAGAACACATTCTACCACAAATGACGTTCCTTGAAAATGTCGAGCATATGTTGTCGAGATCAAGGCGGCATTGTAAATATCACTGCGTTGCGCCGTCACATGGTTACTATTAACATATGTAGTGGATGCATAATAGTGACTATTGAGATGTATTTTCGGGTTGGTTGATGAGTCGTTTCGTTAAAAATTATGACGTCCTTCTCACGGCAACTTTATTTCCAGAGCGAGTCGATATGCCTCCGAAATTTATTACTTCAGAAATGCATTGCGGCGATGGCATTATGTCCAATTATAAAATTCGTAAAGCAGGCTTTGTGTTACTTAAGGTAATAGGTTAGAACTAACCACTATATATCAATAAATATTCAATACCACGATATTTCACCGCGTGCATAATTATGTAAACAATTTATAAAATCTAACATTTTTAACGGGCACACAACATATGAGTTCTTCAAAAAGTGCTACATTATTTTTTTGTTAATGCGTACTTCTATTTATTGGATACTATAATCAACGAGGTGGACTGCATATTTTGTCATGAATTGTTATGTAATATTAACTAAAAATTTACCTCTAGGACAATATTTTTACCTTTTCATGTGAAAGAAATCTGAATGGTAATAATCTAAAATTTACACAATCCATCCAGAGAGATAATAGCAGCTCGGTGCTGCTGCGACAGTCTGGGCTGTTACATTGATATCTGTATACAATTGCAGTCGTTAATTAGTATAAAAGCAGTATCAAGGAAGCTAAAACAGGCGATACTACACGTTTACGGATGATTTGACAATACGTGCGCATAACGAACTCCAACTGACAACAAGGTGTGTACATTTACAAATAATTGTGGGGAAAGTACAAAACGGAAATGTAAGTAATCAGCGCTGGTTTAGAAGCACGTCTATCATACGTAATCATATTCAAGAAGTTGATTCGGTTGACCGTTACTTTGTGGTAATCCATATTAACTAATGATATTAATAAAATAAAAATCTTTCTTTGTTTTTTACCACGTATTTATTTTATTAATATCATTAGTTAATCATATTCACTTTACTGAACTCACAATCAGTCTGAGAAGTAAAATTCTCTAATATGAACTTGTGTATACTTTGATTTTGCAGAGAATATTAAAACAGCTTAAAATATGTAAATTCTAGTTATTGACTAAAGAAATTTCTGGAGTTAGCATAAGCTAAAATCACTTTCCAAATCTGTACATTGCGAAGTTATAAGTGTATTTACTGTGTCTCGTTTGCATCAATACTTCAATATTGAATTAATTGTAACACTTAGGATGTGACATCCGTTGTATCAATTAAAAATGAAATGTGACATCTAAGGGTATTTAAAATTAATCATATTGATGCAAAAGAGGTTTTCTAACTTTAGAAATTACCCTCCTACCTACTTGTTTACTTACTATCCATCCATATCCCTTACTAAAGCATCCCAATATGCTTTGCATGTAATTTGGTAATTTACAAAATAGAGCAATTGTAAATGTTTATTTTCGAGTGCCACATCCGAAAGTACAACCATATTACACTCATTCGGGGATAGAAAACATCACTTTACCGAATTGAACTATGAACTGAACTGTCAACGCGTCACTTCCATTTACAATGCCGTCAATGGACGGTAATATATACAACAAGTACATACCGAATGGAACTACCAACTTTGCCGTATCCTTCTGTGAAGAATCATGTGTTAGTCGGAAAAAAATTGTACACACACGACTGGAAAGTATTTTTATCGAGTTCGTTTGGTAGTTCGCCTAGGCTGTGCGTCAATTCGTAATCTCCAAACTCGTTCGATAAAACATCACTTTCCAACCTTGATACGCAAATAACTATTTATCTTGTAAAAATAAGTTGCTTTGGCAATTTACACATACGTGCGTGGTCACGAATTGCCATGCATTTACACGTAATTTTAAAAAATGCTTTTTTTCAGTGAGGAATGTTTCAAATTCATATGTAAAAATGAAACTGGAACGTAAAAATACGTATGACAGAAAAAAAGTTATTCATTCATGTATTACTACATACGGCTTCTAGCAGCTGTCAGGATTTGCGATGCAAAAACTGTAAATTTAAATTACTGTCTGCATTATTACAAAAATTATCGATTTTTATATTTATAAATATGTATGTAACGCATTAAAATCACGTAATATTACAGTATCAGCTGTGTAAAACAGCTGTAACTTTACACTAATTTTTATCAGTGTAGTTTCATAGAGATGAAATGTTTGGGAAGGGTAAAAGTGGTAACAAAGAAGGACAGAAGATGTGAAATACTAGAGAAGCAGAAAATTAAATTATTTGGTCATTCAATAAAAATGATGGAAAGAGGAGCACCCGTAAAAGCTGTATGGGGAGTAAGATCGCTCAGAAAAAAGACAAGAGAAATTTTCAAGAATACGTGGAATACTATAATAATAAGCATACTGAACATATGAGATAGAACGAAGAAACCAAGTTGGCAAAGAATAGTCAACATTCGAGTAATTTAGCGATCAAGGGCTAATAAAATGTACTATGTTATCTATTCTATTTAACCGACACTTCTAACTATGGTAAACATACTAATTTTCTAAGTTAAATGAAAGCTGCACTGTATACAAATTATCTCTGCATTTTTATTTAAATAAGTAGTTATTTTTACTACTGTTGTTGTTAATAGTACATGCATGTTACCAAATCTTTAAGATTAAATCTGCCAGTGAATATATAATGTAGCAATACTATGTTAAAAAGATACAAGCGATGTATAAGCATCGTCCTACACAAAGGAAAAATATATTATTTAGAATCACTTAACAAAAACTAAGATAAATCATTATGCGAGATATTTTCTTGGAGCAGACTTGAATTATGACTAGAAAGAAAAATTGGTATATATCGGACTAAAGAATGGACATAAAAGCATTTTGTCATAAAAAATCATATATTATACAACCCTTAGAAGGGCGGAATATGGACTCGGATGACGAAGAGAAAGCGGATGCGGCTGCGGCTTTATGCAGTTTTCGTGTACGTTTTTCACAGACACGTGCTTCATCCGTACTGCTAAAATACATATGTGTACTATTAAAGTGAGATATTTCGATGTTATTAAACTTAAGGATTGTTTAATAGTCTTTAATAAATACAGTCAAAGCTATCATTAAATTATTATAAAACGGAATCGACATAATGCATCGTTCCGGTAGCGTTCGCATTCCTTTTTATCTACGAGTAGTAAAACTGTATAGTAAATAATAATAATCTTTATTCATAAGGCAATATTTAATTGGACAAAAGGCGTTAAAACAGAATACAACAAAGTACAATCAATTAGACAATTAAGAATAAAATATAATGCAACTACATAGCCAAAAGCTCATTGAAATTGTAGAAGCAATTCTCATCTAGATATCGTCTAGTTGCACTTTGAAGGTTTTTACAGTAGTACCTAGTACTTCTTACATACAATAAAAATATTGTATGTATATTACAATAGAGAGTTGGTTGAGAACCGCCGTACATCCGAACTGATAAGGCTTACAAAACAACGATAAACTATCATGCGGAAGTAACCACAAATCACAACCCCTGGTGATTAAATAAGCCAAGGCTTGGTACATGTTAAGCAAGTTTTTCGTGCCAAAGCCCGATCTCAACTGCATGATCGTGTAAAATGCTGCAATGCTGCGTTTTCGCGAACATATTGCACATTGTTTACAAACCTCTTATGCTTCGTTAAAAAAAACTTTATCCACTTCGGAGAATACTTAATAAGTCGATAAAAAAGAAGCTGTGTGATTCGTGTGTGCTGTCTCGCCTATCATACTGTGCGGAGACTTATCATCCGTGTTTAGATCAGGAAACAACGTACCGTATTCAAAAACTTCAGAACGCATGTGTAAGGTACATTCATGGGATCAGGAAATATGATCATGTCTCCTGTAAGTTGAAAGAAACAGGCTGGCTGAATATGAAAAACCGTAGAGAGCTGCAAACTCTCACTCTCTATCACAAAATACTTACTTTTAAAAACCCACCTTACCTCTACAATAAAATAAGATTTAGAACTGATGTACACAACCTCGCTACGCGGTTCCGCGGTTTGATATCTCCACCACCTCATAGATCAGCCTTGTATACAAGATCTTTTTCATTTAATATTTACCGCAGATATAATTGTATTCCCCTGTACTTAAAATCTTGCCGTACTGGCCAGTTTAAGTTAAAGTTGCGAGACATACTGTTCCAAGAGCAGTAAGGTCTCTGTGCTCTGCCTTTATGGAATCTCCTTGCCTGTTGCCGATGTAGAATCGTTATTATAAGAATTTTTTTGTCTTTTTTTTCAAGCCTGTAGATGTACGATAGATAGATACCTACACTTATATTTCAAATTTAATTTATCTGTATTGTAAACTTATGGACAAGCAGAATATAGTTTTAGGTTACTATTAGGCCTATCTGTATTAAACTTTTATCCATATATAGGGTTAGATGTAAACAGTATTTCTGAATCTCGCCCTAGGGTTGCTAGCAATATAATACTACTCTCTATAACATGTATATGATTATATAATGACATTGCTGCAATAAAGACATTATTATTATTATTATTATTTATTTTTTTTTTTGTTAAATACTCAATATGGGACGCGAAAGTCAAGTTCTCATCAATAAGTACCTCTAGAAATCCAAAAAATGCTGCCAACAACAGATGGCAAGGTTCGTTTTTTCTGAAGTTCCTTTCGTTAATTAAAATTAACTTATTTTGACTGCACTACGATGAAATTTGTGTTATTATCCGCTCCATCGTAAGCACCGATTCCTTATTAGTATCAGCGGAAATTGCTATTGAATCATCGTCTTCCAAACTATACCAGAGGTCCAATCGACACAAAGTCCAGAAGATCATTAACGGCTAATATAAATAAAAGTGGACCTAAAACAGAGCCCTGTGGAATACTCAAATCCGTATCAACTCATATGAAAGAACTATTTTCAATTTATTACCCTTTCGGATAAGTACAACACTATTCTCACAAGCGGCAAACCCCTATTCCAATCCCATAGAATTTCTGACTTAACACCAGCGAATTAATTCAATCAAACGCTTTCGTTAAACCAAAAAAGATACCAGTCATATGTCTGTAACGATTTTTTTTTTTTTTATGTTTTGAGTAATATGCATTGGGTTAATTCTATTAAGGCTGTTTCTGCTGATTTCTGTTGTCTAAATCCGTACTATTTGTCATCATGCTTTGATAAATAATTAACCAATAATAAAAATATGCTAGGTAAAGATATTGAGCAATAATTAGCTACATATATAACGGAATGAAATTTGTTTATGACGGAATTTGGTTTATCATGTGTTTATTAAGAAAATCAGCTTGTAAAAGATGAGAATACTTTTTGTATTGTGATTGTTCGATAAGTACGTGCCCTAATAAAGAAACCGCAAGTGTTTTTGACAAAAAACATTTTATGTTTCAATATAGTCTCCTACTTGCTTAACACACTTATTCTAACAATATTCCATTTTAGCAATGCCTTCTTTGTATGTCGATGAATCCAAGTCTTCGAAATATGTGGCTATTTACAGCAACATTTTTACAGAGCCATTCTTTCAGGTTCTTGGAAACACATGGTAATCAGTGGAAGCCAAATCGAAGGAATAGGGCGAAATAATTGGAATCCCAACTCATAAATTTTGGCTATGTCAATCGCAAGCTTGTGGACAGGTGCGTTGTCCTGATGGGAAAGTACTTTTTTCTGCCAAATGAGGTTTCTTTCTCTCTGATTTTGTCGCTAAGTTGTTGTAACAAATTGGCATAGTACTCGCCATTTATTACTCACCTTTTCTAAGTAGTTGATGAAGATAATTCCATGAGAATCCCAGAACACAGTTGTCATAACTTCTTTGGCGGCGGAGAACCTTCGTGGGTCCATTGTCTGGACCGTTCTTTGGTTTCGGAAGTGTAACTAAATATACGGTTATGAAACGGAGTTAAGCCTTCGAATTGACACGACAACGTGCCAAACGGTCGCCAGAAGCACTCGAACGATTCAGTTTCCACTCCAGTATAAGCAAACGCGGCATCCAATTTTTCAAATAAAATCCTGTGCACACTGACATTTGACATATCCAGTACGTCTGCTATCTCGCGCACTTTTACTCGACAGCCATCCAATACTATACGGTGAACTTTTTAATCATATCTGGGGCAGTAGTAGTTTTTGAACGCCCACTATGTGGTTCATCATTTACGACACATATACGACCACGCTTACAATAGGCAACTCAATTTTTAACCGTTGCGAACGAAAGAGCGGTTTCCAATAGTATTGAATCCAGTTCTGCTTTGGTTTCGATTGGTGTTAAGCCTTTCAACCTGGTCTTAACTCATGTCAATTTCTTCCATTGCTTACAAAATGACACGACACATTCACTTCTGCTTACTGTTAAAAACAGACTATAACTGAGAAATTACTCTGTACTGTCATATTTAACCTATTCTTTAATGATTCTACAGAACAGTCAAGAAGATTTCTCCTAATTTGTGCCAGCTCCCTGTAAGGCCACATACATATCGAGCACTACCCGTAACTATAAAGTTATAAATGCATTCGCTTAAGTACCTTTACTAGTACATTATATGATGCCAGTTGAAAAGAAAAGTTGTTTTTTGCCAATCTATCACCATTTCTGCCCCTGGCATTGTAGCATAAGTCCAGATGTATGTAAATTAAAACTTCTAGCACAACAAACCATGAATATATAATTTTATGAACCTTTTCGTTCCTGTTTTTTTTTTTGGAATTCAAATTGCCATTTAATTACTTCTTCTTCTCAATTACCTGACTTATTTGACTTTCTGCAAAAATTACCATACCTATATACATGCACAAACAAATAGCGAAGATGATGCAATAACCATTTTATTTTATATTAAAAACCGTTATTGTTAATTTTGAAAAATCACTAGCTTTTATCCAATCAGTATGTAGAAGAAACACGGCATCGAACCGTTTGCATTTTATACGTAGCATTCTGTGGATTTTGAAATAGAAGAATTGCTTCCGCGACTGAGTTAAGCGGTTTCTGTCTTAAACAATGTACAAATGTAATTCACCCTTGCGTATATCAATGGATGGAGCGAAATATTTTCCATTATAGACAAGATTCCGTAATATACATAGTCTGTAGCATATATGATTGACCCTACTAAATTAGAAAGTTGTTATGTGAAGAGAATTGATTAATAAAAATCTAAAGTAATTAATGAAAATTAATTTGAAACATTGAAAAGTAGGTAGTTGCTTAATTATTAAGTAATACCCAAGTTTACGCGTATTAAAATTTTAAATTCGAGAACAACGATAATAATAACAATAGTTGTAACAATAAAAAGCATAAGTTCGTTATATAGCAGCGGGAATTGTCTCGATGATAAATGTTTCAGCCACATGCGGTCCTGGGGCGCATAAAAGTTCCTCTTTTTTATTTCGGAAGGGCGAAACGGGCGACTAGGAAAAACGGGAAAACATTACCAGCAGGTCGCATGATCGTGTTAGGCGCGCCTGGCAGATTCACCGGAACTAGGAAACAGGGTGGATTGGGGAATTATGGCCGTGAACCCCACGGTTAAGTGGGAGATGAAATCGCATTTGAAAAGATAAACTCGGCGGAAACCGTTGTTATTGTATAATTCAAGATTATGAAGTAAAATTTTTGAATTATGAAAAGAAAATACTTCCCAGTATCATTCCAAACTTTCCCATTTAAATATTGTTGTGTGTGATTAAATTAAAAGGAGAAAGTGAAAAAAGTTGTTTATTAAAATGTAGCGTCATACTAATGGTCACAGCCAATTAAATAATAGACGAAAAATGAGCATAATTATTATAATGTGTTTTTTTATACGTGAACTTAGGTAGTGTGGAAATAATAACTATACTGGGTTTCTCTATAAACAAAAGTAATTTTAATTATTAACATAAATCTACATTATAGAATCTTATTTACAAACTTACCTATAAACAAAAGAAACCACATTAAAAGATATTATTCACACTATTCTTATGTATCTACCTATAACTATACAATTGAATACCACGCTGACAATAAATATCTGATGTCCAAATATGCAGGTTTTTACGTAGCCTTTTTTATTCGTACAGGTGTTGTTGTACGGACATACGATATGGATGCACGGTACTTTACGATAACATCGAATAAAATTAAAAGTGGTACGACCTACCTACAAGGTAACGTCGACCTTCTTTTACATTATTATTAAAATATTTAAATAATATAGGGAAACAAGAAAGATACTAAAATTGTGAAACAAGCAAGATGAGTAGAAACGTGTTTGTGAAAACGTTAGAAAACGAGGTACTTATTTGAAGAGTAATTCCTCCCTGTTAAAGCGCAGCATAGAATGTTTTTTAGCTTTATCAATTCGTTTTCGCTCGATATAAAATCTAAATTACATCGGTGTCTCGATACAAACTTACTCGAAAATTGGCTTAAATGTTAAAAAAGGCTTAATCTCAGAAATGGTTCACATAAAGTTGAACAAAACTTGTAATTTTAGAGATGATATTAATAACATCAGTAACACATATATAATATATTATTTCATAATTTAATAAAAAAACTTGGGATTGGAAACGCACATGCCTGTATATGTATATAGGTATATGTACATATCTCTTTATATGTTTATTCAACCTTCGGATAGGTTTAGGTACAAATGTTTACGTTTATAAGAGAGAAATTTAAATTTAAAAATGGATTAAAGTAATTCGGATATACGAATTTGTATAGAATACACGTATTATCTTATAAATTTAAATAGTAATCTTCTAATAGTCTAATAATCTTCTAATTTTAAATATTGAAAAATATGTTTTTAATCTACATTTTACATGGTCTTATTTGCAATTAATTTCTTGATTGGTAAGATTTGTCAATTATTTGATTATAATATTATTGTAAATTAAATTGTAGCTTGAAAAGGATATTGCAAGATATGGAGACGTTCCAATAAAGAGAAAATTAAAATAAATAATGGTATATAGCTCAAGATTTACCGTTTTATTTAATCTCCTTTAAACATTTATATAGGTAGATACAATATGAATGATTGCGAAAGGTAACACATGGGAGAACCGGCAAGTAAACATATAAACAGCTAGTTTTTTTTGTATGAATTTCTTGTAAGATAAATAATTTTCTTTCAAAAGCAAGTGATACAAGGAGCAGGCAATAACATTCAAAACAATTGACTATAAATTTTTGAAGATTGTCAACCTGAAACGGTTATTAACACTATTTTTATTTTTCATCATTTTCAATATATGGCGAGTGTAATATTTTCTTCTTTGGTTAAGGTTTTTATTTCGTTGAAATTGAATTTATAATTATTAGTAAGTTCATCTTTCTTTAGCGCAGTAAGGTTAAGATTTATGATGCTGAATTCGGGTTTTTAATTATTGTTTGGTTTGACCAATGTATATACCACTACAAGTACTGCAAAGGACAGAATAAATTGTTTATTTAAGAAAGGGGTGTTTGATTTTAATTTTGTAAAACAGTGTTTTAATTTATTGGTATTTTTGTGTGCTACTTTAATGTGATAGGTTTTAGGTATGAGTTAATTTTTTCGAATAGGTTTTTTTTACATAAGGAATTCTAACAACAAATATTCTTTTGTATTTATTAGTAAAATTTCGTGTTTATAGTCTATATTTTCATTTCATGCATTGCGTCACCCAGTCTTTCAGAACCATCGTGCAGTCCATTCTTTAAGACGCGAACTTAAGCGTTTACGGATGTAATTTTAGTTGTAGGAATATATTTCTATTTTTGTTTAATACTTGTTAATAGTTATTGTACATACGTTTTTTTTGTATGATAGCCAAACAGTTAGTTGTTGGATTTATTATCTAACCAAATTATTACTTGCTTTAAAGAAATACCTCTGACAAAATATATTCTGTTGTTTTAACAAATCTTTTTTTTTCCGTGTATGATTTTTGTTATAAACTTAAAAGCTTACACTTAAGAAATAAATTTTAGAACAAAATTAAATCCTCCAGACACTCTTTACTTAATTATTTAATTACTGATTTTATAAAGTATCAAAAATATATATAAAAAACATTGTACGTTCTGAATGTAAATTGAGAAACATGCTGGTAAGCACAGAAGATTTTTCTAAAGTCATCTCTTTTAATTTTATTAGTAATTTTTATTGCAAAACGTAATTTCCATGAAAACGTTTGTCATGCATGTTATAAACAAAGAAATACTGTGTATAGGGCATATCTTCAAATTGCCACCCAAATAGGTAGAACACACATAATGGTAGATTACTACAATATGTTCAATTAGATTACCGCATAAAATATCGGTCACAGATAATTCATTATAAAGTTATTTGATATTAATTACGACGATGCTGAAAGTTCGAACGCGCAATCATACCTGGATTCTGCAGACTCCCCCTGCTGCGCTCCGATCGGCAATTAACTATAATGAATCTCTATTCCCCAAGTGGATGCAGTAACTCACCGATTTTTTTCACAATTAACTCATTTAATAACATACGCGTTATTTATCGTAGCCGATCCTAAAGTAGAAATCACATCGATGCGATGGAAGACGGAAGGAGATCGCGAACAAACGACAATTAATAGGCAAACCGATTTATTCCTTGAGCACAATTAGTTCAATCATAGAGGTAGGTGCGGTTTCTAAAAAAAGTTCATGATGTATGTGTACCTTTGCGTGCATATTAGACAGCACGTATGTGCCATATATGTATATATGTGCAAGTCGTGAGTAGAGAGCTGCTTTAGATTTGGCTAATTTCAAGTAATGATAGTGTATTAGTGACATACATGCTAACTGCAAAGGTATTTATTTAAGTAAATGTGGATTTACGTAGTACATCAAAGAAAGGAATGTGTGTTTACATGAATGTAGATATGAATACGTTAGGCGATTCAAATAATCAGTGCTACAAATGTGTATAAGTAGTATACAGTAATAACTAATTAGGAATTAACAGAATTCGTAAGCATGTTTTGTAAGCATATGAGGCTGTTACAATTTTTTTTTTAAATATATTAGGTAATTCTAGTTTAAGTGATGTTTCTACGCGTATCTTAATATAATAAATAGCTGCAATAACACAGGAAATATTTAAAAGAATCAAAATAAGCTAAAAATATATATAGGCATGCGGAATTATGTCACCCCATTTAGTACGAATTGACCTTACAGCCCTTGGGTATTTTCATGATTAAGTTATATAGAAAAATAAAATTAAAACGCCTATTTCATATTCAGGAAATATAACTTTTTCTTAGTTATCGATTTCTTTGGCTTTTTCTAGCTCCAACGCTGTTTGACAAGAAAAAGGCTCTTGCAAAAGAATTCTCGTAAAAGCCACTGCTTGATATTCTTGTAAAAAATTCAATATCCGAACTTTTAGCACGTTTAACTAAATGAAGGACATTATCGTGTTTTGTTGTCTCTAATTTAATATAATAAATATATAAAATTTTCTAGAATAAAGTTTCCTAAAATTATCTATCATATTATGTGCAATTTTCAATAATTTTTTAACCCCACCAGCTGTAAACATAGCATTACTTGTTAGTCAACGCAACAGTCAAATTTTAACAAAATTAAATATTCTGACGTGGTTAATGGTAATAACACCGAGGCCAAAAAGAAAAAAAAACACTTTTTGACAATTACTTCCAACGTAAAATACCTATGCATAATTACCGCTAATATTTTCTCAACCAGAAAGTCTAATAGAAATATAGGGAGTTAGCTCATTTACGGCGCTCCAACTCTTTCAGGTATTCGCCGTCGGCCCGTGCTGACACTTACAGCACTCTAATATAAATAACTATTATATGAACAAGACAAAAACTTAAGAGCATTTTATTTGGTCATATCTATGAACGAGTACTATGTTTGCTTTAGAAATGTCGAGTAGATATTAAGATTTTATTCAGTGCGTCTAAAAATTCTGATGAAACACATCAATTATTTTCTTAGGAAAGCTATCTCTGCGTAACGCAATAATCTTAAAACAGGCCTGACAACACTCATTTTTCCGATTTAGTATTCGGCTTCGTGCCTAGATAGGCTTTGTAATTCTCTAAATTTTCTTTTATAATTAGAATAATTTTCTAAGGTTAAACACTAAGATGCTAGAGTAGTAATAAACTACCATTACTAATATCAATGAATTTATTTATTGTATTGAGTACCTACGTCATTCAACAGGCCAAAGAGGCCCCATAATAGAATGAAAAAATATAATAGCACTATACAATATCAACTGGGTTATCAATGCTAAATACATACAAGATAAAGTAGGTGACGTATGAAGTGTGGCAAGCTAAAACAATCCGAAAGAAATGTTTAAATGAATTAAACCTAAAAAATTACAATGCTGTGAACAAAAGAAACATGTAATCGTTAATAAAATTTTATGTGATCCTTAACTGATTTCCAAACTAAAAAATTTTGTAAAAATAAATTGAAATTGAGGTGATTAATTATATAAGTTAAAGGTACACATATATCTCATTAAAAGACAGCTTATATTACTTACAAGATCAAGGATACAAAAACAACACCAATAGTAATTGTGATTTAAATTTTATTATGAAAACTCTCAAGCCTTTTTTATGTAATGTTTTGTTTCATATTTTATTTATTTTCAATTTCTTTCTACAAAAAAAAGAGAACAGTAACTATCACATCAAACTTCAATAAATATGGCACCAAATAAAACCTTCTAAAAAGGCAAATCGAACGGTATAAAAATACATATACCTACGCCGTTCCATTTAAAGTTTTAGAGAAAAATTACATTCTGCGTCATGAAACATCTATACATTGAAGGAACGACAGGCATTAAATTAACGAAACAGGTTTTGTTAATAACTAACCAAAATTACGATTAATCTAAGAAGAAAAATGTAGTTGCGCTCACTACATTTTTCTTCTTAGATTAATCGTAATTTTGGTTAGTTATTAACAAAACCTGTTTCGTTAATTTAATGCCTATATAATATAATCATATTATTTTGTTACTTGCATTTTATTAATTTAACAAACCAATTGAGTTAATTTGAACAATAGATATGGTTCATTTAACAAAGTGAGGGTTATTAAGAAATCAGATTAACCAAAATTACACTTAATTGAATGCAATTATGATTGAAATTATCCGTTTTCAAATCTAGGCTTCCGTGCAGTAGCAAATACGTTATGTTGCCGTAAAGATGGCGCTTCTCTTATTTCACATTAGTAATAATTCGTATTCCACGTAATTTGAATGTACGGCAGGCGCGGTTATCAATTATTTATGTCGTGTGTTAGTAGATTCTCAATTTATACGAGATGTTATCACTAAAACCGTAACTTCTCTATTCCATCGCGTTGGATGGCAGTGGCCAGACCGTTGTGAATTAACAATAAAGATATGTGCAATATTTTACTCCATATTATTAATATAATATGTGCTGACAAATATAATACAGACGTTAATAAACTAGTTTGCCTGTTTAAAATTTGTAGTTAGATTGATCTAGTTCAAATATTTACTTACATTAAGCATTATACTGCGTTTTATTCAACACAATTTGGTGTTTAATACAATATAAATACATATTTGAAATAATTGAAATAAGAATTGTTCATTTTAACTTAAAATGTTTAATCAGTCTTACTATAAAATGGTAAAATGTGTTTTCATTAAAGTAACAAAACCTGCTTCTTTGATTTGCTTATACACTCATAAAATTACAAGTGTTAAACTAAATAAAATTTGGTTAATTTAACACTTGTCATTTTCTGAGTGTATAAATAATACAAACTATACGGTCTATGGCGATTGGAAACTTCTAAGAGGGTTGGGGGAGAAGGAAATTTCCTCAGCCCACAGGTGATTAACACCATCGGTAGTTGGGGTAGCAAAGAAAACCCGAGTATTAACCCGAAGAATACCATGATAGTACCGTTCACCAGGAAGAGGAGAGTGGACCACTTGGTGCCACCCAGCATTCAAGGTGTGAAATTTGAATTGGCAGATAATGTAAAATATCTAGGCGTCATATTTGATAAGACACTAGCCTGGAATCCACATGTGGGAAAAATTACTCGCAAAGCGATGCTATCCTTATGCACATGCCGAACAATATGCGGGAAATCTTGGAAGACAAAGTTAATCCATTGACTTTATGTGATGTTGGTACGTCCATAGCCACAACCATAACCTATGGAGCGATAGCATGGTGACAGAATGCGCTGCAAGCCAGAGCCACAGCAAAACTTGCATCCTTACCAAGGATTGCAAGTATGGCAATCACGGGAGCGATGTCTTCTTCCCCGTCATTGGCATTGGCACCTCCTCTAGACCTACCACCCTTGCACATTGTTGTGAAAAAGGATGCCAGATTAACTATATTCGATATTAGCGAATCAATCGCCACATACTCATGTCTGTGTGGTTAATAGGCTGCTGGAATCGGTCATTTCCAACAGTGTGCTGGGAATGCCATCGCATATGATGTGTACTCGACCAATGATCGATACATACTTCACTATTTCTTTTCCAAACAGAGAGGAATGGTGATGTAAGGAAAAAAACACCGACGCAGGCAGACACCTGCTGGTTTACGGCCGATTCGAAAACAGAGCAGGGTGTTGGCGCACGAATATTCTGTCGTAATTCAAGAGTTAGAAAATACTACAACCTTGGACAACACACAACGATTTTTCAGGTTGAAATCTATGTCATTGAGGTGTATGCTAGAGAGACTTTGGATAAAAACATCAGACAGAGGGTGATATGGAGTTGTAAAAACACCACAGTGAGGTCGGCTAATAACTCCTCTAAACACTCATTCATGGCAATGAGGAAGCAGACAGTCTTGCAAAAAGAGTGCTGTGGAGCATGTTCAGGGACCAAAATCTGGCTTTGGCATAGCACCTACAGAGGCTAAACAGCAAATCAATGCATGGGCAAATCAGAAAGTGCTCCAACATTGAAATAATTGTCTTGGTTTCATACATGCGAAAAAGTACATTTCACCTTGCGATAATTTGTTTCTTTTAAAGTAGTCTCCCCAATTATTCAATAAAATACTGGGAATTCCACTAAAAAAATAGAACTTTGATCTGTAGCTGAAAAAATAGAATAGCCTGTTTGGTTCAAAGTATTTTTAGGATATGCAGTCAGAAACGATGGATTGAATTAAAAATGTTTAGTTAATGGTTTATTATACCCGTTTAGGTCATGATAATCGAATATTAGGATACTGTAGGGTAAAACGTAAGTAGTAAGCAATAATACATCGCAAACAAGACTGGTTGGTAATCTTTAAAGTAGAAACACTAACTGGATAACCAGAAACTGCGCGGTGGTCGCAAACAATAAACATTCTACAAGCTAAATCAACTTTGTCATTCAGAAAATGGATATCTACATTACCGGCTACTTTTGACGTAACTTAATTATCGTCCGTATCTTGCTTATCTCCCCGAAGAATCTTCTACATATAATCACGCAATTGCCCCGTTTCATTGTTAATGGTAGGTACTATCATTCCAATATACAAACACAAAGTCCTAATTATCCAGGTTAGTTAGCGGCTGCCGATAGTATCTTAGACGAGCGGGCCCGTTGCGCTTTTGTTTGATTTTTGTGAGCAGCAGGTAGCTAATTACGGAACGAGCTAGCACTAATATGTTTAAATCAGCGCATTGCGAGTCATTATGTGAAATTGAAAACTTCTAAATAACTGTAATATGTCGTAAACAGTTTCCGTTTACTTAAAGAATTCCATGTCAGATCTAAAATGCCTGAAAAGTGTTCAACTATAGAAGGAAAGCATTTGCGATAAAAATATGATACGCTAAGGCTGTATTCTCAAAAATAGTAGAACAAAGAGGCGGTTGCTAGAAAGAATTTATAATTGGAAAATGAGGAAAATTAGAAAATGGAGAAAACAAAAAATTTTATGCCTTATTAAAAATTTATTCGGAATAGGACTAGGAATGTACTTATACGTATAAATATCTAAAAGATTTATGCAATTACTTTCTATAAAGTTCCTAGGAAATTTAATGGTTTCAAACGAGAATTGTCTCTCATAAAAAAACTTCTTGTTACTATCAGTGAATTTATCAAACAAATAATTGCATGATTTGTGTTTCCTGCCATTTACTTTGCGTTATCTTTTGATGTAACAAAACTGAATGTATTCTCCCATTAATCACTTATTTTAAATTGCCGTAAGAAAACTGAGAAGCTCTTAAATAATTCTTTTTTGGCACAAAATACAATTTCAATATCGAGTTCCACATTTTTAGAATATGTATTTATAAATGCAACTTACCTAGATAATATTTTCGATACACAGCCATGTGACACCCTAAGTTGCCGTGAAATATCGCAAGGTCTGACACCATTATGTGCAAGTTCTACAATTCTTTGCCTAACTACATCAGGTAATGGTCTACCGTTGACAAACACACCACCCAGCTGGTTGACACCACCATGACCTGTAAATAAAAATTTAGAAATTAGTAAGTGTGCTTCTAGTATACAAGTCTTATATATTCAAACTTTAGTTTTCATATTATATTAAATAAGTTTCTATTAATAATAGGAAGAGAGCTCATTCTGTGCAGTAATTCGTTTTGGTAATATAGCAAATGCAATTAAGACTGCTCAGTGAGAACGATATAATTCTTCTAGTAAAACAATTTAATATAAAAACATTGTATTCGATGATTTTAATGAATTAGAGTGAAAATCTAAAGATTTGTAGGTATAGAAAATTATCCAATTTATCGCAATAAATACGTTTCAATTCTAAATTTAACAATTTTGTCACACTCTAGCAAACAACGAATTCTGCATTTCATTCACCTTGAAGAAGCGGTACCTGGCACCGTTTTGTGATCACAGTATCAGCGTTGGTCTCATCATTTTCTCTGGTTAAGGTATTGATGTATACGGTAGCTGCTGATAAACCGCAAAGATGATTAAAGGTGATTATAAACCGACAAATTGCGTTCTTATGACAAGAAAATAAAGGCCTGGGTCAGAAATTTATATAATTTAACAAAAACTGCATCTAACATGTTTCTAGAATGATTCATATGCGGTTTTAAAATTAAAAAATTAAACGTTGTACTAGATTTTTAGCATTATTTATGTTCGTGTAGAATATTAATTATATATCCGGTAGGCAATGTAATAGGTACACAACATTTTACATGTACAGTTATAGTTAAAAACCTTGGTTTAACTCATATGTATAGGTAGTATTAATACTTATAACTAGAGCAGACCACTTTCCGTGCGCGCCATGTGCGCCGGTATGGGAGTGTAATTCGTAATATAATAAACTCATTCACTTTGTCTGACAACGGTCGTTTTCTCGATTTATGTGTCGACGACATTTTTTTGCGTATGCTTACACTTACATGCAGTCTAAGTGGGTACCAAACACATACTGACTGCTTTTTATTAGTTCTGATGCAATACAGTCATCCCCACATCAGCGCACATGGCGCGCACGGAAAGTGGTCCGCTCTACTTATAACTTAAATTAAATTAACAAGAAGCTTAAGGCTATAACCCTTAACTCCAAATCCGACTCCAATTATTGTAGCACTATTTTTCTTTTCAGAAATATTTTTGTTTCATTAATTATAGCGCATAGCCAATGTTTTCTGGTCTCCAGGACTCATTCAGGAAAAGTTCCTTCAGTGTCGAATTATTTGCTTTTGACAACGCGTTTCATGGTAAGAACACGTACATGTCATAAATTGAGAGTGACAAATTTGCCAAACATTGAACCCTGTCGATAATCAAGCGGTTTGCTTGTTCGCCTTTCAAAGGTTTGCTTTCCATCCAAGATGGTGTGGTTTTTAATTGTAAATAAAAATTGGAATATGTCATTATCTCGGATAGGAAGTAAAGCCACGTTATCCAGCAACAAACAAACAAACAAACAAACAAACAAGTAGGTGCCTGTAATAAAATCTCACCTAAATTAATGTTAACTTGGTAGAGATTGCATAAATCATTAATATTCTACCCTCTTTTTAGACTTCTGAAAAATTGTTTCTCAAAGCGGGCTAAATTAAGAAAAAGTTAAAGATCACATTAAATTAACATATAAATATGGTGTTAGATCTGGACGTGAGGGAACTATCATCGGTAGTACGACTTATATGCGTACAAAGGATTGCAAGTATGGTAATTACAGGAGCAATGTCTTCTACACCGTCACTGGCATTGGAAACTGTTCTGGACCTACCACCCTTGCACATTGTCGTGGAAAAGGAGGTGAGATTAATCAATCGCCACATATGTGTGACTAACAAGCTGCTGGAATCAGTCCCTTCCGACAGTATGGTTGGATTGCCATCAGGCATGATATTTACTCGACCAATCATCGGCGCATGCTTCACTACCTCCTTTCCAAACAGAAAGCATTAATAATAATAATAATAATAATAATTCATGCCTTCACATCCCCCAACAGCTTTCGCCAATTACAGGGGGCATCGGCCGGCCATGAGTTATTATTACGCCTGCGCCCGTGGAGCGACTTAAGGTGTTTGTCTCTCAGCATTTGCCAAGGAGTGAGGAAAACCACGAAAACCTCACTCTGAGAGCAGGCCCTGGGATTCGAACCCCGGACCCCGTGACTGATAGCCAAGCGCGCTAGTCACTCGACCATCAGCCAGCATTGGAGAAGCAACGAAAAACTCTTGACGTAGGCAAACAACTGCTGGTTTACGGACGATTTGGAAACAGAGCACGCTGTTGGCGCAGGAAAATTCTGCCGTAATCCAAGATTTAGAAAACACTACAAGCTTGGACAACATACAACCATTTTTCAGGTTGAAATCGAAATCTATGCCAATGAGTGTGTGCTATAGAGATTGGCTAAAAACATTAGGCACGAATAAATAAAAGCAGAAATGCAACTCAAGGCTGATGTGGAGCTGTAAAATATCTCTAAATATAGTGGGGTGGTTAATAATCACTCGTTCTTGGCAATGGGGAAGCAGACACTCTTGCGAAAAAGGTGCTGCGGAGTATTTCCAGCGACCAGAAGCTGCCATTGGCATACCACCTACGGTAGCTAAACAGCAAATCAATGTATGGGCAAATCAGAAAGTGCTCGAACATCGGATTGACTGTCTCTCTGATGAGACTGAATGGCGGCTGTGTTTGGAGGATGAAGAAACAGTTGAGCATATCTTCTGCCACTGACCCGCCATAACAAAGGTTGACCTTTCCCTAGAAGACCACAAAAAGACCTCATTCAAAAACATTGTGAGACCCCTTAATAGCCTGAACTTGTTGGATGAACTTTAAAGATAACATCTTCTCTGCAATAGGCACTAGTGGGGCCGCAGTGGACTGAACGATTGCTCGAACCATGCTGATGCTATCTTCTATACAATACAATACATTCCAATACAATACAATACATCGGTATCTCCCACACGTACAGATGCGCAAGTACCTAGTTGAAAGCGGGCAAAGTTGTGTAATTATTATATACTTATGTTTCGGAATAAAACTTTATTTTTTCGATGTAAATTTAATCCTATGCAGAGTTAGCAATGGGTGTTGTAATTATCCTGTTTTGAAATTGGTTTTAGCGCGAGTTAGTGTTATCAGTACACTTTGTAGAGTTAAGATGATTAACTGTCATTTTCAGATTTTTTTAGCAACCTTACAAAAATAATATCTCAGTAATGGTGTACTAATTCACATTTAACTCCTTTCCTTAGCTAAATCGTATATCACCACCAAGAGTTATGTGGTCGGAGTTATTATTATCCGAGTACGATGTTAAACAAAGAGAAACACCGTCGAAAGATATTATATTTCTGCTTTATGGAGTTCGAAATTTCTAACTACATGGGGTGTAGCTAGAAATGTTTCCGAAAAGTGTTAAATAAATCTGTTGAATGTTATTTTATTGAATTTTAATGATAATTTAATTGTTTTCAAGAAAACTACAACACCGTTTTCACTTAACTACGTGAAATTTCTATGTGTGTATTCTCAGATCTGGTTTATAAAAAAAAAAAAAATCAATTGAACACTATAATAAATTAGTGCATAAGTTACATATAAAAAACGGATGTTTCACAAATTTAAGTTATTTCTCTTTAGCTGCAGGTATGTTAATCGTGAATCATTGTATTCTAAAGAATGCGCAGTATACATTATACATACGATTTGCAATTGCACTGGTATGGAGGCCGTAGGAACGATTTACGACCAAACGCTTATGTTTAATTTATTACCTGGCGTACGTTAATGAGTTATTAAAATTAATTCCTTCTCGGCGCGCGTGGAATCAGGTCAATCGCATATGTGTTTACTAGCGGCGCGTAAAAGAGTACCGGACTTGTCAGTATACCTAGATTAACTTCTGGAAACGAAACCATCCTGAGGCAACGCGTTGATGAAAATATGACCAGAAGTCGACGGTTTGTGTACCGGGCATATCCCATTAAAAACGTTTCGAATGAGCTTTTTGTGTTCGCGGTCGTCTCCCGCGCACGTGTCCGGCACGTGACATTAAAACAACCATCGTCGGTTGTCAGTGTGTGATAAAGTGCTTTCCGTTGTTTTTTATCCCTATACATATATGCCGTACACTTATCGAGAGCAATTTGGTGGATGAGTTTAACAAGTAGCGAGAAGATCCTCTCGATCGATCCAAGTGTCTTGCGCTCATTATAATGCCGATACGTATTTTAATTCGTAATGGAATAATGGAATTCGTTTGTTATCCACAAAAACGTTACCTTTCCACAGCAAAAATAAATTATTCTGTTCAATTTCTAACGAAAGAGAACTCCATTATATTGGTTTACCGCAAATATGTCACTGAATTATGACATGGTAAATGAATAATTCTGAGAATTAAAGGGTACTGTATCCATCAATGAACAGGAAGTAATTTGCTCTACCGTCGATGTACTAATACGTTTTGGTGCTGATGGCTTTTCTTTCGCAACAAAATGATGAAAAAGTGATGTCAACTTTCTTTTCAACTACATTTCGCTGTGCATTGTCAAATTATAACAATACGATGCTAAATTATTTATTTTAGACCACAAATAAAAATGTATCATTCATTTTTTTGAATTTATACATGTACATTGTACCTCTTGCACAGTTTGATTATATTTTGCCAATTAATATAATCATTACGGGTGTTATATAAATAAGCATAATTTAAAAGAAAATATTTTATATATTTCAATAGTTTGAAGATAAAAAGTTGTAGTAAACTCTTATATAAATTAGACTACATTGTAGATACATATTGTTTTAACACAATTTTCCTATAGAGAAAATGAAATAAATTTGTTGGCAATAAATCTTTTACCATTAAGAAAATTGAAAGTTTTAATTCAAGAAAACTTTAGCCTCAATGGATTTTCTTCTCTATTTGCTTAGTGCAAGCAAATAGAGAATGCAGCTTATTGCTTAGAATCGGTTAGAGTGCAGCAGCAAAATGCTGTACCTGCGTTGTCGGTTACATCGTGTGATCGTTTTTTACCTTACAGAGTAGTTCGTTGTGTGAATTTCTTTTAGGGAAGTTGTTTAATGGAATCTTATCAGTTTTACATGTATCAATGTACTTAGGACATGATAACAAGTTTAGTAAACATATTGCTGTGGAAAAAGGGGATGAAAAACTGTGCGGGAGTGCGTTGACCCCCTCGTCCAAGTCAGCTGTTTAAAGAAGTTTTTTAAAAGACACTAAATTTTTCGTAAAAGTTAAGTTAGTATTAAGTTACATTGAAACATGTTGAAAAATTCTTATTTATATCATTTTTAGTTTTGTTTTACAGCAATGTAATTTTCATTTAGCTCAGTTTATTGGTTGATATGTTTGTTTGCCTGGTTTAAGTCATGTCACCGTGTAAGATCGCCGCTGTTTGCGTGCGCTTCTCTCGGGCCGGCGTTTGCTCGCTTGCGGGAGAGAGAAGGCAGTGTACAATTAGACTCTGCGAAGGTAAGATCATTTTCCTGAGCGCTGTAAATTTATGTCGGTTGAAGACATTTTGTTTCCGCGTGTCATTTGATTTTTACAAATCTAACCTTAGTAGAGGCATCTTACACTCAATTCACTTAATTTTCTTTGTATAATATTTGGAATTCCAAATAGTTTGTTATAGCTGATTTAATTTTACTTTTTGAGAGTTCATTTTTTTTTTATTTGATATTTATTTAATTTTTGATTCATTCTTTTTCCTTTTCAATTAGATTTGATTGTAGTTCACTGTTTTGAAGGTATTTTTACCTTGCTTTGTAATAGCTGATTACAATTGAGCAGTTTCAAGTATTTAAAGGTATAGACGTTCATCTGAGAACGCCATTTTGCGATTTACACGTGGTGTATAAAAATTTTATATTTCTAAATTTTCTTAATCTTGTTATTTTCACGTTAAATATAGGGAGTTTTCTTTTAAGCCTGGATTTTAATTAATCTAAGGTTTTAAATTTCTTCCTATTTGTTTTTTTATTTATTAAAGTTCTAATTAATTTAAAAATTCAAATTTTGTTGTTTTAATTTGTTTCCCCACATCGTGGTCAATTTACACCCACTTTCAGTTTCTTAAGGTTTACCTTCAGAAGGTGACCACTGGGATTTTGAATCCCATGCTCTTCAAGCAATTTTTACTCTATTTTAGAGTTGGCGCTCAACTTTATAAGTAATTTCAGACATTTGGTCACAAGCAATAATTTTATTTTAAATAATTCTCATTTTCATAATTATCACAGCAATATGTAGTGATAAATCTACCTAATAATATTAATGATGAAGTAGGTAAGTAAGCTGCTGCTCGAATTGGATTTGCTGGAGGATTTCAGAAAGATATTTCAACGCAAGTGTTTCTTTTTTATTACATTATAGTATTATCGGTATGCTGGTATGCATATGTATAATAGTACAGTTATAGAACCGAAACGATATTCAGGTAGCACAACCTCTAACGGCCTGTATTTTTCATTGCATTCAACCTGTTTTATTAATTTAATATATTAATAACAAGAAACTACTTTCTTTTACGGTAATCCCATTGATGACGCCAAGTTCATAAGCTTGGACGAAAATGATATAAAGGAAGATCATTCCTATATATGGGATAATAAAAACATTTCTTAGCAAGTATGATATTTACATGCAAGTGCAAGGTAAGTTAGAACATACCAATAATGCAAACAGATAGCTCATATTGCTCATATGCATATTTTAGTGATCAGACAGGGGCATATGTGCAGTTTCCTAGAAAAGATTCGGAGACACCGGCATTAAAAGCAACCCAGCGTTTTACTTTAAATCTTAGATTAGAAGATTTTATAGTGAGGAATTTCTAAGCAGTCATTTATTTAACGCATTGTGGACTAGTTAGTTAAGTTGAAAAGGCTCCTGAATTTGGATCGATTGTAAGTATTTTGGTAGTTGTGATGTTTAAAGAAACTCTGTTCTAGATCATTGTAAGTACATAGATGTTTTAATCGAGACTCTTACAATGCTGTGCAATATACTATGTTGGTTCTTTTCCTGAGGCGTTTTTATCTTTATAAACATTAGTCAATAGAACAACTAAAGGTAACGAAAAAAATTGTTCGACCTGAAACCCGGTAATTTGTACATTTGCACAAGGGAGTAAGCCTTATACATGTGCATCTAGTACTACTTTTATGCATCTTAATAATAATAGTGCGTTTGTAAGTTTTGAACATTTAGAAGGATAAAACTTAAAGTGGCTGCATTCATTTCACAAATGGTGCAGTGCATTTGCAAATAAGAAAGAACTTTTGAAAATATTATACAACATATTTTATCATTTTTAAAGCTTCCTCCTTATTTGCAAATAAGGCACCGTTAAAACTACTTGTTGTTCTCAAAAAAACCGAGCATTTATTTCACATAAATAATAGGTACTACTTATTTGATAGAAATAAATATTTGTCTTTGTATAAAGTGTTATGGTTTTAAGCTAAGTATTACTATTCTTAAAAAGATATGGACAGTGATTTAATTCAAGAATTCTAAAATTTTGCTCCAAGATTAATGCTTCTAATGCAAGTAAACGATATTCTTAAGTGGAGATAAAAGTAGTTTCATCCAAGGCTGCTAACCTCCTACATCAAGATTATGCTGTTAAGACAATTTTTTTCTTCCTCCTGAAGAGGTTTTTGTCTTGCGGAGATTCAAAACGCAGATTTATTTGGTCCAAGACAAGTTTATTTAAGGTAAGCAAATGATGGGGTAACCTCTCTTACTTTTTCTTTTTTAATCGTATCACCAGTCTTTTCGAAAGTTTTTACGGGGAGTGGCGGAATCTTATGTATAATCTTTCAGTAGTTTCCGGCTAAATACACGGGAAAGTAGATATATGCATTCCACCATTACATTTCCTATTTTCCTTTATTAAAATAAGAAAAAAAATTAATTATTCAATTAACGTAGGTAAAGTAAAGTTTAGGAAAGAACTGGTGTAACTGAAGAAACTGCGTTAATAATACTTGGCATAAAAAAAGCAGGGCTGACTTTAAATAGGGAGACAGACATAGGCCAGACATTACTAATGTTTAAAGAATAAAAACGAAATTGAATATCCATAAAATTAATAGCGGTGTTGTAATTACTTATAGTGGATATAATTTTATTTTGATTATAAATAAAGTATGTAGGGGAGATCGAGACAAGTTCCCATACAATTTTAATTTACGCGTGTTTGCTATTAGAGATCATCCGTAAGGCATCGCAATAGTAATATTCTCTCCTATAATCCATGGAATCAGTCAGATCAGAATAACAGGTGAGGATTTATTGTGCGAAATTTGAATTTTTACCAAATAAATGAATAAATGATATTTTCTGATTTCTGTTTACTATCTAAAGGTATTTACGTATACATAAGAAAGTATAACCGTTTAAGATAGTACACTATACTATAAGTATTGTTTAATCAAGTATTCTACCATCAGCCTATATCTATTCATAAACTTTGTTCGACGTAAATTTGACGCAGTCTACTTGCGTCAGGTTGCTCAGTTTAGATGATCGATATAATTAAATAAGAGAGATTTTTTAAGGTCAATAGTTCCTGTGCAAATTTGGTATCGAAAATCGAATACGTTAAAAAAAAATAAATATCGGAAACATGTATAATTGTATAGTTTTAATATAAAATACTAATTAAGAAATAAATTTTATGTTTTTCTGTGTAGTGCGTGTAAGACATATTTTTTTAGATGAGTATATACTTGCAAATAGTTACTATTCACATATCTGTTAGTGCTTACATAGAAATTTCTTGAGATGTCGATTTTACATCTTGCTAACAATATCTTTAACTTCTTCTTCTAAGTTTGTAAACGTTTTATTTATTTGATTTTAAGATACCTGCTATTAGTGTGATATTTTTCTAGTTGCAAATATTAGATTTTAGTCTTATAATAAAATATAATATATGAAAAATGCATACACATGAAAAGCAAATTTACATACGTGAAACAGACTGAGGCCTTATGGCATTTGGAAAATATACAAGGATGTTGCTTTAAGGCTTATTGTTGTACCATAG
Organism: Cetonia aurata; assembly: GCA_949128085.1. Lineage (NCBI taxonomy): Eukaryota > Metazoa > Arthropoda > Insecta > Coleoptera > Scarabaeidae > Cetonia > Cetonia aurata. The sequence goes on from OX421882.1 coordinate 33,898,950, forward strand.
ATGCACCAACATATCAACTAGAAAAATATTTATTATTATAATCACCCATAGGTGAAACAACATGTTATATAAAGGACTCTACACACTTTGCAGAAGAACACTAAGAAACTTAGTGAGTTATTGGTAAGTTTTGACGTAGTGTCACTTTTTACGAAGGTATCGATAAGTGATACTCTACAATGTATATAGCTGATTTGTTTTCGCCATGGCCACAACCACCTATTTCATTTGGAATCGGACTTTTTATAAAGAAACGACGGAGTAGCAATGGAAAGCCCATTCACCCCTGCAATGGTCAATCACTTCATTGAGAAATTTCTAGGCCTAGCTGTTGATTCAGCAAGTGAAAAACCAACAATCTGGTGGAGATATGTAGATTATATGTTTGCAGTATGTTCAAGGGAACGAATTAAACTTTCAAATTGTGTGCTTGAACATTTGAACCAGCTACATAGTAATAACGATTTTACCACGGAGTTGGATGAAAAGGTGGAGAAAAGGACAGACATTTTGGAGCACTAACAACGAGTGTTTATAGGACGTGAAAGGATACAGACCGCGATCTACATACAACTTCAAATCATAATCCTCGACAAAGAAACGCAGTTGAACCTAACCTTACTTAGCAAAATACTATGAACTGAATCATTTAAAGAAAGCATTACTTAACAATGGTTATTCGGAAAACAGTATCAAATAAGCTGTTAAACAAAAAATAGGACACCACATAGGAAATGAAGAACAGCGGGTAGATATGGTGTGTGCACTATGGTAGCAATGTTATGGACCGAATAGGACGTGTGATACAGGGTTACAACATCAAACCGTTCTTTATGCCTACTCGAAAAGTTTGTCACCTACTAAAGCAAGTAAAAGAGAAGACGAACCCATTTACTACACCAGGAATTTATGGCATACCATGTACCTGTAGAAAAATGTATATTACTACTATATACGACGTTCTATTGGCAGCAGAGTTAAAGAATATTAGAAGAATGTCCGCCTTCGTCAACCAGAAAAATCAGCAATTGCTGCACATGTACTCACCGAAACTGGTCACAGAGCTAGATTCAATGAAACAACAGTTTTGGCAACCACGACGAGCTATCGCTGCCGCTTGAATGGGAAATCAATAAAAATTTCCAAAAATAAAAATAATTTTAATAAGGATGAGGGGCCAATGAAAACATTGTTTGGGAAGCCTAACCGAACAATGTTGGAATAGGCATGGATGAATTATAAAACAATGATTGAACATACCTGGTACATTTAGATGAGCCAATAATCTGTCATTGAACATCCTTTGAAAATATCAACCAAGGAAGTTGACGAAACATCCGGCGATATTTTAAATTTAAATATTAATGAAAATACAACACGGCAGTACTCGAAAAGCGCTATACAGTGTTAACTGAACGGCCATGAATGTTTGAACTCTATTTATATATAGGTATATAAAGTTTATGTAAAGGTATTGATTTTAATTGCTCTTTGCTTTCTAGTCGTACTATATACTTTCAATTAATGAGTATATTCGTAATATGGTAACCAGTATAGGATTAAAAAGGTATGTTGAGAGAGATTATTTGAACTAATTTTTCCGATCTAAGTTGGTACGGTCTTGTTTAATATTGCTAATTAGGGAATATGTAATTAAAAGGCTAACTTTTTGTATGGTGAACAAAGGTCAAACCATGTAATTTCAAAACTATGAAGAATCAAAAAAGTGAGATACGTGTTCTGGCCTCCTCTATATAATTGCAAGTTTTATGACAATCAATTGCAAAATTCATTCACACTAAATTTACATTTTCTGTGTAAAACCAAAATATAGTAGGTGCCTGATAAATAATAGAATTGCATCGTCACCACTTATTCTCTGTGAGATATAGTCCTTCGCAACTATTCATTTGAGTTTAGACAGTTAGGTGTTAACACTTCGGGACTTGGAGCTTCATTCATACTTGTTCCAGAAAAGCGTAGTCATAAAGTTTGTGAGACCGAATGGATATGTTTAGAAAAAAAAAGTATTACTTGCTTGTGGTAACTGTAATCATAAACTAAATTCACGTGATCTACTTTCTAAACTGAGAAAAAAAACCATTGCAGTGAATACATGTATAAGACAGGATCCATTAATTTGATTACCCAACAATTTAATTAAACTCCTATTCTTAAAATACAAATAAAACACTATACCTACGATTTCTTAAAGATTTCCTAAAATACGTAAGCATTTAGAGTGAAGGATATCATTACTTTGGTACTAACGATAATGAGTTCTTGTTATCATGTATGCTAGACGTTGCAGTTATATATTTTCAGAAAATTAAACGAAATTGAATTCGATATTCTTAAAAAAAGGGTACCTATGTGAATAATAAGCTATGTCGAAATTCTTGTTATTCAATTGTTGATCGTAAATCAGTTTTATAGCTTTAGTAATTAGAATAGACTTATAGGTAATTGATTGTTTAAAGTTTAATACTGATTTATTGCAAATATCTAATAGTACATAAATGCCATACATACATGGCGATCCTAAATAATGACGCATACTGTGCTCTCGATAAGGCAAAGATATTTGCTTGGATCATCTATGTATGTGGGAAATGAAATGCGAGGTTTATGACTATTTTCTTCTGCACAGCTCTCGTTTGTGGCTTATAGTATTTAATCGAAGGAATCTGGTAAAGCGGCTTTTAAGTATCAATCTGCTTTTAGTGTAACTATTATATAAATTACGCTAGCTCAAAAGATTAGATAAATTAGATTCTCAAAGCTTAAATTTTAAGTTTGAACTCGCCTTAGCCAAGTATGTACCTACCCAAAATAAACTACTTTCTGCAATAAGATATTAATTAGGCAGTAAATTATGGATTTTGCTGCCATATCAAAAGCAGTTTATACTAACTGCCTCATTATGCATTGCTAATTCATAAACGAATTAATATTAGATTTATACACAATATATATAGCATTAATAGTTGCAGTGTAGTGTTGGTGAATTGTGCAAACACAAATTATTGATAGATATATTAGGGAGTATAGCTGTAAATGCATAGTACATTTTGTTCTGTTTGTAAGCATTAAGAAAATATTTTGGAAAATAATCTGCAAATTTATCTAATGAAGAATATATGCCTTTATTTCACCCCAATTTTTAGAAATTTTGAAGCTGCTATGTAGTATTATCATAGCTTGTGCTATAGGCTAACTCTAATTGCCCGAATAATGCATACAGCCACGAGAAAATCTCCACTTTAAAAATTGTCAAAACATGTTAAATTTTATTACCGTAAATACAAAATATCTCGCAATGAAGAAAATGCGGCCTTCGTCGTCAGGCAAAGAGAAAAGGATTTGTCGAAGCAACCAAGTATATTTTATCACAGGTATTTACTTCAAACATCTGAAGATTTCACTTAAACAAATGCAAATAATTTTAATCAATCAAGCGTACTTCTAACGTCTTCATCTAAGTCATTTATTTTATAATAATATATATAACATCGGTTAATATTTTTTGGATTTGACAATGTACACTATAAACACATTTCTGTAAATTCATATAATGCCACATGGATTATACGTGGCCATAGTGGGTTGTGTAAAATTAAATTCATGTAATGTAAATTACAGAGTATTATGTAAAATTACAGATCTTATTTTACTTTACCTATTTAGGAAATTTTATGGAAAAATAGGTGAAAACTCAAGTATATTTACATCAATTTTCCTCAACGGCTTGATATAATATGAAATTTTAACTGTAAGAAACTGCGAATTAAATGTATTAGTACACATCACGTAGTAGTAACCGCTATTTAAATTTACTGCTGTTTGATATACTAATACATTACATATAATGTGAATTTAGGCATTGCAATGACTAAAATAACTATATTTGTTATGTAATGTTACGAGTATCTTTCTCTCGTATAGAATGTGTAATTGAAGTAACATACAGTGAAGCAAGAAACAATTATCATATGTCATATACCTACCTAGGTAACGTAGACCAGAATAATAAATAAATGTTTTTGTACCTTTCATGTTCTCTCTTTGTCATCATGTGTCGTATAGATATTATATACCTATACAGAGGTTAGGAAATTCGCGGACACGGACTATGGGATGACATTTAGCATCAAAAACTAAAACAAACGTTGCTTTGCCATATTTTACTCTGACCAAAACCTTTATTTTATTTGAACTACACTTTGAATTCACGTATTAACATTAACGACATATACGACGGCGACGCTTCAAAGACATAATGAGTCTCGTGATGCACTGTGCATGCGCACGACAAAAACTGCGCGCAATTACATAAATGCTGGCCTAAGTTTACCGTAATTATGTGATCTTAAGGAAACCAACGTAAAATTATGTGATTTTATGGAAATATAGTAAAAGTCGTATTAAATTTCTGTATATTTTCACATTTTCACATAATATAATTATTTTTATCATTTTATACTATGTGAAATAAGAACACATACCCTAACTTGTAAAACTTCATTCAAGCGACATGTGTTTCTATTGTAAATTTTATTTCTTTTTTTTATAGTGTACTTACCTTAATACCAATACCAACACGTTTTAATCAAATACCTACTTGCTAAAAAATCAAAGTTTTTTTCTCTGTGTGGTTCGCCGCCATTCTTTTATAAAATAAATTATCCGAACTTTTTAAGTGTGCCAGAAGTGAACATACAGTCACATTATTTGTACAAAAGACAAGTTGGCAGGGTTTACTTCGGATCAGTAATAAGACCTACCTATTGATTGTTCGACGTTCATTACTACATAGTGTAAAATCCTTAAAATATTTTTGGCATTTGGTATTGAAGCACTGCACTTTTTTGTTTCAGATACAGAGCGTGACACAAGGAACTGTTGCTGTTAGAAAAAACCATTCAGTCTTTAAATTAATTCTATATTGTTAGTATATTATGTATAAATATTTTGGTATCGACTGCAATCTGTCTCATTTATTTATTTACTTATTTGGATATTTATTTACCCAAACATGAACCAATCAAGAGAGCTATTTTCGTAAATAGATATAGATGTTGGATATCGTCTAGTATAAAAAACTATATAATATATCAAAGAATACTTAGTTTAAGGTTAATACTGGTTAAAAATTGAAAAACACAAGTAGGTGTAGATATATGCCTAACAACATCGAATTATCAATAATTATAGTATGAATTACCTTAAATTAAAAACTGAAGCTTTTAATATTTTCACTGCCAACCAGCGAACGTAATTATATACTTACAAGTCGAGCAGTGCAATATCATATTATTAAAATAACCAACTAGCATAATATAACCCTTTCATATTCAATTAAAGATATTATGTTGGTATCTACTGTCGTTGAAAGATAGGGTTATATTTTGCGCTGTCAGTGTTTGGAAATTTATGTTTATATACTTGGTGCTATATATCTGTTTAAAAATATGTTGTCATTACTAATAAACCATGCCGAAACCATTGTGTAAACCGTCAAAGGAGCTAATAGTTTCGCTAATCGCGTATTTCGAAGCAGACCGCGACAAAAACGGGTCATTACTCCCGTTCATTTCCGTACGAAGAGAATATAACACAAATATATATTTAATATTATATTCTTACCAGTATTCGTTTTTAAAGAGTATAGTAAGTGCTCTAAACATTTATGTTGCAACCGCCAACAAAATGTTCTCCACGAGCAAACAAAAAGTTGCACCCACTAGTCCAAAACAGAAACGCATATGAGATAAAGCTGTCGTGAAAATTGATGATGCTCAATGCCGTATTCGAAATACCTACAATTTATGACAAGTATAAAAACAGTGAGTAGGTATGTATCAAAGTTGTTTACAGAAGTAGTTCTTATGGTTGCAATACGTCGTTGTGGAAACTATTACTGTGCTATTACGTGCTATTAGGTTTTCGTTATCAAAAAGATATTCCTAAACGGGCTTAAATGGATTTATAGCCATAAAACAAATTAGGTACATTCACCAATTTATGAGTACCTATCAGAAACAAGAATCTGCGTCAGTTTGTATTTCTGACGAAACCTAGATCTTTTAAAATGGTATTAAAAGAAAGCCTTGGCAAGATGCAACTATAAAAACAGTTAAAGCATCGAAAGTTGGTGCAAAAATAGTGACGGATTTATACCAGAAGCAGAATTAGTGTTTTCATCCCATAGCAAAAGCTTAGATTATCATGATTAAATGAATCGTGAGAATTTCTTAATGTGGTTCGAAACACAGTTTCTTCTAGATGTAGAAAACGCTTCTATCATTGTAAAGAATAACGCTAGTTGCCATAGTATCATCCGGAATAAAGTACCGACAGCTTCTTCAATAAAAGTTTAAATTCAACACGAGCTTACAAACAATCATAACAATTACGTTAGCACTTCACTGAAAATACAGCTACTGCATCTAGTTGAACAGCGTAAACCGCAACCAATCCATGAGGCTGACGAATTAGCTGAAATCAATGGTGATATAGGTCCTCTTCTTTCAAAACCATACTACGCCAATCATGATAGTAAATATGACAGAGCGGAGGAAGGGGACTTAAGATTATGAAAAGAAGCATTGAATAAAATTAGTGCGTTTTTTGGCAATAGTATATGACATTCTAAAAACAAAATTAAAAAGTGTTGGGACAGAGAGGTCGGTTAGGACAGAGAAGAAATTCCGAAACTAATAATTACTGTAAATTCTTTAATATTCCGATATTGACTACAATTAAATTTATTACATACACACATTGAGCGTTTTTGTAATGTTTCCATCCATTAATATAATTTAATTTAAATCCTGCTTTTTTAAAAGAAAAAAACTTTAATATTAAGAGTATATAAATGTAATTCTCATGAAAATTATATTAATTCCACCTAAGAGTTCGTTTGGTCAACAATCAATAGCGCTAGACAACGATGCTTTGATAATATCCAGTGATAAATGTTACAAAATTTTTAGTTTTAGCATGAGCAACGATACATATGTATGTCTCAGTACATTTTGATCATCATAATAAATTGACACAACGTAAGAAATTGCTATGCACTAAAAAATATAATTGTTATAATTTTTTTTGAATATTGAGCCATCCGTTGGTAGCAGAATTAATGTATATAAATATGTAAATAAATGTTGATAGTTCTTAATAATACACATCTAGGTAGCCCTTAAAAAATAGGAACACATCATAATTTTGTTTCGTAGGTAATTACAAAAATGTTTTCTTCAGAAGAGTATTTCCATTTTTTAACTTATAGCATTCCATGTGGGTCTTCTAGATATGTACTTACTGGTACATTGAAAAGTAGATAGTGGTGGTTAACTTCACTTCTCTAATAACGTTATTAATATGGAAAATTATTTTACTAAAATAAAGAGTTTTTCCACAGCTTTTGCAGTAGAAAGAGTTTCTCTTCATTATTTTTTTAATTATCTAGGAATTTCAAGGCAATAATGATTAAACAGCTATAAATTTATTAGAAAATACGTGACTTGATTTCACAAACTATAAACTCATGTAATATTAGCTTATTACCTCTTATAATATAACATGTACTTTTATGTAATTAGTTGGTAATTACATTGACACATTTTTTAAGTTGTGGCAACATTTTTTAAGTTCACCAGGTTGTCATATCTGCAATAAAGTTTGAGTTGTTGGGATATCATTGTACCTTTAACAACTCGTTGGCGCAGTCACAATAATCACCGGCGGTTGCAATACAAATTATCTTCGATAGCGAAGTAAAAGTGCGAGGATGTTCCATTTATGCAGGATTATATTTAAATAATTTTCGTATATATTGTACCTACGCATGTTTATGCACTACGTATATAGAAAGGCAGATGCATTAGCAAATCGTCTATTAACTATAACGGTCAATGAAGAAAACAAATGAAACGATAAAAAGGTAGAATGCCAGGCATGCAATTTCAATAACATCCGAACGACCGTTTTTTCGCTTTCCTCCGAGACTCACAAGATGAAACTGGTTCGGTGTAAGTGTAGAAAGCTCCGACCGAACAATTACACACGGTGCCTAACGTTTTCAATCGATGAACTTTATCTCGACTATGCGAGGTATGTTCCGACGGCATCGGTTTCTTTTTCTATCCCTTTCCAACTCCTTCAATCGACTTGCGTAATCGGATAAAGTCGCATTTTCTTTTATTAATGAAGCAGATAAAAGTACTAATTGTGGTAACCGCTAAAGTGAGTCATGACGTTGCGGGTTTCTCTCTTCAGATTCGAAATGATAAATGATACAGCTATCAACGCGCGGGATTAAACTATAACCGAGTCCAGTTTTGTTACCGGGAACTCAAATGTAAATTTCTCTACCGAACCTTACCATTTTTAAGGGAACACTGGCAATTAATCAAAACTGCTGGCAATTCTTTCCATATTTATATTAATATATAGAGTATTTGATGACAAGGTTTTAAAATTTGTTAGGCTTCTGTAGCTCATTCTCCTTGGTAATAGCAAATACAATTCCACATGTGCAACTTGTTCAGTGATGGAATTTAGCCGGTAAGCGCGTACTGTAAAAAATCGCAGTAATTCCATTTTCGAAATATTCGGATATTTAAAGGTGCGTTCAGACCTGAGTAAACGTGCATTGAGTTAAACCGCGAACGCATTAACAACGTCAAATTCCCACACCAACTTCTTTTGTTTTTACTATGAATGAAAGAGATATGAATACATCAACACGCAAGTCTCGAAAGTTTCAAAAATCTCTCGAAATGTTGGCATTCCTCATTTGACTGGACACATGGTTGTGCAGATCTGGACACAACTTAACATGGAAAAAGAAGTTTGAGATGTATATGCATAAAAATTTGAAGTTAATTCTTTTAACTTTTCACTTTTTCAATGTTTATCCCTTTAATATTAAGATTAACGAACATGAAGTGTTAAGCTTCAGTAAATTGGTATTACAATGAAAATCAGATCAATAACTTGGATTTTCGCAAAATGATTACAAGGATTCATGATTCTTTTTTAATGGAGTAGATAAAGCCTAAGCAATTGATGCTTATCAGGGATCCTCACAAAGCCAAATCTCCCTCCTAATCATCATTACGATCCCGGAAAGAAGTCGGTTATCGTAATTGACCAGAGCGAGATTTGAACCCGCAACCTCATGACTGATAGGCAAGCTTGCAAGCCACTAGACTATCTGTCGTGTTTAAAAACGGGTTTACCACTCTCTCCAAGCTAAGTAAGCTTGATCATTTAAATAAATATTTCTTCTATTCTAACAAAAAATGGAATATTATTTGAAATATTTACTCAAACTTTTAGAATAATCTTTTCATTTTTGTAGATTAAGACTGGTGATAGTTTTTTTCCCACTGTAGATAAAACAAATAACTATGCTGCGTAAGTTAACTTTTTGTCTTTATTTTTTCTTTCGGGTGAGTAGCCTAGCTCGCAATGTTAGAACTGTGTTGAATTTATCCTATACCTTGGCAAATTATTTTGGTGTTCCTTTTTACACTTATTTTAAGTTATTTATTTTAAAAAAGTTAATATTAACAACAAATTTGACTTGAGTAACAGTTTTTGGTGTAATAGTTCATCTAGTTCCTAATATCAAACGCACGCACAACATCTTTCCAGAAAAATGTAATTTTGTGGTTGTCACTAAAATTTAGTAAAGCATGCAGAACTGTAAAATTTTTACAGTGTTTATTACACATTAAATGTGATTTTACTGAAATGTTCGGGTAAATTAAGTTTAATTATAGTGTTGTTAAATTTAAACATTTTGATATACAATCCTTTTTGTATTTTTTATCGTAATCCTAAGTATTTTTGCTAATTTAATATCCTTAAATAACTATTAATAATTGTTTTTATTTAAATTTTAATTTAAATTGTAAGTATTATATGTACTAAATTTACATTGTATTTTGTAGAGTACTTGAGGATGGCGACAGCCAGAACATGTACTAAATAAATAGAGCAAATACAGCAAATGGCAAGGATTCTATTATTTATTCACTATTAAACCACAGTATTACAGTATACAAATAGGTTGTTTTGATAGGTAGGTAGATAAATTTCTACGAATGTAAGTGTAGATCAGATTAGGTAAATGCCGGTATAATACGGCCGTAAGTTTTATCGGATCCTTTCTTGGCCGTAATAAAAGAATTAACCACGGTGCAATCAAATTTTTGTATACAAAGAATAACAATGAAGAAGGTATACACAAATTCATACTTAATTAATTCAATTAAACAACCCTTTAAAACAATGGATTTATGTTTGACCATAATACCTAGTTATAATGGGCAAGCTAATGAAGTGAAAAGCTATGGAAAAGAGTCAAAGTAGTATCGCTAATTATAGAGGTGTTTAATACTTATTCATGTTTTTTGGATTATCCACAGTTTCATTAAGGATAAATCTAAATTGTCGTGTTACACTTATGTCTGAGTTTATAGTCCTTTAGGAAATGGAGTTAGTAATGTATTTGCACAATAAATAAATTCAGACATGAATATACTCTTTATTTCCAAATTGTTGGAGAACTTGATTTCTAAACTCAAGTTGGGAAATCAAAAACGTCTAGGATAGATTTGAACATCTGAATAACTTGAGAATGTCATGACTACAACTCGCTAGAGTTCATTTACGTCACAACAAAGGTTTTCTGAAAGACATGCGTGCGAATAAAAGTTGGAACTGAGAATCAACTACTTAACTGACAACAAAACCGTCCTCTGAAAAATAGGTAGCGAAATCTACGTTTAAGCTCACCACAGCTACATACAAGTACACATATTTAGGGCGCCAAATATAGTCCAGATTTATACACCAAAAATAGAAACACATTAAAAAATTACAAATGTTAGTGCTAACCAAATAAGTAATTAAATAATTGGAATAAAAAAAAATAGTAATATTCTACAAACAATATGCGCATTTTAATTATCTTAAGTATAATTACGTTATCCTATCCATTGAATTACTCATCACAATGCGAATTGGAGGTAACAACAAGGTGCCTTTGTTTTAACGCAATCATTTTAAAGAATGACTAGATGCACCGGCTACTTCATATGATTCTAATAATTCCGACGGCCGCTTGATTTATACACTCATTCAAGTTAATCGCTTTGTGTTAAAATATTGCGCCAATTAACGGTTGAATGTGAATTTCTATAAATAATTTAATACGCTGGCTGATTCGAATAATTGCTTTAACGTCAAGTTAGCAAAAATAAATTAGAGGATGGGTTTTTTTCCGATGAAGGAGGAATTTTATTTACGATACTACTGGAATATAATTAATTGATAATGATGACTCTAAAATATACAGTTATATTAAATTTTCTGCTATTTCTCTTTAGATATTATATTGAGATAAAGGTAAGAAAATTATATTGTATATACACATAACAACCAACACAATCAACTGAGGCTAATAATTATTAGCTTAAAAGTAAAATTGATAATTATAATTATTAATTTACTGCATTGGATGACAAAAAAGAAATAAAATTGATTTCTAGTCCTCTCAAATGATTAAAGAAATTAAAAAAAAAACTATGCGCGCGCTCTCAATTAGATCTAAAATGTACAATAATACAGATATATTTTTTTAAGAAAAATTTGTGGTCTGCAAGTGATGTAAAATTACAATTTTCTGCGCTAATATAACAAAATATATAAAACATTATATTGTGATAGATTCATATATAATAACAAACACAGGGAAAAGCTTATCTTTTATCTATTATCCTTGAGTAACAAATAAAGCGATCTTTATCCGTAGGCCATAAATAAAAATGCTTCTTGTTCTTATCTGTGGCATGGAGTAAAATTAAAAACTTTCATCTTAGGTTTCTAAGAACAATGATAGGTAGATACAGTATCATTACCAAAATTCATTTTTAAAATGTAAAAATAAGTAAATTCATACAACAAAACTAGGTCTATCACACTGACAAAAGTCAATGCTAGGTTTTTCCACTATCACCAAACAACAATGCACAATCTCTCGACGCGCGTTTCGCTAACCAAGTTAGCTGGTGATAGTGGAAAAACCTAGCATTGACTTTTGTCAGTGTGATAGTTATTGTTACACCAAAGGTTCCAAAACCCAATTACTGGAAAACTAGGTCTGTAAGTTACTTGATAATAAACTTGTAACTTCAATACAAATATGTTCAATGTGCAAGTTAATAAAAACTGTAAAATTTGATTTGTGTTTAAAAATAGGAAAAACCGAATCAAGAAAAAACTGTGTACCTTTCAGCTGGAATAATTTGTGATATATATAGGGTTATTCACGCTATACGGCACGGAATATTGTGGCTAAAATACACAACCTTCAAAAAGTTTAACTTTTGGGATATATGGGGCCTCCATATATCCCATATATGTAAGTAACCATAAGAGTCTATTATTATTATGGTTACTTTTTAAACTTAGGATGTTCCAAAATCCCTAAAACTACCAAAGCTGCGATTTCTTTATTTGGTCACAATATTCTGTGCCGTATACCTTCTATATACATTTTACATAAAAATAAACATATGTTTTTAAGCAAGAATGAGAAAAAGCGCAACTATTGTTTTATATAAAAAAATAACAGTTAAAATTATTTAGGAATGATTTCCAATATCTATCTAGAAATAATTTTGTGTATAAGTAAACTTTACCAGAAAACCTTTTCGTTTTGTATTGCATTCAAATGGCTTTGTCACTTGATTTATTTTTATTTTTTACATAGTTAGTTAGGCAACTTTATTTATATTTATATCAATACATTTTTATATTTACAAAAAAGAATTTTTCTCAAGCTACCTTATCCTATTCTATTATGTCAGGTCTATAAATTATCAAAATTTAAAATGTGTATTTAATTTGCAAACTTCTTATATTATAATTCAGTTTTAATTATGAATACTTATTGTTAGTCAGCAAATAAGTTATGGTTAATTTTTTATATACATCGTCATTTGTAATATGTAGGTATATTATAGATCTGATGAAGGGCAAAAATTGGCCCGAAACGTCACAAAAGCAAACGTTTTAAGCCCGTATTCTATTATTTATGATAGTATATAATATGCTGTAAATTCTAAATAATATCAAGATAGAACCTTTCTGAGGAGGATTTCCTCTATCAGCAACTAATATCTAAGTAATATTACCTATAGATAGTTGCGATATTCAAATAACCATCTACCCTAACTTTATTTTTAAATTCTTTCTAACCATTGACCAATTTTAGCTTAAACAGCAAAACTTTTAAACCAAATATAATTAATAGTTCTAATATACATGGAAATGCAATTACAATTTCTCATTGTTTCGTTATGTATACTTAATTACTTTAAGCATTATCAATAAAGTATCTTTTTATTTCATGTTAAGGATACTCTATGTGTAGTGGTTGGAATTCATCTCTTGTTATATTTTATTTCAATGTTTAGAACTTTGTATTTCTATAGAGATAAATATATAACAAAGCTTGTGCTCAGTTTGGTACAAAGCAATCGACAGAAAAGCTTCTTTTGGTCACTGACTGCTACAATATATACGTATTCTATAGAATGAACGAAATTGCCAGGTGCTATTTCCAATACGCGGAAACAAGATTTTAAAGATGCCCTTTTCAGACCTTTCACACTCACAAAAGCTAATTTATTAAAAAAGATTCCCAGGTCATTTAACCGGCTACAACAAATACGATAGATTGCAAGAGAACAGAGGAACTAACAGAAATCGACAATGGGGAAACAATTGAAAAACAATTTCATCTGACACTTCACCGCCTACTTATCCAATCTAGATTAAGTGCCGCGCGCAGTAAATGATATTGTTGCCGGCGATACCATGTATAGAGTATATATGGTCTCGTTCACCCCTGCAGTTTATTTAAGAGCATTAGTTTGCCTAATGTGTTGAATTATCAGTGTCGGCAACCCTGCCCTAAAACACTCGACACATGTTGTGATACTTATCTACCGCTTATCGTGTTACTCAGTCCACTCTGGATGGTCGAATTACGTTATCATAAGAAACGGTGATCTTGCAATTGGTTTACTTTTCATTACCGTATTAAAAATAGTATGTGATGGAAAACCAAACAGACTATAGGTGGGAGTAGAGATATTTGAGTTAATTGATTTTAAAGCTATGTAAATATTATACAGTGTATGGTAACCACTTATGAAATAAAATTATTTTTTATATTATCGGAGAGTTTTATGAAAAATGCTCGAGCAAAGCAGATGAGTTTCTTTTTAAATTGAACCCTGTATAGTTTTTATTTTTGAAGTCTAATGAACTGATTTCAACGACCTTAAATAGTTTAAGTTTCTAGCTAGCCCTCGAGAGTGTTGATTCAAAAAGTTTCCTAGCATTGCGAAGCGATTGACAAAAAGAAAAAGTTTTGAAAATTTCTATAATGAAATAGATAACGCAAAATATGTTGATAAGTTAAAATTTCTAATTGTTCAAGCAATGGTCCACAAGGGATTTCACTATTAATAGTTACAATTACTTGATTGCTTTTTTGTAACACCAAGATTTTTCGATTATGTGCGGCGCCTCTTTATGCAAGCCATAGCTCAAGATTGAATGAGTCATGATACATCGGTATCAATAATGCATAGGAATTAGTTACACATTCCATTTTTTTTTTTTTTAATATATATTACCATGACAGACCAATGGCGACAATATTTTACATGTGTTCTGCATGTCAATTTGCCGTTCCAAAACCGGATTGCAAAATAGGATATTGCTTCTAATAACTCTTTGAATCGTTCTATCTTTAGTGACTAGGCCCTATGACAAAACCTTGTAAAAAGTTGTGCATAATATTAAAAAAGTATAATCTAAATTAAAACATTGACATAGGTATTCACTATTCTAGTTCGATGAAATCCCACAGATTTTTTTTGTAAATATCGAACAATTCTGAATGGTATTTTGAATTTTTTAATTGCTATTTTGCATATTTTTAAACAAAAGTACGTGTCCCGCATATGCGTAGAAGAACGACCCTGGATAAATAAATAAATATAATATTCTAAATTCTAAAGCTATTTCTTGGTCTTGTTACTTAATCGAAGCTGTATGCGCTTGCAGTTCAAGTCTAGCAATTAAAAGAAAAAATTGTAAAAAAAAGAAATTGCAGTTATTGGCAGGTACCTTCTACCTTGCCAGTACTAATTATGTCTTTTAAATTATTAGAATTACCAAAAATTAAATTGAACATTAAAGAAATTCTAAGAGTTTAAAGTAGCTTTGGCTTTCAAATTATTACTCATATAATTTCTGTGAATACTACTGACTGCAGTTCTGACATAAAATATATTGTAAATCATCATCAATATTTTCAATATTAATTTGAGTTACATCATGTGAATCATTTTATAGTTTCAAAGTCTTATCATTCATTTCTTCAGTACTCTCAATTACATTTTCTACACAAACTTTAGTGCTTCTACAAACGGCTTTAATTTCACTATGAGCATTATTTTCAAATATGTCTTCATCATGACCTTCCAAGTGGTGCTTGTCGCACACATCCTAATATCGAAAATCTTCAACCTGTACTTTACTATCATCGATTACATGCAAATCAGGTGGAGCTTCATTTAAATATATTTCTTCTAGATTTTCTTCTAAGGTTTCTTTCATTTGAATCTCCTTCTTTATGTCAGTTTCAATAGGAACTATATTAGAATCTAACAACGCACAAAGCTATTAATAAACTACTAGTAATTTACAGATATATAGGTACATATATTTAATCTTTTTTAAGTTCTTTGTTTCAAAATTATTTCTTGCTCTTGCCATGCTGATGACAGAAACTTATGTCGGCGTTGCAATGATAACTTACTAATGAAAATAATCATAGAAAGATCTGCGGCAGATCATAATAACGGTGTTGTAGCTTTTCTAAAAACAGTTAAACTATCACTAAAGATTTGTCAGCGTAGCATTAAAAAAATATTTTACACTTTTCAGAAACGTTTTTTAACTACACCCCATATAGTTAAAAATGCCCAATTCCAAAAAGCAGAAATATAATATCTTTTGACAGTGTTGCTCTTTGCTTAGCATCGGACTCGAATAATAAGAACACCAACGTGTTGATAAACGGTTTAACAATAGCAGGGAGTAAGACCAAAATGTGAATTAGCGAACTATATACTATTGACATTCTATTGTCTTAAGGTTGTTAGAAAAATTATGAGAAGAGTAAGTTAGCTCAAGTTAGTATATATTACTGTATCTTAACTATTGTAATATGTATTGTTAATACTACATCGTGCAAAAGCTGATTCTAAAATAAAATAATTACAACACCTATATACTGCTAACTCCGCATATAAGAGCAAATTTACGTTGTAAAAATAAAATTTTATTCCGAAACATTACACAATTTTGCTCGCTTTTAACTACTTTTGCATTTAGGCTTTACGTCCAGATCTAACACCGTATTTATAGGTATAAATCAAAATGTTAAATATTTATTTATAATTCCCTTAAATTTTTTTCCATAATAGACGGAAACTATTTTTAAGTTACAATTTCGAAATACATTAAAACCGTGGATCTCATAATTTTGCGAAAACTAGCATGAAACAATTGTGCAGATATGTTTGAATTCACTCCATATTTCTTAGATCGTTTTATTATTCTAGTTCATTGGTTTAGTTAGGTACAAATATCTCTAACTTAAACTACATTTAATAAGATAAATTAAACTAAATGCAATATCTCTCAGTAATTATAGTTAAATATCTACCTTTCACTTCTGTAATACAACAATAACGTAGTTTATTATATCAAAACAAAAACTAGATTGTGGAAAAAATTAAAATACACTGGAAATCAATTATTGGGTTTGTATAAAACAAAGTAGCTGTCGATGGCAATTATGCGTCAGTCTGGGATGTTTTTTTTTTTACTTGTTTTAAGACATTTTATGCGACTAAAGCTCAACGACCCGTAATTACTAGGATGTCTGTTTTTACAATAATACAACAAAATACGTATACTTTTTAAGATGAATAAAAGGACAGTTAATTACAATCTGTATATGAAGAGCATAGTTACGGTTAGCTTAGCAATTTGCACCGACTAATAATATACCTCAAGCAATTACTTTGAAGTTATCACAGTCCCCATAAAACCAAGCTCCTTTTGACGTAACGCATCGCGCAAATTATGCACTGATTGCATTGGGTTCGATTGTATACTAACGTATAGTGTCTTACAAGTATAGTATTCCATCATGTTTTGGTTGTAGCGGTAAGCGGTCGTAAGGTCCATGGCTGCTCCTGATGATCTCAGTGACAGCAGCGAAGCCAAACTCGCTGTCGTGGTATCCAGATTGATAGTAGGATGCTACAACTACACGCACTCGTCACACAGTTTTCTTACATTATTAATAAACCAAACGCATCCCCCACTTTCATTCATGAAAAAATGTTCACTTTCCACGTAAACTTTTTCCTTTTGATTTTATGTACGAATGGCATTATAGTTAGAAAAATTTGATTAATCTTGCGATTAGGCAAAAGGGTAACAGGTTAGGTTTGTGTGTTTATCTGCCGTCGGATTTATGTACACGGATGACTAGATTGAGTTGAGTGCGACGCTTGCCGTCGGGATGATGGCAGACGCTCAAGCCGAACGCGGGCGCGTTATACACAGGACTACTGAGACGTATAAGCGCGTCCTGTCATTTTGGGCGGAGCCAGGATTGTCACAGCGGTTGGGAAGTTAAGCTGGTTGTAATACTGTAGTGGATACCTATAGGGGGTAAATTATTCAAAAGGTGTTACACGATACGGGGTGGTCTGTTTAAGTGCCTTAGTCCTTTCTATAAACAAAACGCGACCATTATTTGGAGATTACGATTCTTTACTGTTTATACGTATATATATTTGGTAACGTCTTAAATTTTCAAAAAAAGCGACAATATTACTGGTCGTTGCAATTTGTTATAATAAGTCTTGAATTGATTAAGAAATCGTTAAAAGGGATGCGTCAATATAAATCGTTCAAGTCCAGTGACAGCAAATAACGCTATATATCAGCTGGAACCTGAGCAAATTCATATAGCTTAGGATAAGTGAAAAAAGTGTTCCTTATTTTAGTACAGTATCTCTATTTATACCATATAAAATGGCTGTTTTACAATGACAGAGATAAATAAAATAAGAATAAGATAATAAAGAAAGTAACGTTTAACTAAAAACCGTGTTGTCAATATTACTATAAAAGGTTATTTTAATGTTAACTGTAAGTATTTGGTTAATATGTAGTAAAATTAGGAAAGCACTTTTTACTGTCTTCCATAAAAGGAATATAAAATAAGAAACAGCCTTTTTGGTGTATACAATTGATAAATGATTGCTTATCAGAAATGGAAATTAATTTTGTTTGCTTTTCGTAAATGTTTCACAATAAACATGGTATATTTATTTATTCTTTATTTATTTTCCTTTTATGTTACTTCTTGTTAAAGAATGTATTCTGGTTTCGTGGTGCGGTGATTTTTTTTTAATATAAAAGCAACCAGAAGTAATAACCCAGAATATATCCTATATTTGTTTATATCTTATGCTTTATATGTGATTTTGTACTTTTTATATATCGAAGTATAAATATTTAAATATATGGGAATATGAATAAATATTGGTTTCTTTGTGTAACCTAAATCACAAATTCAGAAAATTAGCTTAATATATAACGTTTTCTTTATGTGAAAACGTTATATATTAATATTTGTACGAACACTATCTGCAACATACTTGTTTTTTAATGTTTTTTTTTATAAAAATAAGTTTTCATTTGCCGGGTAAAATAGGAACACATATTTATTTAACGGCCTTCTTTATTGAGGACACTTCGAGGATTATTTTATTATTAATTATTTAAAGGAATTAATGATAAAAATGCAATCTTAATGTATCAAAAAATGATCAAAAATAGGAAGAAATTCCATTTCCATTTTTACTGTACTACAGCATATATTTGAGTTTCTTATTTTTGATATATCCTTTTAATATATTTGTTATTATATCTATCAAAACAATTTTTAACAATGAAAGAAACATCAATAAATAGATGAGATATTTCTAGTGACTGCATGATGTTTAAAACACGCTACAGATTTGCCGCTGCGAACACAAGGAGCGCGAAGTCCTAGCGACGGCAGATTTCTCCGTTATAGCCTCGACTAACCTAATCTGAGGTGTACATTAGGGTCGGACGGACGCATTAAGGGATTCAAACGCTACGCAGGCGCTCTCAATGACCGCCCCTTAGGTGTGGATTGGTGGTTTCATATTATTAGAACGACGCCTGCGCTTCTACTAAAATATTTTTGGTTATGAGCCGTGGCTGTGCCGTGATTTCTCATTTCGACGGACGCGACGGTTTCGTATGGACAGTGGTGCTACCCAGCGGATGTTCCTCAAATTACGCGCGAGCACAGCGCAATAGGAGGCGGTCAGAATGAGTGCATAAATATAGAAGTTGAAACTGATTTCTTTTATAAATTTTAAAATTTCGATTCATTAGGGACATATAGGGATATTTTTAATATATATATTTTTGAAAGATTGCAGTACAGAAAGTTAAATTTATTTTAAATACGGAGTAATAAAGGAGGCTTTTTTCTCAATCCCTTTATTCAGCGACCGGTTTCATGCATTTTTAGCACATCTTCAGGCTGTAGATATTAGGTACAAAGAAAATTATAAATATTAATAATTGAAATATACTCACTTAACTAGGTACTATTCAAAACTTAATTAAATTTGATGTACAATATAAAATTAAAATAGTAATTTTAGAGTAAATAGTAAATAAATATCATCATATATTGTCATATAAATAAATAAATTGTTTACTATCCAACATATTTTGCATCACAATTATTACCGCTCAATAAGTAGGTATATAATTACCACATGTATTCGTATTACTAAGGTTATGGTTATTGTTTTGAAACTACCTAATATTAATTTTGTTTTTAAAAATATTAGATACTTTACTTTGTTTTCAAGAATGGTTGTTATATTATTATCTTTAATGTAAGTGTTCTTTTTTTAATTTCATTCTGTGCTTTATTTAATATTTAATATTAAATTTGTTTAATAAAAGAATATCTTTTATAATACTGGCATGTTAACTAACCTATAGAGATAACTGTAAAAAGATGCAAGTTTATGTCCCAAAGAATGGTTTCAAAATTTATTAATGATACTCATTTACCATAAGTTTGAAATTCGAGATTATTATTTTTTATTGTTATCTTTATATCTAAAAAGTCAATACTTCTATCTTATTCTGTTTGTATTTCTAAAGTAAGTTTGACATTATCATGTAAAAGTACAACCTTATAGTACACTCATTCGGGGACAGAAAGCGCCACTTTACCGAATTGGGCTACTATGGAATGCTATGAATTGAACTGTCAACTGTCAACGCGTCACTGGATAACCATCATGATAAAATGTGTTTTGATTTGAAGTTATACATGAAAATCAGCAAGTAGGGCAGAAAGAGGGGAACCCATAACTGTAAATGTGAAAAAAAACTTTGTTCTAGACAAATTCTAAGTAGCTAATTTAAGTAAGTAGCTCAATTCTTTATTGCTATGAAAAATTTATATTTAGAAGACTATTCTTTGTTAATTGTAAAACTTCATTTCTAGGAATATTAGTAAAAAGATGTTTATGAAGAACTGCAATATGGTTATTTTCAACAGGACGGTGCAACTCCTCACACAGCGCAAGCTAATTTGAACTACTTATCCTGTGATGGGTGGAGACTGTGGCTTGAAAACTATAACAAAAATCCCAAAAGAAAGGTGAAAAAATTCCTTACCACAAAATTAGATAACAAATCTAAATACGTATTTCGGCAACTAAGTTGCCATCTTCAGTAGCAGTGAAGAGCAGTGTTAAACATAGTGTTTTCGGCTAAGGTAAACCTTGGAAGATATGCTCTTCACCAAATCACTAGTGGAATAACACTGACAACTTAGTTGCTGAACTACTTACACGAATTTTATGGAGGTCGACTTATTAGTAGAGACCGCTGGTCAGTCCATTCACCAGATCTAACTCCGTTGGATTTTTTCCTTTTTGGGCACTTGAAAAATAAGGTGTTTGCTAATATTTTACATACCGTAAAAGATTTAGAAAATTCTATTACACAAGAACTAAAGAATATTTCCCCCGACACTTTACAAAATGTTTCTAATGGCATGAAACGAAGAGTTAATTTATGCTTAGGGATGGTGGAGATATTGAACAGCGATTGTAAATACTAAAATTGTTCAGTCTATGCTAATGTGTTCTGTATTATTAAATCCTCAATACATTATCTGTTTTGTTTAGATTTTAAGACTTTATTATCTTATTAGGTGCAGTATTTTGCACAACAATAAAAGTTAGAGCTTATTTTGATGATTTATATGCTTGTAATAATATATTGAAAATATTCCAACGTACCCATAACGTCAAAATGATAGTAGTGTATAAATCAAGGAGTCGTGTTACCAATTCCTCAGAGTAAACCTAAATTTTTCGATTAGCTGAGCGCGTCTTGAATTGATCGCACTCTACCTACTTATTATTGACAAAAACCAAACTCAAGTGTTCAATATTTGTGGTATTGCTTGGGCATTGTATTTCATTTTATTTTTTATCATACAAGTTACGATGTAAAGATGATTCGAAATTAGAAATATACCTACTGATATCAAGTATTACACCCGAGAAACATGATAATGATAATTTATGTAACAAATTAAAATGGCGTGTGGGTGTGTAAATTTATTCCAATTTATTAATTTTGTGAAGAGATATGTATTAACTTATGTAAAGATATATAAATATTAATTACGAGTTTTGTAGATTTTTATGTATTTGTAAGATGTCAGACGTTACCATGAAGAAAGTATCATAGCTGCATTAAAAGCACACATATGTAAGTGCAATAAATTTTTAAGATTCTTTAATAAAATATTTTTGATAACGTATTTAATCTAAGATATTCATTCTTTACTCACTTCACTTTGATTTATTCGCAGAAAACATGGAGTGTCTCATACATTTGAACACGGCTGTATAAGATAAATAATGGGGATAATTTTTCAACAACTTATTACTATCTTAACACACTATGGCTTAAATTACATCATCAACATAAAATAAATAATTCTGGAGGATTATACAGCAAGTAAAGAAACAAGAACAAAATCGTAACACGTAAACTCTCTCCTTCTGTCAAATTAGTCAAATCAACAACTTAGATGGACTTCCGGAGATCCTCAATTAAAAATTAAAATTGCGGTGTTTAGCATAAAATTCCCTTTCGTAGGTTATATAAGTACCGCGAGGAATTTTCTATGAATATTTAACTCACTGAAAGCTGTATCCCCACGTCGGATAGCGTCCGCAATCTAATAGCAACCGCTGCTGCCGTAGTACTGAATATCGCGGTATTTTAAAGTATGTATGCATATATTAAACAAAGTGAGCCACGCTTTGATCTCCACAAAGAATAAAACCATATATCGCGCTGGGGACGCCTGCATATATACATTTTAAACAAAAATATGAAATACCGCTGGGTCTTTATTAAGTTATCACGGAGCCCCGTATCGTTCGTTCTACGCAGTCGTGCGTTCGCTTTTTCCTCCCGAATTTGTTTTCTGCCACTAGCAGGTACTCATCTACATGTAATACATGACCATCATATAACGCTTGTATGATTTTTATAGTAAACATTACTAAATTTATATTCACAGTTATAGGCATTAAAATAGATAAATATATCAATGGCGTAGCTAAGTGCGGACGCCGGGGGTGGTTCACACCGGGTGCCTCCCGTTTGGGGATGACACCCGACTGTGGAAAAAAATAAAAACTTAAAAAAAATGAAGTAGGTAGACACAAAAATCGTTTACACACTGTTTTAACAGTTTTCATTCTTGGGATGACACCGTCGACTACGCCACTGATATATATGTATATATTGCAATACAATCAAACCTCGAAACTTAGTAATAATAATTAATTAAGATTTCTCACTAAATAATTATTTATAATTTAAATTAAACAATATTCACTTCACAGAATAATCACACATTCAAGCGGCGGAAAGCTTTAAATGGCGGATAAGAACTGAGTAGTTGTGAAGAATAGAGCGTATGTTCCATTGATTGCCCCACCATCCGCGAACACCTTAAGGGTTCTCTTGTCGGTGTCGTATCCAGTTACATAAAAACATATACGGCTGAAATAACATGCTCTCAACAATTTCCAGTTGCAAATAATAAAACTGTAAATATTAGACAAATTGCTTTCTTTCACATTCCATGCGAAGTACCTTCAGCTACTAAAATAGCAAACAAATGCATTATAATGTACTTTTTACTTCTGAACTAACGCGCATATTACTTTAATTTAGTATTGATAACAAAATCCCAAATAAAACATACATAACATCTATGGAAAAGTTATGAAAAACAATTCTTATGACCTAAAGTAGCATTACTTTGAGATTTAAAGCATGATATATGTATATAAATCTTTTAAAAATGACCTTCAGGTATAACTAATAAGAATTAAATTTTATCATCTCGGGTGTTTCACAACAGACGTCGTGCAGACCTTTATTTAAGCTGTTCACATTACTAATCTATGTATTGCTGCATATATGGAAGGAACATCCTACCAGCTCTTCGAAGAAAATGGTCGTATGGATACTTATAACACTGATGATTTAGATATTGAGTGGTCGATGTACGCTGAAATAAGCGTACATCGACCACTCACATACTTTAAGAGTAATAGTACCGGAGATAAGTAGTAGTAGTAGTAATTCATTTGTCTAAAGCATATACGTGAATATGTATGAAGTAATGCAAATAAATACATATAAATACAGTAGTTAAAAAATTTAAAAAAAGTTATAGGTAAATAAAATGAAACACACAAAAAAATATAAGCAGTAAAAAGCGATGACATAAGTAAACGCATAAATCTTTCAGTATTAAAATTGATGGACATACATTAATTATTTATGTAAGAAATAATTGCCCAATAATATATATACATATTTTCTATTTTTCAGTTAAACTATTTAATACTTAGATTGTGTTTTATGTACATACTACTAGTTTGTTATGCAACTTACAATTAGGTACCTAAGAAACCACCGACTGTTGGGTCAGCTCTACTATAGAATATTTGGTGAGCAAAGCGCTTCTATTTCTAGTTCCGTAACCTACCATTGCTAGAGTGATTTGAAACGTGTTCGATTGGCTTGCACGTTCTTTTTACGTAAGAAAGTAGTATATACCCAGTATATTATATCAAAACTCCTTAGTATGTATTACGAATTGCAGTGACCCAAACAATAGACCAATAAACAGACGGCACTGTATATGGTGAATAATGGTAATAAGAGTAAAGAATAATATACCTGATGCAATAGGAACTTTAGGCAAGTATTTATCGAATTAGAAGTTTTTTTTTTTTTGAACATTTGAAGAAGAATATCTTGATAATGACTTATCTGTCCAACAGCATTTACGACACAAAAATGGTAATATACATAATAAGGGTTGAGATTTTAGTCCATTCAATTATCGGCCGTACGAAATTTTATTACTCGGCAGAAATTTGAAGATGTTTATTTGGAAGTATGGCTCACATTAAAAAGGCTTAGTAAATTGATATACAAGACGTTTCGGTGGTAGTCTTTGCTACCTTTATCAATTGCCAAAAACATTTTTTTTTTAAATTATAATACATATAGTAATGTATATGTAAATTGCTATACAAAACGTTTCGGCCTTTTTAATGTGAGCCATACTTCCAAATAAACATCTTCAAATTTACATACTGTACGGCTAAATAAATAAACAAACTAGATATTACTCGGAATGTCCCTGCATGCAGCCTCTCCCGGCCCCACCAACCTAGTTGCATCGCCAAATTGGGGAGAAAAAAACTTCCTGAAAGTTGTACAATGTCATCCTTGTTAACTTTATTTTCGATCTTAACTTTATCTACATTTATATTTTTCATAATATGTTATTTCACTTTTCCTATTCTCTTAAATTCCTCTTGTTTGAATTCTCCTTCATTAATAAAGCGACATTACTTTTCTCCTTTGAAACAAGATATTCTTTAAAAAAATATGAAGTAGTATTGTGGCATTTCGGTAACAAAAATTCAGTTTTAATAACAATTTTTTTTTTAATTTAACGTTCCGCGAATGTGCGCATTGGCTTTTTCAAAGAACTATAAAATTAAAATTAAATATTAGTTCCTATCCCTTTAGGTAATATTTTGTAAATTTGTAAAACAAAAGAAGTATTTTATCTTAAAGTAGGTATAGTCTTTATTATGTCATAGCTAAAAAAAAAGGATTTACACAATTTAAACTAAAACAAAACAAATTTCAGATATTTTATAGGCTGTTTGTGGTTTAATTCAAGGAATATCGGCAGCATGTAAATGCCCTTGAGGTAAATATTTGTGCAAGTGTTAACCAAAACATAAGAATATAAAGAGAGAAAGAAGAAAATTAAAGATTATAATTTAAATAATATTAGTCTCAACGGGGGTGGTTAATTATAGCTAAAAAGTTGAGCAATCTTGATCAAACTAGGTTTATTTCATCCTCAATGCGACGTTTCGACAATCACAATTTATTATTATCAAGCTATGATTTATTTATAAAATTAATAATACAATAGAAAACAAACAAAAAATCACAAGCAAATCACCGTACAGTAAATTTAACACGCGACCATGTATATTTATTTATTTTTTAATTTAATAACGAGGCAAGAAAAGTCGCAAAGTTACATGTGGTGTTAATATAAAAAATGAAAATTCAATACACTTAATTTATAGGATAATAGTTAATAATTTAAAGTAAACTTAAAATATGGACAAATGAGGAGTAAAATGTATTGAATGTCAGTTGTCTAGTAACATGGCACATATTGAATACAACGTATAACAAAATGTTGTACATTTGCAAATCGTACAATTATAAAACATTGGGCACACTATAAAAATAATAAAGACATCTTAAGGTATAAGTGTAAACGTATAGCGTATGTGCCTTACCGAGAATTTCATACAGAGTGAATATAAAATTAAAATCCTAAACACTTAGGATAGGAAATAGAAACAATAGTGACGAAAACTACAAGCACTAATTTTATTGATACATGATCCAGCTAGGTACATCTTTCCCAAAGCGCACCATATAGAGCAATTATGAACTAACAGGACAAGTTTTGCTTAATTTAATAAATATCATCTCTTGAATCAACAATTCTAATAATTTTGTTCAATGTCTAAAATGTTCAGCTAAACCAGTGGAGCTTTTATGTGTAGCCAAACTATAGTTCTGTTGTTTCAAACTTTTTCTAAATTTTGTGAACTATGGCCAAAGACCAACATAGGTATTATAACGTCACAACTATTAAAAACTACATTTCTAACCTTTATTTCTGTCTTTAAAGTTACTACAAATGTTTAACTTTGGCAATGTATTAATATTATAATTAATTAACGATTTTTTTTTATCTTTTACAACATTATTCAATCTTCTCGTCAAAATATCTCTATTTATTAATTTAAATCTTTTTATTTATTCAAAATAATGCCGTTCATTCTTAAATACCTACCTTATAATTTAAATTTAATAGCCCATCTATTAGCTTAATTCGGTAAATATTATGCTTTAATCTATTCCTTAAGTTTTCCTTCCTTAATTTAATATCCCACAGGATTTTATTTTTTAAATCCTTAATGATGTTAATTGTTTGAGAAAGGGCTTGATTTGAATTAAAGTTTAACAATCTATCTGAACTAGAGGATTGTGAATATCTTACCATGTGAATGAAAATCATTAAAGATTTTATATAGAATATATTCTTATATTCTAGTATGCAGTTATATTTTATCACATATACATATTTGTGTATGTAGATTACTATATAATAGAAAGGATCTTCACTGAATAATTTCTGAGAACGTTTAGATATCATGGAATATTTAACGTTTGGATAAGCAACCCCAGCTTTGAAGGATATTATTACGGTTTTAAAGAGATTTCGAGTATTATACCCTCCGTGCTGTTACAAACATATAAGTTATTTTTGCCATTCTCTTATTTAAACCATCTTCTCCATAAAATACTTTACAGCTTCTTTTATTTTTTTAAATTATTGTTATAATTATGTAGTATAAAAAAGGATAGCACTTATAATGCATTATTATTGAAACAAGATTATAAAATAGCACCGAAACTGTTACGTAAATTGCCTGAGAAAACTCGTTTATCCTGAAGCTCTTGATGATCGTTTTATTGTCCTTATTTGTGAATGACTCGCTTCATTCATTCCCAGTATTCGATACCTGGGGTATCGATTTCACAAAGATATCGGTTATCTCTGGGAGTAGACCGCGGGCTATACGTCCACGCACTTGTGCTTTTTCGCTTTTTCTTGACCGACAGTGGGAAATTATTTGTATCGCAGTCTACGTCACCATTATTGGACGTCAATTATGATTTATTTATTCAAAAATGTACAAGTAAATTGACTATTACCAACTTATATTCAAATTCGAATGGTTCTGCTGGTTAAAAATTTTCTTATTATGATTTGACAATGTTGCGTTAATAAGAAAGTCATCTTTGCTATAAGTCACTTCATAATTAAAATATTTTTTCGTAGAATCTTATTGCTATATCTTCGATATTTAAAATATTCATCTAGTAGGCATTGTATCGCTATATGACTGATAGAAATGACGTTTGTCGTTATTACCATTTTCATTTTCTTGAATTTACAACGGAAACTAGTCAATACCTGGAAACACGGAGGTCGCTCGATTGTATGTACCAATGTTCCGGCGCAATTCGATCCGTGTCGCATTAACCTGTTGTGATCGATTTTTTCCTCACCCCGAAGTTCCGAGACCTTTTCAGCGTTACCCGAACGCGGTGTTACAACACGCATTAAATCGTATTTAATGATAGAAGTGATTCGGACAATCCGGCGAAGGAAAGGGGAGCTAAAAATGACGCTGCGACAATGTATCAGGTTCCCGGAAAGAAAAAGTATCTACGAATCGACAATGAACATATTTTTTTATTCTTTTTCGAACGCATTGGGTGATTTTCGAACAACAGTTCCTGTCAATATATTGTTAACTTGTTAGAGCAGTTCAGAATCACTTCGCGGAATTAAATTTCGACAACCTTATAGCTAAGTTCGGTTTAGAGTTTTGGATAGACAACAGCAAGGTTGTTCTCAGAACAGATACAGCAGCCTAATTGGGCAATAAGTTCAAATAAGCCAAACGTGAATTAACTTGTTATAAATAGTTAAATTCTTATTTACCTACCTTATTTTTATAACTTACAACAGTATTAACAAACAAACCGAGACGACGGTTGTAGGCTATTACTTACTATTACTAATGTTATCATAACAAAATATTTGTATATAACATCTGTTACATCGAGGTTCTGTCTTCTGCGGTACCTTTACTACAATAAGTCAATATTGCTTTCACAATAACGCATACGTAGGCATAATATTTTTCTAATCAGCTAATGCGTTCCTCTAGGGTATTATTTGTTAAAGGAACTACTCTGTATGCTTTTTACTGCTTCTGTTAGTAAGTGCTTTTATTAAAAATAATTAGTTTTAGCACAGCGCAGGAATATTTTGCTGCGGTTCAAGAATCAGAAAATATTAAATTATACTTTGGACTTTATTCCACTGAGACGTGTGCTAGAAAATTTTGAATCAAAAACATCAATCACAAATCAATAAAAAATTCCAATGAGTCAGGGGATGCTGAAAGCACTAGAAACGTATAAGGTCAAAGCTCTGGGTTGTAATCTGAGTAACTGTATAATCACTCATTCAGGAATATGAGGAAGCAGACACTCTTGCGAAAAGGTGCTACGCGTCAATTTTATGGACAAGAGTCTGCTTGAAACTGACGGTAGGTAAATTGTAAATCAATTTCTGGGTAAATCGCACAATGCTGACAATGGAACAATTGTCCTGGTTTTCACTCAATCAGGTTAAAACCAAGGTGTGTCGGATAAACTTATCTTTTGGGGAGAAACTGTTACTCAGTTGAGGAATTTTTTTATGTGACACTGTTTTATATGTATATATTCTGACTATGTTGATGCTGTGCAGCTTCTAACAATAAAATACTATTTACTTACTTACTAATACTGTTGCATGTGTCGTGCAAAACACCTATTCCGACGTGCCAATGTCTATTTTTCTTTCTATAAGACTCGAAGAGCATTTCACTATAAAATTGAAGAATTCGTGCATTCAAAATATAGTAGTCGTAAAATGCAAGTATTGTGCTGGAATTTTAAAATTGTCAAAAATGATTACGACTCTCAAGAAAGTGTTTTGATCTTAAAAAATAATTAGTATATATAGTTAGTAATCATTAGTATGAGTACTTGTCTCCATAAAAAATCCTGGACAGTTAAGGCATGGGCAAATTGATTTAAAACAATATCATTATTTGTGTCTCAAAATAATAGAATAAAAATCTTAGCAAGAGTTAGAATGTTATAAATATTAGCGTGGTATCCAAAACAGCAAGTTGTTTATAAAAAACAAAAAACAATAACATTACTAACAATAAAGCGTGATCCAAATGATAGACGGTTCTACATATAAATGCTACAAAGCACATGAAATTCATTAATTTCAATCTTTAACGATCAGCTGAATATATTTCATTATATATTCAAAGCAAGATATACCCCTCGTAAGTATATGCAAAAAAGTGTATTAACAATGTATATTTCAGTATCGTATTATATCCAAAGCAAATGTACTTTCAGTAATTTGCCGGCAGGGATGAAAAAACCTCAAAATGATGACTATAAATCTACTTGAGAAATGATACTAATTTATTTAGCAATTCCAGTGAAAAACTCCCCACCTCTAGGCCCTCGAAATCCGAATTAAGAAGTTCTATTTTATGTATACCCCGCATCTCAACGGTAACGGATTTACAACGCGGAAGTTATTCAGTCGTTTTTTTTCCTTACTTTTCGCTTACTTCCTAATCAATACTACAAACGAAGCATCAACAGAAAAAAGGGATGCACAGTCGCGAACAAGAAATAACGTTAGAATAATAGAATGAATACGGTTGTTAGTGTGTATCAATGTATAGGTATTTGCTCCGCAGTTACGTTAGATAAAGATATCAGTTGAGGTTTGACTTGCACTTATTGTTAGTGCATCAAGGGTGATTATCGCGCCATCTGCATAGTTTAATTTGAAAGTGTGAATCGTCATTCGTGCGTGCTTTGGGGGTTGCATTGGGATAACAAGTAAATCTATGCAGGTTTTCTTATTAGCTACTAAGAATGAATGGTACCACTTCCCGTATGAAACAAATATTGGAAAACATTTAGTAAGGAGAGAAGTGTTTGTGAAACTAAAACAATATTATACAACACTTAGAAGAGAGTTATGATGTTGATATTTAGATTCTTTTTTAATTTAGACATAAGGCACTTGTACTATTTTCCTTAAGTTTAGAAGATATTAACATGCAAGACCATAGTAACTTAGGTCCACCAAATTTATCAATTTTCAAAAAAAAAAGCTGACGACCAAATTAAAATTTTTTTATACGGTATTATTTTAAACCATAACTAGGAGGATTTCAAGTAAAATGAAATCTTTACTTGCTTCAAGTTAGTACAAAGTACTTTTACGAACAATTTACATACGTAGCAAAAATCTATATCAATATAGAGGTACAATTCTAGTGTGATCATTTTCAATTCATTGAAAAAAAAATTAATTACTAATCATATACACAAAACTATGAAAGCTATATTTTCACAAAGTATGGATGCAAATACTTCATAATAAGGAGATTTAAACTAATTCTAAATGGATTAAAGCAAGTTTTTTTCTTTGGCATTTCAAGCCCAAGAACCCCAGTGAGAATAATTAAATGTGCCGAAAACTATTTATTAAAGGATCAGTATGAAACGACTATAAGGCAAAAGACGGGGACATACATTTCACATCCCGCGGCATATCGGGATGACTGACATTTGCGACACAAAACAAGAAAACGGCCATAGGACAATAGGTTCCCCACACAGGACGGGAGTCGTTTCACACGCAATATCAAATTTGGATTATCATTTTAACTATTGCTTTAACGATTAATTCGTAAATTACTTTATTGTTTGAGCACACTAATGTGATTACACTTGTAGGTAGTTGTACCCCTTCATTGAGGAGTTCTTGGGTGAGTAACATCAAAGTTCTATCATGTAATGGGCAGTTAAACAGTATATGGTTCAAATCGGCTTTCTCATAACTGCACTGGCACTTCGGTGACCCAGTGATGTGGAGTTTATACAACTGAGATGGTTGTTGACCATGTCCGAACTTTTTTCTCCCAATAGTAAATCTATTCACTCACTATAAATTGATAGATGTATAAGCATGAACGATATAATAATGACTGTTTAACAAGGTTGATAGTGCATTTATTACAAAGAGTTAAGTCTCATTAAAAGCAATGCCTGTATGGCCCTTCAGCCAGTAGAAGTATGTCATAATATTTTCACGTTCCAAATCTATAACTACATTAACGACATCAAGTACTAGATGATGTATTTTGTTAAGTTTTACTGCCATAAAATAATTTTGGAATCATGTTTTTTGAGTGTACTAACTGCTATAACGTTATTTAGATTTCTTATAGGAAAAGTATTTTTACGTTTCCTTTGATTGCTGTTAACAATCAGTGGTAATCGAAGTGGTGTCGTGTGGAGTTTTTCAGCGTGAAAAATCATAATTATCTGCTACGGGCAGAGATCTACTATAACTTTTGTACACTTTGAATTAATTTCATTTACGTTTTCATATTGTCGGAATGTTTGTGTAATTAATGAATAAATATTAATCTTAAAGTATTCGACAAATTGTCATTGTATGGTAAAATAGACTCGGTAAACTAATTTTGTAATACAAATATCCGTTAAATCTGATAATGTATCTCCCATCAGTAGGGGGTTTAAATTTATCATTTAATAATTCAAAATTTAAAAAGCATGACATTATAAAAAATGTTTACCCATTATTAATATAAATGCTGCAAATCGTAGCGTGCAATATGTTCAGTAGCGATTTGTATCAGAAATTATTTTATGGAGTAGGTTTTATATACCTATTCCAAAAAATGAATATTTACCTACCTGTTTGTCTATCTTATTCTTTAAATTTCGTTCACATCATTTACTTAATAGTATTTTCTTCAATTTTATGTGTAAGATACGAAAATATTTATTTTATACAGGTAAAATAGGATATCAAGATATCTAATAAAATATTAGGATTGTTATATGAAAAAAATAATAACTTTATCACACACACATGAAACTGTAAAAACTATAAAACTAGTAAATTGAATATAAAGATCCTACAAGTAAAAATGTAAAACCAAAAGTAAAAAATGACCTGATTCTGGAATTCTAATTGAAAAAAATCAAAAGGCAAGTAGCCTTTTTATCGAATTTAGGTACTTCTTTCATTCAGAATGCACTGTATAAAGCATGGAGTAATATCATATATTGTGATGGAAAGTATACTATATTGCCGTTGTTTGTGATAGTAATCACCACAATTTGTTTTTATTAATTTTTAAATACATAGCAGGACATCCACCTAACTTCATTTGTATAAATAAACATAAAAACATATTGATTAAGTTTGTATAAATAAAGCCTGTTATATAAGAAATAAAATAAAGTGTCTTTAACGCTAGAGTAGCATTTTAACAACATTTTTATAAATTTTCCTTGAAGATGTTAATAGTAATATATGAAAATACTGAAAAAAAAAACAAAACTGAAATACTATGGACAAACCATAGCAGTACTGTTTATTCAATCTTGATTCTACATTTATATGTTCCACCCTGCGGCACATTTCAGTCATAATTTACTAGCTGCCCTTTAGCTCCAAAATGTCACACCGCCATCGCACTTTTATATCACATTCAAGCATAAAAATTCTGCCGTTGAATGCATAAATTTTCTAATTTAAACTTGGACGCTTAATATATATACATATATGTTAGTTGATAACTGGATCAGTAAATTTATTTATGCCTATAAAGTTTCAGCATTTTAAATAAAATATTTATTTACTATCTACCAAATCTAATAAATTGTCTAATTCAATCGTCTTTCGTTTTTTTTTTCTAGTTCAATAGAATATTTTACTATACCTATAGGAACATAAATTTCATTAGGAGATGTTTAATATCTGTTCATATCAATTTCACTTCATTATCAATCTAAAAATAGCTGTAAATTATATTTAGGAAGTGTTTTATCATCGCCAAGATGGATTGGGCTCAAACAATATGTAAACTATGTTAAAACAAAAAATTGTGTTTAACAAGTATATGTAATATGTAAATATTTTATAGAAATGTTCCTTAAAGATAGTAACTTAATCTTTACCCTAATACATTTGTTAAATTATATTATCTATATGTAGCTGATGTACGGACATTATTTCGAACAAAATAACGAGCATGAAAAACGGTAAAAACTCTTTCTATTTATAACAGATAGAAAAAGAAACAAGAGCTAGTTGCTGTCAATCGGTTTGTAAAACATTTTATTTGTTATTATTTCAAGTAGCGGTTGATTTTTAAACAAGAGACCGCAGTGAATCTAAAAAGTGTATTCAAACTTGGCAATTTTCAATTGTAATATTAAATATGAAACAGTCTGACCTTCCACTGAGAGATTCTCCTTGTCATTATCCGAAAATTTGGAGTTGCCGTTTATGTCAATAATCGTATCCTCATGTCTTCTTTTCTTCTGTACAGTATATTCTTCGAAATCATTACTTAACACTGTTTTTGCAAACAACAACTTAAGATTCAATGATTTTCGTCTTGGTTTCATACTTATTTGAAGACACTTTTTAAGGCGAGAATATTTATTTTTCTGTCGCAAGCAGTCAAAGTTGCTCTAACGTGGGTATGTGGGAATCGGTGCTTGCACTAGAATTATATAAAAAATTCTACGACTTCTTATCACAACTTGGAGAAAGAAAAAACGCGTTCAGGTAAATATGTTGTATATGTTGAAATAACAAGGAATAAAATGTAATTATTTACGGTCGATTTGAGGCATTAATATTATAGCCGTCTAATAAGCACTTAATACTACAATATTGAGAGGTATTAAACACTGAATCAATTATTATTAGTGAAGGCTTATATAGAAGTCCACGATGTAGGTTAAGAAGTGTTACAATAAGCAAATAACACAGATACACAGGATGCCGCAAATGAGGTACATGCACACATTTTATAACCTAGGGTATTTAAACTGTTGCACGAGCAAAACATATAAATGAAATAAACCAGATGCATTTTTATGGTAACCTTGGTTTTAATAATTAACCACTTAATAATTGTAATGTGCTACTCATAAATTTTGCATCAGAAATTGATGTTATGTGAATACCAAAAGGAAATACAAGGTTTATCTATGCTTTAAGATTATAAACGTAATGCTACAAAAGATAAATTTCTGGAATAGATAATAATCTAGTAATTTAATATGAATTTGACTTTAATTGTTGATTTCACTGCGAGTTGAGTGTAAAAGAAAATGTACAGTGAAGAGCTTTTTAAACGAGACCCCTGTAAGCAAACGTTGACCTTATGCACATTATGTAGGCGTAAAGCAGATGTGTGTTGTTGGAAAAGTACTTAAATGGGCCGCTATACTTTTGCAGGTATTCGGTCGTCCATGTTATAGTTAGATACCCTTTAGTTACTGCTGCATTATAATTTATAACACTAAAATTCTTATTATAATTAGAAATAAGCATTTTCTTTGAAATTTACATTAATACAACTCAATCGTTCCAATATCATGTATGTTTATGTAATTTCTCAATGAATGATGTATAATATAAAAGCGTTGTAGTGCATTGAGTAAATATCGATTATTTTCTAATGTACAGAATAAATTAAAACTAACAAACAGATGTAAGTATATGAAATTTGAAGGCGTCTTGGTAGCTGATAATTTTATTTTAAAACTCTATCGTATCTACATTAAAACTCGTTAAAACTATTCTACATTTCTTATTCATTCTATATTTGAAAATTAGCAATGAAGTAAATTTTATATACTACACAGCAAATCTATTAGTAATAGGAACTTATTTTTTATATAGGTATCGATATTTAACAATAAATGAAGAGAAAACAAAGTACATGGTCCTCACAAGAAAAAAATATAAGCCCACCTTTACCGTCAAAGTGAATGAACAAAAAATACAAAAAATTGAGCAAACTAAATATCTAGGAACAACAATACAATCCAATTTAAAATGGAATGCACACATAAATAATTTAATTAAGCAGAATGCAACAGCTATAGCAGGACTAAACTAAATACGAAAAGCAATCTCAGAACACATGAAAAAACATTGTTTATTTACATCACATATGAATTACATGATAAACGTATGGAGCGATACAACTAAGAGAAACGTAGACAGATTACAGAGAAAGCAAAACGGAATATTAAAACTAATACACCCTATGGATAAAAGAACACCGACAACAGAAATATAGAAAATAACAAAAGAACTAAATATAAAGGAAATAATTAAACAACAAAACTTATTACGCATACATAAAATAGAGAACCAATTAATGAAAACTAATCGCAAACTGACGATTAATACAGAAATACACACACATGAGACCAGAAGACACTCTCACCTACGAATTGAAAAGACCATTTGCAACAGATACAAAACAATACCGTAAATTACAGGCAATAGAGATGAGGTTTCTACGTGGAATTAAGGGAATCACCAGGAGGGACCGAATAAGGAACGAGGTGGTGAGAGAGGAGCTGGGGGTGGAACCAATTCTAAAAACTGTGGAGAGACAACAGCTGAGATGGTTCGGGCATATAGCACGAATGGAGGATGGAAGACCAACGAAAAGAATATGGCAAACACGGACAAAACAAAAAAGAAGAAGAGGTAGACCGAGGAGAAAGTGGGACGATGTAGTGTGGGAGTATTTGAGAGTAAGGGGATTGACCTGGGACGAAGGACTAAATTTGGCCAAGAACAGAAAGAAATGGACTAAACTAGTTTATGGTAATTTATAGCTACTATAAGGCACTGAGACCTAATTAAATATGAGTTTATACATTACACCTTACACCTAACGGTAAATAAGGTTTTTTGATTATATATATATATACAAAACAATACCAACTACAGAATCCATAACATAATACAATAAGTTACCACAAGAAATAAAAACATTAAACCACTCAAGATACAAGAAAGCCATAAAACAATAATCCAACAGCAACATACATAAAAAATAAGCGGTAGAATCACCAAGAACGCCCTCGATACCAGTAGCTCGGGACGAGACAGGGGTCTCATCATCTCGTGACGAAGATAGGGGGCGAAGAAATGCAGCACGCCGATGCGGCATACTATGTATATTTATGTGTGGTCCAAATTTACAAATTTCAAATGGAATTCATTTCAAAATACCGTATTTATAGAGATCCTATTCGTAGATCAAACGTATAGATAAAAAATAAATCTGAAATACAATATTTCCCACAGCAAGTGCAGAGACCAACGAGACTATCGTTTATTCACAAGATATACATTTGTAGTTCACCAAATTTTTATTCGGTATACATAAGTTTACGGCGATCTTCTTCCGTATTTCTACCAATAACTATAAAATTCTATAACCGTGTCGATTTATCTGCACTCAAGTGTACCTGGAAAATCATGTGTTACTGTATACCTTAAGTTAAAATTAGTATTGAAATGTACTAATATAGATTGCGTATTATTTACTTTTAATTTTGCTAAACATATATTTATATTTAGTTAATAATCCAAATATTTTAATTGGTATTTTTATCGTTTTGTCGTTGACACTAAATATTTGAAATATTCCTACACAAACAAAAACAAAGAAAACAGTAGTTGAATAAATGCGAAGGAAGCCCATATTTCCTCTAAAAATACACTCATATTCCGCAGTGGTGGAGAACAAGGCATTATGTAGTTTGTCACTGTAGGAATATATGTACCTCTTTACGCACATGTGAACATATATACTTTTTGTCGTCATAAATCTATCTGACAAGATATTTAACACCAATAACGCGACAGTTTATATTCCCTGTTCAAAAAGTATAAGAATCTCACACCCACGTTCCTAGGAATTAGTTCAGGGTATAGCAAAAATTGTAAACATGTTAGCGAAGAAGTTAATGCATATTTGTCTAGATTGAATGAAATTATTTGTTAATTTTCCTTGTTTACTATTTCCGACATATTGCAACAATCAAATTAGTTCTTATTTTTATTTACGACAATAAAGAAAATAAGATATACTTTTTTGTTCGTTGAACCATTGAACAGATAAGTAAATGAAGCGGTTAGTCAGACAAGGTTCTTGAGTAAATTAGATTTATAAAAAAATCAGGAGATATTTTTTGCGGAGAAGTATTTGTATTTGGGAGTATTATCTATTAAAATAGAAAGAATAAAAGCACAGTAGGATAAGTAATAGTAATAGGTAAGTATGAATATAGCTGCCTTATTTATATGGTGGGTAACTTTTTTCAGAAAATGTTATTTAATTCCTAATCCATTTGCGCTTTAGTGATTACCTTTTGCAACATATTAGATAAACTTCTGAAGAACTTAAGCAACTATACCTATAAGCGAATAGGTCATCTTTAATGATGTGCCTTTATATTGCAGGTATTAATACTAAGGTATGGTTTATTGCGTTCTATCTAATGGAAAAAATACACAATAATATCTCGCTAACCTATCTTATTCATTTAGTATGTAATTGGCGATACATATTTGCAGTTATTTAAGGAATAATATTGTATGTTTTCAAAAATGTTTAAGGTTGAAACATTAATAATAATCCAACTTTGTTATTATTAATTTTTCCACTTGAATCAAATTAGCAAAAACTCAGGGGTTTTGATGTTGATTAAGATACAGTTAGGAAGAAAAAAAGGCAACTTAGATATTTAATCCTGTTTTAAGTTGAATATCCGCATATTTTTCAATATTCTGCAAGAGAGTGTAATTTTTTATCTAAACGTTTTAACGTGCTATATTCTTCAAAGGAATAATCAAAAAATGGCGTGAGATTTTAATTTAAGAAAGAGAGTCATTAAAATTCCGTCATATCACAAAATAAATATATCCATGTCTTTTTAGTAATCTTAATTTGTTTTTCTCGTGTGGTAGGTTTTAAACGGCCTTGATTATAGCTTTCAAATATGTTGCAAATATGCGTATTCTGTATATACCAAACATTCGATGTTATATAGCGATTGATAAAGTCATTAATTTCCCCAAAGCCCAAAATTTTGAATTACTTTACAGAATATTTTGGTTTATGATATGGATAATGATAATTTAAAAAATAAGACGAAGAGTAATTGCGATCAAAATATAAAAATTACGTGTACCAGTTCGTAATAACAATCTTAGTGTAATGTAAGCAGCATAAGGATTGAATAGGTTTCGATTTTGTAAATACACTTTTCTTGTTTGGATCACTTTGACTGTTCAAAGGTATAAGAATACGATTAGTAAATCTAATCATAGGGTTGGTTAAACTACCACAGATATTTTTTTGCTGATGGTGTGGACAACAAGATTTTTGAACCAACTTAGATATTTTGTCATTCAATTTCAATTCGTAGAAAATAAAAATTCGTATAAAATCCAGTGCTGTAATATATTTCAGCAATATTACAATCGTGAGGAATAATAAGTAGTTAGGAAAATAAATCAAGATTAGAGAAAGAAAACCACATTTCTACAACAAAAATACTATACATTAATTTGGTATATTATATTGTTTGGTTTGATTTGGGATCAAGTCTGATGTGATTTTTGTGCAAGTAAAATGCATTTCCACTAAATTAAAGTATTTCCCGACTTTTTTCGTTATTTGGTTTAAAGTGATAGTACATTAAAATTTTTCTAAAAGATTCTATACAGTTTCTAAAGTTATTGAAGTATGTCCCGGCTGTTCAATCTAGAAATAGGTAGGTATATACTAGATTTTAGTAATTTTAGAAACGCTTAATTCAATTGTTTTTTTGTCTTAAGTTAGTTGCAATTTTGTTAGTATTAAGTACACTGAATCTTTCAAAATTTACCAGAAGCTATAGCATTATTAATAACAATTTTAACAATAGTCCACCGACATTTTTAAGCCAAAAGGAGCACAGCGACAACTGGAAGCAATTTATAGCAATATTTTATAGAGTAAAATTATGTTAATCTCTTATAAGGTATCTTAGCCATTCAAGAAACTTTATAATGTGTGTAAAATTGTAGGGTGGTAAAACACAAAATGCGATCCTAAATTATTCTTAAAATATATCCTTAAGAAGTTAAATTTTCGTTATAATGTACCAATTGGAAAATATAGCCAGTAAATTCAAAGGAAGCAAGATATTTTATGAAATATGAGAGATTCTGGAAGCGAGTGCGTGTGGTCTCCACGGTCTCTGGTTCAACTCCCGAACGTGCCAAGACGCAACGGCGTGTGACCCATATTTGAACCCCGCCGCACAAATTTAACACCACCGCCTTTGATTCGAACTGCGTTTTACTGATTCATTGCGCTTTATTAGTTGTCTAGTTGTTCTACAGCATTTATGGGTCTTGTTATATCCGACTGTCAAACCGTATATCATCCTAGCCTCCAGACTACAGGTCTACTGTCCGGTTTTGAAATGTTAGGTGCGTTGACTATCCTTTACGATGGTGAAATGACCATTGTACGTTCGCACGAATTTAATGTAATGGTAAACACGATATACAATAACCATTACATGTGGCTGCGCAACGTAATTTATGCATTCATATCAGAAGTCTAACCTACGATATGTCTGCGAGGAATGTAGTTCACGAGAGTGTCACAGCGGTTTATGCGGACACAACATTAAATAGTTTTTAGCGATAGGAGAGCTAAAGTTAAGACCTCTTCTTGTAAACAGAATAAATTTCAACTTAAGTATGCATATACGATAATATACGAAGCGATATTCCCTAAGAAAGAGTAGCAACTTTTACTTAGGAGGATAATTTATTGGTGAAAATAACTAACTGTAAAATTTCCAATTTTTAGCAAATGGTGCATTTCCGTTTTATCGTGAAAATTGCCAATCCACTTACATGAATAGCGCCAATATGGCTTTAATTTCATGTAATTACCTTTAATACGGAATGTTACAAAGGAAAGGTAGTAATTTAATGTGAGATTAATTAATTATCTACAGTTCTAGCGTACCTAGTTATTAAGTAAAAAATTGATGTGGGTGGATTATCATAATTACAGATGTTGTACGAAATATATCTAAACCCTTCTATATAGTGGCGGCGAGCATATCCTGCATTGTTATTATTTCAAATGCAGCTTTGATCGCCACTTATGTTAAAGAATGTTATACAATGGTAATAACAATAATACAATTTATTTGCAATAAGGCAATTATAGAATCATAAGGAATC
Source organism: Cetonia aurata (assembly GCA_949128085.1). NCBI lineage: Eukaryota > Metazoa > Arthropoda > Insecta > Coleoptera > Scarabaeidae > Cetonia > Cetonia aurata. The sequence goes on from OX421882.1 coordinate 33,939,703, forward strand.
ATAGGGAGTAAATCATATATCCTCAGTGTATTTGTTTAAAAAGTGATTAAAATAAAACAGTAAATGTCTTATGTTAAAATAATAATAAATATGGAACCCCTTGTAACGTACACGTCTCTTCAACGGACACCTCATTTATTTATGGGAAACCAATGTATTTATACCCCGTTTTCAAATAGTACCCCTCTGCCTGACAGAGCTTAGTTATCCTCACTAACATATATAGACTTGATTGGACACCAACAAAGCTTTGAAAATGAAGAAAGACTTCTTTAATGATTCTTTTTTTTATTACTGCACGTATATTTAAATATTTTTAAAGGAATCTTTTAATATCCTATTTATTTGATATTGGTGAACCCGGGAGAAGTGTAACCGCGAACATTCCTCCCAAAAATAAGGCTCTATACCTTCGTATCTTCATCTTCGCGATTCTTTTTTTTAGTCTAGCTGATTTTTACATTTCTCTGAGTGAATGAATACCAAGTACAAATACAAAGTAACCTGTTTAAGATTAATTTTAAGTATTCTATTGTTTTTACAGATACGTACAATGCATATCAGATCCAATGTCTGTCCGTTGCTACTATGAATCTATACTTCCTACCACTTGCTCTAAGTCGTGCGCTTCGTCTATTTTCGGATTCACAAGTAGCAGATGTGATTTATGTCATATACACTCCGCCAAAAAAGTATCGCATAAACTAAAAAAGGGCATTTATGAACCAAGATATTTTTATACGTTCACAAAAAGTTTGCCTCGTGTATGTGAACTATAAAAACACTAACAAAATAATGGAACTTAGCGTTTTTACTTGTTTTTTTTTTTCTAAAAGAACACATTTAGAAAAATGCATATGTGTAAGGTTTGTTCAGTTGTTTATTGAAAGTCTTCCTATACGGACAAATTTTAAAGTGCGAAGTCAGAGTTCTGTACCCACGCTTTTAAAACTAAAATGAGCAATTTAACTTCAGAACAAGTGGCTGCTATAGTTGCTTTAATCGAAGATGGACGATCTCAAGCATACGTTGCTAATTTGATAAACATCAATCAGTCAAGTGTTTCTAGAGCCGTAGCCAGATATAGGGAAACAGGCATTTACAGTAGAAGACCTGTACCAGGTCGTCCAAGATGTTCTACTCGCCAAGATGACCGCTATTTACTACTACAAGCATTACGTCGAAGACATGTAACTGCGAGACAATTGCAGAACGACTTGGCTAGAGTCAGAAATACTCGTGTGAGTACTCAAACTATTCGGAATAGGTTACGACAGAGTGGATTAAGAGCTAGAGTAGCTGTAACAGCCCCTCGTCTCACTAGGAACCACCGAGTGGCTCGCTTAAGGTTTGCCAGAGAACATGTAAATTGGAACATTAATGACTGGGCCAATATACTCTTCACAGATGAGTCAAGATTTGGTCTTTACACCTCAGATAGGCGTATCTCAGTGTACAGACGAGACGGTGAGCGCTATTCGCAGTGTAATATCAGACCTAGACCTAATTTCGCTGGTGGCTCTATTATGGTTTGGGGAGGCATCTGTTTAACAGGTCGTACAGAGTTAGTACCAGTAGACAGAGGTACACTGACTGCCCACAGGTATATAACGGACATTTTAGAAGAACATGTAGTACCATATGCGCCAATTATAGGAAACGAATTCATGTTAATGCACGATAATGCACGACCGCATGTTGCAATAATCGTCCAGGAATACCTTAACGATGTTGGTATTCCAGTTTTAGATTGGCCTGCGGTAAGTCCGGACATGAACCCTATCGAGCACGTGTGGGACCTCCTTCACAGACGGATACGAACCCAAAATGTTGCCCCAGCGGACCTGCATGAACTAGCAAATGCTCTCCGTGACGAGTGGGAGAATTTGGATCAGGCTTATATACGGAGGTTAATCGAATCTCTGCCAAACCGTATGCGAGCGGTCATAAGAGCCAGAGGTGGCAATACTCAGTATTAAAAGCTACTGTTATGACATTTTTCTTTCCAAAATTATAATTTCTTGTTTTAATAAAAATCTCAAGGATGAGTTCTTGTTGTTATTTGGCCTGTATTTTATTTAAACAATCATAGAAATTATATCTTAGAGCGCATTAAAGTATATTTACAACTTTATGCTACAAACAAAGATTATGCGATACTTTTTTGGCGGAGTGTATTTACTCTTGTTTTAATTTACGATTCATACATATATGAATATGCCTTATAAAATTCATGTTATGTTTTTATTACATATTATATCCAGTTACGGATATTACAACTACATAATTGCCCGATATGGTTTTGCTTAATCTTTCAGATCTTGTTCGTTACATCTCACATGCAAAAAAGAAAGATGATACACAGAATGCCACAGTTTAGCGATAAGCCTAGCGATGTTTTATTTAGAACTAAAATTTAATTATAATTATATTTTAATTTGCTTATGGAGTATAAATTATTTATTGTCTGTTTTATGTTTACCTACTTATTTGTTTATTTTACACCAGATATACATTAAACAAGATACCGAGATAATTATGTATAATGAATAATTCTGATAAAACAATATTTTGTTTTGAACTCAGAATGCATTTTTCTGTGTGTAATACTCCAGGTTATTTTGTGTCATTGCTGGGTTGATTGTGTCGTATATTCCAGTCAAGCATGTTCATCTGAATCTCCACACAATTGTCTAATACTTTGCAGATGTAGTCGACATCCAGAACTCCTGGGGTTACTACCTACCTCTTCTGTAACCATCTTATTTGTTTGATAGAAAACTGCTTTTCCTGAAGGTATTGTTATAATTTGGTCGCTGTTTTGGAGAGAGCTGAGTATTTACCTGACGTTAGTCTACCATTAGGAATCAGATACATATGGTTATATAGGTATATTGTTTAAATTTTGATATTTTGATGATGATATTTTAATCAGGTGGATTATTTTTTGTGTACCGTTATTGTATTGTTTTGTGATCCATTTTTAGTTTTTCTTTCTCTCCTTAATGGCTTTGTGCAACACAAGGTGTTTGAAATGAACAACATTTGAAGGGTAAATATTCATACTATATATATATCCAAAGTTGTTACTGAAACACTTTATGCTATGTTAAAGGTTAACACATTTTTTAGCTAAAACAACAACATTACATTACGCACATTACTAATTTTCTGAATACTTTTACTAAATTGACAAAGGTGTTGTGCACATATATTGATAAGATTCCACTTAACAAATCTTATTTACGGTGCAGTTTGTTAAATCAACCATTTTTGTATGTTACTTCAACATGAATGCGCCAACATAAATACATAACAACGAATTTTTTTTTTTTTTCGAGTGTTTACTGAAATCCATATCAAGAGAACTACCTTGTGAATGTATAATTGAACACAATTACCACGTTGACACCCTGTATATACATATTAATTATGACAATATACCCGAATGAAAATTAACAATTCACAACTTCTTTTATATACGATATACATACGTATAGGTACTGATTGTTCTAAACAAGAAAGTTCCCAACTTTCGTGTTTGTTCCATTTACAAAACAAATTATCCCAGTCAAAATCACCAACATCAACTAGCGCATTAACTTTAATTTCCATAAGGAATAGCGACTAAATACCCTCTTATAAGCTGCTACATATAGGGTGGGAACACAGGCGGAGGAAGAATGCGGGAAGCTCGTGAAAAGATTGATACTGTAATCTGCTTAGTAAAAATTGCCTGCCCCAAAGTATGTACATATTATCATACTATTACGACACGTCAACGAATGATATATCGTAGAAGTTCCAAGCAGCCGACCAGAAAAGTATTCATTTTATAACCAAATTTGGAAACATCCTACTATTATATTCCAATGTAAATTCTAATTAAATCAGCATTATTAATTACAATTTTTTGTTAGCGTTCAGCAATAGCACTTCAACTGAGTGTTTGTTACATCTAAGCAAAACGGAATTTTCCGATGCAAAATTGCACTATATAAATAATTAATTCAAAGTGACGAAATTTTTATACTATATTTGCTTAAAATGGTGCAGGTTTTTTGCGATAATTCTATTTTGATATTAAAGTTACTTTAAAATTGATTTAGGTTAGAATACATATCAAGGTTTTGCAAATTTACTTCGATAGGTTTCAAATACATGTACCAATTTTTTTAATAGATATAGTAATTAATCGTAAATGAACAAACTTTTACTTTTGAACAATGTGGCATTTATTCTTTGATAAAATTTTTTAAGGATAAATCACAAATAATTCGCAAATAGATTTCACAGTAAAAAAATTAGAGGTCACTAATTTGCACAAGATCGATATGTTCATTTTTGGAAGCGGACCATTATATTTCAATAAGGTCGCCTACAAACACTGGCTTGAATTAACTTTCACACTCTATTTCTATGCTTTGGTTTTGTTTTTTCTTAATTTGCATTGGTTTGTTCCTGGTGTAATAATATACATTTATATAATAGTATTTTATTCACACTAATTTCAATTTATATATTTAGTGATTAAACATTCACTAAATTTGCGATCTTGTTTTAGCTACGGAAATGTTTTATATTATATACACAATTCACTCTATTATACCTACTAGTTAATTAAGTAATAAGCATCAATTACTACCATCGCTCTCTTACCTATGGTAGCGCTTTAATAGCACGTAAGAAACCGACGATCATGTTGAAATGTCAACTGGTCGAGTGTAGAAGCGAATTCTAAGTTACTGGCGGTCTCTTTCGGCCTTGGTTGGAACTACGGAGCGTGAAATATGAATCGCATCTCCGACTTGTCTACTGACTGAAATAAATCGCCTGCATACTTCACATATCAGCCGATCCGTTCTTGTCATCGGCGAAAATGCAGTTGAAAAACTATATTACATATTTACAAGAGGACACTAATGATGACTGGTTTGTAGCGTACATCGGTGTAATGGCATTCGCATAACATATACGCAACGTACAAATATTTCAGATCATAAATTGCAATTATCTAGGTATTGGTTTAGCGGATACGAATTTCGTAAACATGTATAAATTCACATTTGCAGCGGAAATTGTGAACTATTGGGCCTCTTATATTATTCTTTATGTAAAAAGTTAAAAGTGTTAGTGACCGACGTTTTTCCTTGTAATGAAAGTATGGATTGGCAGAAACTTGAAATAAAATTCTAACAATAAAAATGTGTCACATTAAATGAATTATACTTGAAAGATAATCAGTTCAAGTATGTAACCCCTCTGTTAGAAAATAACGTTGTTGTTACCATGACAAATAATGTTAAGCCATTTGGGAGAACAAATTGAAAGTAAGTATCTCTAGGCTACTGTTATTTTTTAACAGTAATGTTATTGTTAACATATAACCTTTGAAATTAACAAAAAGTGTTACCATGAATGTAAATTCTAAGTGTGTATCATATTCTTTGGTGTTGTACATAACAGAAATGTTATAATTTTGATGTTAGTTTGAAAGTAACAGCTATTTCATAACAAGACTTCCTTACATGGACTGTTGAATATATTTCCCTTGGACAAACCAGAAAGGGCAGAAGCGCGGTAAATTGTTTATTCAACGCGAAATATAAAATTTAACTGGAAATAATAAAAAAAATGGGTGATCGGACTCACTGATTTGTCAGTACATAAAACTGATACCTACTGATTTTTATATCAAATGTATTGATTTTTACCCCGAACGACGATTTCTGCAAATTGTTTTTGACAAAAAAAATATCGTATATTTAATACACTCGGACACCCCTTTACTTTGTGTGAAGTACCGTATCCTAATTTTTAGCAGATAGGCCCAGGCGAAACATGCAAACGGACATGTACTGATTTTTTGCTGGACCCATCTGGTAATGCTATATATGTTCTAGTTGTTTGGTTAGGTTTCGTTTTACCGGTAATAATTATCCGATTCACTTCCTCAGAACTTATTGTTAATAAATGTCCATACTGCTCTTTAGCAGTTTTAGCAGTCGTTTTCTTTCTAATTTATCAGTAATCAGTCAGTAATTTATCAATAATCAAATCACTTATAAACACGGGCCATATAAACTAATACAAATAAACGGACGCGCCGATATTATAAATGAAATATGGACTCTGTTTGCACATACACATGCACATGCACTGATACTGTTATTAGTCGGCAGTCATCGACTACGGCCGATGGTATACGATTATTTAGCACTATGCATCTTTTTTTAAAAAAACAACTAATAGCTTGAAGGTTTTCTCTTTTACGTAGTGCTGTGGTTTGGCACCCCGGTTTTCGTATTTTCAGTTTTTTTTCTTGTTCATTCCGATAAGCCTTTGTCAATGTTGCGAGAAATTTCAAATTGTTTTATTTTTAAGTAAGAGTTAGTTAATGTTTTGGATTGTTTAATTTATTTATTAAAATGTTCAGTTTGTTTAAATTAATTTCACTTTTTAATTTGTTAGCATTTGCTCATGTAGCTCATGTCCTTCTTAGAAGTTTGTCTTCTATGATCTGTGCGTTAGGCGTAGCGGACGCAGCTGTTATTTGATATGTATACGATTGTTTAACCTTGTAAGTGGACTTCCGTTATAGACACGAGCTTGTAAGTATATGTAAAATTGTATTTCATTCCTGCCATTTTCTGATTTTTTATTTCAAGTTTTGAATTCACGTTTTTGATTTTATTTCGTCCATCACGGAACTCATTTTATAATAATTGATATGGTATTCTTGTGTACATATCTTTAGATATAAGATCTTTTATTATTTTTCGTGCAGGAAGATATATTAATGTTTTAGAGTTTAAATTTTCCGTTTTCTAGTTTACTGTTTTCTATTTAATAATTAATCACCTCGGGTTGGGTGAATAGAAGCATTGTGCTTGTTTTTTAGTTTTCATTTATGTAAACTACTTGAATTGTCCACGTTTAATTTAGTTGTCTAAATATTGAGACCACGTGGATTGAATTGAAAAAAATAAAAAGGATTAGCTTCCTGAACTATTTGTTACCTTTTGCTTTGATAAAGGATTTAGCATTGTCCTTTTTTAATTTAGAGTCAAATGCAGTTTTGATTTCGACCAGGATCTTTTGTCCAAGGTTTTGTTTTCTGCAAAGTTGTAATTAACAGTTTTTTTTCCTTTTTTTAAAATAATAAAAATTTTGATTATTTACGTCATTCAAAATACTGTTCTTTTATTTTTGATTAATCCTTTTAAATTGTTTGGAGTATTAAAGAAAGTCAGTTTTCTTTCACCCACATTTTACTTTTCATGATAAGCTTAATTGTGAGAATAACCCTGAGTTTAATTGTTCTTTTGCGCCCTTTTAAATTTTTATCCTTTGAGTTAGCTAATTTAATTTTTCATTTTCAATTTCATTTTGCATTTTTGTTGGTACCTTCAGTACATAGAAGTAGTTAATACTCGTTTCTTTATAACACCGCCAGAATGCGGTTAAGTTAACAGGGTGCATAACAAGTTGCTTACTAGGTGGGTAAAAAAAGTTATATTTTGCTATGCATTAATAAAATTGAATTAATAAAATTTGGCGTAAAATTCATGGGAATATTCGCAAGTAAAATAACTGCTGGATAGCATATACCATGTAAGTTAACGTACATAAAGAGAAAGGTTTCTTTAAATCAAACAAATATGCATTGAGGTAAAGAAATAATAAAAGAATTATTTCTAATAATAGTGGCAAAGCGTTCTGTTGATCAATCAAGAACATAATTTCTTTCATGTAATAATGTTCACTCAAGGCGATATATTGTAAACTGAAGATCAATATTCTGTTGAATCCAATGTATAGAAAACTCTGAATGAAAAATATTGTTTTCAGTTAAAAATAATTAACTTTGAACTTACACTGGATATTACAAGAACAACACTAATTGCATTGATTTAAGGATCGGAGAACTTTAATGTAAATATCAAATAAAGTTGTAGTAGTGAATGAAAGCAATACGTTTGCTTGTATCAACTAATAAATTTGTTATTTTCAATAAGCCTAATCCCACATAAGTTGGATGTTATACTGTTTTATTCCTGTTTCTCTAAAAAGTTTCTTTGAAAATGACCATTTCGGGGCTCATGGTCTATTGTTGGACACACACAATACCAGCAAAGGCAATGAAAGGAGAACACTACTAAAGACGAACTCAAGTTTTAGCCTACCAGATCATCAGCGTCACCCTTAGTGCAAAAGTGCAAACTCGCTTTCGTCGCTTGGAAGTCAAGAGTTTAGACGTGCACTCGCTAGGGGACTCTAGCTAAACTCTCAACCCACGAGACGGCTGCAGTGTAAGCCGGTAAAATTCAATTAATTAATTATGTTTAGGCATTTTTTCTTTGATGTTTTTATATTACCTCATAGCAAACCGTTTTTGGGATCAGTACATACGCAGTAGTCTGCACTAGCAATTCATGAATTGTCTACACTAGATCTGTGACTGCATTACCGGTTTACTAAATATTACTAAATGTTTACAAATATCTACATATTTTTCCACACACATATGAGCGTTTCGTGTGTGAATTAAACCTATGAGATTGTGTGTGTTTATTTGCCTAAAGATTAGAGAAAGAACAAAACGAAATACAAGTATTTCATGAGTATAAGAAACAAAACCGTGTCACTACTAGTGGTAGGTTTTTTTTATAAGTATTACTTATATTAAATTTTAAATTCAATAGTACTACAATTTACAAATAAACACACACGCATACGTGTATGTATTCATTAAAAGAAATCTACCAAAAATATGTAATTTTAGAGTCGAAAATTCTTTGATTCTAAAGGAAAGAACTTTGTATTAAAATTCTCCTTTATTTAGTCAAGGAAATACCGGCAACCAAATATATATCTTTGTCTTAAGAAATCCGTTTTATGTGTGTGGCTTTTACAAATAACGCGAAAATAAATAAGTATATTACCCTGCTAGTATTTATCGAACAATAAGTGCGCTTGTCGGAGAGTAAGTAAGTAAGAATTTATGACACTTTACAGATTTACACTTAAAGGAAGGATTTCTATATGCCGCTACATACATCGCGTATTTCAAGTTTTCTGAACAAAAAATACAACATACATACAATGAAACTTGACATAAACTATTGTATCAAAAAGTGATCAAGGGTATAAACAATTTTGAATCGGTCAACCAGAAAATGCGCTATCAAAAATGTAGTTCTTTGCATACAGGTAATTTTATGGAAAAACCTTTTTCTTATACAAATTCCACATTTCAACTTGACAAAAAATAATATAGCAACGCTACATTCTCAACACATTAAATTATAAGTTATACCTTTTCAATATCGATCGAACAAATATCCAAGAAATAAGAAAACTTAAAATAATGCTGGTCTGATTATGAGTCACGCTTCTTGAAAGAAATGCCTATCAGTTAGTTATATCTAGAAAGCTGACTTTTTAATGAAATATGAAGAAAAAAATGCAAATACTGCGGAAGCTCGATTGCTGCGAATTACGTTTTACCGTTGTTTAGTAAAAATTCATAAAAGCGTAAAATTACGTAAGTGTATTCTTTAGCAATTAGAATCCAACAGCCGTCGTTCATAAGATTATTCTCTATATATACATTTTTTTCCATTATTATAAAACATTGTTACAATTGGAGATTGAGTTTCTCTTTTTTCTGCGCATTTAGATTTTCTCTTCACACTTTCATGATTATTATAATTATCGCCACTAAGAAGAACCGCTTAAACATGGTCTTTGGTATGCGACGTTTACTATTATAAGTGTTTGCGTTATCTATACATGGAAGTATTTCAAATAAACCGGAAACTATTTTATTGCCTTGTTATACTGGTAAAAATGGCCCAAAACCCACGCACGCATTCGTGGCCGTTTCTTGATTTATGTGTATGGATTTCGAATCGAGATCCAGTTAGGTAACGACTGCAATTCCATGAAAGTATGGTTTATAGAATAACATCACCGTTCAATAGTATCAGGATATTTATACTATAGTGGTCGCTTTGTATATTTGATTGAATAACAATTATTGCTTATGGTATTATACAATGTGAATGATTATTGGTGTGCATAAAACACATTAGATATTTGATGTTAGCAACAGCTTTAAAGTAATTAAAAATCATATCTAGTAAAGATATCTTCAAAAATGGAATGTGTATTCAAATGGCAATTGTTTTGTAAAGGTTTTATATTTGAATCACCGCACAATTTTACATTCTTCAGTGCAAACATAAACCTAACTGCATTCAGTTTATGTCAAATCATTTTTATTACACAACGTGTCTTTACGTCTTTACTGTACTGACAACAATTTTAATTTTACGTACGACAAAGTATATCACGGTACGAAAATTGATTTGGTAATTTTCTGGATGATAAAATGAATTCCATATATTATTTTTAAAATGGATTCAGTGAACCCTTATTTCTTATTGCATTGCTTAAAGTGGGAGGTATCCTTAAACACGGGCTTTACAACAGGCTTGTTGGTCACTTGGAGACGCTGGTTTCAGAAGCAATACAAGAAATAATTTCAGAAATGATAGTCGATGTACGGCAAAAAGCTGTTAACAGAGAGGTTATCTGTGGAATTATTAATTACACAATATATTACTAGTTATACAGTGCTACATTAAGGCTTAGGACACTTTCCTCAGAACTATTGCTATTTCTTGCTATCACAAGATTATATGAGAGAGACAGCAGTACGTTCAGGCAGGTTCATATTGAGTGGTATCCTAAGACTTATTGTATCTTTCGTTTTGCGAAGTAAAGGATTACCTACATTAATGTATGTATTCCCAAGTCCTCGCGTTCGTCAATTTTTCTAATTGTTTTTTCATTTTTTATGTTGTTAATATGACTAACTCGCACTGATCCTGTGCGAGTAGTTCAATAATAAATATTTAGAATTTATTAAAGATAATAATTTTCATCTTTTATTACCTGCTGTGAGACAGAAGTTTCTTTATTTCGAATATTAATTCGTTACATTTCACAGTGCTCAACACAACTTTAACAAAATTTAAATATTTAAGTTTAGCACCTATTATTATAAAATATAGTTTCAAAACTTGACAAGAGTTCGTTAAGATATGTCTGTTTGTAGTTTCCCAGACGCTTTTTGAGATATGAGATAAGTGTAGACACTTTTTAATAGTATTTTTGTACACAAATGTTTTTCCAACAAAAATGATCTTTTCCTAAAAAAACCTTTCCAACTGTGATGACTAGCATTCGAAGAACAAATAAAAAATAGTAAACGTACATTAACAAAACCTGTTACTTAAAGAACCAAAAATTATATTACGTAACAGGTATTACTAATGCACGTTTACTAGTTTTTCTTCAAATGCGACAAATTTCTGACTTTTAGTCTTTTAGCTTAATAAAATATAACATAACAATGTGTTAGTAAACATATTTAATAAACACTATAGTGTTTAACTCCAGCATCGTGGTATTAGATTTTAACGGGTGAAAGTTTATGCCTCGAGTCGTGAAAAGGTGTGCACACATGCTAGGTACTGACTAAAAAATTTAATAAAAAAATATTTCCATAATTTTGACCAAAAACCGCCACACAGTAGTTATAGTATACATATTTATTTAGGAATGTGTCTCTCCCCTGTTGAACTAGTTTTTATCAAAAAAAAAAAACATCAAGTTATAACCATGAATATTCTTTCCTAAGGAATTGTAGTTAGTTAGTAATTTTAGTTTTCAGAAAAACCTAAGAACCAATGAGTTTATGATAGATGAATTATGAATACTTAAACAGGTTTGATTTTCATAACTAGGAGCTGTATACACCATTTCTTAGTAAAATTCTGTTTAAAATAGCATGAGCTAGAACTGATATCATGCATTAATGTATTTTTGAGATTAAATACGATATGGGTAGCCATCTGTAACAGTGTTTTTTTATTTACATATATTTCTGTTCGGCTGTAAAATTTTAAAAGATACCATTTTAAATTTCTTAACCCACTATATTTGATGGATACGTAATAGTTAACCGACTGGCGTTCGAGCCGTTTAAAATGTGTGCTAAGACCAATAGAACGCCGTAATTACGAATCATCTAGTTAGAATACCGCAGGACATAGCACTACGGCATTAACTAAATCAATGGTAGATAAATGCATTTGTTGCGCAAAACGTATTTCTCGCGAGTAAGACAAACCACGTCGCCGATGTAAAACAGCATGATTAGTTCATTACCAACTTTCATTAAAATCGTGAGTATTCCATTCATTGTGCTAGGCTGTCAATTACTCCGTGACAGTAGGCAATACTTTTTCACTTTTCTTATCGATTTATATCGAGCGGTCTCTGTGCGGACAGACCACCAAGTTGTTCTTGGAATTAGGTCAAATCTATGTAACTACATATATTGGTTCTATTCAAAAGATATACAATATATACATATCTGTACCAAAGCATATTTTATGAAAAATAACAATATGTTTTTCCAGTTTTTCAAGAAAGCTACTTTATGTAGCGATATACAGTAATGTTTGGATAATCCGAACAGAAAGTTGCTAGACCCTATTCGGATTAACGAAACGTTCGGACTATGAAATTTATAAAAACAGTATCTATAATCCGCAATAGAGATGGAATATACGCAATACACAATGGTTGTAAAAAATGTTTATTATATAATATAAACTCTTAGTACAAAAAATATAGAAATTAAGAACAACTGAAGAGAGGAACAAGTAAAATATATATATACATAAAATCGGCCTCTCTCGATATACTACTGTGCTTTGTTCGGAGTACAGATACTGACAGCTTGGAGTATGATTACCTTTTCCCACAATTAAGTTGTTCGGATTACAGGGGTATTCGGTTTATGGGAGGCTCGGATTATCTAGACATTACTGTATTTGAATTAGTAATACATATGAAACTATTATTCTAGTAAATATTAATGGACTTCAATTTAGGTTACAGTATAGACAGTAAAAAGACACACCAATTATAATATAGTGTAGACTTCGGTGAAATGATTATAGTAAGATAGCATGAAAAACTCATTTGAGAATTGACGTTTATATTCATTTAGTTAAAATGAAGTTGTCAAACCAATCTCAAATGAAAGCAAGGTTGTGTCGTACAAAGGAAATATGTTTACTGTCTAGAAAACTAATTATAAGTGCGAACTATCCATATCAAAAAATTATATCATTAGAATTTAAGAACTGATTTTTTTATAAGGTTCACTTCGGTGTGACTGATATTCAAACAAAGAAAACACAGAAAAATGCATTCTTAGTTAAAAACAAAATATTGTTTTAACACAATTCTCTTAAAGAGGAAATGAAATAGTTTTATTGTAAGTAAATCTTTTACCATTAAGAACATTGAAAGTTTTAATTCAAGAAAACTTTTGTTTCGATGAATTATCGGGAACAATGAACTAAATTCTTACGTTACCAACTGAAAAGAGAATCACTCGCTTTGTCTAAATCTAAATATTTGTATATCTAAAGTAATCTTTTTAAAATCCAAATAGGGTTATCCCTAGTGGCCATAAGCCACGGTTGGTAGTGAAAAATTTACCCTCCTCATTTTTCTAAGACCATTATATATCCTGGTTCATTGGAATCGCAGTTTAAAATATGCAATAATTTACACGATCGAATTCTTGTTGAATCGATTTCAGTATTATGTCATAAGAACAACGCTTAAGACTAACCGATAAGCGACAAGTATACCCAACGCGCATGAAAACATTGAGTAACACCTACCTAACCAGACGCCTTTTTATCTTATATTCCTCTTTCGTTGGCCGGCATTTTCGCCGCGAGAGAAACAATCGGATGAGGATTAGATAGTTGACAAATGCACCTCTTTCGCCACGACGTGTACGGTGGTGTTTGAAATCAAATTGAGAGATCTCTCGAAGCAGGCAATAAACGTGGAATGTCGGCTGAGATCGGCACTGATCGCGTGTGTTAGGTGTTGCGAGGGCGTCTGGCTCGCCGGGTCAGGGGTCGCGTTAATCGCGAGAAAGTGAAACACGCTGCCCGGCCTCTACGTAACAACACTATGATAATTACCGGTTTGCCGTGGTTTATATGTGCATGGCATACGAGAGCGCCCATGGGGTAGACAGCAGCCACAGTAGATGTGTGCAACTGAATCGCAGAAACTGTATAACGCTATCCGTTTGCAGAACCTGTTCTCCCTGTGAGGATTCACACTTGTAGTAATTATGGTGTACACGTTAGTTTCGCGGAGGGCGAACCTAATCAGGAAGTCGCAAGCGTGGAAACAGTAAGCTCATTTAACACGTTGGTCATTTTGCACACAAAAGAGTGCATCGTTATCCTGTAAGAAGGAGGAATAAAGAAGTGATAGCTAAGTAATTTTATAAACAATTTTAAATTAAAAAACACGTGCTTCATACTATTAACCAAGTAGGTACATATATGTATAACTGAATCAAATTCATGCTATTATTTTTAAACAAATGACTGATTTTTATTTATGAGACAATAGTAGGTATGCACAACCGGTCAAAACTACACGATGCAATTTAACATATTTAACTCAGTTTATAATTAATTTCAATATATATGTCAATCAATATCCCTTCTACCTTAAATGTTAAAACGAACATACTATGTAAAAATACTATGCATACACAAATTCTCACCACTGTTTCCTATCCCTTCCTTTAATTTTTGCACGTGACCATGTTTCTGCCTTCGTTGGTAGCACTTCCCCTATCACATCATCCCATCTTCTTTGTGGTCGTCCTCTGCTTCTCCTTCCTAGCGGTCTTGCTTCCCATACTTGTCTCCCAGGCCTATTTACATCCATCTCACACAGACGGCTACCACATTGTATCTCTTCTATAAATTCTGCTAATGGTTTAACTCCTAGGTCTTCTCTAGTTTGATTGCTACGTATGCGATTTTTCAGTGTAATTCCCCTGGCTCTCAGAAGGTACTTCATTTCCAATGCTTCCAATTTTTTTTCCATCCTATTCGTTAATACCCACGACTCACAACCGTACGTCAATACTGGCCTGTATATGGATTTATACACGTTCATTTTTGTCTTTGCTTTTATATATTGCACAATACAGCTTATTGCTATTTTCTATTCTATGCGCAATATTTACTTCTTTCTTTCCCCGGTCACCTATTATAACTGCTAGGTAGCTAAACTGTTCTAATTGTTCTAATACTATTCCATTAATTTGTATATTTATTTGTTTGTTATAGCAATTATCTTGTTTTATTTACGTTTATTTACATTCCGTTCTCTGTTAATACTGTATTCTAAATTGCTAAATCATTTTATAGCCCCTTTTCACTCTCCGCTATTATTACGATGTCAATGCACGCTCTGACATAAATATAAGCTGCAGATTTCGGTAGCCTATTTGCAGTTTCTCTACTTCAGATCGGCACTTCCTTATGATGTCTTTTATGAAGACGGTAAATAGTACTGGACTCCCCCTTGTCCCAATAGCACAGTCCTTAATAGCAAATTCTTCTGACCTACTATTGTTAGCAATGATATAACTCCTTGTGTTTTTGTAGAGACTCTTTATAACTTCTTTTAATTTCTGTGGCATCTTCCGGTTTTCTAAGGTCTCCCATGCAGTCGTTCGCGGTACTTTATCGAATGCTTTTCCTAGATCTATAAAAGTGAAAAATGCTTTTCTGTTGTATTGTTGTATTTCAGCAATTTTTTGGTCTAAGTGTGAAGATATGGTCCTGGACACTTTGTGCTCTTCGAAATCTACTTTGAGATTCTAACAGTCAGTGTTGGTTTTATTATCGCTCTTAATTTTCTCTCTAAAATGTGTTCATACATTTTCAACGGAATACTAAGGAATGTTATTCCTCTATAATTCTAGCATTGCTTATTATAGCCTTTTTTATATATTGGAACTATTTTGCCCAACTTCTCAGTCCCTTTTTTTTCTTTTTTCTTCACACCATAATTTATTATATAATATCAACAATAGTTCTTGTCGATGTCTTCCCATTTCTTTTTTATCATTTCTGCTGTAAGTTTATCATGACCTGGTGACTTGCCATTTTTTATTTTCGTTAAAGCTCCAGTGAATTCCTCTGAAATACTGAATACATTTCCAATTTACTCACCGAATAACTCTTCAAAATATTCCTTCCATCTGTCCAGCACCTCTTTCGGTTTTGTCAATATTATTCCTTCTTTATTTTTAATGGACACCACTTTTTATTGTTTTTTTTTTCTGAATTTTTTTGGCGTGTTATAAAATAATTTTTGATTTCTCTGGCTATTGTTTTCATTTTATTAATTTAAATATGACATTTTGTATCAATAAAGTCGATTTTGTGTTCTTCCTTCTGGTTAAGTTTGTTACCCAAATACCTCTTTATAAAACAAACAGTGTGCTAAATTATTTCTTTGATCGAGTACACAGATATGTTTTGCCTTTATTTAAATAAACTAATAATTTAGTAACTATAAACAAAAACCTGGTTGAAAACAACATAATCGTTATTTTTGTGGGTATCATTGGGTATCACCTTGCAAATATTCAAATGAGCTTTTTTGCAATCACTGAAACCAATAATTATTAGCGATTCGATACATTCCATTTCAGTTAAATCCATTTTGCTTCATTCACCAGGTTCAAATTTGACACTAATTCCTACGTTCTTAGCGTAATGTTAGAATACACATTAAACATATTATTATTAACAATAATAAAAATACATAAGTTTTTGTTTGTTTTTATAAAGTTAATATTTGATTTTTTGCTCTGTTTCATTAATTCAGACCAAATAGAATAATCGTGCACTTTTCTCTACTTTTGACGCAAATGAGTGTACTGAAAGAAAAGGCAAGATGGCATTTTTCTGCAACAACCAATTGCACAGAACCAGTGAAGCATATCAAAAAATGGGTTTCTATAGATAAATAAATTTACGTTGTCAAATATCAATTATAAATGTGTTACCGCATGTAACGTTAT
This sequence comes from Cetonia aurata, assembly GCA_949128085.1. Classification (NCBI taxonomy): domain Eukaryota; kingdom Metazoa; phylum Arthropoda; class Insecta; order Coleoptera; family Scarabaeidae; genus Cetonia; species Cetonia aurata. The sequence goes on from OX421882.1 coordinate 33,956,711, forward strand.
TACCAGAGATAGACATTGAATATGGGATGATTCCTATCATAATCTCATATATCAATGATGTCTCTGATTATTACACTTTTTTTGTTGTTGTGGGAGCAGTCTGACATTTTTTACTACTACAATTATTATCTGTCACAAACTCAAATTAATGCTGATTGTTTGGTGAATATACATTTTATTGAAGGTATTCTTTTAAAACAAATATTGTACAATGATGGTAACAACAAGAAGTAACAAATCATAACAATAATATTATGTATACTACATTTTACTTATTTTAACTATTAAGTATGTCCTTTCTTTGTTTTATAAGAAAAGTTGGAGTTTAGAATATGTTACTTTAACCCTTTCCTTGACAGTTAACAATTTTGCTTTGCGTATAAAAATGACCTCATAAGGTGTACACCTATTTATTTGTTTTTTACTGATGTAGTTGTTCCTTAAAAGAAATATTTTTAAACTTAAAATTAAATTACTGTTGTAGTTAACAAATTCATGTATGACATCAGCATTTAGAAAGGCCTACTTAAATTGAATAATTAGAAAATATTACTCCGTAATTTGTAGGAAATCGCTTGCTACCTATTTTTTACATTGCAACGAGCAGCGAAATGATTTATATTAGTTAATACAGTTTTGTTTTGTTACGCTAGTGATAAATGGCTAGTATAATTTATTGCAAAACAAACAGGCTAACTAATCTTAATTACATTAAAAATTTTCATTCTATGATCATGTTTCCAATTACTTTGTAATACGGTACCCATAAGATTTATCTGCACCTACACTGCACCGCACTATATGTATGTATATTGACCTAAAGTGCATTGACCAAGATTGAAAATGACATAACAAGATTTACATTAATTACTACGGGCGCGTTTGAACAGCACCATATATAAAATATTTCAGTTGTTGGAACAATGAGAAAACGTGAACATGATTTCTTCTTTCGATACCAATGCCGATTAGTAATATTCAGGATATTAGAAGTTTATAGATGAGACTATCTCACTAAAAATTTTATACATTAAACAAAAAAATATCAAGAACGCGAAAAAAAATTATAGCCATTCCAATACCTAAAGTGACTATAAATAATTGTTAAGCACTTTATTATAACCCACTTCCTGCATTCTTTCGAGTCATGTTGCCGTTCGAAAAAAGAAATACCAGTAAATGTGATTTTTATGAAAGATAGTTTTTCTCTGCACTCAATACAAGACACAGTTATATAAAGCAAGTCGTGCGATTTGTGTTCCACAATGCACTCGAAACGGTCTACTGTACGTTTACCTGGTTTTAACACGTGCCGTGTAGGCGTCGCTTCTTATAAATGTACTGATTTTTGTACGTAAAACCTCGATTATCCGTGATGCATTGCGGCGGATAAATTCACGTGAATAAACGAAACCTCGAACAATTGAAATGCATGTTTCCTTAAATTAGGTTGATACACATTTGTATCGGACTATTCTAATGACTTCAGGTAGGCTTTATACACAAAAACAAACTACATGTATTTCTCAATAGGAACTATTGGGTATAAACTGTGAACGTTTCTAATAATATAAAATATGTATGTATGTGAACTAAAATAAAGAAAACGATTTAGTGATTGAAAACTCATAGTTGCTTTTGTATTTTAAGTGTATATATCATAATATAATAATCTATAAATAGATCACTTACCTTATCATTCAACGATACAGATAGGTTAGCAGTTTTAACAGAGCCTTTACAGCCTATAACATATAGCATAAACTAAAAGTGATGTACTTTCGATTTCAAGTAACGTGGGGTGGTATGTAATCTGTAACTTTGGTTCGTCGTCTTTTTACGTGACAGGGGAAAAACCTTCGAAAGACTTTCGACGACCCATGTCGCCGGAGCATGTCGGATTTTTACCTACTAAAAAAATACCATGGATGGATTGAGATCGAATCTGCCTGGATCCAGTTAAGCATTACTTCAGGAGAACTACATCCCAGAGTTAATGCGGCTGTTTGCCACTTATTCAGGTCTTGTTATCATTTCTTTTCAGGGTCAAGATCTCCCGTGCCATAACTGCTACTGTCTTGTCTTCATTTTCGTCTCGCTTTCCAGCATTATATGGACTAGATTTTTCGGGTTGATGTACCTTGTAGCCCTTGCTCTTTGTGAGTGTCCATCTTGTGCATTCAAAGATTTATGGCTAACTGTGTCTATAGCTTTGCAGTGTACCCATGCCCAACTCAAACAGGTAAAAAGGACGGAGATAGGCTTGGAAGCGCCCGTGTCCCGTCAATACCTGGGCAAAAAATAAACCCACCTCCTCATGTTTCCATTCCATCCATCCAAGATCCCTAATAATTCTTCTGGTCCACATCGCGGCTATTCCACTGCCTCTGATATTCCTTTATGCTTTCCCTATTCTTGTACCGGTTCTCCGCATCAGGACTTGATATTTTGCCACGATATTTATTGGTAGTGTCCTCGCCAATACTAGTAGGGCCGCAGTAGAGGCTGTCGTATACGCTCTTGTTTTTTATTTTTGCACGGATAATATACCTGTTGTTTGTGGTCGGCATTATCCATGGCCTGAATCCAATTTTGGGTACCATATAACATAGTTCACTGCACAATTACGGCATAAATTCTGTTAGTCTACTATACTTCTTTGGGCCATACATTCTCGGCATTAATAATCTGATGTTCGTTAAAGTGTTGGTTGCTTTTTCAGTGGGTCATGATGTCTCATGGTCATATTTTTCTCTAGATATTTTATAAACGTTTGACTTCAAATGAAGTTGTGGCCCAGGCGTAGACTAATTTCTCCGAGCCTACTTCCTGCAATAAGTAATACCGCCTCTGTCTTGTAGGACGCTAGAGTCAGGCGTTTCCCTGCAAGCAACACCGTCATATTATGGGGCGAATGCTGTACCACCACTTCCAACATCTACGCAGTTTTTTTTTTTTGTCATTGCTACGACGTCAACACGATCTGCATATCCAACTAGGGTCATACCTTGTGGTATAGAAATCCGTAGAACTCCTAAAGCTGATCCGCATCTTATAGCGTTTTCAGCTTACTGCACTTTACTGCACTTTTATGCACTGAGTGTATTTCCATCTTATTTTAATACATAATATTAGTAAGGGAGCTAGATATACTCCACGCGTGTAGTGCAGTAAGCTGAAAACGCTATTAGTCTCTCCGCCGACATACAGTGTCCTCTCTTGGAAATAGCTGGTTATGTTATAGAGGTATAGGGTGCGATCTTTCTTCGTCTGAGTTCGTCAAGAATACCACGCCAGGATACAGAATCAAAGGCGTTCTGCTCATCAATCGTGACTAAAGCACACATTCTTTTAGCGCTGTAGGATAGCTGCCGTGTATCGTTCACTATGCTCTTTACCCTTTTTGATGCGCTGATAGTAGACCTGCCCCCCGTGTTGTTCCATGACCCGGCCACCGTGCAACCCTATTTCCTGTCTCAGTCATGCGATTACTAGCTATTCTAGCAGTTTTCCCGGTAGGTTGAAAATACATATATACATATAAGCCAATACGTTGCTTGTGTGTTGCCTGGTTTTCGTTTCCTTTTCCGTCAGAACTAGATTCGCGCTCTTCCACATATCGGGAGGTGTCCTAAAACAAAAAGTCTGTTCATGGCTATTCATAGCGTTGTTCAGCAATTGTTTTCATAATTTCCGGAGGTAATCCATCCCGCACTGGAGCACTGCTTGTCCGGTTTTTGCTTGTGGCCTGTGTCAGTTCACTTGGCGTAAAAAGTGGTGTTACTCCGTCTTTTGTAGTCCCAATGTTTCTTTATTTGCTTTTTTGCACGTTTCTTTCTCATGTACGGATATTTGAAGCACGAATAATTAAAATTGCTTACATACCTGAATAATTTATTGCGCAAATAACCGAGACACCGATAATCGAATGATAATAATTTTAATTGTTTTCATTTTTATTTTTTATCTCTATTTTTAGAATGCGCACTCAGAAAAGAAAAGGCAAATGTTAGATGAACCAAATTTTGTTCAGTTTATCATTGCTATGAGGTTAACTACAGTCAAAGAAGCAGGTTTTGTTATTTTAACAAGAACACGTTTGTTAGTTTTTCACAGATTAATTAAACATTTTCACTTAAAATGAACGAGTGTTATCTGTTATTTCACCCATGTAGCACGTATTTAATAACTGCCCGACATTTTTACGGTGAAAGAATATATGATGTTCTATTATATAAACTAATTTATTACTTTTTTACGTAACTCTTATTTATTACATTACTTAATATTATTATTTACGCAAATTTGCACGTTTTATTACTAAACGGCCCATTCCAATAAAAAAATATTCACATTTACGGGTTGAACAGTACCAAGTACGCACGTACGTAAATGTTTTTTAATTAGCTCTTGGAATACAGCGTGTGAATGCTTTCTGACAGGGTAATACAAACCGACGGAAAGAAGATGAGATATAGAAGAGGCGAAGAGATGGAACGGAAAACGTATAAGAAATAACACTTAGTTTTGACGTTGTAAAATCAACCATATAACCTCACCTTAACCTTAAATGTATTTCACTTCTCATGGGGCAACAATAGCCGTCCAACGATTGTTGTCAGTTATAAACGTAAGCCTGTTTATATAACATAGACCGTGATTCATTTGAAACAAAAGAGGTGTAAGTGAATGCGGATCAACGTAAAATGTTCGCAAATTAACTAATAGTATTTGTTTAATTGTTCTCGCGTCAGGCGCAAACGGCTACCTATAATATGTCTGAGTGATACCGGTTTTGCTTGTTGTGCAACACTCATCTCATATACACGATAGATATCATCACATGCACGCTAGACTTAAGTATCTCAAATCATACGTGTAATGACAAATAATGACGATAATGTACTTTTTCCAGTATTTTTAATTAAAGTCTCATTTAGCTGTGGGTATTGATAACTTGATATTGAAGTCATATTGTATGCACGTGTACGCCGCGCCACGCGGTACCTCTAGAGGTTTAATATGTTATTTCAAAATTATCTTATTAATCCGAGTAGTTCTAATGATTAGAGAAAAAATTGTTAGGTATATATTCATTATTAGACATTCTCGATGTAAGATTGTAAGATGTTGATAGCAAGAACAGATATAATCCCTACATTAACTTTACACTAACCACTGTAATCGTTATGGTCAAAAGACGAATATGTTGTTTATTAACACTAAAATAATGAGATTTCATCCTACTTAGAGCTGTGCTTAATAAAGTAATAACTATAACTTGTGCGAAATTTTGCATTATATCGATATTATTGTGTGGGATATTACCTATCTGTAGTATTAGAAAAGTACTCCTATATTATTTTTATTACAAGTTTTTATAACGTTACAGCCTCATCCGCTCCTTTATATGCTTTATAGTATATGTAAATATTAATGTGCAGCTTTGTATCTGTCATACTCATCAAGGTATGGTTGGAATCAATGGACGGGAAATTTGGAGTTAAGGACATTTCGACGATAATCAGAGTATTGTCGAAGATCTGAGCATTTATGGTTGTAAATAACGTATAGGCCTAAACCTATGCATCTTTTCTACATACGGAAAACGTTACAAGAGTGTGCATTAGTTGATTTGAGTGATAACTTAACTATTGTGTTGTAGCACCATCTTCAAGGCAATATGCCTTGAAGATGGTGCTACTTCTTATTTATTGAATATATGTGTAAAGCATATTCGACAAAAGCAGGAGATACCATGCTCAGCATAGAGCGTTTCCTACCGTTCTACGATGAACTTTATCTTTGTGCAAATAAAGCTTTCACTGAGGTTTGTTCAATTAATTCAAAGAAACCACACTTTTTAGCGAATTTTTATCGAAAATTGTGATTTAGCTGGTCAGAATTTCAAGTGGCCAAGTGCAGGGCCGTTTTCCCTCTTTCCTGTTACAGTGTAACCTGTATTTAACGGACGCCCCAGGGAAATTACTAATTGTTAACTATTTAGAGGTGTCCGTTATAAGAGATCTCTCGTAAGTAAAGTTTTGGTAACCTTCTCTTCTTTTGGTAAAAGGTGATACATCCTTGAAGGATTACTCGCAATTGGTACCTATTTAATTCCTTTAAGATCTTGACCTGTTTTCTTTAAATTGCAGTTCAAAGAAAAAAGATTTTTGGATCGTAAGATTCAATTCAATTTTACTTCTTAGTTCAATTACCATGGAAAAAATTAAATAATAAACTGTTATCATAAATATAACAAAAAAGGACAAAAGTAAAATAAAAAAACGTATTTGAAATAAAATTTACAATATAAACATTATATTACTTCATACTGTTTCTCTTATAAAGGAAGATATATAGAATACGGAAATATTTATACTGGCACGTCGGCAGCTATATTCGACACCAAAGTATAAAAAATAATTGTTGCCATTTAAAAAACGGACGATAAGGTAATCATAATTATACAAACCATCCTGCATATTTAACTGCTATATCGAAAAGTGTAAAATTGAAAATAAACATTGACGTATTTTTGGAATTTTCTCCAATATTTATTTCGAATATGCGATATATAGTGTATATACATATGTATTTATATATCGGACCTTACACCTAACGGTAGAAAGGTTTTAAAGGAATAAAAAAAAATTATATATCGAATATTAGTACCCCAGCACTTTATCACTTCGTTACGATCAGAACTGGTTGAACCTGGTTCTAAAACTAGCAGGACATTTTAATTACTATAATAGGGAGAAATTTTATTTAGCCAGGAGTGGTATATTGTAGGCGAAATTTATTTTTTTGGAATGTGGCTAGTAATCGAATAAAAGATTTACATTTTACGTTTCGGCTTCTTTATTCACTATTTAAGCCTTCATCAGAAACTGATTGTATACGTTATCGCCAAAGGTCAAAACACATAATACTAACAATAACAATTTTTTTTACACGTTAAAAGAAGTGTAAAAGACGATAAATTACAAACATTATAGAACAAACAAACGTATAACTTTACAATCGTATGATAATTTATCATACGATTGTAAAGTGTTGCCTCTTTCTTTTTATTCTGTATGCAGAATATATACGAAAAATTCTGTATGTGAATTAGATATTACACTAATAGAATCTACTCCGCGACATTAGAAGTGCTACACCCAGAAGAAATAATTTCTTCAACTTGATTTTTTGACAGTGTGGTTGGAGATGTTGGTTTGCTCCATCGCGAAATTGGCCGCCGTGTTCATTGTACTGCAATGATGATAATGCGTATGTGTCGTGTGTGGACAGAAGAAGGTGGAGGCACACGAAGAAGACCAACTGGTCAACCGAGGCGTACCACACAGCGTCAAGATAGGCGTTTCAAACAATTAGCTCTACGCGACGTTTTTGCTGTTACGCGTTAAATTGCTGACTAATGGTTTGGAGAAGAAGGTATACCTATTGCCATGTGTACACTACATCGTCGCATTTGGGCCTTTGGACTTTTTTCATACTGTCCACCATTAGTGTTTTTCTTTGACTGCGGCCACTGACGTCCACGTATGAACTGCTGCAGAAAACGGCAGATTGGAACAAAATGGCATAATGGCGTCTTCAGCGACGAATCGCGATTTTGTCTAAACACGTACGATAGCCGTAGAAGGGTAAGACGCCGCCGTGGAAAGCGACATGATATTGAATTTGCTGTTGAGAGGCATGTAAGCAGGACTGTTGGAGTAATTGTTTTGGGGGAATATTGCCTATGGTAGCCAATCACCATTTGTCTTTATTCGAGGCAGTATCACAGCTGTGCATTATGTTGATGATGTCCTACAAACCACTTTACTGCCTTATCTAGATGGCCATCCACACGTTTTTTTACCAAGATAATGCACGTCCCAATATTGCTCGTCGAACTATGGACGTTTTGCCATGGCCACTCCGTTCACCGGATTTAAATCCCATCGAACATGTGTAGGATATGATGCGGAGGAAACTGTCCACTTTGCACCACAGACTCTGGTACAGTTAATATACTTGATGTGATTGGACAATAGACCGTGAATTTCCAAACTGGAATTTACGGGCGTGAGGAACACATTAATGCACATATGATTACCTTGCCTTTTAGATCACTTCTGACAAGGGGAATTATAGGTGGGTATTCCGCAAAACTCATACGCAAACAGAAAGTCGTTTGTCCTGAAAAGTCGTGTTTTTGCGTATTCATATCCCTTTTTCTCAGAAGCAACTGAACGAATCGAGCTAATTTCTTTTTTAATTTAATTCAAGCAATAGTAAATTAACGTTCTGTCGAATGTTTTTCTTTCTTTAAGGATACATCTAGATTCAGATTTTTCTTTTTGTGCAATTTAGTTTTATCATAGAACTAGATAAATATGCGGTACTTATTTATACTGTTTATAAATAAAAGAATATTTGTTTAATAGGAAAATGTATATAAATGATTTAATAATAAAATAATAAATTCATCACTTAGATACCTTCAAGTTTATCAACATGTTCTCAGGTAGTAGGTTCACATACTATATCAAATCATATCAAACTTAATATTAATATCCTTTTGGCAATTTCTAATTGTCAAGAATAACAGTGAAAAAATAGATAGAAACATAATGACTTTTCTACATGTTTTTAATTTAAATATTAAATAAAATTAAAATGTTCTTCTTTCCTGTAGAAATTCAAACTCAATACCTCAAAAAACGATGTGAAACGATTTATGTTCCCTACTTTTATTAGTTATAACGCCTGTTCTGACATTATGACTCTATATCGCAGCGATATTAATAAATCTATCTCGACAAACATTTCACACGCACCACCACCGAGTGAGTAATGCCCAGGAAACGTTCCTGGTAAACAAGATTTTTTGGTGGAAGTAATTATAGAAATCGTTGTTGAGGTGTCGTCGCTTGAAGTCATCAAGGGTCCATTAATTTGTCTGACCTGTTGTGTGCCGTGTGTACCGGAGTGACATTGAAAATCGAGAGTGCTGTGAGCGGATGTTCATGCAGATCAGGTGTAATGATGGGAAGAGCAACTCATTGTTACATCGTGGGACAATCCGTATTACACTGCCTTACTGAACAAAAACGCCACCTTAAATCATGGGTGGAAGTGGAAACAAATAAAAAAGTTATGTGTACAGAGATAACAAAACGTCTTTCCCATGGTTCTCTTCTCAATTTTATTATTTTATGTACGTACAACACAACTTATTATAATTAAGGGATATCTGATAATGGGTATGAGAGCAGACATTTAATTATACGTGTATACGCTTCTAGTATCCTTGAGTAACGTGGCGGTACAGTTTGGCCATTCTTTGTTTGCACCGATTACCATTTAATAATAGAACATTATTTCATTACATCCAAATACAAAACAATAAACCCAAGAATAGCACAAAGTGATAACAAAACGATAGTGATACAAATACCTGTGAAAAAATTAAAAGTCAACAGACGACAGAGATTATAGAAAAGTTAAATCAGAGTAGATATCAAATACAATGTGATTAATGCCAACTTTTCAACGCTGACAGTAGCAAATTTACGTTGATACTACTGAATATCCTTAGCACATCTAAATTTCTTGTTTACGGTTAATATCGAACATAATAATGGCAGTGAACATGAATGATGTGTAGTCAATTCACGAAAATAAATATGAACTAGTGAACTAGTGAACTACACTCCGCCAAAAAAGTATCGCATAATTTAGTTTTGAATCATAAAAGTATCGCATAATCTTTGTTTGTAGCATAAAGTTGTAAATATACTTTAATGCGCTCTAAGATATAATTTCTATGATTGTTTAAATAAAATACAGGCCAAATAAAAACAAGAACTCATACTTGAGATTTTTATTAAAACAAGAAATTATAATTTTGGAAAGAAAAATGTCATAACAGTAGCTTTTAATACTGAGTATTGCCACCTCTGGCTCTTATGACCGCTCGCATACGGTTTGGCAGAGATTCGATTAACCTCCGTATATACGCCTGATCCAAATTCTCCCACTCGTCACGGAGAGCATTTGCTAGTTCATGCAGGTCCGCTGGGGCAACATTTTGGGTTCGTATCCGTCTGTGAAGGAGGTCCCACAGGTGCTCGATAGGGTTCATGCCCGGACTTACCGCAGGCAGGCCAATCTAAAACTGGAATACCAACATCGTTAAGGTATTCCTGGACGATTATTGCAACATGCGGTCGTGCATTATCGTGCATTAACATGAATTCGTTTCCTATAATTGGCGCATATGGTACTACATGTTCTTCTAAAATGTCCGTTATATACCTGTGGGCAGTCAGTGTACCTCTGTCTACTGGTACTAACTCTGTACGACCTGTTAAACAGATGCCTCCCCAAACCATAATAGAGCCACCAGCGAAATTAGGTCTAGGTCTGATATTACACTGCGAATAGCGCTCACCGTCTCGTCTGTACACTGAGATACGCCTATCTGAGGTGTAAAGACCAAATCTTGACTCATCTGTGAAGAGTATATTGGCCCAGTCATTAATGTTCCAATTTACATGTTCTCTGGCAAACCTTAAGCGAGCCACTCGGTGGTTCCTAGTGAGACGAGGGGCTGTTACAGCTACTCTAGCTCTTAATCCACTCTGTCGTAACCTATTCCGAATAGTTTGAGTACTCACACGAGTATTTCTGACTCTAGCCAAGTCGTTCTGCAATTGTCTCGCAGTTACATGTCTTCGACGTAATGCTTGTAGTAGTAAATAGCGGTCATCTTGGTGAGTAGAACATCTTGGACGACCTGGTACAGGTCTTCTAGTGTAAATGCCTGTTTCCCTATATCTGGCTACGGCTCTAGAAACACTTGACTGATTGATGTTCATCAAATTAGCAACGTATGCTTGAAATCGTCCATCTTCGATTAAAGCAACTATAGCAGCCACTTGTTCTGAAGTTAAATTGCTCATTTTAGTTTTAAAAGCGTTGGTACAGAACTCTGACTTCGCACTTTAAAATTTGTCCGTATAGGAAGACTTTCAATAAACAACTGAACAAACCTTACACATATGCATTTTTCTAAATGTGTTCTTCTAGAAAAAAAAAAAAAAGTAAAAACGCTAAGTTCCATTATTTTGTTAGTGTTTTTATAGTTCACATACACGAGGCAAACTTTTTGTGAACGTATAAAAATATCTTGGTTCATAAATGCCCTTTTTTAGTTTATACGATACTTTTTTGGCGGAGTGTATAATAAGTCTAACGATTTTGCTTGATACACCTTAGACAAGTGAGATTGATCACACTATGTGCAGTAGTTATTGAATTGTGGATATACAATTAGAAGAAAATTGAAATAGGTGAGTTAACCATCATATTTTTTCTAGAATGCATTTATTAGGTAGAGGAGACTGGTGTCAGACAGACCACACTTTTGGCCAATTTACGCCAAACTAATTTCATGAATATACACGACTGTTGATAGTAATATACTTGATGAAAGTGTATTATAAATACCACAAATGGTTATACTTCCGAATGTATTAGTGATCATTACGATAACTTCCTACTTTTAGATATTAAGTGGAAAAAATAAAAACAGGAAAAGGGACATGTTACCACTAGGTAAAAATTCAAATTTTGCATAACAAATACTAATCCACTGCTATGAGCCGACTGATTTTATCATTGTTTGTAAAAGTTGGTGTGACTATCAAGCTGCCTCATGAATGTACTTCGAAAATAAACGCGCGTAAATTTAAACGCATAAGACCAACTTGCTCTTATATTACCTTGTGAACATCAAATATTTTATAGAAAATGTGCGGAATAGCAAAAGAACTATGTCGGCAGAGGCGCTTCAGGTTGTAACTGGCACCATCACTATAGACCTGTTGGTCCATGAGAGAGTAGCAATGATGGATGGTCAAAGGGACCGGGAGACCAGACGCGTGGAGGCCAGGGAGAAATCTTATAAGACCCAGCAGGATCGGTGAGATAACGATGCGAGCAAGGCGCAATGGACCAAGCGGGTGATTGGAGACCTAAGGAGCTGGAGGGAATGCAGGCATAGAGAGGGCAGGCATTACCTGACGCAGGCCTTTACCGCGCGCGGGACGTTCAGGCACTATGCCAAGCGCTTTGGAAAGGACTCATCTGAGCTATGCATGTACTGTGCTAGACCTGATGCTGCGGAACACACTATATTTGAGTGCACCTGATGGGAAGGCCTTACAGCAGCGATACGTGAGGAGACGGGTACACTGACTCCTGACAACATTGTTCCGCTTATGATCACGTCCACGGAAAATTGGCGGAAAATCCATGACTTGATTAACAACATCATGAGCGTAAAGAAATTCGAGGAGCAAGCCAGACAAAGTAACGATTCTACATAAGAGGAAGTGATGGACACCCATGAAAGCTGATTGAAGCAGATGCCTTGGCGATCCCAGCAGCGTTCAGTACTGGGAGAAATAAGGGGGTTTTTAGTGGGTATACCATCACGGGAGTCCCACACTACCAGATTGCAGACTCAGGTCTGGTGTGCTTAAAGCATTTTCCCCCGGCAAAAAAAAAATAGCAAAAGCTACTCAAAATCTAATTCGTTTGCTATTAGTTGCTAAGTACTTGGGGGTAATAGTCCATGGTCTAGGGACTATCCTTCGGGAACATGTAAAGCAGACATCAAACAAAGCGGCAAAAAGAGCAGCTATGCTTGTTCGGATAATGCAGATGAAGTGCAAGCGAGTGTAGTAACATCCATCATGCTTTATGCTGCGCCAGTGTAGTATCGGTCTGTTGATAAAATAGTTTATAAGAACATGCTGGAGAAACAGCAAAGTCCTGCTGACAGTCACTTCTGGGTTTCGCACCATACCGACGCCTGCGCTCCAAGTTATAACTGGCACGCCGCGTTGTCAATAGACTTGGTGGTACATGGGGGGAAGTATACATACGCTGGCGGTGGTTTAAATGCTCGTGATAGACCACAGGAAAAAATAATGAACCTACAGCAGGAGAGATGGTATGAGAACCATATAAATGCTCAACGGACAAAGCTGCTGATTCCCCAACTAAGACCGTGGATGGAGTATCAACGTAGGACAACGAATTATTACTTAACACAAGTCCTATCTGGACATGGAGTATTGAGAGCCTATGCGTACAGATTCAAGAACGATCATGTACTACAATGTGCGTATTGTCGGAATGAGGACACACTAGAGCATACCATCTTCTCCTGTTGTAGAAGGAAAGACGAAAGGGATCATACTAGTAGAGTCTTGGGAATAACACTAGCACTAAATAACTTAACGTCCGTTATGATTCGTTCGAAGTGGCACTGGGAGAAAGCCCATAATATGATAAGACATCATGTGGATAAAAGAGACTGAAGAGAGAGAACGTCAAGCTGGGGCGGTCCTATAATAAACTGGAGGTATAGACCCTTTTATTTCTAATCCCGAACTCATAATCCTCTTTGTGGAAGGAAAGGAGATGTAGGGAGGGTGGACAGACAGCCCGATATCCCTGAGGTACATTTGATAAGATGATGCCAGAATATCAACATGAAGGGAGTTTCAGGGGTATAACTAAACCAAATATCTTGTTTTGTAGAATGAAGAACTCCAATTTCTGCTGAGCGCTTTCATGAATGTTTACTAATGTGAGATATCGATATTATCAGAATAATATTAATCTTATAATTATTGTCAAATGTATGACCACTAGCTGCTTAAGCTGTAAACAAGGTTATGTAGAAATATGTATTAAGAGTTTAAAAAGATAGCTTTACAATGCAAAGATATTGTAAAATTTGCTTATGTTTTTATGACTATATTCACCGTTCACTAAAACTAATTTTGTGTACTAAGTTTTAAAGAAGAAAAACCTTTTTTATATTTTAGAAGAGAATCAATTGAATTGTTCAGTGGTTGCTAAGAAAAAAAAAGAGACATGAATAGGCAAAAATACGATTCTTTAAAAGTGGGCTTACTGTTCGTATACAAATTTTGCGGATGAATATTTATATCCTTTAGTCCATGGAGACTTTCTGTATTTCTTCAAATATTAATTTAAGATGGCCCAAGAAATGTCGAAGAAAAATGAATTTTTTGAACTGCGAACTGTCCGAAGCCCTATTAATCAGTTGATGAAAGTAACATGCCCCTGATGTCAACTTATACATATATATCATTTATTTGTGCTTTTTTTAATTATTATAAGTAAAATAAATTTTAAAAAGGATGCTCTTGTAGCCACTCTTTTATACGTCATATATAAAAAAAGTAATTTTAATCTGCCCGAAGTCACAATAATGATACATTGCTGAATTATGAATCACATTAATGAAATTGTCAACTTCCTGTTTGCAGCAAAAATTTATACGTATCCGCCATCGCCATCGCTTAATTCGTTATACAAGCGCTTTTAACATCACCGAGATAAATGTAACAAAAAACCGACGTAATCAGGATTTTTCGTTTAGTTATCGATAGGATTAAGCCTAGCAGTTCCTTTTGTAGAAAATTATGTTATAACTAAATATCAAAGTAATTAACTAGCATTATAAATCAGCGCAGTGCGGCTATGTTAAAAGAGGTAAAATAGGACAGATATAAATATAATCGTAGTAGCGAGATATAATTAAGCATTTTAATAGACACTGACGAGATCCATTCAAGCGCTGGGAAGGTTGGGCTGTGGAGGTTAGATCTTTGTCAAAGCATACGCAATTCTATTTAAAGTTATATATGAAAAGTAACTGAGTACATTAATTGCTTACGATACTAAATCATGATCTGTAATTCCTTTATTAACACAAAATATAATTAATTAACACCTATGTGCTGAAACTCTTACTTAAATTATAATTTATTGCTTAAAAGATACGTTCTTCATTGTGGTACTTAAAAAAAAAAAGCGGCAATTTGAATAAGCAATACATGGTATTTCGACCACATCCATAATCGTTTCAACCTATTAATGTTTAAAAACGCTACTTAATTAAAATTAAAACCAAAATTTATTTATATTATATGTATTAACGGCGATACTTTTTTATGCATAGGTTGAGAATAGAGTGAAAATATTAAAAATTTAGAAATGCTCACCAAGAAATTTGGTGCACATATGCGACAGCGTAGGGTGAGGACATTTGATTTTAATCTATTTTCTTTTTATTGTTCCGTAAGCTGCTCTTAATACAAATCAAAGTAGTCTACATGCCTGCTTAAATGAATAAGAACAATTGTATGAGAAATTTAATAATCTACTAATGTAAGTGAGAATTTAGTGGTAGTGTGCACGGAAAAATGTAAACAAAAAAAAAATGTGACACAACAAAAATAATTGTTTGCGTCTCTCAATTCTAACATTTTGTTACTGAACACACTAAATAGAAACATTCCATTATTTTGGACTTTGATCATAAATGATTGATTTGTCGTGACAATTGAAAACTTTTCCTACTGGAAAATTTGCTGTTAGAACAATCACACGATAATTCTGTCTTACCCTTTTACCAAGATTGAAATGCAATCAAGCACATTTTTATAACAAATAATGAGCGTTACATAACCTACGTTAGGGAACCGGGAACTATGTATCTTGAATGCAACTTTGCTATTTTAAACACGTAATTTCATGACCCATTCTCGACACGAAAAATGTGATATATAACCTAATAGGTTTCGAAATGAGTGATTCCCGGCGCGATTGCCAGGGGCTATTTGTGTATTGCATAACGTTTACAACCATAAATATTTGTTAGGTACCAGATATATTGCGATCAAGTAGTAACGAGATTATCGGTTAATGATAAAGCAATTCGATGAGATTAGTTCTTGGAAACAACATGATCTATATGTTAGTCAAACAGGATAATCGTTGGTAAGATATATAGATTGAAAGTTCGCAATTTTTAATGGATACAACAACAAATGGTACTGTAACGGTTGTTGTAACATTTGCCATATCTGTTGTATACACGATATTACACAAGATCATAATTGTTCACCATAAGAATATCGTTATGCTGATTTGCATGTTTATTAAAAAAGGATATTAATGTCAAAACAAATGGTGCTTTTGATGGTGTTGGGCTAAATAATGGTTACTGAATTTGTTACAGGTATTCTATAGTAAGATGGTCTGTGAATAAGAAACAAAAATATATTCAAATTTTGTTGTTTTGGTTATAAATTTACTTCGAGACGTTGTCCCTCGTTATATTGCATTAGTTATTCCAAAATCTTGGTTTGTACAACTCTCTGTCCGGTTGAGCGACAAAATCCTTTTTGTTCATTTTTGATTTGAAGATTTGATTGTTTGAAGAAACTTCTTGTCTTTTTGCATTTGAAGCATTGTATTCACATAAAATGTGGTATATGTAGTAAAGATTCTGATTTTCTGTACACGTCTTTTTGATGCACAGAATCCTCTAAGAAGAACTATGATGCGAACATGATTTTTACGAAGATTTAGTAATTCTTCCTTAATGGTCTTTTAAAAAATATGTATCCGTGCTTTGCCTGGCTGTATTGTTACAGCATCTTTAGTGTTTTTCTTGGATCCTATTCTTCCCTCGCGCTGCGCTTCTAGATATTTATTGGGAAGGGTCTGCGTTTATAAATCAAATAAATATTAATTTATATATAAGTATGATGTGTAATCTACACTCCGCCAAAAAAGTATCGCATAAACTAAAAAAGGGCATTTATGAACCAAGGTATTTTTATTCGTTCACAAAAAGTTTGCCTCGTGTATGTGAACTATAAAAACACTAACAAAATAATGGAACTTAGCGTTTTTACTTTTTTTTTTCCTAAAAGAACACATTTAGAAAAAAGCATATGTGTAAGGTTTGCTCAGTTGTTTATTGAAAGTCTTCCTATACGGACAAATTTTAAAGTGCGAGGTCAGAGTTCTGTACCAACGCTTTTAAAACTAAAATGAGCAATTTAACTTCAGAACAAGTGGCTGCTATAGTTGCTTTAATCGAAGATGGACGATCTCAAGCATACGTTGCTAATTTGATGAACATCAATCAGTCAAGTGTTTCTAGAGCCGTAGCCAGATATAGGGAAACAGGCATTTACAGTAGAAGACCTGTACCAGGTCGTCCAAGATGTTCTACTCGCCAAGATGACCGCTATTTACTACTACAAGCATTACGTCGAAGACATGTAACTGCGAGACAATTGCAGAACGACTTGGCTAGAGTCAGAATTACTCGTGTGAGTACTCAAACTATTCGGAATAGGTTACGACAGAGTGGATTAAGAGCTAGAGTAGCTGTAACAGCCCCTCGTCTCACTAGGAACCACCGAGTGGCTCGCTTAAGGTTTGCCAGAGAACATGTAAATTGGAACATTAATGACTGGGCCAATATACTCTCCACAGATGAGTCAAGATTTGGTCTTTACACCTCAGATAGGCGTATCTCAGTGTGCAGACGAGACGGTGAGCGCTATTCGCAGTGTAATATCAGACCTAGACCTAATTTCGCTGGTGGCTCTATTATGGTTTGGGGAGGCATCTGTTTAACAGGTCGTACAGAGTTAGTACCAGTAGACAGAGGTACACTGACTGCCCACAGGTATATAACGGACATTTTAGAAGAACATGTAGCACCATATGCGCCAATTATAGGAAACGAATTCATGTTAATGCACGATAATGCACGACCGCATGTTGCAATAATCTTCCAGGAATACCTTAACGATGTTGGTATTCCAGTTTTAGATTGGCCTGCGGTAAGTCCGGACATGAATCCTATCGAGCACGTGTTGGACCTCCTTCACAGACGGATACGAACCCAAAATGTTGCCCCAGCGGACCTGCATGGACTAGCAAATGCTCTCCGTGACGAGTGGGAGAATTTGGATCAGGCTTATATACGGAGGTTAATCGAATCTCTGCCAAACCGTATGCGAGCGGTCATAAGAGCCAGAGGTGGCAATACTCAGTATTAAAAGCTACTGTTATGACATTTTTCTTTCCAAAATTATAATTTCTTGTTTTAATAAAAATCTCAAGTATGAGTTCTTGTTTTTATTTGGCCTGTATTTTATTTAAACAATCATAGAAATTATATCTTAGAGCGCATTAAAGTATATTTACAACTTTATGCTACAAACAAAGATTATGCGATACTTTTATGATTCAAAACTAAATTATGCGATACTTTTTTGGCGGAGTGTATTTTTGAAAATTCCGCAAAATTTGCTATTTGTCTGTATTATAGCCTACTATGGTTTCCATTCGAACAAGACAAAAGATGATGTTATCAGGTAAAATTTTGAGGAGAGTAGTAGCATATTAAAAATATATTTACAATAAATCTATCTAGAGATTATGTATATGCGCAACCTGAAAAAATAATTTCGATGTTATAAGTAAGATACATAAAAAATACAAAAGTACTGTTTTGGCTTCTCCAGTCAAAGGAAGGGCTTCCTTTTTGGGCAACAACCAGGTCAGATGATCTTGTTGAAAATATCGTCGTTTGTCGACGATATCGATGGAGTGGTTACTTCTGTAGTGATCGTTTTTCCTTATTCCGAAATTCCTGCGCTTTTTCCGAAAAACAAAAAAAACCGAGAGGCATGTGTACGCTCTCTATTATATCCGCACCATAGAAAAGACTTTCATGTACCATAGTAGAAATGCAGTTCCAAGGATATAGAGAAACAACCACTGCAGCAGTATAGTCGGTGTAGATTCCAATTTTTATAGACTCAATAGGAGACTGATAACAAGTTACTTGCAATTTTATGGCCAGTCTCCACCACGTCGACTATCAATCCCAGTTTATCTCTAAATTCACTCTGAATTCGTTTTTTAACCTCCTCTTTCAATCCATTTGTCGCTGCTGATGTTTTCGAAAGTTTGAAATCAAGATGGTATTCTATTTTTAAAACGGACTCCATAAAGCGGATACTACCATGTAAAGGAGATATATCTAACTTACAAGCGTCTTCATTTAATAGCCTAGCACCAAGTTTTGCCATGGCATGTAGCGGCTTCGCTCTACAAATTGCCCAACCGCTCGCTGAAGAAATTTCGGTTACAACCTGAGCTACCTTTCCATCAATCATAGTAAAATACAAGATATTCTGGGTATATTATTAAGCATGCATAATGGGTAACTATAGTATTTTAGAGGTTAAGTATAGTATTTCAATATCAACTCGATGTTTTTCGTCTTTTTATCATATTTATTCCTTACTTTTTGCGTACATCGTACGCAACAACTACCACTTTAACACGTCACTATGTCCAAATCCGGTTGAATATGGATGTTAAATTCATAGGGCATCTTAATTACTATTAGAACTTTCGGAATAAAGTTATGTGGGACCGGAGAAATGCGGAGCTTTGTTAAACTAAAACTAAATTCATCAAAATCATACATAATATATATAACCTAAATAATACCTGAATAATACATTAGAAGCTGTATTTTTTCACTTTGAAGCTTCGGTGAGTTCAAGGTCATCCAATTTCCTCTACCTGAATAATATTGTGGTCACTATGAAGGGAGTAATGTTGAGTCAAACATTCTCAATTTATTTTTATTCCGTACTATGTTGTTGAATTTGGCATGGGTCAGAATTACGAGAAACTTTTGTATTAGGCAACCTATTTCTAAATTCAACTACGTTTTATAATAATTCCTTATTTGTATAATAAGGTAAACACTGTGGCGTACAAAATAAAGTAAAAGTTCAGTGTTACTCTCAATAACTACGCAATGGTAAACACCATTGTATAGATTTTCCCAAAGTCTACTAAATTCACATAGTTGAAAGAAAACACTGGGGATACACAATTAGCGGTCCCAAGGTCATCGTCAAAGAATAACGAGCAGCATTTGCTTTTACCTAATACCTATGCAGTCTTCCCCACGGTAGGTACATACATTGTTTAAGAAACTCGAGCTTTTGACCTTGACACGACCCCTAGTGAGTTATCAATGCGATTATATACATCTTTTTCAGTTCTCGTACGCGTGGGTATTCATATGCGAAGATCATGCTCGTATATCCCTACATCTATCCATTTTGTTTATGGTAGCGCGTATTTATGTGTGTGAGCGAAAAACATGCACTGTTTGTTACACTCTACTTGCGTCACGTTGCGACATCAAAAGAATTTTAATTGCCTTGTACCATTTAAAACGAAGGAATTATTATAATCGCATCATCGTGTTGTGGTGTGCGTGTCGCCGAGACGTGAAAGCG
Organism: Cetonia aurata; assembly: GCA_949128085.1. Taxonomy (NCBI): domain Eukaryota; kingdom Metazoa; phylum Arthropoda; class Insecta; order Coleoptera; family Scarabaeidae; genus Cetonia; species Cetonia aurata. The sequence goes on from OX421882.1 coordinate 33,976,951, forward strand.
ACGCTCATATTTCGGACCCATTTGCGTTTTAATGATCTCCGTAATTTTCAAAATATACGGTAGCGGTGAACATATTTGAGAGTTTGATGGCTAAATTAATGCAGCACATGCAGAGCTTAATTCCTGAACTTATTTCACCTTAAACACCTCGTTATTGGCATTGCAATTTGGTTGCTTATTAATATCCGGTGCGCAGACATAATGAGTAGTTTTCTTTATGTGAGGTATATTAAGGACTGTAGGAAGAATAAGTTACTTGCGATGTACAAAAAAATACACTTCAGTATTTTAAAAACACCTTTCAGCGAGATTTAGTTTTAATTTTATTCTCGTTAATGTGATAGGTATATCAAGAAGCGGTTTTTATTATATAGTAAAAGTCAGACAAAAGTAAATTTGCTTTCAACCACGCTTTCACGAAAACTGTTGTATTCTGGTAACTACACTAAATTATATTAATATAATAATGCCGTCTACTATTAATTTCTAATACAAATGTTACACAAACACAAGTAAATATAGTTTTAATTGGCTAGATTCAGCATAATAACATATAGGTATCTTCAGCATTATTAGATTTATTCTTTTTGTCGCTTTGTGTTGAGACAACTCGTGGTTAGACGGTGGTAAATGAAGCTAATTGTATCAGGGTTTCGTCAATTTGCATTTTTCACTCTTATTTTCTTGAAAACAAAACCTAGTTTGAGTACCTATATGTTATGCATCACCACATAATTTGTCTTGAAAGTCAAAACAAACAGTAATAAAAAAAAACGAGAATATAATATAGGTACTTTCAACCATATCACTTTAGTTGTTTCAACATGGTTGTACATGTAGTTGCCGTCACGATATTTTAAAATGACCTCAATTCGTACTAATCGGATTATAAAGGTTACAAGGGTTAGGTATAAACCGTTTACAATATTTGTCTATTGGGAGTGGTAGTAAAAAATTGTCTTCACTACTTTGCGGACATATCCAAACAAAAAAGGAAACAAAATAGCACTTATAAACCCATTTAATTTAATTTAACACATTTAACTAACATATGAGCAGGTAAAAACGGTAGACACCATCTTTCGTCTTAATTATTTATTTCTACTTTCTTCTTCATACATAAAAAATACATAAGACGAAAAGTGCGCACAGCGCAAACGTATATGGTTATACGACAAATCTGTCGGTAATGTAGCTACAGCTAACTTCGCGGTTTTAGGGGGTCAGTTCAGTCAGAAGAAGAGTTCAAAAGAATAAAAAAAAGTATTTGTTGTTCAGAAATACAATCCAAAACGTAGACAAGAGAGTAGTTAAGAGGCTCAGTGCAAAACCCAGTCAAGCATATTTTTTTAAAGATATTTTGAAATAAAGGAAAATCTTAGAAGAAGAAAGGTAGCATTTATTTTTCAACATCTCGTTATTAAAACTAGAAATTGCTTCATTTACGGAGCTGCCAACAGCAATAATCTAATAATTCTAATACAGTCGGTATGTGCAATTAATTTTAAAGAAAAATAAACCAATGATTGACTAAATCTCCCATATCAATTTGATTTCATTTTAATCACAAAATTGTTTATTTAAATTGTATATTTTGCCAGAGTCTATATGCCTGTAAACGGCGCATAGTGTATAAAATAGAGCTGCATCAGTTATTATTTACCATCAGTTCTTATAAAAAGTATGCTGATTATTGTGAATATAATTGATCGATTTAAAAAAACTGATAGCTCTATCATTCATATCCATTTCAAAAATTTTAGAATTGTTACTATCACCCATTTGTTTATAGCTTGTAACATCAAGATCAGCTCGTTCAAAAGCGGATATACTTAAAAAGAATTTAAGTCTCGCAGGAAGCCTATTAGAACTGAAAAAAAGTTAAAGGCTGTGAAATAGTTTACAAATTTTCTTCACGTACAACAACAGAAGTAATTTCTAGAATTGGAATACTCTCGGAAATATTTTATTTTTGTTGTAATCAATATATAAATGTAACTTATTTCCTGTTCAAAATGTAGTAGCTAATTCAGTATCACTTCTATGCATTAGTTTGAAAAAAGTGGTTATTACCATCAAAATGTAGTAATATATTATTTGCCTATAATTGTTTAATATTGAACTATAAGCTTACATCACGTATATTAGTTTTAAAGATCGTTTATAATAAAATCAAATTAATAATCTCCAATGAAATCTTCCACAGTTAAAAATACCGATATTCAAGTATGTGGCTCCATCTGTTAGAAGGCTGAATAGTTTTTAAGGGTGTAGGTATAGCAGAATCCCGTAGAGTGTTAGCAAAATAGCTTTGTATACATACATACGTGCATTTTTACTATTATATTAATAAATAATAATATAATACGGTGTACTGTGTTATGAAGCAAATTAAAACTAATGTCATGAAAATTGGAATGATGGAAATATGAGTTATTTCACTGGATATTTGTTTACTTACCTGAGTTTTTAATACAACGTAAACATTGAGATTGGTAAAGTAAAAATTAGTGCTATATCATTGATCAGCAGTTTTTATTGCATATGGATATTTCAACTTGTATTTTATGTGGGCATTATGGTATAATTCATTTCCTTTCAGCTAGGCTAAATTCAAATAAACAGTTTGATGTTTTTTTTTTTCTGATACATTAAATTACAGACTTGTGCGGTGTACATAAATTATACGTTACCTGTAATAAACATGACAAATTGTAATGCGTGCACTATTATATTTATGAATACAACATACCAGTAGCGGTGACACAAGAAATCTACCTTTTGCAACTTTCTTTTTTTTACATGAGTTTTAGATATTTTTGCACATAAACGTTACATTTGCATATACACTCATAATATATTTCTTGTGTATTAGTGAAATTAAAAAATATTTTGGTTTTTCAATGTTTTTGGCACAGCTTAGATAACGTAATTCTAAATAAACTTTTTAGAAAACAGACAAATACCGGGCTGATGAATGACTGTATCTGTTTGCACTTACCTTGTGCTTAAAGTTACTCCTAAGTATAAATCTATTGTGATCTTATTATAGCGATGCAATTGACAAACAGATACCGTTATTTTCGCTGCGTTACTAATTCGTCAATTACTCAGCAAAATTTGCGACATTGAAAGGTGCTAAATATAGCATGAATGACACGCAGACCCGTTTCTTACTTATAGGAATATAAAGTTGAGGTAAAAGGCATTTTTAAAAGTAAGACGTAACTGTTATGTAGATGACGAGGATATCCGATGCGTATAAATCTGCTTAAGCGTAAATTAATAACTCTAGGTTTTATCAATAAATTTGCAATAATTGCACGTTTCTAGTAGACTGAGGTGTAATTTTGTATTACCTTGGGCTGCCTGCTTCATGTCATTTGCATTTGCGGCTTGAATTATTAATTATTTAATCTAAATTGTTTATTCATTTTGCTAAAGGAGGTTACCTTTAGCAAGCAAAGATACAACCAAGACACCGTATCTCTTACAACCTTCTTAGAGCTTTGCAGTATTAATTGATATCAAAATATGGTAGGTAACGCTTTTTATCGTAAATTTTATATCGTGCACACATACTTACAGTAATAGCAAGTAAAAGTAAAAGAAAAAAAATTAGGTGAGCTTAAATGTTAATATTGTGACAAGGATTAACTAAAGGAAGTATTCCCATTTTCATTATGCTCTTTATATACCTACTTTCTTTCTCCACACGACTCCTGAAAACATTCTGAAAATAGTATGGTGGCGACATTATAACTTTCTATGATGAGTTGGATTTTATCTTTGTTTGACATAATGTAGCTACTTTTAATGCGTACCTACAATAAAACAGAAGCGGTTTGGCTGGTGCATCCAAAACTGTTTAGAAGCGCCATATCTATGTAGGTACATTGAGAAAATTTTTATGAATAACATCCTAAATTCGCTTCGTGCCTGTTGTACACGTCATGCAAGAACTGCTGAATATATCGAGATGCAGTTGGAGCTCGGTGATGATTTTAAGCTGTGTTTAATGACAATATGGTCACGTGGAATCACTCACAACATAAAATAAAAGATACAAATTGCCGTATTTCCGCTACTCTTAGCCGTCGATCGTATCTTCACCGCTGGTAGTGCTGGTGGATCAGGCAATAGTGACTGCACGACGTGTGGGCATGTATAAGGTGGGACAAGGATTACTGATTTTTGCTTCATCGACAAGTAATAATATTTCATAATTTTGGAGCGCGTTAGATACTTTTCCACATTTTTAGTGGTTGACAAATTGACTCTGAAAACGGAGTAGTCACCAGGGAATAACCGAAGTTGTTCCCTGACGACTGTTTTTATATCAGTGCATGCGCACTGCTTACTGGAGATAAACGGTACCGTCAGTTTCAAACTTGCAACATGAAATAAACATCAATTGATTGCATGCTGCCTCCCCATTTACAATTCAAAAGATTGATATCACTCCCAGGCGTTCATCGCTTGGTTAAATTTTTTTCAATTAAATTTCGGATTGTCCTATATTATCAACCAAACCATTTTGGTTAAAACTCGGCTCATATTAATTTTACCAACTAAATGCAAAATTTTGGCGTAAAAGCCGAAAGTAACTGACGGTCATTTCATAGTTCTGGAAGATAAGTACTTCTGATTCAAAGGGTTGGTAGTTTTACATCTTCCAGTTAAATGAATCCATTGCTGCCACTCTATATCTAGGTATAAGCAACATTATCCAGTGATCGTTCAACCAATTAGTATGCATTTGAATGAGCGGCAAGACATATACTGTGAATTTCTGTTTCGGAATCCAACAGATGCTTTCCTTAACAATATTTCGATTCTTAATATACCTCCTCCCATTTAAACTTTCCCAAACGTACTTTACGTTTTTGCTTTTTACACGGCACATCTATTTCCAAAAACAATCCTACCAGAAAAACACAATTTAGACATAAATTTATTATATTTAGCGTGTAAGGGCTTATGCAATTTTAATTACCAATTTTAAATCGGTGTGTTTCATTAAGGTAAATATTTTTTGATACATAGAGAAACTGTTTAAAACAAGACATTAGAAATATAATACCGGATATTATATTTTTATTAGGTATATAGTGACAGCAACAAAATCTAATACAAGCATAATACAAGGCTGTTAATAACAATTATTATATTGTATAATAATATCTATTAACGGCTTGTATTACCGGGTATAAGAAAAGTTATTTAAAATTAATAAATTTAATTGTGCACATATATCATTAGAGTTGATATCCTGTATTGTATTTTTTATATTATACTTCTTATAGACTGGATAATCTGAAACTAATATTATTCTACTATATCTTTATTAGTCCATATTAATCTGAAGTACATGAAAAAATAAAAAAATGGGATATTTATATCGGCTAACAGCGGTTCTTTTCAGTGTGATCCGCGCCGATTGCCCACATATTGAATGTAATTGCAAAGATCAGACTGGCCGGTATACTGCGGTGTACCGCTGTGAAACCATCCCGTTCTGTGAGCGATTATCAATCATAGTATACTTCATATGATACATAGTAGGTGTATACATCAGGTAAATATTAGTCGCGTTTATCGAACACAATTTACATCGAATAAAAATTATAACAGTTATGAAATAGGCGGTTGCGCCATCTTTACGAGAATTTCTCTAGTATAACATATTTATGTAGCTACACCAACTGTAGGTAACATGCTATTCCTGCTATATTGTCACGGGCTAGGCGCGTAACGAGGGTAACTCAGGGATAGCACTCGCTGAGCAAGGTACCCACGGCAATATTAATATAGAATAATAATAATCGTACCTACCTTGTAAACTTTGCTAGTGGGGGGCTCAACATGGTTTAGCAGGTGTAGGATTCAAGGAGGCAAAATCAAACTTAACAATCTTTATTGATAATTTCTTGTAGAGAGCTCATGGAGTCTCCTAGCGGAGAGGTTCTTTGCTGAAGGTCCCTTACAAGTGTTACTACACTAATTATGGAAGCACCGTTTATCCAAAAGAAGAAGAAGAAGAAAAACATGAACTTTACATCCACTTATACTTTCTCTACTTTACTTCCTTGTTTTTTTTTTTACAAACAACTACTGAAGAGATACCTATGTTGGCAACATCGGGCAACTAAGCCAATATAAAGGTCTTCCAAATTAGCAAGTGAACTTCGTCATACCAGGTTCCTTCCAAAACTTGAAAAATGGTGTAGAGTTTTGTCATCGCCGACCCCGGCACGAAAAAGTATGAAAAGAGGTGAATACGAAAAAGTGGATGATTCTTTATTTTTATGGTTTACACAGAATCGAGAACGTGGAATACCAATTTCGGGGACCATTTTAAAACAAAAAGCAGTGAGTTTAAGCGAAGAATTGCCGGTCATTGAAGCGCCTGAAAGTTTTTCTGCAAGTGATGGATGGCTAGACCGATGGAAAAAAAGACATGGTGTACGTAAACTGAAAGTTTGTGGAGAAAAGTTGTCTGCCGATGTATCTGCCGCAAAAAAATTTGCAGAGAATTTTATGGAGCTTATGAAAGAAAATGATTTACAACCAGACCAGATCTATAATTGCGACGAAACCGGCTTGAACTACAAAATCTTGCCCTCAAGTACCTTAGCTTCAAAAACGGAAGCTGGAGCACCTGGTTACAAACCTAGCAAAGAACGTATCACTGTTCTTGCATGCGCTAATGCTTCTGGGAGACACAAACTTCCATTATTATGTATCGGTAGGTCAGGAAAACCACGAGCCTTCAAGAATATTCGTCCCAATGCTTTACCTGTTTTGTATAAAAATCAAAAAAGAGGCTGGATGAATGCAAATCTATTCAAAAATTGGTTTTTTGAAGATTTCGTACCAAAAAAGAGCACGGATACCCCAGAAAATGTGTTTTGTTACTAGACAATGCTCCCACTCACCCAAGTGCGGAGCAACTTCAAAGTGGGGAAATAAAAGCAATGTTTTTGCCTCCTGCTGTAACTTCTCTCATTCAGCCCATGGACCAGGGTGTGCTGGAAAATTTAAAACGAAATTACAGGCGTTTGCTATTGGAGCATATTTTGGAAGAAGTAGATGAGGGTGCCAATCTCACTGAATGTCTAAAGAAGTTAAACTTGAAAAATGTTGTATATTGGATACCTTCAGCTTGGAATCAAGTAAAAGGTAGAACCCTGGAAAAATCTTGGTCAAAATTGATTCAACACGAGGAGGGACGTATCACAGAAGCAGAGTCCGACCATGAAGAACAGTGATAATGTAGAAGATGAAATGACTGACCAAGAATTAATTGAAAGTGTTTGCAAAAATGCTAATGAAATAAGCAGTGATGACGATGACGAAGTAGAATGCATTGACAATATTCCAGTAAAAATGTCACATTCAGAAGGACTAGAAGCCTTGGAGAAAGCGTTAACTTATAGAACAACAAGAAAATGAAACTGCCGCGGATGTTCATTTAATAAAACGTTGGAGAGACATTGCGGCCAAAAATAGAAGTAGTGTTAAACGAGTGCAGTTAAAAATTACCTCATTTTTAAACTGTAAAGTGTAGAATGGGATATATATTTTATATTTTACGTTGCATTTAACATGTCTTTTATGAATGTACATATGTACATATTTAGGCATTTATGTACATACTATGTTAAAAAAATTAAGTAATAAAAATTAAACAAATTATTTATTGATGTTATTTTTAAATTAATACATAAATTCAAGTAAAATATTTCATAAATGTTTTTAAGTCGATCTAATGATATACGCATCCTAAACTCCTATTTTCCAAGAAAAAATCGGATTAACCAAAATTTCGATTATCCGAAGTCACTTTGGTCCACATTATTTCGGATAATCGAGATTGTACTGTATATTTAAATAGATAATAGATAAAGTCATAAAAACTAAATCATATTGAATGAGTAGCTGGTAGCTTGGTGGTGTTCACAGTTCTACGGCGGAAATTTAATAGACTCATGTTTTGTTGTATGATACATTTTATGGAAACTTGTGTATATAAAAATAGCAAAACACAAGAATAATGTATAATTCAAATAATTATAATCTCGTTCTCTAAAGGTGAGTAGAGCAATAAAAGAGTTATTGTGATATACTTTATATCTTAAATTTACAACTAAACACTTGTTTTCATCTATTTCGCAAAACAGATGCAACTTATGGCACATGGATCTCTTGTAACTGTTTAAAATGCCATTTGTGCAGCTACAATAAAGCTGTTACAGCTGTGTCAGCTGTAACAGCTTTATTTGGAGTGCATCAGAAGCAGTGAAATATATCTTTTATTTTTCTGTATACTATTAGCCTTCCTTGCATTTTAAATAATCAAAAACACAAGCTAGAATTACGAATTTAATATTTTAGTTCATGGAAACTTTCAAATGCATAAACGGCATCAGAAAAATTAGAACTTGGCGAAAGCTACAGTTTAATGTATTACCACAAGCGAACCCAGCGGTAAGAAGTGGAACCTCGGTGCGCCTCCCACAACCTGCGTATCTGTACGCAATTATTAGAAACCTTCTTATAGACTAACCTGATTTCTGCGGAGCTGGGGGCTATTTTTCAAGCAAATAATGTCGGCGCGCGAAAAAGTCTCGCCTGTAATTTTCGTATTGTGCATGAACGCTATAGTTGCTTACACCTTTTACGGGATAGATAAGAAAATCACCAGGCTATTCCGACACTCTCATAGTGCAGCTCTAACACTTCCCTTTCATTATTGTTATTAGTAGGAATTTCACGAGTTGCGCAATCGAATGCGGTGCATGTCAGCAACCTGTTATTATAGATTATTAATTATCGTTTTAACTAGATTTTACCGCGTATGAGTCACGATATGGGATTTTGAACGATAAACGGGAAGCAAGAGCTTTGCAATTTTCGTTACGGTATCTTAAACAAGTGAAACATACATATATTTCAGGTGATAATAAGTAATAATCATTAAGAAATCTTAATTATCTTGGACATCGTAATTATACGGAGATCATCAGTATATGAAACAGTACCACGTATTACTTATTAGCGTTATAAATACTGGAGAACAAATATACCGCTCTCTCTTTCTAGTATTTAAATTGTTAAACACCTGTAAATTCCAAGAAGTCAACTTGAATTATATTATTGAGCAAAATAGTATTGCGTAGGTCAGATTTGACATACTAAGTTTCAGTCATAGCGTTGTACTTGCAATACATAAATACCTATGGAATTAAAAATATTTATTTTTATATTTTATTTCTCATTTTTAACCTGGATTTATGTGTGGGCGATTCCCTGTACCCACCATTGTTCAAACTACTCAATAAGTATATATTGATTTATCAAAAGCTGTTGACATTATTAATCAGTCTATTAAGACAAACACTAAACTATTTGGTTTCTCAATTTATCTAACAACACTTTTCTACTACATAATGGATAGATGCTTCTATAACAGATACAGCACTACTAATACAAGTTCATAAACACGGATCAAACCTTGGGCATATATTATATAATTTGGTTATTCACAAATGATTTGATTACCTCTTTGCTTAAGGTATATAAACGTATTAATAGCGTTTCGATTACGTTAAATCACAAAACTGGTCTGCAACTAAAAATTAATAAGCGTACTATAGCTTTCTATACAAAAATACTGGTTGCAATTATTACAATCCTCAAGTTATTACAAGCATTATGTTAGAAGCAAACTTAAATATGCACACAGAGAAAACTGTATAATACAATCTACATTATAGAAAAAATATAATACTGGTTATAAGAAAAGATATTAATTTGTACAAAGTAATGCAGTTAATTGCCTCTACAATACAAATATAATACGATATATTTAATACCAGCAAGCAATTAAAAATATTAATTGATTTCCTTAAACGGTATTGCAGCAACATTTTATATACAGGGTTTTCCACGGTAGCCGTTCGTTAGAAGTTTTCGAGGTTAGAAAAAACCTGGAACTCTGAATTTTTGGAATCCGGGGCTATTCAAGATTCTATTTCATTTTAAAATATTTTCAGGGTCTTACCACTTCCGGTTATACCGGAAGTCGCCATAAACTTTCTTATTTTAAATGGAACAGCCTGTATATTATTTCATTTTTAAATTCCTGGGAAAATTTTATGATGAGTTCTAATAGGTTTCCTTATACCAATTTTCAACTGCTACTTAGATATCTTGATTTTTTTGAAAATTTTCAAAAATTGTAGCGCTATTTGCAACACAGTATCTTTTGCCCATTTTCTACTGGTAATAAACACTTCTAGGGTAGATGGAAGCATAAGAATGACACTTTCGAAATCCACATTGGCAATTGATTTGTCGCATACAGGGTGTCCATGACCATTTACAAAATCTTCAGAGCTGAAAAAGTTCTTTTTTTCAAATGGAACAGCCTGTATATTATTGGATGATGCAGAATTTAATTCTGCATCGATTCGCTATGACTTTCGCTATACCTATTTACAACGGTTTTCTTGTTATGTCAATATTTTCTGTTTTAATGTGATTTTTGACAGAAACTGAAACATCGTATGTGTTTCATTTTTATTGGAAAATGGAAACAAAACAGGAACATAAGAAAATTTGAAACGTAGTAACAAATGAAAAACAAAAAAATTAGGAACATAATGACAAGAAAAATAAAATAAATTGAACGAAATAACTACAATAATTATTCTCAGTCTGGTTTTGCCAATTTCAAGTACACTTGGCCTTGCTGAAGAGCTTCCGTGTATCGTATATCGTCGTTCACTTCTTTGAGATCATTTCCCAAATGCAGATAATGTCTAGCTGTTCTAGTTTCTATATGCGCGATAAATTGCTACTTAGATTGGTTTTATATTTGTCCCAATCTGTTTTCCTGCTTTTTACTGTTGGAATAGGTAAATAAATATATAAATGTTAATAAGACGTAATTACAAGCTTAGTAAAATTCAATGTTAAATCACTTTACAATGTTCTTCTCTCTTAACACATGGGAATGGAAATGAAAGGTGATGATTAATGAAGGACACTAGGACTTTATTAAGCTCCTAGATTTGACGTGTTCAAATCTACGTAGGTATGACATGTCAATGCATTAAAATGTTTTGATTTGAACATAAATCTTCGAAATTTCAACAAAAAGTACTCGCTCTAAAAGTCCAAGTGATTCCACCTTACCGCTTATGCAACATATACTGTAGCATGCCGGATACGTGTTAAAGAAAGATTAGCTGTTTCTATTTTATTTTTCTTCCCCTTTGAGAAAATTGTAAAAGAATTGCCAAGTAACTTCCGTGATTTATTTTGTGATGAATAGAGACAGGGTTTCACAAGAGAGAGAGAGATACCAAAAATCCACTATAATATAATTATATACAGTTTTCTAACATGGATATGTATTGATAATAAATGTAAATGTAATGTACACCATTTTTTCACCATATATACTATTTCATTCTATGTCACACATAAAATATCATATGTAGATGCTCGTTGAAAAAAAAAGTGCCTGTTGGTTGTGCACATATTGTCATAAATGCATTCTTTTTTAAAAGCTTGTAGCAGATATTAGCGGTTTCATTCGCTAAGCATGTCAATGTTATAATATAAGAAGCAAAGAGTCTAGCCGAATAAGCGGATTTTTGAAAAAAGTTATGCATGGGCACTAACAAGTCATAAGAAGGTAATACAGGAGTATTTTACGCCCTGACTCCCCACTGACCTTGAAATAATCAGAAAAATGTGCCCCAAACAGGCCTATCTTTAATCCCTTCTTATGACTTGTCAGTGCCCATGCATAACTTCTTTCAAAAATCCGTTCTCGGGGCCAGTTCACCATGCTTATTCGGCTAGATCCTTTACTTGTTTATGTAATTTTTGTAGGGTATTACAATAAAATAATAAAATCAAGGGCCTCATAAACTAGATATCGGATAGATGTTTGTTACCCACAAAGTTATGTTTCTTTCACTGTTAAATGTAGTCTATACCAATCAAAATACACCAATCAGTTATTTTACTTACTTATATTTTTAAAAAATGCAAGAACCCTTAATTTTTCATTTCGTTTCCATTTTGATCAAGTATTGATCAGTGTGCAAATGTGCACAATCGGTGTACTTTGGTATTTTAGATAGAAATCCCAATTACTTCTACAATTTAATTTTGTTAATGGAATAGAGAAATAGTGATAAATTACTTGCGGTAAATAAAGGTACAAACGTACATTATTAACGAAATGAAGAAGAAATTCTTTGTTATTTCTTAATTCATGCTTACAAATAAACTACTTATCACATCTGGTGTTTAATTGTATTTTTGATTATTTTTGTGCATATTAGGAGCAAAGTTAAGATTTTGCTGTTATGCTATTATTCCTAAAATGTTAGGCAGAATCCGAATATTAAATAAAAGATTAGATCCCTGTTAAAACTGATGAATTTGATGACCATAGCATGCGTTTGCACAGTGTGTACTTATGCGAAAATTGTCAAATTTGGAATCTACATGAGAAATTAAGGGAATTGCAAGGAATAAGCCAAATTATTGGGACACCCGGTGTAAAATGTAATTAATAAAAAAAAAATACACAATTACGAAGAGAAATATCCTAAATTGACAATACCTTTGTTGTCAAATTAAAAGTCATGCATAAATGGAAGGAATGAAAACTTTAAGTTGGAATGAATTAAGGAGTTAGTAAAAATGATGAATTGGAACAATGAAACCAATAAAGAATCTGTAATCAAAGTTTGCCACTAAATCAGTAGTAGTAGGTTTGTCTTACATACAAACAACATATGTACGTTGTAATAAGGATCAGTTTATTGTGTACTCCCAATATTATATAAAAAATAGTATTTTTGGTTCATTTTAATAAGAGTTCTTTGTTTTGTAGAGTAGTAACATCACCACTTTTCGTTTTGTTAAGCATATTATTTTTCGTTGATAATTTGGCACTGTTTCATTACTTGCTGCATAATTGAAAGTTAGATTATAAAATTTAATATATTGAAGCACTCTCTATATACATTAATGCCATTTAATATTAAATTGTATAATATGATTAGCATTAAATTAGAAATTTTGCACAATAAACAAATTTGCAGAGTGTATGAGTATGAACTAAAACCCCTAAGTGAAATGATTACCGCAAAGATTATATAGACCCCTAGCATTATATCAACAAATTGTGAACTATACTGGCTATGCGTTCATTATTATTATTGATAGGAGATAAATCAGTTTTCTTCTGTCGCTCTCTTCTGATTTCACAGACGAATCGCTCTAACAAAAGGCTTGATTTCCCTTGAAGGAACACGGCATGCGGCCGTAATTTAGATATTACAGTCACCTTTGGTTGATTGATAGTACTGGGCGAGGTATTAAGTCAATTTTCTTACGACGGCTTAATGTTAGTTTTAGTACAACAGGACCAACCGCGTAGATAATTTGAAACCAATCCGACATACATATACACATTCACGATGATTTCATTTATCGTTTGGTGCAGCTTAGTGGGAGACGTTATCTTGCTCGTAATTCCGTTGTCGGTACGCATATTTATGTAGCAAATTGGAGCTCTCATTCGAAAACAGATGTTATTATGGAAATTTGATCGATGTGGCCTGGATATAAAGCACGATACCTTCAAGGTCCTAAGGCTCGATATGTCTGCATTAAAAATCCGCGAGCTTAAAACTAGCTTGGAACTTTGTTAGCTGTTGTAGTAAAGTGTTTCATTTTTGCATTTCAATTGTCATTTTGAAAATTTCAATAATTTGAAATCTGCCATTTTAGGGAGACATATATAAATGTTAACATCGTAAAGTAACTGTATATATTAGAACAGTTACGTTTCTATTGAATTATTGGAGACGTCGCAAAAGTAGCCGTCACGCCTTACTTCCTTCCCTGTTATTCGTTATTCTTCTGTACGTCGACATAGTATAATGGTTTTTGATGTAGCTAATTACGGTGCTCAGTTAAGACATAAAAATCGGTAAAATAATTAATTTATCCGTTTTCATTACAATAATTAGCATAATAGGAACGTTATTGCATAACGAGACGATGCAAACAAAATTAAAGCAGCACGCTACTTACTTGTTACATACTAATGAAAACGGCACATCCTGTTGCCGTATTATAATAAACACAATTACGTTATAGATCTACAGAACATAAAAAGTACTGGAATTAAATTAATTTAAATAATTACGGCTTTCGAATAAAATCATCCTGAAAAAGTGGTTTAGACGTCAACGTCAGTTTTAAGCGCGCGCGCTAAACCCAACGTTATTCAAATTATTACCTGCAAACATAATCCGGCACACAGAAAACAATGGAAAAATACGTATGCAACCTTGACACATCTTTTTGTGAAATCACAGTATCTAGAAAGGACATATTATGGCATAATTGTAAGAGTAAGTAATTAAAAATTTAGTAGCCAACTTTATTCATCTAACAATTTTATTATTTTTATTTGCCTTTATTTCACAAACGGATGAATAAATTATAAATATCAAAGACAATCGACTTTGCATGCAATGTGTGCATATAGACTCCTAACCAACTTAAATACTTATACTTTAACCACTTTAACGTAATAATGGGCTAAAATTACCCAAAAAAAAATTTTTAAATTGCCCAAAACCGTGGTTATGTTCCAGTAAAGGATTTGCGAATGTACTGTCTGTTTTTTTTTTTAAATTTAAAAGATCTCATGTGTTCTTGGAATCTTGTTTCGAATCCGGTTTGTCCTATATATATATGTATATTGCTACGAAACTTGTAGATCATTCTTTATAATTTTTATTAAATTTTTTAAATTAATTCAACACTGTTTTATTAACATTTCATACAGTCAGCGTCATCTATTAAATATCATTTACTCCACAGATATGCTACGCCCCAATTGTAAGATGACACTACAGTACACAGGTACACGAAATTTACCCCTCCACAGTGTTATTATATTCAGTCCACCTTGGGATGTGGTGGGGTGTTGTCACACCAGTAAGCCTCTGATTATTATCTTTATATACCTGATATACACTTAAATATCTTAATTGTGACTGTACTACTTAGTCGTTAGTGATGTACTTATGCTACAGTGAATAAACAAGACATTATTGTAATAAAATTTATTTATTTCGAGTTAAATAAAAGTAATGAATGGCAAGAAATGAATCTTCTAATGATTCCCTCAGGGTAAGTAAGTTCTTTACTATTTAAATTGTACAAAAATAAGATTTCTAGAATCTTATTCCAAACTAATAACTCATATATCTTATTTTAATATCAATATAGAAATTCAGATCTCCCGCTAAATTCCCGTCATAAAATCAAGTATTGTCAAATAATGGCAACTTAAACTTCTAGTGCAATGAACCCACAGGATCAAACAATAACCTCACAATACCAAATTTCACTAGAATCACTGTTATCATACGATAATATAACCTAACATTCTCTTTACGCTTCTGACGCCAGTTAGATATAGATTCAAAAAAATGATAAAATCGCTTACTTCAAGTACGAAAAACTGCTCTAATATACTCCAAATACTAATTCCAACTCCACAACAATCATTTCAGGTCCCAATTAGTGTTCCAGTGATGTCACAGTAAATACATTTGTAAACATCGGATTTTTAAAATTTACCTGTGCGGTCTTTTGCGTTGAATAAAATGTCATACAACTTGGACGGTGCTTTGAAAGATACCGTGAAGCCACACCTTCCGAGAATATTAGCCACTTTTTCGGAATCTTTGCCAAACTATGTTAAATTCTCACTGAAGAGCATCTAAAAAATTAATTAGAAACCATAACTGCCATCGCTTTAAGTAATGGTGTTCCCAAATATGAAATAGATAAACTCATATACAAAAAACAAATAAATTTAGCATACTACAGGATTTTCCCTAAAATTAAAGAAATTTCTAATAAAAAATATGTGAGTTCCTCTTTTGGCTCACTGTATATATTTACTAAATAGGCCTAATTAATAACAGACCTATAAATAGAAGAAAGAAATTTACGTATTATTTTCAATATTATAGCGGACGTACATCCCCCGATTAAGAAATGTCGTCAGCTAAAGTGCAGTCCTTATCAAAACTACTCACTATTTGGACAGGGCCGCCCGTTCGGTTGGTAGGGAATTTATTGGGGTACTTACATATAATACCTGGCAATTACGCAAATCAGGTAGTAGAATTGAAATTATTTAGTATCCGATGAAAACGCATATATGTATTTTGTGATTTAAATATGTTTTGAAAATATCCTTTTCACAGCTTGAAGGCGATTGGTGACTTTCAATATTATTGTTTAAGAATAATTAAGTAAAAGTATAGATGACAAATTAAGTGGTACTAACGATTTCAGTTCTTTACATAAAAAAGTATTCGGAAAGAAATGAAGTTGATATGCTTAGAAAGTTCAATATTTACATTAAATTTAGTGTACTTAACTTGTTCATAGTTATTTTATTAAGAACACAATAGATTAATATTTAATTTTATTTTATATGTTAATTAATACATGGTTATATAATTTCTGTTTCAATATACATGAAACTTTGAAATAACATTATTTTAGGTTATTTTTTTATTTTTTTTTTTTGGTGAAGTAGTTTTAAGCAGAAATTACAATTATAGTTATGTAATTGGTATTATATAAACAAAAGCGCAAACAATGAGGTAAAATGTAACAATATTCTATAAAAATATAGAAATAAATATAAATTTAAACTCAGGCTTTCGCAGGTAGAAGTTTACAGAAGAAAAGTTCAGTCGTTGTATTGAATCGGTTTTTAAGTTTTTGTTATGTGTGTATTACAAAATTTAATATATACTATTTTATCATCACAGAAATCGTTAATTTTCTCAATACTATGAAATTTTCTTGATTAATTAATGATTGTATGATAATTATTATATTTCTTCTGAACTCCACCCCGCGGCTTGATCGTGCCGCTTTATCAGCGACGAAAGGGTATATGAACCTCAGATTCCTACCCTAGATGAGATGTCAGCTCATTGTCACAATTATTATATTGATTGATCATAAACACATAAAATACCAAGATACAATCCAATTGACAAATATTTCGCGTATATAATAATAGCTGCATCAATAGTGCGTCAATTGATGTGCAGAATTAAATTAAATTAATTGAAACTCCAATAGTAATTTTTAAACTAGTTACAATGTTTCCTTTTGATACCAAAGAATTTCCATTTTTCTGTTAGTTTTGCATAATTGTGACACGTTTTACAACACTCTACCCCAATAAATCTTTTATCTGAAAAAGTTGATGCCAACCGAACGCGCGCCTGTCCAAATGGTGAGTAGTTTTGATAATCACTACGCTTTATACGATGACATTACTTAAGTCGGAATATGTACAACTGCTACCATATTTGAAGTCATGTAAAACATACCCAGCAGCAGTAATTTTTACTCTAGGTACCTGCGGTGCGTATTTGTAAAACTGTGAAACTTAAAGCTTCTTTTAAAAAAGAACTTCAAAAGCACTCTAAAATGTCTTATCAAAGTGATACAAGTGATTTAAATATGTTACATTTGAATCTAGTATTATTAGTAAAAGTGCAATGAAAAAAGAGCATTGGAGTCTTGGGAATATGTATCCCTTTTATCTAATTAAACTGAGCGTAAACATAAAATCCATTCGTATTCGATGCATCTAGAACATAACACCCATAAATTTCGTGTATTGATAACACTTAAGTACAGGTAGCGACATCTTTATCGGACTATCAATTAAATATAGTATTCCTAACTGAGTTAGTAATGAAGTCCTACATTATACGCGGGTCTGATAGGGTGCCATTTCGATAAGGTACACGCGAACAGTTAATGGGTATGAACATAGCGAGTACGATTCTCGGACAGTTTGCACAAGTTTCGTCACTCTTAACATATTATTTGTATTTATAAAAGAACTAAGTTGGCCTGCGTGCGAAACCCGTACATAAATGTGTGCGACAAGGACTACATACGGCAAAGGTGAACCTTTTCTTAAACATAAATAATTAAATAAAATAAATAAGAATATAGTTCATTATATTCTGTTTAATATATTAATACCTTTAAAAATTCTACATGTTTTAGCCCAATTTGACTATCTTTAGGCTATCTTACTAAAAAGTTACTGTAAAAACAGTTTCTGAAATTTGGCGAAATTAACGCGAAAATAGAATAATATGTTAAAAGAAATTAGCTAATAGAAATATATAATAGTATAAATTATATTAACCTTCTTCCTCCTTTTTGCTATTGTGTACGTTGTATTGTTGATTCAAGTATTGTTGCATTGGGACAGCTTCTATAACAAAAAAAAAAATCGATTTAGTTTTAAATTTAGCTTTTTGTTTTCTATAGACTACAGCATAACAGCAACATAAGTCAGATACAATAGCGTAGTTCCGCACATCGAAGGAAAATGTGTCAAAGTTTCACATTTAGAACATCCGTTTAACGTGATTCATCACGGGTAAATTATTAACCCCAGAAAGGTTCTTGTGAAATTCTGACGTAGGTGGTTAGAACCGTTTGTTACGTTATAACCATATGACGTTATTATAGTAGTCATTATCTAACACCAAATGGGCTGCTAGATGCTTTTAGTTAGTAAATAAATATCTCAGCAAGTTTCTTGTTTTAGAAACAAGGAGTGATATAGCAGTTATTCCAGAAAAAATAACACAATCAAAGTTAGGACATAGTAGCACTACTTGTAAGTTTGTACCCAGAGTGTCATCTGTGCCCATCATCCTATAAATTTAATTATGATATGTAGGGATATCCCATCTTGCCGTGTTGACTGTTAATGCGGCGACTGTTACGAATTAGATGCGGTCGTTTTTGTTGAAACTTTGGAAGGCCGTAACGCCCGCAGTTCGTCTACGCACATGTTCAACTCATAATTGGAAATGAAACGAGAAAAAATATTATCGGTAAGCCGTGGATTTAAGATTTTAATGGATTTGAAACAACCACTTTCCGAGAACTATTGCAAAAAAAAACGTACTAAGTGTTTCAGAAATATTTATTGTCAACCGTTTTATACTAGTCATAAATAAAATACTCTGTTATGTGATTCGATTAATTTTAGGGAATTTTTGTAAAGTCATGAACTTTTTGAACTAATAAAATATGACCTATGGAATAAGTATGCATTATCAGGAAAATCCGCAAAAAATATTTTCACACAATGTACGTATTTTTAAATACAGTGAGCTTAAAAGCTAAATAAAATAATAAATTGAATTACCATCCCTTTACCACATAGAATAATGTATTCATAAAATGTAACATAAATGAAGCACTTCATCTTTACACACAGAAAGCTGTATAACACCGGGTATTGTATTCTTTGTTACATGTAGTGACAGTAGAAAAATTTAATAACCAGTATTATATGAATTTAAATGTAGAATATCATTAATTACCATTTTTTATTACCCCTTATAAAAAAGCTATTTAAAATTAATAAATTTATTTGTTTACAGATACCAGTACTTATTGTATTTTAATAATACTTCAAATTGGATAATACGAAACTAACATTCTGTTTGCTATATTTTCATTAGCCCTGAAATATATGAAAAAGGCTGGATATTTATAGGAGCATATCTCTGATCGTATCTCTGTTCTGGTGCGGTGCACTGCTGTGGAAACATCCTGTAAAATATAGTGTGAGCGATTGTCAATCACACTATATTTTATATGATACTTAGTACAAATGATGTTTTTTGCAGTAGCTAATGCGCAATAGCAAGAGGGCGTGCTCAATGGAGTAAGACACGCCTGAATAAACATAGGGGAATGTTATAACTCCCACGTAAGAACAAAGCCAAAAATAGTAATTCAGTATGTGTTGCAGTATTGCAGTACGTCGTCCGTCGATTAGGCCCGCCTGCCTCTTCGACCTAGCGCGTGGAGGCGGGAGTTTCGCGATTTCAAAAAAAATTCAGCTGTAGATATACAACAGATAAATATTATTTAGCTGTGTTTACGGAATACAATTTATAATGAATAAAGATAAAAACGGTTATGAAATAAGCGGTAGCGCCATCTTTGCGGTAATTAATTACGTTACTATGTACAAATATCTTTATTTATAACCAGTATTATATTTTTTCTATAATCTGGATTTTATTATACAGTTTGTTCTGTGTAGTGGCCTGCTTAATTTGTCGACATTTCAAAGTTACGCGCTTTTGTAATTGCCTTAAAATCCCCTGAAGTATATTTGTGAATGTAGATACACGTAACGAAAGAAAATCTAATCTTCATCCAGTTTTTGTCCGACAAATCCGGCATAATGAGGCGAGGAATCGTATTGCTAATACAACAGAGGCACATAAAAACATCTGGGTTTTCTTCCTTATGGTAAACAAATAAAATAAGGTGCTGGAATAATATTTACAGCATCATATCAACATACCACCACCAATAATTGTGGAACTAACTTAGAAGTATTAGGTATAAGATCATCATGATGAGACTGTAGGTAGATCTCACTATTCGATGACCCATTCAAGAAATCTGGCTCTAAAGAATGTCCTTTGGCCAAACTAACTTATACTCCTGCATCCAATAAAGCTCAAATTCAGTCCAGTATCTACAATCATGCCTATATACCTCTACAGTAACTGAACAAGTAAATTCATCGCTGAAGAGAATGTTATTTAATATATTCGATTGGTTCGCTAATGCTTGAAGCATATTCTTGTAAAAGTGAAGTTCCGATTACATGAGTTATCGTCATTGAGTTACTGTACACTGACACTTTGCAGGGCTGAAGCCTTTCTTGCATCAACATATTCAAAACTGTTCGCTGCCAAATATTACAATTTTCTGCAATTCGAGGACTTGGAAAAATTGTATATCAACATATCATTAATATAGCCATTAACAATAATCGCTTTTATAAGGACTTATTATAAAACCGCCAAATGGCTTCACGTATTGAAAAGCTGCAGCGTTTTTGTAGTTGATGTACTACTTTTGCCTTTGATGTTTTGAGCTTTACAATATAAAACTTTTGATCTCAGAGCATTTTAATCGAGCATTTTTGCACATTAATAGAAAAAACCTAGTTTTATGGATATAGTACACCCGTATTTTAAGAAAATTTAATGAAGAAAATAGTTTCCCCACACTAGTATTTTTGTAAATATCATAAATATTAGTGCAGAGGATTTATGCTCAACAAAACCATTTCGAACTAATGTATAATTCATAGTAAAACTAATACACATGAAAGTATATAATTTAGAACTAAACCCGAAGCCCTAAGTTAAAGTACGAAGAATTTGTAAACATTAAAATAATTGTAGACGTAGACATTCTAATTAATGATAAAAAAGACAAGAGTTTTTGCTAAATATCCTGTCCTTATGATTATTTTATGTATGCGGTAATTCTCGTTAAATTTTTCTTAGTAACTTATGTAAGTGCATTTATATAAGCTAGTATCTATCTATGTAATTTCTTGAAGTGAATTGAATGTACTCATTACCGCGAGCTGTACCATCACAGCTAACCGAAGCACATCTTCTTAGTTATCAATTAAATATAATGATGCAAATACAAAGAAAATCCGAACTTTTATTCTGGAATACTCGTAGAACGTATTAGATACGTTCGTACCACACCTAATGAAATAGCAACAGGAAGAATTTCTAGACAGGACAATTACCTATCTGCGTCTAATACGGTAATTCAATCGGCGAAACCAATAATGCTAACGCGAAAAAATTAAAAGATTAGTTTTACGTTTTGGAATGAGCGTGCACGATCATATTAAGCATATGGAGTCATAATTACACGGTTGGCTACAACAGGCTGCAGGTATTACTTATTGAACGTGTGGTTTTTAATTATTCGCCATTCAGTTTTTCGCACAATCTGCTTTTCTTTGCTTCCTATTTCATTATAAATGTACGTATGTGCAGGATCGCGCTTCGTGCAGAGTGTTAAAAATAGAAGAAAGCCATTAGTTTCGGTTGATTAGATCTATAGATGATACAATGTGGATAGTAACTATAAACACTAATTTTTCTTGTTAGCAATCACTGTTTTATTTATTTTGTTGTTTTTTATCATGTAGCGTGCGAAGTAATACAATGTAATAAGTGGTATTAGATCCACTTAATCTAATAAAGTTATAACTATATGTTGCGTTAACCAAGAATCGTTTTACTATCTGAAGGAAGGAATGGGTGCGTTTAATCTAAATCCAACATGTATTTGTGGAAGTATCCTGCAAATATCAGCTTCTGTAACATCTTCCTTCACAACTTAATCATTAACACTTTATTATTAGATTTTCGGTATGGAATTCATATACAGTACTGCCCACATTGTTAATAATTATATTCGATAATAACTTAGAAGCAAACCCTCTAATAAAACGCAGGAATTGAAAAGTATAATTTCATATGAAATTCTCAGATATTTCAAAATTTGAAGTAAATGGATAAACAGGTTCCTTTACCATCTTTCTATTTTCGGATGTCCGTTTTCATCATTGTATATTTACACATATTATGATGATCAAGGAATTATGGCCTTTCGTTCCATTAACAAAAGTAAAACACCATAAATTAAAGAACCAACAAACTCATACAATATCTACTAGGATATTAAAGCAGGATATGTGTAATAGTTTTATACAATATAGCCCAAGATTGGAAACGAATTTTAGCTTTTATTTATCATAATAGTAGGAATGTTTGACAGTTTTATATTTCATGTCTATTCCATATTTTTAATCTTAAAATCTATTCTTCCTTAATTAAAGCCTATTATTAAAATTTTTTTTTTAATAAATTATGTATAATGCAGAAATCGGAAAAAAAAACCTTCTGGTGGTGGTAAAATCCAACAGGGCATCCATAAGGAATAAGGAAGCTAGAGAAGGCTGCAACCGTCACTAACATTCTTATTTCTTCCCATATAGAAAGAACCTAAACGTTATATAAGAATTTTGAGTATGCCGTTAGAACATAAATGAATATTAGCTTTTTTCGTTTTATAAAACCAATCTTCTTGATCATTTGTCACAGATCAATTTTTTCTTCGGATTCATAACAAACAAAATTTGTTAGATTAAATATACCCTGTATCTGCAAAGGTAAGCGAAATGGCCAAGGTAAAAATTAATCAGCACGTATAGCAATAAGAATTTGACATATATATTGTGATAGATGTTTTCATTAGTGTAGGAAAGATCAAACTTCTGTTCAGTGCATCATATTAGTAGTAGAACGAGAATTTCTGATTTAGTAGAAAGCTTTAGAAAAATGTTATATTGCTAATTTCAAAAATTTAGTGATTAGGGTTTTTTCCAAAGATTGCAAAGTTTCATAAAACTCCATACGCTATTAAAAAATCATTAAAGGTGGTTATAGTGATTTGTTTGTACCATTCCAACATCTTTTTAAACAGAGTTAGAAAACTATGAATAGTTATTTACGTATCAAGGATGGAAAACGATTTGCCGAACGAGTTTGGACACGCGAGTCGAGGCGAACAACCAAACAGGTTCCATAAGACACTTTTTAGCCGTGGTGCCTACAAAATGTTCTCGGCCATCATATGATTACCACTTACTAAAATCAATTTACTTGCATTTGTAGTGTTCCGAACACAGATTGTTTGACCGCTATTTTGATAACCGAACCCAGAGAAACTTCAGAATCTTCACACAAGACTACGGTAAAGTAACGGAAGTGACACTTTGATACTTCAATTCGCTAAGTACTTATTGTACTCTACCGGTCAAGGACGGTAAAGCAACGGGAGTGATGCGTTGACATTTCAATTCATAGTTTAATTCGATAAAGTTGGAATAAGTGTAGTAAAGTTCTACTATGAGATGTTGCAGCCGAAAAAAGTTATTTAAAAATCTGGTAGAATTATTTTCTGGTGGCGAAATCCACGCCCCCAAGCACATTCACGAGTTCGATGAGAAAGGCGGAGCCCAGTCGCTAGCTAGCGTACTGAACTGAAGATACATATTACAATAAAAACTAAATTTCGTGTTTTGTACGAGTAGCGAAGATAGTGCGAGTTATAACCCTTCTCCACTTTCCTTCGGCTGTGACTCACTCCGTTGAGCACGCCTTCTCGTTATCGTGCATCCGCCACCAGAGATTATATATATATTATACACAGTAAAAAATATTTTGCTAATCTAACTAAAATTTAACAAAATTCTTAAACCATAACTTACTTGGAGTTAATCTTAACGTATTATTTTATTAACATTGACATACCGGTTTTTTGTTAAATCTCTAAAATATTATTTTACGTATAATCCAGTTAATGTAATAATTTATGTTGTTAACTTAACAAATTTAACTTATAGAATCGACAAACAAACATATACTGATGTTATTTTATATGACTCAGTATATGTTTGTTTGTCGATTTGTAATATGTATTGATGTGTCTTTTACAATTTTAAAATTTTGAATTCTAAATGTTATTAAAAAATTACTTTGACAACACCGCAAAGGTGAAAAAATGGAAATAATTAAATGATGGAGTATGAAAAAGGAAAAAATATAATTTCCGAAACGTAAAAGAACAATTGTATTATTAACTAAACCGGAAGACCCAAAGAAAAGAAAAAAATATCATAATAAATAATTTATAAGTTCAAGTACCTACTTGTGTTTTGCATGCAAACCTACCAAAACAAAAACCAATCAAACCGTCGAATTATTTTGTAAAATTAGGGAAAAAATATGTGAGTATAACAAAAAATTGAGATTGATATAATTAATATATTTTCTCAAAATAATAAGCAATTTGCAATACTTAGTAATAAATTATGTTAAATTATTAAACATATTTGTTAGTTTCGCAAAAAGTAATTGAATTTGTGAAATATTAATGTCCAATTAATAAAGAAAATTACTAAATTTACAATAATTTATGTTCAGTTCCCCAGAAGTAGGTTTGAATTAAGAAAAAAAAAAATTAATAATTATACAAAGAAAGTTAGTTAAGGTAGACAAATTGCAAACATTTTGCGTGTGAACAAAGAATGTTAAAAGTAAATTTTATTAATTTATTTGCTAAATATAACAAATATATTATTGTTATATTGGCAGCATAAATTTTACAAATTATAGGAGTGGACCTATAGGAACTAAAAGTTAGTTATATTAACACCACTTTTTTTCTGTGTACTGTAGCAATAATACAAGTTCTAGTTGCACAAAAGTTATCTTGTGACTAATCTATAAAATATTTCCATCAAACCGTTAAGGATGTCTTTGTAATCTCAGTGTTATTTCTGCAAAATCATAGTTAAAACCAAACTTTTGCAAATGATTTCTTTGTTTACTATATACATACATACGTATAACCATAAATAAGTCAACACAGCAACGGAAGTGACGAAAAAATTTCAATGAAGCTAAAAATCCATAAATGAGAATTTGTTTAATTAAATTTACATTTTACGACTCTTTGTTGTGGGTACGTCCAGTTTCTCTATTGTAGAACGTTTTATACTATCGCCGCGTTGGGCGGCAGTTTTTACAATGGTAAAACTAATATTTTTTTTAGTATTGTCCAAATGATGTATTTTGATAGACATTAAAAACCGCTGGGTATAAATTCTCAAACAACCTGTACGCCTAGGATTACATAATTACCGGGAAATATTATTGTGGAACGATGAAAAGACTAACGAACGTATAAAGAAGATCGGGGAGACTATGCCTGGCCATTACATAACAACGGCAACACAACAACAGCGACCAGTATACGTGGATAAAAGGCTAACAAGATAATCACGAAGATATCGCATCAAAAATCCACGATAAATCCGCAGATAGCGAACGTGGAGTCTGTTAACTAGTAGGCTCCGTACAAAAATGGACATTGCTGAGAGACTGCAAGCATTGATTGAAGGCAGATCATACATGAGTGATAGAGCACGATCCGCTAACGGCTAGTTACATATCGCAGTTATCGATCGAAATTTCCTATCGTCCGCGTACATCGATATGACACCTCGCGATCAGCCCGCAGTTCTTTTCCAACTTCCGTACGACGGTAATTTGTCTACCGCCATTAATATTCATGTGTAAAATTGATTTGATTATGCGTGTAGCAGAATTCATGTTTGGCATTTTTTCAGGCGTGCCAACTGAGTACGAGGTGATCGTGTATCGAATGGGAATCTCGCCTGAACATGCGAGGGAAAAATTGATGCCGCTCTTGCCGTTTGCCGTGGCTTGCAGTGATTAGCTTGTGAGAGTTTATGTTATTCCTTACACAGCGCGTTGACATTTATATGATCCTGTTCCCTTTGTATATTAATTAATAGAGCGAAACATGGAACGTCTTGACGCCATAATTTCATACCGATTAATTCTGAGCTATCAATATATGACTTTACAACGTTTAATTAATTTCTATCAAATCCGAGAATGCGAAGTTAATCAGTTTTATTTTAAAAGAAGTGTAATTAATGTCGTTGTAATAATTGATATATCACTTTGTTAAATAAAGAGCTCCCATGTATTCCTGATATGATTCCTTCCCTTCTATAGTATAAAATATGTGGTATGTCGCCCGATTAAGGTACAAAGAGAAAAAAAAAGATACTTGTAATTTTATTTGTTTTTAAACCAAACAATCCAACACTACTTTGACTGAAGCTACTGCATGTCACAAGAAATTGGTTTTTGCGTGTTCTGGGTTTGAGGTAAAAACGTTAAATGCTGTATTTCTTAATAAAATCTGGATAGGCGAAATCTTTTTTTAAACCACTTTTGAACTATTAATACCATTGCGTATTCCTTTTTGTAACAAAAACAGTGTTAGCTTGGCAGCAATGTTAATCTTGCAGCAAAAAATCTATTTGATTAAATACTTACATACTATAGTTCAGGTAAAGACAGCTACCTCGCAGTAACAGCAAAGTTTCAACAACGATTTCCTGAGATCAACATTTCGCATATTGGTGCACGCAAACTTTATAGAAATTTTTAGCAACGGATTCGGTTACTAACACTAAGAAGAAGAAAAAGGGATACAGTGAGCACAGCCCTATATTTATTGTTATTACTATTAATTAGTTGTTTAATAGTTATATCGGGACGTATAGTTTTTCTAATATACAGTAATATATGGATGAATATTTGGTATTAGATAATGCATTGATCATATTTCTAATACGGGGTAATATCTATTTCTCTCCGTGTAGAAATTAGTAAACCAAATTTGTAAAGAATCGTTAGAGATAACAAAATTATGACTTTAAAACCACAGTTTCAACAAACCCTGGAGATAGATGCTGCGGTTAAACGTCTGGATTTTTGTTTGTAGATTGAAATGATTTTTTAGAGAATAGAAGGTTCCATAAATTGATAAAATTTTGGGGCGGATCTACGTTTTCCACAAGTGGTACTGTGGCTTCGTAACACTGCAGGTTTCAATACCTTTTTGTATTTATAACAAAAATCCCAAAAGAAAAGGTGAAAAATCCCTTACCACAAAATTAGATAACAAATCTAAATACGTATTTCGGCAACTAAGTTGCCATCTTCAGTAGAAAACAAGTGTTATTCCACTAGTGATTTGGTGAAGAGCATATCTTCCAAGGTTTACCTTAGCCGAAACGACTAAGTTTAACACTGCTCTTCACTTGTTTTCTATTGAAGATGGCAACTTAGTTGCCGAAATACGTATTTAGATTTGTTATCTAATTTTGTGGTAAGGGATTTTTCACCTTTTCTTTTGGGATTTTTGTTATAGTTTTCAAGCCACAGTCTCCACCCATCGCAGGACTTTTTGTATTTGTTTAAATAAGTGAGCTATTATTTAGTTATCCGTTTCTTCATAAATTTCAAAACACGCCAGAATCAATTGCTCATTATACACAGTGGCTATACATTAAATAATGCTAGATTAGAAGAAAAGTAAAACTATTATTATATTATATTATTAAGAGTGATTTTATTGTGACTAATGAAAAATTAATTAATTAATGCTTCGCCATTAAAATTTAATCGAAGGAAATGCTGTATTTGGCATTTTCAGGATATCCTACAAATGAATTATCTTAAAATATAGCTGTAATATATTTTAAATTTGATACATAAACTTAAAACTTACTTTTGATTTATGCACCAGTAAGTAAGCCTTGCAAAATTTGCTTTTCTCAATAAATTTATTCGCCCTTTCATACCACTTATTATCAGCCACTCAATAAACATACATCATCAAATCGGGTCTATAAAGTTACAATCACAAAATATTCGTTGAATCTTCTTAAAAGAAAGAACAGTCTATTTTTTTTTTCATTTAAAAAACATATCCTTTATATGAAAAAAATATTTCTGTAATTATACCAGAACGTAGACAAATAAGTTAGTGGTTCAATCACAAAATAACGAAAATAACGAAATTTCGCTGTCTTTCAAGTGCACTTTTGAAATAGCACTTTTAACGATAGGGCATAATTCCTCAGCATTCATCATCTGCCGTACTTGCGTGGAAACTAAAAATGATAGGTAAGGATATGTACAGGTGCAAAAACACTAATAAAAATTTCAGTAATTTATCAACTTTTCATGGTTGTCCTTCCGTCGTCATTTTAGCCATATAAATTTTCATTTAACTTAGATTTTATAATAGGTACAAACACTTTTGTCATATTCTTTTTTTATCGGAAATGTTTGCAATGGGGGTTGTTTCATTATTGTGAGCGGAATATTTGGCGAAACAAATGCTTTACATATATCTTCGAGAGGAAGGAATCGGAATTTTTCTAGTGAAAAACTGTATTATATTTGATAATCATTTATTACGTTGATTAAAGCCAGATGCTCTTTTGCTCTTCGCTTTTATCAATATGTCCGTTTCTATTCTATTTGATAATTACAGCATAAACCACTTAATGTTACAAAACAGAGTGAATTAATTGTATGTAATTTATATTTATTCTTTTTCCCAAAATAAGAATACTGCCACAGTAAAAACCTTGTAGAGGTACAAATTATCCAGTCCAAAACAAAAAATCAGTTGCGTTCTGATAGTGTCTTCAGTCGCACGTGTGTTTGGTCTCTTCTCCGTGAAGATTTGTTTAAGAGTAAAGTGAATCTAATTGTAACAGAAATATTATTATATTTAGTTTAGTTAGTTTGAGGAAGTCAGTTTTGGTTTGTAGCCTTTTTTTTTCTGGTTCTGTTATTTATTTTCATTCGTTTTTAAAAGGAATTTTTCTTTTGGTCCTTTTTATAAGTGCTGCCTATACGTTTAGTATAGTTATTGTTTACCTTCGAGATTCTTCCAAATATTGGTGAGTTTTTACTTTATCTAATTTTCGATTATGGATTCGGGTCAATACGGCGAAGCTGGAGATATATCTACTATGGAATTTGAAAGTAATAATTATTCAGCGGTCTTACTTAAAGATCCGGGAAAAAAAGGTACCCTAAGGTTAAATACTTCACAAGAAAATTTAAGTGTTAGTAAAATAAAAGAGAACAGTGCTATTACAAACATTATAAATCAATCAGAAGTTAATAGCGGGGAGAAAGAATTGCTAATCGTAAATAATTTTGAATCTAAGTTTTCGCATTTATATTACGGTCCTTATTATGCGTACATACAACATACTGAAAAAAATATAGGTCGGTTGCATGAAATGGCTGTAGGTCGGCTCTTACATGAGGAATTGGGGATAAAGTCATCTATCAAAGAAATTAGCAAAGCCGGTTATAATCGTATAAAAGTAGAAATGAAAACATTGAAAGATGTCGTGAATTTAGTTAATAATCCATCTTTAAAAGCAAAAAATTTACATGCATACGTACCAAAACATTTAACGGAGATTCGCGGAGTAATTAAATTTGTTGATACATCAATTTCGGAGGAAAAATTGTTGCAATCAATAGAGTGTGACGGGATGGTAAAAGGGGTTAAAAGAATATACAAAAAGGTTATTAAAGAGGATAAATCTTTTCAAATGGTACCACGACAAACAGTTATAGTGTCATTCTATGGTAATAAGCTACCTCCATTTGTATACATTAACAGCTGTCGCAGAGCAGTTGAAGTTTTCGTGGGAAATGTTGTGCAATGCTTTAAATGTCTAAGGTTTGGGCATGTCGCTAAAACTTGCAAAAGCAAAGAGCAACGCTGTAAAAATTGTGGAGATGCACATGAGGGGTTATGCAGTGCGGGGACCATGTGCGTTAATTGTAGGTCAACCTCGCATAATGGGCTCTCCAAAATTTGTGAAAAATATCTTACAGAGAAAAAAATCAAGAGAATAATGGCCGAAAACCGCGTAACATATAGAGAAGCCAAGCTCAATTTAAACAATCCAAATTCATTTGTCAATAAGTTGTCTTCTAACCGTTTCGCACCACTTTTGCAGGTGGAAAACCCCACTGAGTTTCCTTTTTTAACTAAGAACAATTCTGCACAATTGTTTGCTAAACCTAAACCACAAATCTTGACTACTAGTGTAAAAAAACGCAAAATAATTTCCCCAACGGGTAACATATCCCAACCACATTATCCGACAAGCAAAGACAGGTCGCCTAATTTTTTCAATAATGACGTTATTAGAGATTCACCATTTGTACAAAATGTTAATCTAGTTGATAGTATAACAGAATTTATCGAATCTATATTTAGTAATAGCAATTACATATTTGATAAACAAACAGTAAAAGAAAATTTAAAAAACCTTGTAAAAGTAAACTCTACGATTAATGTAAGTAAAGGTACTCAGCCTACATAAGTTTTTCGTTTTCTTTTTTCGCTTGATCACTGCTATTGAGGTAATTATGCTGTTACTCCAGCTGTACTTGACAAATTTAACAATCATCCCAATGGCTAATCAAATTAAAATTTTCCAATGGAACTGTAGGTCGATTAATGCAAATAGGCATAGTTTTAATAATTACCTCAGTCAACAAAGCATTGATATTATTGTTTTATCTGAGACTTGGCTAAAACCTGGACAGCCTTTCACAGTACGTGGATATAATTGTGTACGGAAGGATAGAGCCGATGGAAAAGGAGGTGTTGCAATCCTGATAGCTAATAAGCTGACTTTTTCTGTAATTGACCTCGAGGAGAATTACAACGCTGGTATTATGGCTTGTGCGGTACGAATAGCGCTACCAGTTCCCCTAGATATTGTGGCGATATATAGACCCCCTAACGTGCGAATCTCGAGGATAGATTGGGTAAATCTTTTTGGACAAGGTAATTTGGACAGTTGCTTCATAGCGGGGGATTTCAATATACACAATACGAGTTGGGGTTGCTCCCACAACGACAAATTCAGCGTGGATTTTATAGATGTTTTAGATGAACTCTACCTGTGCGTTTTGAACAACGGAGAACCTACGCATATTTCACCTACTGGTCGTGGGTCTGCGATTGACTTAACACTTACTTCAGCAAAATTAATTGCACATTCTAAGTGGGACTTGGAAGAAGATACGCTGGGTTCTGATCATTATCCGATCATTATACATTATACCACAGAAAAACCAAATTTATACCAGATATATCCTTCCTCTCGGTGGAATATTAAAGATGCAGATTGGCAGAAATACACTCAACTCTTAGAAACATGCTTCGAAGACAGGGACCCCAGTACGCAAGCAAAAGAGATATACGCACACTTGTTAGAGCAGATTAATAAGGTAGGAGATATTATATTCAGGATAAAAAGGCCTTTTCAGCTTAAAAACAAAGTAGTATGCTGGTGGGATGGCAGCTGTGATGGAGCGATATCCAACCGAAAAACTGCATTACAGAGGTATAGAAGCGATCCGTCATTAGATAATTATCTAACGTATAAAAGAATTAGTGCGGAAACAAAAAAACACCTTAAAAATAAGGCCAGAACAAGCTGGAGAGACTTCTGTGAACAGCTAAATAAGGAAACCCCTGTCAATAAAATATGGAAAAAAATCAGGTCAATTAAGTCAGTGCATAGGCCCGATCAATCTGTTCCGGAAAATATTATAGTAGATTTACTGCATAAGTTGACACCCGATTCGGTGGAGCCATGCGCACACGTCCCGGATAGTGGCGATCTGTCAATGCATTTGGTGTCGACACCATTTACTCTTATTGAACTAAATAACGTTTTGAAGACTAATACAAATACGTCACCTGGCACAGACAATGTATTGTATCCTATGATCAAACATTTGCCTACAAATGCGAAAAGTCAGCTGTTAGTTATGTTTAATAAAATATATATACATGGTGAGGAGGTGCAAGAACTTAAAACTGGGATCATCGTTCCTATCACCAAGAAATCTAAAAAGGTTGAGGACCCATCCGACTTGAGACCAATTTCGCTTTTGTCATGTATAATGAAAACCCTAGAAAGACTAATTAAAACAAGGTTAGAATGGTGGATTGAAAATCAGGGACACAGCTGTGAATATCAATATGGTTTCAGAAGAGGATATAGCACACAACATGCCTTATCACATTTAGTGACTGACATTCAAACAACATTCACGAAAAATCAGTATTTAATGGCAATGTTTGTAGATCTGAAGGACGCCTACAATTCAGTAAATCTACAGTTATTAAGGGCAAAATTGATAGAAGTAAATATCCCCGCCACCTTAGCCAATAATATCGTAAATCTATACACTGATCGTAAAATAGTAATCAGAACAGCAACTGGGGAGTTCATTGGACCCAGATCAACATCTAGAGGTTTAGCGCAAGGAGCAGTTCTAAGTCCGCTATTGTTCAACATCTATACTAACGATCTAAGTATCACAAATACAAAGATTATACAGTATGCAGATGATATAGTGATTTACACGGAACAAGATTCGTTCGATGAGTGTGTTTCGGTTTTGAATAAGGCCATAAGTGAATTTCATCAATGGTGTGATCAAAAACAATTCGAGATAGCATACCAGAAATGTAGTCTACAAATGTTCACTAGACACCGCTTGCGTCACCAAAACCAAGTGAAATTAGCCAACATAATACTTCCATTAAACAATGTCACCAAATATCTAGGGATGTGGATTGATAATAAATTACAATGGAGAACCCATATTACCAAGGTAGTAGAAAAGTGTCGTAAAGCGTGTAACATGCTTCGGGTTATTAACAAAGTCTCTTTTGGGGCGGACTTGCATACCTCAGTACTAATCTATAGATCGACCATCAGATCTATCCTGGATTATGGTTGCGTGCTATATGGATCTGCATGCAGTTCTTTATTGGGTCAACTTGATGCAGTTAACAACAGCGCCATACGTATTTGTTTGGGAGCCATGAACTCAACCCCCGTACATGCCATGTATGTGGAGATTGGAGAACCACCTCTTTCTCTAAGACGCAATTATCTGAGCGAGAAGTTTGTTTTAAAAAGTAGAGCGACGGAAAATAACATCGTGTCAAAATGTGCGAGACTAAACACCCACAATTTGGTTGCCACATATTGGAAGAAAAAAGTATCTCCTCCGCTTGCATTGGCTTTTGCAAACACAGCGAATTTTGACACAAAAATTATTAAAACTAGGAATTCCTTCTTTTACACAATCCCATTTCAATGCATAACGCAGCACAAACCGATAATTTTACTTCCAAAATTTACAGAAGAGCTGCACTATAACAAGTTAGCATTTAAGGAAATTACTAAACAATTTTCTCAGACTACATACACACATATTTTTACGGACGGAGCCAAGTGCAATACTGGAACCGGTTGTGCAGTCTTTATCCCACAGATGGAGCTTAGAAAAACATATTCTCTACCTCCAGAATCCAGTGTGTTCACTGCGGAAGCCACCGCAATTAAAAAAGCATTGGAGCATGTACTTCACATTAACAACAACTACATCTGCATCTTTACTGACTCCAGAAGTGTACTAGTGAGCATGGATAACTATAACCACAAGTCGTCTCCACTCATTGGGGAAATCCTTATTGCCGACTTTAATTTGAAGCAACGGAGAAAATTAGTCCATTATATCTGGATCAAAGGTCATTCACAGATACCGGGAAATGAAGCAGCGGATAGGTTAGCGAAAGCAGCATGCCTTGAAAACGTATCAGAAACTTTGTTGATACCATATACGGACTGTTTAAAGACTTTAAAAGAACGGCGCCTTACAGCTTGGCAAAAAGAATATAACAAAGCCTATGAAAGTAAACCTACGAATTACCACATGCTTTTCCCGAATATCAAAAACAGTCGCTGGTATAGCCAAATTACCGTCAAAAGAAAGGTACTGTCACAGATTTTAAGAATATCTTTTAATCATGGAAAGTTTCCTGCTCATTTAAACAAAATTCGTATTTTGAACAATGATGTGTGTAATTTTTGTGAGAAAGAGTGTGGTGATTTAAATCATATTATACTGGGTTGCCCCAAATTCAAAAACGAAATTGAAGAACTTATTCAAGACCTTATAAACATGAAACTAAAGCTACCATTCAATGTGAATTATTTAATAGCGCAAGAAAAAGCAGAGGTAAATTACAGGTTATATAAGTATTTGTGTAACATCCGTATTACTATCTAGTTGAGATCCTTTGTACATATTCATCCACCTAGGGTAATCCTCTTTTCCGATGGCCTACCCTGTCTGTTTTTAGTCACCCGATCGGCCCCGGGTGTGAAATATGTCTTATACCTTCCCTGGCGTCCATTCGGGTTGTCAGGGTTTTAGTTCGTAAGTGGCTAATGGTGTAATACCGAGGCCAAAATAATAATAATAATAATAATAAAACAAAAAATACAATGACGGATCTAAAGGAATTTACAGTTCCTAATTTCTGAAACATGATTGAATTGATCTCCTGGATGTGTATTTAACTTTTTCACCCGCTGTGTGCCAGATGCCTGAGTTAGGTTTGAAGCGCTCCTGACAACACCTTTCATCCGATACCTAAAGCAAATTACAATCTAATAATTTATCAAATTTCGTTACCATTATTTAATCTGACACCGGCTTAATTGTGTAATTTATAACAATGGTGCGTATTGAAGTAGCCCAGATACTAAATACCGAGCACGCATTTTAATAACGGTCGGAGTTAAGTTGATCCGGAGACACGCACATTAATCGACATTTTCGTTTCAATAGTCCGGTCTGTTAACAGAACACGTGGGTGTTGCCATGTACAATGCGCTAGGGCATTGTAATACTGTCTGTTGGAAAGAGAAATAATCGTGTTGACTGTAAAGAATACGGAGGAAAACTTAGACGAAATACATTAAAGACCAGTAATTAATGGGTGAGAATATTTTTATTTATACGGATGCGGAAAAATGTTATAACAGGTGTTCTTGACTACCTACTCGCTTAACGGATATTCGAATTTAGATACAAGACATATCTTAAAAAAACTTTTGCGATGTCGATTTCTTTTAAGAGCAGTAATAACTTCTTTGGTAAACAAATTCGCAACCCAAGCTTACTTCTCTAAAGAAACTATACCATACATTAGAGTCTAAGTTCGGTAGCTACAATTGTTAAATTTACATTACCCAGAACTTCCATTCTCAATTCAGAATATTGCTTTTACCTATTTGCAAATTTTATGGATACAAGTTACAGTAGGTGCGGTTATAGTCATATTAAAAATTTCCTCAATTTGATATATCTTGCAAAATTTGCTGTGTCATTAGCGTAATGAATAACCTATGAGTATTATGTATGTATGTTGTCTATATACGTAGGGATCGGTATTAAAAATAAGAAAGAGCCAAGTATAAGTGTCTACTTTGCGTCACAGCTTGTCAAAAAATTTATAATTTGAATAAGGTACAATCCGAGAATGGACCTGGAGCAGGAATTTATAGTGAGGTGACAAATACAATTATCACAAATTCGCTAGGGTAATATACCAGTGTATTTCAAGCAGAGACATACGCAATTTCGTACTGTGCAACACAAATCAATCAGAGGACTTACAAACATAAACGGATCTGTATTGCAGTAGGCAGCCAGGCGATACTGAGGACATTAGCGAACCCCATGATGCAATCAAGACTGATTTGGGAATGCATTCGAGGACTGAATAGCCTGACAGAGCGCATCCACAGTAAATAACTTTCCCGGGCATTCGGGAATAGGAAAAACAAAAATACCAACGAGTTGGGGAGAAAGGGACAATCGACTTCATTTTAAGGTCCAGAACTTGTCCAAAAACACAGTACGGAAGCAGGTAAGGAGTTGCAAAGACCTTTCTCAAGGGACCATACAGAAGATGAGTGAAGAACTACTGTAACTTAGGGAATAATCTTCGCATAGTAGCAGGTCTCCTAACCGCATACCACATCCTATGTGAAGGGCTCTGGGCGCAAAAGCACAGGCTGTTGGCAAGCAAAACATGAACCCAGAGAATTCTTTCGATACAGCAGGAAACTATACAAGTTAGTACAGGACATAAGGGTATTCAACTGGCTGGCATAATTTAATGGGTGATGAAAATGGGAGATATAATACAAAAAGCCAAGAGGCCGCAGTGTTTCCGGAAACTTTACGTCAGATGGCTCCTACAAAAAAAAAAAAACAGCTGAGGCATTGAAGCCTCTGATCACCATGACCGAATTGATCTGAATACCTGCATCTGAGTTTGCCATTCAACCTCGTCAGAAACGTCAAGTGAAGGCGCCCTGTACCTAAATCAAAGTTACTTGGCACTTTGTTTATTATGACCACCTGCACTACATTAGGATTCAAGACTATTTGCTTTTAAAGGATTCGCCGTAGCCTGATTATCAGTACATGATGAATAGACATTTATGTTAAGTATTTCTGCCAGGTCAAATTTTGCCCTAAAACTATTAATAGAGATCCCCTTACAAATTGCGGTCTGTCTAAGCTCCATTCTTTAGTCTAGTTAAGTTTTATAGGCTTTAAGTTCGTTGAAATCTCTAACAGTCTTTCAAGATCACTAGGTTGTAATGTTTTCGGTTTTACCTTTCGATCAGGTGCAATATCGAGAGGCATTTGAACTATACCCGACAAATCAGTTACGTCCGACAGAAGGTTAAAGTTGCTCAATAATCTTATTCTGTAAGCACTGAAGAAGGAAGGTAATATTGGGTATTATGTCCAAAACCGCAGTTAGTCAGGTGCGCATTGCAATTATTCTAATACCCAAACAGGCCACTCTTTGCAGTGACCACCATGCTAGAGACAAATAGATGACCGTGGGTCTTATAACAGCTTGATAAGACCAATATAAAATTTTCTGCTGAGATTCAAAATTTCCAATTTCTTCCAAAAAATCCTCAGCAAAATCAAAATGCCATTATTGCGTTAGTTCTATCTATTTACTGATCCTAATCCAGTCTCTGATGATCCCAAGATATTTGAGTATTCATTGGAGTATTCTAGTTGTTCACCTTTCAAGAATTCTTTATCCAAACATATTTGTTTCCTGTTAGTGAGTGATAGTACTGTAGTTTAGTTCTCGCTTCACGCATTTGTATAAGTTCTATGGATATCACTTTGTGCCACCATTGTTTGTTTTCCATTAGATAAACTTTGACAAACCATGATGGGATCTATCGTGGATACCATGACACTCATTTCATTCTTACAGAAGTATCTCATGACGTTTATTTTATTTTCAAAGCAAACAATATGATCTATCAATAAGGACATATACAGCAGTTTCTGTATTTTATTTAAACCAGATGCCTTTGGTTTTTATTTCACATGTTGGAAAAAAATTAAAGGAATGTAAATACCTTGCTTATAATAAACACATCCATCCTGTATTTAAATCTTACAAGATCTGTATGTATCTACAATAAGCAAAAAGCCTATCTGTGTGCCAATTACTGTATGCTATATTTTTCAGTTTTGGAATCCCAGCACCTAGTTTCTAACCTAATATTACAACTTTATCGCGCTATCGTTCCGTAAATCATATTAGCGACAGTAAATAAATGTAATCATGGATTCGTGCTTAAGCAATTCCTGCGTTCATGCATGTGTAATTAATAAAGTTTTAATTATTCATACCTAATATAAGTGCGATAAGTTTATTCAATATAACACCTTATAATTATGGAATTTTAAAGCTGTGACGACGAATGAATTCAATATACGTAGGTACTAATATATATCTTATGCACGAGGACTTTTTACATGGAATGGACCACGTAAGTAACTTACATATATATGTAGGTATTTATTTATTTTGACATGCAACCAATCCCGTCCTGTTGCGCAAGGATATGCCGGTAAACCCGTCAGCTTTTTTCGTACGGTAGCAATTACATATGTAGAATGTATGCAGTAAATGAGTATAAAGATATGCGTGCGTGTACGTATACTCCTGTTATTTTTTGACCTGCTATGGTTAAAGGGAAAACATGAAAACTTAATGTCGTATTGTAGCGATAGCGATCTTTAATACGCCGCCGCTTTTCTTTGTTCTCATTACTTAAACAAGATCCGAACCGCGACAAATAAGGTTCAATTAATGCGGCGATTAAATCTCGCGCTAAGCTTTGCATAGCCATTTTATATTAATTGAAATTATGAAGCGGTCGCGTTTTACCTACATGCGATGCATTAGATGATGTACGAGCTAATATTCAAGAAAAGGAGGAGGAGCACCGTTATTGAGTTAAATTCATCAACACAGATTGGAAAGTCATCGTGGTTTGAGAAAATATGTATGCATATGCAACTACCGATAAACGTATGTACACTCGCCGTTGGTTTAATTGGACCAATGTGTACCTTATTAACGGCCCTCAAGCAGGCAAAGTACAACCTCAAGGACACGGCAATAAAGTAAACTTCTGACTGCACGACGGCAACTAGTATTGGCTCGATTGAACTTACTGCAAGTAAACATACATTTAATTGTAAGTGTATGTATGCACTTCCCGCTTACGTGTCGGGTTTGGTGTATGAAAATGATTGAATATGCCGATAAAAACTAGATTTACAATTAGTTGCGTCGGAATATATTTTCTGTTTGTGCAAGCTATTTAATGATGTTAATTACGTCCCTTTCGTTCTGTAAATAAAGCCATACTGTAATTGCTTTCAGTACTTAATATATTTATGGAGGTACATTGCCCGACACATCTAATGTCGGCATCCATAGAACAAGAGTGAGGACGGCTAATAACCTATCCCTAATCTGGGTACCTGGGCACTCACTCATTCATGGCAAATGAGGAAGCAGACACTCTTGCAAAAAAAAGGGTGCTGCGGAGCATTTCCAGGGATCAGCACCTGCCATTGGGGTAGCACCTACGGTAGATAAACAATGGAACAATGGAACAATTGTCCTGGTTTGGTACATGCGAAAAAGTGTATTTTGTTTAATCATGCCAAGAAACTACTAGAACTTGACCGTAAAAATGTTAAAGTAATTATTTCAGTCATTATAGGCTACTGCGAACTTAGAAAGCACCTACACAGAATCGGACCCTCTGAAGAGACCGAATGCCGACATGTGTTTGGAGGACGAAGAGACAGTTGAGCATATCTTCTGCCACTGCCCCATCAACGAGAATCAAGTATGACATCTTTGGTAAGGTTGACCTTTTGTCAGAAGACCTGAAAAAGACCTCATTCAAAAATATTCTGAGCTACCTTAAGGGCCCGAACTTCTTGGATGAAATTTAAAGATAACATACGCTTTATAATAGGTCCTAGCGGGCGCGGTGGAGGAGAGGGATAATCCACCCATGCCGATGCTATCTTTCTCAATATTCCATACTCAATACTGTAGAACAGTGATTATCAAAACCTCTCACTTTTAGGTGGTATAGACTAAAGTAGAAGGTTTATTGTGGTAGATATATCTAAGATACTCTGCAATTACGCCAGTCAGGTGGAAGAATTGAAATTATTTAATATCCAAAAGAAAGTTTATATATTACGACTTAAATATGCTTTAAATTGAAATATCAGTTTCACAGCTTGGGCGCGATTGGCAACATAGGCTTTAATTTGAAAAAAAAAAAACTATGAAAAAGATAATAAATTTTTATTTGAATAATGTGATACGGGTAGATAGTTGAAGTAAAATAATGAGGGTATCCGTGAGGCACGACTACTACGTTGCTATTACAAGCGCAACTCCTGGGATTAAGAAAATATGTAGGTATTGACTTTTATTTATTACTTACTTTATGTAATGAGGTTTTTAATAATAAATGAAGTTGATATACTGTTTGGTATCCACATTAAATCTTGTATAAATAATTTGTGTATAAATATTTTTATAATATAGAAACTTCATAATTCAGAAATTCAATATAGCTATAACTATTGTAATATTAAAATTCTACGATTGAAGTGGGTTGGCATTTGGAGTGACGCCGATGACTTCTAGTATACAAAAACTCGAGTCCATATCTAGTGCTATCCCCTCTCACTGCTTTTGCTGGTATGGTGATTCCAACAATAGGCCATGAGCCCCCCCGCTTCCCCTCCTCATGGTGGCATTTTTCGGTTCTAATTGTATTTAGGCATTTTTTCTTCGATGCTTTTATTAAGATTCTGGATTAAAATTTTAAATAATGATTTATTACTACCAGTGAAGCATTAGTAAAACCGGTTTTTGTACGAAAACAACAACAATTTTAATTTGGTTGTATTATTTATTTATTTGATCTCATACGTATTTCACTTTTAACAAAGATTTCACTGTAGTCGACACGAAATGTATTATACAGGATGTCTCTGAAATAAGAGTACAAAATATTAAAAATGGGAAACCCAAATTATACTGAATAAGTATCCAAAAATTCGTACGCCAATTGCAATATCGAATATACAATTAAAAACTCATTGAAACGTCACGAATGTGCCGCCCATGGATCCACTATATCTTAACGTCATTTGTAAATACAGCTGTGATATACAGATAATCATTGTATGCAGCTGATACGAGTCAACGACTCCAATATTATTACGTACGCGAAATTTAAAGCAAATTTCAAAGAAGATATTGAAGTAAAATGTGGAATCTATTAATGAATAACTCTATTCACTTGTGCGTATTCTGATCAATGACAGCTGTCTGAAATAAACATCATTGTTACAAGTTGATATTTGATGTGACGAAGGTAATGTTGAATGTGATACGTTGAATGTGATACGGTGTAACAAGTTTCTTCGAAAAATGCGGTGTGCCGTACTGCGTGACACCCCCACTTGCCCTGCAGCATCACGTGTACTTACACCTGCATTTCTGTTCACAATATCCAGCAATTCTTCGGCTCGTAAAATTCGACGTGGTCTTTCACGTCCGCGACCTTCGTAATTTGGTAGCAATCGACCAGTTTCTCTTAATCTAAATACGGTATCCTTTATACACGTATAAGACGGGGTTCTACGATTGGGGTATCGCTGCCGGTAGATACGTAGAGTTCTTCGACAACTTCCTCCTGCTTCGCCGTAGACATAAATCATATCGAACAGCTCGCGTGTGGTAAAAGCCATATCCGATGTGTTCATGCGTAAGGATCCAGACAGACTGAGACTCAGAGCGTAGTTATACGTCGCGTGTTGCCTGCCCTACCTTCGTTGGTTGGAAGTGTAGTGTCTCAAATACCAGTGGCGTGACGGATATTTAATAAATATCTATCATTTTTTTCCTCACGTATGCGTGGGAATTTTGGAAAAATTAATTTAGATAAAAGGTGTAATAAAATTAGGGCTTCCCATTTTTAATACATTGTACTCTTATTTCAGGGACAACCTGTATATTTTAGTGTAGGTATATATATCCAATTTTGTATTTCCTTAATAGATTACTCCCTTGGACAATGAACACTATTACTTTTTCTATTTTTTTTTAATTTCAAATAACTTGCAATCCTTGTATTTCTATAATTTGACTGTCTTATAAGTATATAATTTATATCGACAAGAAATACAAAATTGAATATATATGCGTAGGTACATCAACGTACACAAACAATTGTGAACGTGGTTTAAATTTAATTGTTAGTAGCCAAGATCTTGGTAATATACAGGTTTTACACCGTGGCAAAAAGAGCCTATTAGGAACAAGCAAATTTAAAAATTTATTACTAAAATTATTAATATTAAACACTAGTCATAGAACTAAATGAATCTGTTTATCTATATTTATTCTTGAATCCATTGATGAAATCTCGGATGAAATTTTATTAAAATATGAAGTATATGTGAAAGATACGTATAAGAATCATATGCTAACATTTGATAGAATATGTTGTCTTTATTTGTTTTTAAAATGTGTTCTTCTTGCTTGTTAGATTTTACTTATTGTCTTCTTTGTTTGTATAATAACAATTGCAAAACATAAATTCCAATTTCTGCTTATAATTATTCTACAAATGTAATCTACCAACCAAAAATATGTTTGCTTGAAAGTGGGGTGAATGTGTATCTAAATAAATAATATAACCAACAATTATCTTTATTATCAGTTTTCAGCCAGTTTTACTATTGCGTTTCCGTTTATTAGATATTCCTTGGCTGTTTCTTGTTCTCACCAATTTTAAAATAACTATGAATAAGTTAATTATCCAAGATTTAGTGTTATTAATTGTCGTCTCCTTCGAAGTATAACTTTACAATGTAAACTAAGTAACTAATACAGATATTTTTTTCATCAATACGTACATTTGGTCAATTATCATTAAAAATAAGTTGCTAATCGCTCCCAAATTATGAAACAGACATTTCAGTTTAAATCATATATAATATACAACATTTCCTTTGGAAATTTAATAATTTCAATTCTTCTACCTGGTTTGAATAATTGTTGGCTGCCAATTATTTACTTGCGATAGCCGATATGATTCAAACGTGCGTATGCCCAAATGGTAAACAGCTTTGATAATCACCGTTCTGCAAACGACGACGTTAGATTTGTCGGGCAATGTATCCAT
Source organism: Cetonia aurata (assembly GCA_949128085.1). Taxonomy (NCBI): domain Eukaryota; kingdom Metazoa; phylum Arthropoda; class Insecta; order Coleoptera; family Scarabaeidae; genus Cetonia; species Cetonia aurata. The sequence continues at coordinate 34,019,924 of OX421882.1, forward strand.
TATTATATTATTGCATATATAAACTTACGATAATAAGTTAATACCATCAAGTGTTATTAGCAAAATGGTCTGTTGTCAGCGAAAGGGATAGCGTCCATTATTTTAATTAATATAGGCAATTTATCAGTGATACCGCACTACTTCTACGCGATTCAAAATTAATGAATCTTAGATATGTTAGGAGAAGGTTTCTATAAACAACAATAAATATAATTTTCCAGGCGTATACATACTTGAATTATAGAGAGCAAAGTGTTTAATAAGTATGTAAATTAGAGAAAAATAAATTGAGCACTATTGCACCCTAAGCGTTAAATTAATAAAAAATAGTACAGTAAACGTCACAGTCGTTATCAACAGCGCATATTCAAATTATAACGCTTTTAATATTATTAGCCTAATTATGATTAAAATAAAAGTTCTAAGTAGAGAATTTATTTGGAGAGTACTAATTTGCTATCCCAGAATTTAAAGAAAAGGTCAGGTAAAATCGCTTACTGAACTCTTTGAAATAATGCAAAAGAATATCCAGCCAATTTACCTAGTTTAAAAAACAAATATACTTATTACCTGTAATCTGTTGTTGATTCAGTCCTGACAAAAATTGAAAATCACTATATTAATGGCCTTTCCAAAAACTTTTGGGAAACATTTATAACGATTAATTTAAACTCATCAATACTAATCAATACTAAAAGCGTAAAGTTTATTTCAAATTTAAAAAAGGAAACTCAAACCTAGAGGAAACTGAATTTATTTTTTGGGAGAACGATCGGTAATCCGAGACAGTAACTAACTTGTTTTTTTTTTAACTAACTCAATATACTAGATACAATAAATTTGAAGGAATATAACTTCAAGAAAATTAACAACAACCATTATGGATTCCATTACCAGGAATACAAGATACTTCAGAAGGTAGTTAAACTTAAAATACATATAGGATATCAAGGCTATCAAGAGGGAATTGAGACATCTATTACTCAAAATCCTAAGGCATTTTGGGATTCTGTCAGAGCCAAGAATTGAAACTCCAGAATTCAGGGTAACCATGGATGGAAAGAAAATTAATGATCCACAGTAAATTGTTGGACTATTTGCCCCTTGTACTTTCTAGTGTGTATTCTGTGCCCAATGTTTCCCTTATATATCCTTTTACATATCAGTGGTTCCGTATTGGTCCTTTCAAGTTATCTGAGGTGACAATGGGAATAAAATGCCTAGAACTTCCTGTCATGAGGGTTTAGGAAGAGTTGGGTACTCTTTCGTCCGTGATTCTGCTGATTTTATTACTATTCCTCCTACTTTAATATTTAACTTATCTTGTTAATAGTAAGTAGAATTTACAAGAGAGGTCTTCGTAATGATATCAGTATCCACGGTCAAATTGAAATTTTATTGAATTTTGCTAAAGTTTTCGAACTCATATGTAATAATATATCAAATCAAACCCATTCTCGTAGTTCAACAACATGGTTTTATTAAAGGTAGATATACTTTAACGAATCTGTTGGAAATAATACATTAGGGAGACTGCGGAAGCAAGTTAATCCACACATTTGAATATTTATTCAAGTGCAACTTTCCCTTTATTACAATAAAGAAGTAATACCCCAGAAGTAGTAGAAGTTGATGCCTTGACCAATCATGACTTCAAGTAAGTTATAGATATCTTATCTATTATCAGATTGTCAGTAGCCACATGTATCTTTAATAAAAAATGGCAAACATTTTCTATTTTTCAATGGTGTAGTTATAGTTTTTCGTTGATAATATAGATATACCATTGATAAATTGTAATATTAATATGTATTTTTGCGATTTGTTTTTTGATAAATATATAATGAAACCAATACATGTCTAATATGCTATAGATATTTTTCTCGTGCTATGTTTTAAATATTGTTTACAATATTTCCTTATTTCAAATATATTTCAGAATGTAAATATCAGTTTAATTCAATTTAACATATCCCAGAAACAACAGAAATACCTTTAAATTAATGCATAAATTAGAGCCCTCTTTACAGATGGCGTACCCGCCTACTAACGAAGAGACAGTTACACTAATGTGATCTTGCAATTACCAACAGGTAAAGGTGTAGTAGGGAACGTATCACTAGCAATTCTGTTCCTCATAAATACATATAATACTTGTTAATGTTCAATGAAAATATACTGTGATATTTTTGTTATTGTTAACTGATGTGTTACTAATTTTTTGTCAAATAAAAGAATAAATTCCACAATATATAATTTTTATTTGACAAAATTTCGAGAAAAATACGGGAGAAAAGTAAATTGACAATTAATCTCAGGTGAGTAAATTCAAATACAATATAAATTAATTTATTACAAACATTTTTTATATCTTTATCCAAATAGTACTGAATTTAATCGTTTAAAATTTATATTAAATAATTTAAACTTCCCACAAATATTTTAACGGCCTTTCCCAATTCATATAACTAAATACTCAAAAAGTATAGATCTCTGTGTTGAATTATACCAAAAATCACTACCGACATTTATTCGACATGAATATTTCCATTCCCAAATTCACTAGACAATTTAAACGAGCAGTAAACAGAAATTAATCTGCAAATACACTGTACGTGTTTTAGTTTAAATATTTTATGAAATTAAAACGGTTTTTCCTACTATAAGGTCACGCCACACCTCCAAAACATATGTTCCAAATATCAGATGATTAAGCAGAAGTCGTGAACGGTCCTAGCTCCCAAATAAATTTCATCTGGGGTCTCAAACGTTAGACATCAGCTACCAGGTAACCGGGGTAAGTAAAGTCGGGCACGCCCACCCAACATATCTCCCTCAAATTGTGAGCGAAAGAAAAGGATTTGTCATTTGACGTAAGTAAAAATGCTTCTATACTGGCAATTCGATACGTTAATGACGAAATTTCTAATTTAATTTTTGAGATAATACTTCAAAACAACTAACGAAAAAAGAAGACTCTCTTTTTTCATTAAATCCATAACACACATTCCGTAGAAATTACATAACTACCATGATTAATATAAACTTTCAACGACATGCAGAAGAATTCTTAAGCATAGAAACAACATTATGTAATTTTCCTTCAATCAAATAAATTTTAGAATTTTAGTAAAAACGCCAATCTTGTTGTTTTAGATATTGAAACTTTAACAAAGAAATGAGTGTTTATTTTAGCTATAAACAGTATTTTCATTTCCCTCACAATCAGTGCAGCCTAGAATGCAATGCTTATATAGAATTGCTCATATTGGTTTATGCAAATAAATTAATAAGTATTAATACATACTTAATCCGCATGGGTACATAAAATACCTAATTGTAATGTACAGCGGCTGCACAAAGGTATATACAAATGTACCATAATCTAATTTAGAATTCTAGATTGTAATGCAAGACGTTAGTGCATAAATATATATTATGGGCCTACTTAGGAAATAAATATCGTTTTGATAATGCAACTGAAGCTAATTAAAAGACCATCATGTAAGGATATTAAATATGGATATAGCAGGAATAGTGAAAGAAAAGGGTCGTAAATGATTACGTAAACCCCGGAAAGCGAGCTACTAAGATAATTCTGCTCTCTGAAATTGATAATAAATATAAACTCAAACTACTTGCGGGTATATAAAATGTCGTAACCGCATAATTGTACGCATAATAACAAACTTTATGAATTTATACATATGTAAACACGTCCATTCCCATTTCATCAAAATGCTAGTTTATTAGTCTTATTACCTCATATCTAAATACATGCAACATTTTATTGCTTATGGCCGAGTAATGATTATAAATACGACTCAGAGCGAAATATCTCCGCTAATCGAAGTGAGAACGAGGGCGTTCCAGGTTGGATATATTTAAAGCTAGGAAGTTGAGGACTAGTCTAAGTTGGCGTGCTCTTTTTATTTCGTCTCTAAATCAAATTGCTTTTACAGGTTCGCAATTCATTACCGGTCAGTCGATGTGTAGAACGGGCACGAAATGAACTTACGTCGGATTATTAGCATTCCGTCGGTCGTGCAGCAGAACCCCGCGATTTAGCCTGTGCATAAAGTAAAGCGGACACTTCTCCATGCCGCGCCGAGTTGTAATCTATAGAACGCTTGGCGACTCTGTAGAATTTGCGATGACCTTGTTGTAGGCCTTCATTTCACCGCATATGCAACGGTAACTAACGAGCTTAATTGTTTTACAAAAATATCTACCGAATTATTTATTGTTAATAAGTATAAGTTCTACAATAAAAATAACGATTTTGTAAGAGCGTCCTAAACATTTATACAATGCATATTTATGTTTACATACCCTTATATTTAATATACAGTACTGCTTACGATATTATGCAACTACATAAATTAGGAAACACTCCTGCGCATGACCTACGAACGATCTATTTACATCCATAGAGACATTTTATTGTATAGCCGAATATTATGAAGAAAAATTCAAGCTTTTTATTGTAGTCGATATTTGTACTTATTTTTCTTATAACTTTACTCAGCCCATGACTGTTTGCGGCTACATATAGCGTAAATCGTATTCAATCGGCTACGTAACCAACAGCTTGAGTTCATTATCCATTCATCTTTGCATGCAAGTGGATTAGTGGTAATCACTTACAGTATAACGTCCAGCAAGCTTCCACAATAACTCCGAACAACAAGCACATGTAACAGCGGCGTAAGGTCCTGAGGAATCTGGACGATATGTGATGATAATTCTGCTTCTATGGGAACATTTATGAAATTGGTGTAGAAGGACTCATGTGGATGGTGTTAGTAAGTAATTGAGGTTATTAGTGAAGTATGTAGAATTTTCGATAAATATGTGGACAAGTTTCATGGTAATAGTATTAAGTTAGTTGTAAGTATAGTCAAAGATCTGAAGTCTAATTTATTTTATTAATTTTTTATTATTTTCCGAACATAAATTAGGTACAATATTCTTACTCTCTTGTGTACCTTGCTGCGAGTGCTTACCTCTGAGTTACCCCTTCACATACTTCTAGGCCGTGACACTGTTATGTTGTCTAAATGTATCGCATGCATATATACTTCAGTATTTCTTTAGGGTATAAAGATTGTTCTAATCCATGCCTCCAAGCAAATAAATATCCTTCAAATGAATTGCCCGAAAAATAAGTCGCATACGTTAATCTGCATCAATTAATGCTGCAAGATATGCTTCTACTTCTGAAGCTATATACACTCCGCCAAAAAAGTATCGCATAATTTAGTTTTGAATCATAAAAGTATCGCATAATCTTTGTTTGTAGCATAAAGTTGTAAATATACTTTAATGCGCTCTAAGATATAATTTCTATGATTGTTTAAATAAAGTACAGGCCAAATAAAAACAAGAACTCATACTTGAGATTTTTATTAAAACAAGAAATTATAATTTTGGAAAGAAAAATGTCATAACAGTAGCTTTTAATACTGAGTATTGCCACCTCTGGCTCTTATGACCGCTCGCATACGGTTTGGCAGAGATTCGATTAACCTCCGTATATAAGCCTGATCCAAATTCTCCCACTCGTCACGGAGAGCATTTGCTAGTCCATGCAGGTCCGCTGGGGCAACATTTTGGGTTCGTATCCGTCTGTGAAGGAGGTCCCACACGTGCTCGATAGGGTTCATGTCCGGACTTACCGCAGGCCAATCTAAAACTGGAATACCAACATCGTTAAGGTATTCCTGGACGATTATAGCAACATGCGGTCGTGCATTATCGTGCATTAACATGAATTCGTTTCCTATAATTGGCGCATATGGTACTACATGTTCTTCTAAAATGTCCGTTATATACCTGTGGGCAGTCAGTGTACCTCTGTCTACTGGTACTAACTCTGTACGACCTGTTAAACAGATGCCTCCCCAAACCATAATAGAGCCACCAGCGAAATTAGGTCTAGGTCTGATATTACACAGCGAATAGCGCTCACCGTCTCGTCTGTACACTGAGATACGCCTATCTGAGGTGTAAAGACCAAATCTTGACTCATCTGTGAAGAGTATATTGGCCCCGTGATTAATGTTCCAATTTACATGTTCTCTGGCAAACCTTAAGCGAGCCACTCGGTGGTTCCTAGTGAGACGAGGGGCTGTTACAGCTACTCTAGCTCTTAATCCACTCTGTCGTAACCTATTCCGAATAGTTTGAGTACTCACACCAGTATTTCTGACTCTAGCCAAGTCGTTCTGCAATTGTCTCGCAGTTACATGTCTTCGACGTAATGCTTGTAGTAGTAAATAGCGGTCATCTTGGCGAGTAGAACATCTTGGACGACCTGGTACAGGTCTTCTACTGTAAATGCCTGTTTCCCTATATCTGGCTACGGCTCTAGAAACACTTGACTGATTGATGTTCATCAAATTAGCAACGTATGCTTGAGATCGTCCATCTTCGATTAAAGCAACTATAGCAGCCACTTGTTCTGAAGTTAAATTGCTCATTTTAGTTTTAAAAGCGTTGGTACAGAACTCTGACTTCGCACTTTAAAATTTGTCCGTATAGGAAGACTTTCAATAAACAACTGAACAAACCTTACACATATGCATTTTTCTAAATGTGTTCTTTTAGGAAAAAAATAAAGTAAAAACGCTAAGTTCCATTATTTTGTTAGTGTTTTTATAGTTCACATACACGACGCAAACTTTTTGTGAACGTATAAAAATATCTTGGTTCATAAATGCCCTTTTTTAGTTTATGCGATACTTTTTTGGCGGAGTGTAAATAGTTTTCGTGGATGATCGTAAAGGCCTCATTCTGACTTCATATAAGTTTGATTAAATTCCCTTTCTTGATATTTAAATTTAAACTATTTATTACAAGAACTACTTCAGTAATTTCTTCTTAATATGTTTAGTCTTCTGTGCTACCATAATTATATTAATAATAATGTATATACAGATAATTGAAAAAGTGGTTTGTTATATCAGACAAATCGTTTAGGCGAAGTATAAAAAGAAATGGAAAGCAATACTAGATACACAATGTTGGCAACAACTCGCAACAAATTACAACCTACAAAATTTGTTAAAGGATATTGAACATCAGAAAAAAATCGCTTGCATTATTATGACAAGCTGAATGACTTAAATAATGAAAAATATCAATATTAACTACGAATGCTATACTTAAATTGTGCTCTATCAAACTGTAGTACACTCTGTAATCGTTTAATTAATAATAATTTGATGTGAAGAAATATAAATAACTCGTTATGATAGACATGGGCATATTACTTTTAGACTTAGAAAACTTCAATGAATTTTCCATTTAAACAAGTATTACTTCATCTATTTATTATCTAGCTTATTTATAACTTTTATGTGTGACGGCGTTCATTAATTACGAAATACATCATAACATCATACCTTTTTCCAGTACCATAAAAGTACTAGGAGTAACATTGGACAATGATTTGAGATTTTATGAGCATATAGCCGGGTTATGTCAGCGTATTTACTCCGACTGAGAGCATTGTATATCAATAAAGAAATTATGTTTTTCTTAAAAAAAAGAGTTATGTCACTGATTATATCTTTGTTGTCATATGCTATTTTAATTTACTACCTTTGCTTGGATTGTTGTACAAAGCGACGATTACAATTAATACAAAGCACTAGCTGTAAATATGTTTTCTCTCTTCAGAAGTACGACCAAGTTAGCAGTAAATATATGCAAATAGGCTGGTTTCGTTTCCCAGATCTTGTGAAGCTGAGTTACCTGATCTTTTTCTACAAATTATTACAAAATGGATTCTCCATTTATTTACGCAGCAAATTAATATTTTGCAGTGATATACTCATAGCGGAAATGTGAGAAGGAATACTATGGGTATACCACACCACAGAACTGCTATATATAAGCGCTCTTTTGCTTATAATACTGCAGTCATCTACAATGAATTTGCTTTAGAATTTGAAAATAAGATGTCACCTACGTTGTTTAAAATCCGTGTTAGATATATGCTGAGTACCTTACACTAAGCTACATTATTTTCATCTAGGTATCACTCTTATTAGTTTAAATAATTTTACAGTTACTACCTAGTATAATTTTAGTTTATGTTTTCTTATTTTATTTCTCTTTTCTCTATTTGCATAAATTAGATTTGTAAGTTAGTACGTAGTGCCCTGCTATTGGACCTACACCACCCATTTATCAGCCATGCCGACAGGGTTGCATTTGTGTTTGTTTAATGTCAGAGCAGCTGATTTCAATGTACCGAGAAAATATTGTTAATTTTGTTTTGCTTAATTTAAGAGTTTGTACATAGGAATTTTTTTTTTTTGTATTAATTTTCTAGAGTTAAGATTTGCATTTAATCTATTCATTAAGTCTTTGTACGTCAGGTTGTTTTTAGTACGTTGTCTTTTTAAAGAATTGTTATTGTGGAAATAAGCTCTACGGTTACGTAGAAAATTGGAGTGGGGATTTTTCTCAGAAATCTGTTTGTAGAATTTTGGTAAAAAAAGTTCTGTGATCGGCTATCCTGTAAGTAGACGTATTTTTCTTATAATTCAATTTTCGCCATTTTGTTTATTTCAATCTCGTGTGTTGTAAAATTTTAAACATTTATCATGTAAAATATAGTCAATCAGGGGAATCCTTATTTTTGTAATTGCTATTGTATTAATGTGTACATTGTTTAGAGATAAGATTGATGATTATTTTTGTTTAGGAAGATTCATTTTTGTTGATTTGCACTTTGATTGTTTTTTAAGAGTTAATTTTTCGGTTTATTCTTTTGGCAGGATCATTTTTGTTTTCTATCACGTCGTTTAGGTGAATAGAAGAGTTATTATTAGCATTTTCATTTTTTATTAATACTGGAATTTGTCCACGCAAAAAGGTACCTTAAATTGTTATAGCACGTAGATAGCAATTTAAAGGTTTTGTTTAAGTTAACGGAAAAATCTTCCTAAACAAACACTTTTCTTTTGCATAAGAATTTGAATTGTCCTGTTTTAAAAATTAGAGTCTTGTGCAGTTTTTATTTTAGTCCAGAACCTTAAGTTCAAAGTTTTCTTTCTGCACCTTCGAATGATTGTAAATCAAAAAAAACAAAAAATTTTGTTTGAGACGTCGGTGGGTTAATAAAAATTGTGTTCTTTTATTTAATTAACCTTTTGCTTTTAATGTTACAAAGAAAGTATGACATCATACATTCACTAATTATTCTTGTGATTAAATTAAAGTTTAAGTCATGAGGCTAACTTTGGGACAGAGAGTATTGTATTCGATTTTAAAAAAGTCATTTTCACTGAGCTAACTAAATATTTGTTTTTTCATATTTCAATTTCAAAAGGCATTGAGTTAATTTGCTGTGTGGATTCTCTATATGAATTAGAGGGTAAATCACAACATTTGCATTTTTGTATTTTTATTTAGAGAATTATAATTATTTTTTTTTTGTTTTCTCTTTTGTATATCTACTTCGCCTTGATTATAGGTTAAGTGGAAGAACAGATCATGCTAAACTACGGCTATAATTGAATGATTGGACTTTGTACTATCTTTCTGATATTAATTACAGAGACAGGCATTATTATAATACCATCCTTATATTTAACATTCTGTTTGCATTAATTTCACAAATGGAATTCTTAATTTCTCCTATCTAATCAAGATAATCGAATTCAGATAGAGGTTATGATGTTTATTAAGAAAAATCTCGAAAAGAATGTCTCATGTGTTAAATGTTATCAGTCCGGCTGCAGCCTAATACATCAGCAGATTAAATTACATGTATATAAACGTATAAATATTTAGGCAGCGATTGGAATGAGATTGGTATGTGTTTGAGTGAATTGCTTAACGTTATAATCGACTTTTATAAAACCACTTGTACCATTGTCAGCTTAGTAAGATCTGAAGGTGTAGCGTGTCTACTTACCTGACTTTATAATGCGACAACTCATCATTGTGTTGGTGAAATACACTCAGCACCGAATACATTAAGAGTATTATCCATATTCATATGCAAGTGACGATTGGGTACTTGTTGAGCTGGATAATTTTACAGAACAAAGTCTGATCTTATTTATCAATATACCTATCTACTGATTTCATATAAAAAGAATAATTATAACAAACATCTTTGTTGCGAAAATTATAGAAGGATTGGTTAAAGATACTCTGTTGCAATTTAAATTTTCTTCAAACGATTTAACATATGTTCCGTAATGTGTGGTGGTTTATATTGTAGATATTAACATAAAAATGTAAAAAGCAGTCACACCTAGGGAATAAAAGAAGCATTTCATCTGATTATTCTATATGTGCATACCTATCTAAGAAAATCCAAAGAAATAAAAAATTAAAGCGAATATGAAAGAGAATATCTATATCAAAATAATGTATTAAATTTTTTATACTAAAAACCGTAATCAATTTATTAGGAGCATCGGCTGTATGTAACTTCTTAAACACAGTTCGATGGTACTAAAATACTTTCATCACTTGAAAGTTACAGTAGGAATCACAACCAGAATCTCACTTTTCTATTCTGTTTGATTTACGTTTTGATGCATTATTAAAAGTGAAATATAACTTATATGTCTTTATGTAGTGCTCGATTTTCTTTTATTAGCAGCTTCTATTATTTCGAAAATGTGATTCAATACTCACGTAATTCCGTTAAAATTTTGCGTATTGCATACCGTATGAAAGAAATATGTATTCAGAGTTGAACATGCATATATTTTCAAAACATAAAATTTTACCTATCAATATCAATTTGTAATTAAATCTGCAAGATGTATTCATATCGGACTCTCCCAAAAGAGTAGCAACTAGCATCCTTGGATTTAGCTTACGGAAGAAAGTTGATTCTTTATCCACATGGAATTACAATTGTTTTAAATTAAATCACCAATTTGTCAGATTTCTAATAAAGGTTTCATTGGTTTTATTATTGCGTGACTCACCACCATTTAACGCTGCCGCCAGACATTTTTCTCTAATTATCACTCCACAAGTGAGCTCACTTCCTAGTTTATTGAAGCTACTCTAATATTTATATGTTAAAAGATCGCCGAGCATTCAGATGGGGCTTAATTAAGTTTTTGCATTCCAACTAAAGTACACTTAAGTATGTGTAATTCAAATGTTTTCCTATTCGGTTGATTTTAATTCATTAAAACGATCAAATTTACTTCAATGGTGTTCGAGTTGTTATACTAACGTAACATATATACACTCCGCCAAAAAAGTATCGCATAAACTAAAAAAAAGCATTTATGAACCAAGATATTTTTATACGTTCACAAAAAGTTTGCCTCGTGTATGCGAACTATAAAAACACCAACAAAATAATGGAACTTAGCGTTTTTACTTTATTTTTTTCCTAAAAGAACACATTTAGAAAAATGCATATGTGTAAGGTTTGCTCAGTTGTTTATTGAAAGTCTTCCTATACGGACAAATTTTAAAGTGCGAAGTCAGAGTTCTGTACCAACGCTTTTAAAACTAAAATGAGCAATTTAACTTCAGAACAAGTGGCTGCTATAGTTGCTTTAATCGAAGATGGACGATCTCAAGCATACGTTGCTAATTTGATGAACATCAATCAGTCAAGTGTTTCTAGAGCCGTAGCCAGATATAGGGAAACAGGCATTTACAGTAGAAGACCTGTACCAGGTCGTCCAAGATGTTCTACTCGCCAAGATGACCGCTATTTACTACTACAAGCATTACGTCGAAGACATGTAACTGCGAGACAATTGCAGAACGACTTGGCTAGAGTCAGAAATACTCGTGTGAGTACTCAAACTATTCGGAATAGGTTACGACAGAGTGGATTAAGAGCTAGAGTAGCTGTAACAGCCCCTCGTCTCACTAGGAACCACCGAGTGGCTCGCTTAAGGTTTGCCAGAGAACATGTAAATTGGAACATTAATGACTGGGCCAATATACTCTTCACAGATGAGTCAAGATTTGGTCTTTACACCTCAGATAGGCGTATCTCAGTGTACAGACGAGACGGTGAGCGCTATTCGCAGTGTAATATCAGACCTAGACCTAATTTCGCTGGTGGCTCTATTATGGTTTGGGGAGGCATCTGTTTAACAGGTCGTACAGAGTTAGTACCAGTAGACAGAGGTACACTGACTGCCCACAGGTATATAACGGACATTTTAGAAGAACATGTAGTACCATATGCGCCAATTATAGGAAACGAATTCATGTTAATGCACGATAATGCACGACCGCATGTTGCAATAATCGTCCAGGAATACCTTAACGATGTTGGTATTCCAGTTTTAGATTGGCCTGCGGTAAGTCCGGACATGAACCCTATCGAGCACGTGTGGGACCTCCTTCACAGGCGGATACGAACCCAAAATGTTGCCCCAGCGGACCTGCATGGACTAGCAATTGCTCTCCGTGACGAGTGGGAGAATTTGGTTCAGGCTTATATACGGAGGTTAATCGAATCTCTGCCAAACCGTATGCGAGCGGTCATAAGAGCCAGAGGTGGCAATACTCAGTATTAAAAGCTACTGTTATGACATTTTTCTTTCCAAAATTATAATTTCTTGTTTTAATAAAAATCTCAAGTATGAGTTCTTGTTTTTATTTGGCCTGTATTTTATTTAAACAATCATAGAAATTATATCTTAGAGCGCATTAAAGTATATTTACAACTTTATGCTACAAACAAAGATTATGCGATACTTTTATGATTCAAAACTAAATTATGCGATACTTTTTTGGCGGAGTGTATTAATTTACACTCCTTTAAGAACTAAAAGGTTTTGTAATAAGAAGTCTCACTTTAGCTTTAAATGAAACATCTATTTATTTTTGAGTAGTACTTGCAAATATAAAACGGAAAACTCTTTACTTATTAGTATTATTACAGGAGTAACTATTAGCTAATGAAAGAATGAGAGTTTGAAGCAATTCCAATATAAAAGCCGGGTTTATTCGAGTATTTATCTCTAGTTTTGGTTATGTACGACCGACGCTTACTAAAGTTTGCTTCCCAGACATGGAAATATATTTCACATATTGATATTAACAACTCGAAGCAGTTGAAATATGGAATAGACGATTCTCATCTACTACAATTCTGATGCATTTCCTCATATAAGATACCTTCGATTGTAACCAATAATCATCTTGTCCGTATTCGGGTAGCGCACTGTTTAAATACGATTATCTATTCCTGTATATCTAATAATGCATCCGAGTAACTATAAGGCACACACGCGGCTATCGCACAGAATATCAAACTGCAAATTGGACGTTTTTCATCGCAGATTTATGCGGAACAGTTTATCACCCATGTAGGCATAGAGCGTCCCGATAGATGAATTGAGATGTTAACGTTTTTGCTGAGTCTCAACAGATTTTACCAGATTTACGATCCATGCTCTGTGAAATTGCCGGTGTTAGAGGTTAATTTCGTTTATAAATCATAACTCATGTATACTAAACTTGTTATTACCATAAAATTTCAATGTTTTCAACATTTAAATCGGTTGCTATTTGAACCGGATTATCTTGTCCGTACCTATAGAATTTTCTTCCGCGTGTTCATTAATCTTTTTGAATACGCAGATATCTATCGTAGGTAAATATGTTCATTATTAAAACAATTTATTTTCAAGTAATGATGGGTTCTACCGCCTAAGTGGTGGTACTTTCAGCAATATTATACATACAATTTATAAAAAATTAAAAGTAGGTATTGTTTCAGTGCATTATTGAAAATACAAGTTCGGTTAAATTAGAAAAGATTCATTGTTTTTAGGACTGCCTAAGGTACAATTAAAGAGATTAGCATATTTATGACTTTAAAAGGTACCCCAAAATTTACCCAAAACAAAATTTTTACTTCTCCGCCTTGAATTTTCGATACCCTTTTCTCAGCTCCTAATTAATTGACACAAATAAATCTTTATCTGATTTGCTCAGAATCGGCTATAGAACAAAATGCATAATTAACTTTTTGTTTCAAATATGGCCCAGCAAAGATATAAAAATATAATTATAAGTGATTGTATTGAGGAGGTCGATACTTGGTGAAAATTCATATTAAATGAAGAGACTTCTTATTTTCACAAACTTTATTTTATACGACGCGTTTCGAGAATTATTAGGTATCCACCTGACGAAGCTAACGTTTAGCGAAACGCGTCGTATAAAATAAAGTTTGTGAAAATAAGAAGTCTCTTCACATAATTATAAGTGTTTATAAATTAATTGGGTGCCGAAAGGATGGTATCAAACTGGATGCGTTCTAATAGAAGAAATTTAATGAATTAAACAACTTAGGTGTTTCACATGCTTCTCTTAATATTTTCAGAAAATGGTTATGTTATGTTAATTTAATCACTTTGAGGTTAAACTAATCACGTGTTGGATTTCAATAATAATATGTTAGGTTTTCAGCTACCACATCCGAAAGTATAACCTTACTGCACTCATTCGCAGATAGAAAGTGCAACTTTATAGAATTGAACGGTCAACTTATCACTTCTAATAACGAATTGAAGTACCAGTTACCGTACTCTTCTGTGAAGAATTTGAATTTTTCCTGGATTCGGTAGTCAAAATAGCTGTCAAATAATCTATCCTTTAAATCCTTAAAATTCTACAGACTACTAATGCACGTAAATTGATTTAAGTAAGTGGTAATCAGGTGGTAGTCGTAAAAATGTTGTACCCACCACGGCTGAAAAGTGTCTTATCGAAGTCGTTTGGTTGCTCGCTTCGGCTCGCAGTCTCCAAACTCATTCGACAAAACGCCACTTTCCAACCTTGATACGTCGATAACTATAACTGTAGTATAGTAACTCAAAGTACACAGTAAAAAAGGATTACAGTCACATTCCTGGTAATTGTACATCAGGAATACTATTGTAATTTTATGATGTATGATCGCTTTAAATTTAATGACCATTTTCTGTATATTTAAAAGCTGTCAGAAATTTACATCAAGATTTTAGACTTTTACATTTATGTTTGATTATTTCCTGAGACTCTGTAAAGCTGCAGTAATTTTCTTGTAAAAACTTGCTCACAGCAATAATCCTGTTTTATTTTACAGTAATTTTACAATAATAATCCTGTAAAATAAAACAGGATTATTACTGCATTATTACAGAAGCTTTTTACTGTGATAGTATCACATAGTACGTAATGCTCGTAACTTTCTAGCCAACATAAATTATGTTACCCAGAAATATTTATACCAGGTTTAAATTTAAACAATATTTAAGCAATCATTTATTTCGGCTACTTTATGGGACGACAGAAAATTCCAAATTTACTGTTTCAAATGGGGATCCTTTCGTCTGTGGAACTTTGGTAATGGAATTTTCAAACATCTTTGCGATACAGTATATACATTGACGTTATAAATTAATACAGCAACAACTTTTATTTGTAATGCAACATCGCTGGACTATCCAAATGATAATATGAAAAGAATTAAATAATTGCTTGTCGTGATCAGTTTAACATTTTGTGCTAGTTGAATCATCAATTCCACGTTTACTACTGGTATTGTTCCTGATACATTACAGGTGGAAAACTTTGTTCGGTCCATAAGAAAAGAGGCACTAAAAATATCAACAATTATCGGTCGATTTCCATACAATTTTGCTTTGAAATGTTTGGAAAATTCTCTAGAACCAGCTTTTAACTTTTTATCAAAAATATAGCATTATACACAGTTACTAATTAAAAACAGACCAGGAGTCATTGCCGTTGGGAACAAATTAAAATTGATAATTTGTTTGTATTAATTTTTGTGGCTTAAAACGTTTATACCCTTTGTATAATGTATGTTTTAAAATTGAATTCACCATTGTTTGTTGAACAACTTAACGTAATATTTTTTTTTGGTTTGGTGTTGACGAATATAAAAATTCTTTTTGTTGTTGCGCTCGTATTTGCAATTTTCCACGTGCAGTTCAAATTGTAAGTGGTTTTATAATTTTATTGTTAAATTAATCACCTCAATTTGTTTTTTTTTGTTAATGTTCTATAGTTGACCCTGATGAAGCTATTGGTGATAAAATAAAGAACTTCAATCTATAATTTCAATTTATTATCGGGATTCCCCACTATGCAATTTTTTACTGTTATTAATTAATATGGGGTTTTACGAAATAATGTGAGGATGCGATTTATGACTCTTTAACGAACATTTGGAAAGTTTAGATACAGGTTTCTGTGTGTGTGGCGTTTTTTTTTGTGTAACTAGGTTTTTTCACACGATTGATCGAGATATATTGCTTAGGAAGCTGGAATAATGCATATAACCGCAAACAAGTTATTCAGGTTCCTGGTGTAGTCAACAATATGCAAACAAAAATAAGTAATAAAGCAACCAACGTCATGCGGGACGTACCGCAATAGTCAATTCTCGGCCCTTTGCTGTTTTTAACTTCTGCAAACGACGTGCGTCTTGCACTGGACACATGTACTCTATAGCAATATGCCGATAATACGTCGTGTGTTTTAGTGGCCGACTCTTTCAAAGAGCTTTCTGTAAAAGTAAATAATGCTGTTCGCGATACAGTAGCATAGTGTGCAGAAAATTTGCTACACCTAAATTTAAATAAAACAACTTTCATAGTTTACTAGTTACTTTCATAGTAAGTTTTTGTTTGTTAGGTCACCCAATGAGCCACTGCCGCAACCCTTAGATGTTGAGTTTTTGGAGTGACAAATGTTTAATTTGAACGCAGTATGTAAAGAAATTGTCCAATAAGTTGAGCAGTGCTTTTTATTCGATCTTTCATTTATACGATAGGATGAATATGCCTACATTTCGCACTCTTTATTTTGTGCACATACATTAGCGTATCAAGTATGATTGTTTGCCTGAGGGCCGCAACACTCCCGCAAATTTTTACTGTAGAAGAAAATTGTACACTACATTATTTCTATCGCCTAAGACATCATATAGAGAATGCTTAGGATATCTAAATATCATAACGCTACCTTTGTTGTAAATTGATGTTTTGATCAAATTTTATCATAAAAACTTAAATAAGTCACAATTGTAAAAACGAGGGACGGTACTGATTTGTCTGTACCACTGAATCGTCTTAGCTTTTATGAGCACGGCAGCGTATTATACCGCTATACAAGCGTATAATGCCTTGCCACACAATCTGAAGCAAGCACGGATGGGCAAAGCGTTCTTCTTCACTTTTAAGCACTTTTTATTGGTAAAAGTTTTTATATTCTTAATAAAATTATGAGTCCTTCAGTTGTTTATTCCTTTTGATTATACAACATTGTATATATGTGAATTCTTTTTATTTCTGTGAACATTTTGACAATGTCTATATCTTTCGAGAGTCGTGACAATAAATATTATTTATTATTATTATCAACTTATAAGGAATATATGTATTTCAACTCTTTTTTTTCTTGAGGCTATCGCCGCAATTACATATTTTTTTAAATTTTTAGTTGACATTGTAAATTGATTGCTTGTATTTAAAAGTAGGAAAATACTGATATTGCGATTTAAAATGAGTTAAAGATAAAGAGTTTAAAAGGTTCATTTAATATTTTGTAGTTCTCTCAGTATATAACATTAATTATAGTTTATTAAAAATGATCGAAACGCATAATCCGGAAAGTAGCTATATTATGTTTAACTATACAGTCATAGAATACTTGGTTTGTTTTTCCCACTGAAGCTAGATGGTAGAATTGGTGTAAAAGGCGGTGAATAATCTAATATCTCATGTATAAGCAGACCAAATGGATATGTCCGCATGTATATCTACATAGAGAGAACTAGCAAAGCACAAAAATCCTCTCCTGCGATGTCTTTCACTTTGTTTTGTGAAAGCTAACGGTCGATTTTTCTGCTTATTTGAAAGTTCTCTAAAACCGCGACGGTGAACGTAAAATCATAGTAGCTTGGCTGTTTTTATTGCCCAAAAGATCGATATCGATCGGATACTAGTGCGAGAGTATGTTCATTCGCAACATGGAGTCCATGGCGCGCGATTTTTCTCGCGTCAATATTGCGCATTAATATTAATGCGTGTCGTAAATTGGAGGCTGGAGACTTTTCGAAATGGCGTCCGGCAAATCTGCATACGAGCACCGTTGATTGCGAGTTAGACACCTCGTCAATGACACCGATAACAATAATAATAATATTGATTTACTATCCAATTTAGTGCCTTTAGAAACTGATTTGGATATTGCCACGAAGAGAAAGTGTTGGCTCAGCACAAGTAGAAAAACTAAACTTAACCTTATAATAAAGATAGTGCACCCTTTCCTCTCTACATTTACATTTCTTATGCTTGTTCCTTGTAGTTGTTTTCTTACTGACGAAGATCACCTTGTACAGGAAAGTAAAATCTATCTTGAAGTGAACTAAATAGATGTGATTTTAGAGTGAACGTAATCGCTTCGGGGTCTCTCATATTATGCTAAACAACATAAACTGCAGGAAATGTATCACACTTACACATACATGGATTTGTTATGTACTAAATATTTTCAGTAAATTGGATAAATTGGATTTAAAATGTAATAAAGGATCTATTCATCTTCATGCTCAAGAAAATTCTAATGAGTAAGTTTTCATTCCTGAAAGGCTACTGCGCCGATAAAAGATGTTCCATTAAGAAGACTTGAATCTTTGATATTTATAAATAAAAAGTTACGGTTCAAGAAAATTACACGAGATACGCTCCAACAACGTATAGAAATAGTGAAAATTATTGTAGGCTCGGTATAAAAATTTCGCCGAGGCAGTTCGCAGAGTTCGCAGTATTTTTGGTCGGTATGAATCATCTTGTCGCAAAATCATTGTTGAGCCAATCGCAAAATTTTAGCAAGATGGTCAAGTTACTGATGTAAAACTGTCGGATCAAACGGCCCAAAACATTGCCCCTGTCGGTGAAAATGTCGCAGAGAACTCAGGTTAATCTATCCCACAACGAAGACAGCAATTAAGGATCTCACAGACCAGCCTTCATTGCATTCTGCATAAAGATCTTAGCCTACATGCCTATCAAATGCAGCTAACATAGGAAGTGAATCCGGCTGATCATCAACAACGCCGAACTTTCGTATATATGCTGCTGGAAATGCAGCCAGGTAATCCTGACTTTCTTAGAAAAATAATATTTAGCGACGAAGCCCTCTTCCACATCGGTGGGTTTGTCAATTAGCAGAACTGCCGCATCTGGGATTTCAAAAATTCAAGAACACTAGTCGATAAACTTCTTTATTCCCGACGAGTTACTGTTTGGTGTGGTTTTTGGATTGGTGGAGTCATGGGATCTTACTTGTTTTGCACTTCCAGTGCTGCGCAAGAGATCTCCTTAGCGCATTATTTCGCAAAACGCGGACATAAACTGACATTCCAGATCATGCTATTTAACTCCGCTAGACTTTCTTCTGCTTATTTGGAGCTACATAAACAAAATAGTATATAGTAATGTCCAGCAAAAAATTCCAGCCATCGAAGCCAATATTGGAGCTGTTACTTGCCAAATAGCGCCATAGTTGTGCGAAAATGTCATGCAAAACTTCAAAAGAATGACCATTTCCACAGGTAATCGCATTGTTTGTCTTTGTTTGTTTGAATTATAAATATTTTTGTACTACTTAAGAAACAATAAATGTTTCTTCTAGCACTAAAATAGGACTTCTTATTGGAAAACTTTTTATATTTCAAAGCAACTATAGTACAACATTTTGCTGATCGGAAGTTTATATTTTTAATAATATGGGATCATTGACAAAACCGACCCAAACTATAGTTCCGTTATTTAGTATCCGATTTGGAAAACAAAATATCAAATAAAATGATTAAAATAAATACTACCAGTTGGTGTAATCAAAATATTGTTAGGACCCTAAAGTTTCAACAAGTGATAGTATTTCTTTTTTGTAATGGCAATCTATATATCTTCTAAATGTTCGGTATAAAGATATTTTTCTAATTTAATGATGTACAATAAGTTGAGGTTTCAAAATGAGTTTGAATTTTGTCGTGGATAATAATCAGATACACCAATTCATACACAAGAACTGTCACTGTGATATCTGTGTATTACTTTGACATTAACTTAATGTTTTGATTTTTTCTGTCATTTTAATTTATCGTTACCATGGATAACAATCAACTGACTGATATGTTGCAGGTAAATATGGTAATAGTATTTTGAATGTAAGAAAAATAATGCTGAAGCTATGCGACTCTACAGTGATGACTTTCCGAATTGAGAAATTTCCGATCGTCCTAAGCCCGGAAGAATCGAACAAAATTTTAAACACCATGAAGCTTTTGAAAAGCCCAAACGTAAAAGTCAACGGTTTAAAGAGAATGTAGAACAGATATAGATATCCTCTTATTTGTCAAAGATAATCCAAGATCTTCTACTCGGATAATAACAAAACAAACCAGCGTATCGCAGCAAACTACACAAGCGGGACTGAAGAAATATAAATTCAAACCATACATTTCTCGAAAAGAACAAGTGTTTTTGAAAAATGATTATGGTCGAGGATACAAGTTTGCAATTTCTTCTTAAATGCTATACAACAAGATCGGAATTTTTATCAAAACATTATTTGGTCGGACTAAGGCAATGAAGGCGAAAGAAGAAATAATTGATTTTGAAGTCAAGATCACCCAGGAATTATTATTGAAAATAACTTTCAGCAAAAATTTAATTTGAATGTATGGTGCTGTTTTTGATTTGATCGATTTTTGGTAGGTGGCACCTTAAATCGTTCAAGATATCAGCAACAGTTCCGTAACAACATTGGAAGCAGCAATGACTTAATAGAATATAGTTTCAACAAGACGAAGTCCCCCTCCCCTCCTCGTAATGCCCTAATCAACGTTGAAAAGCAGAATACATCATTTGCTGAGTGGATAGGAATCAGTGGACCAGTTCAATGGTGCGCGTGTTCACCGGATCTTACATCACTAGATTTTCGTTATAGCGCTATCTTCAAGATCGAATTTATCTTACTTCTCCAGAAAACGAAAAAATACTCCGGCAAAATACTTATTTTTATATTAAATGATGGAGTATATAATAAGGTATCGATTATTCCTTGAACAAGGAACATTTTTGTAAATAAGTTTTCTAATTTTTTAAAATATATAGGTACATTCTCTTATCGCTATAAAATATTTTTTTCAATAGGAAATTGTTATCTAACTGAACTTAATTTTAAAAACTCAACTTATTATTCATCATGTAATTCAGAAAAAAAATCAGTATCCCAAAACACTTAAACAAATATAGATTACCATTACGAAAGAAAAAAAGAAAAAAATTTTGTTGTCATATATCGAAACTTTTTGTTCCTAGTAATATGTTGATTATTAATAAATTGGAGCCAATATATTGGTAAACATTTATGAAAATAGAAAAGGTTAAAGGTAAAAGAGGTCCATTAGTACAATAACAAGAAGCTAACTTCTCTTACAATTAGTTATGTCTAAACTGTAAATCCCACAATAAAATCATTAATAAATAAAGACATACTTTAGTTCGTTTCAAATAACTGGTTATTTTACATTTGATATAAACTGAGTAAAACTAAAATCTCATACCTTTTTAATTTTCTTTTAGAAATTTAACTATAACTGACACGTTCCTTATGTTTTCTTTAATATAATACAGGGAGAAAGCTTCAGAACTATTAGCGGATGATTCATGTTTTATTATAGTATTTGGATGTTCAAACGGCTTTTCATATTTATTGTGTGATGCAGATGCAAATTAATTTGCAAAAGAATATTTAATAATTGTTGTTACGGAGTTTATATCATAATGAAATAGTACACACAAATATTATTTTGAAGTTGCGATTAACTTGTTTTGTTTGTTGTTGTTTGATATACGACTCCAATACAAACGCGTTGCGTTATCAAGCTTTAACGCTTAAACTTCATTTTACTTTAGAGGATATAATTTAGGGTTGTGGGAATCATTACAGCACTTCCCCGTCATTTACGCATGTTAAACCAAATGGTACTAAAAATTTAAATTTCCGCATAGCTTCGTGTTTTTATACCGTGAACCCCATTACTTTGTCGTTGATGCTAATGAAGTTCACTATAAAACCAATCGATATAAAATATGTTTTAATAGCTCTATTAAAATTCTTTATGTAATATCTTGTTTTAAGATGTAATTTTAAGATACCTACTTGACTACCACTTATCTTATTTTTCCGGAATGTATGAAATTCTAATCATCACATCTTTGTGAATTTTTAGTTAAGTTTTAGTTGCCCTATTTCGATATTGAAACTTCATTTAATTATATATTTAAAAATTCCGGCTTTTACTTTGTACGTGTATATCTCCTTGTACTTTTGCAGCGTTCCTTTTGGTATATATGGACAAAATTTTGTAATATAATTTAGATCAGAGGAAGGATATACTTGATGTTGGTTATAATAAATTTTATTAATACCTATTAATGTAGTTAGTTAATCTTCACAATATAAATATATATAATTTATTTAATATTGTCAACTAAAAATGATTTCTGATTTCATACAATCGTATTGCAGTAATTTTCTTTACTAACGCGTAGAAAACATATTCACTATTTTGAATGTACCTATACATTGTATAACAACAAAAATGTGAGGTGACAAATTCAACCACAAAGTATTGTAAATCGCATTATTTGGCTTAATAGCAAATAGAATAGAAATTTAGTGTACTGATGCTGTTTCGCATATCTATAAATAGTAAAAATATATTAGTTGGAAGTCGCTTTTATGGCATTCTGGCAATATAAAACGATAAGTAATGATTAGTATTACAATTTACCCCAGAGATACGTACAATGCCATAGTTAATTATGGAATTCGCAAGTAACAGTCCTTATCAGGGCTACCCTGATTACGACGTAAACGAAACGTCGGATTTCCACAATATAACAGACGATGAAAACAGTCCACACAACACCAACTCATATTCTTCCCATCGTCAAGAATTTCACGTCATGGGATTTCAAATGCTTGAAAATATTTACTTTTTATACATATACCTATTTATCTTAGACTGTATTTGCCTTTGTTACAGGAAATTATAACTAAAGTACTAACAGTGATTTTTATACGTCTTCGATAAGATCCAATTTTAATGTTAGATCAGAATATTCAGGGTTAAGTTAATGTAGAAATAGTATTGACTACTATGCAATAAAATGTTTTAATGTTTCACAGGACACATGTTCTTAAATTATTATTATTCTTTGTTTTTTGATTAATTGAGTTAATTGAGACCGGCTATATACCCTTAGTATAAATAACATGTTAATCTTGTATAATAACGTAATAGAATAGGTATTAAATCAGTTTCATTCTTTATTTTTAGCTATAACGAAAAAAAGTAGTACATAATAAAATAGATCTAATATATTCAAAGTTACGGACAAACTACGTAACACATACATACATACGTCTGGAACGGCGTTAATGAAGTTAATAATTCCTTGTTGGGCGTAGGTGGAGCGAACACGCTTGTTTACATCGCACCGGGTCCTAGTGCGGCTAACAGTTTATATGTATACGTATATAGGGGCATAAAAATCCTGCAATGTGACAGAAAGGCGTAAACTGAACGGTTTACGTCCAATTAGGATCATTGGATAACGCTCGTATGGAACCGGCGAATTGATTTTGTAATGGATTTTATTTATTTAAAGCACGCGAAATGGTGACCGTTGCAAGTTCTGATAATATTAATATCGCGTTACGGCGCATTATTAACTCTTAAGGTGTCAACGTAAGACGACTGTAGATATACCGCAATTTGTACCATTCCTACTGATATTATCTTAATGAAGCGCTCTTTCCTTCGAATCAAACTATAGTATACGTATGTGTACACTAAAACTGTTGGAGTTTATCGCTTTTCCCGATATTATTAATACGGTTATGATTATGGAGCTTGTTTTAATATTCGTTTTGTGGGTTTTTGCATGAGCGACATTACGGTCTGTAGTATGTATATGCATATTATAATCAATAAAGTATCTTAAATATACGTTTTACTGCTACATAAATGTAAGATAGATAAAGTTGGCTACTGAATTATGAATATTACATAACGCGATTGCTATGAACGAAACTATAAAGCGATTCTGAAACCAACAACGTTATTTTCATGGCACGATTTTATATGGAATATACTATTCTAACTTAATATTCTATTTAGATACCTATACTAGAAAAAAAGGAATGGCACTTAAAGTTAATTTATCGCCACTTCAAATAATAGGGAAGATTTGTAAAACATTTTCTTTCTAAAGATGCATTTAGAAAGGTTGAACTAGAAAGTCCATTAGCGTATATTGCAAAGAACTGTGTTACGCATGTGATTTTGGTAGCCCTGGTAGCCTTTGCCATCAACCGCAATGCACGAGTTCACTTGATACATCAACAATTTTTAGGTCAAAAGCGAACAAATTTGGTGGTACAAATCGGGAAATACGAAAAGTTTGACTGTTTCAATGGAATGGGCGTTTTGCTTCATAATCTATTATTGTGCGATAATAGAACAGATCGTGTTCTTAACTGCAGCGTTGTTTTCAGCAATAATATCAGAAGATACAAAAAAATAGTTTAAATTAGTTTATATATTTCTCAGCACTGTAGACCTACTGGGCCTTGGCTCTGAGGTCTTTCACTCGTTCTTTCCACTTTCCCATATCCTTTGACTAATTCTGCTAGTCTAAGTCTGCTACTGTCCTCAAATCTTTTGTGATTTCATCCAGCCATTTCTTCCGCGGTCTTCCTCTTCTCCTTCTTCCTTAATCACCACCCTTTTGAAATGGGAACTACCTATTCAAATACACCTACAATTGAGAGGCTGGTCCTACCATTTCAGCACTTAGATTCAGTTAAACTTCAAATGATGAACACGAATTGGAGTCTGATTACAGAACAACAAGAAGTTAATAGGAGCTATAATGAATTTTTGAAATTAATCCAGGCTATTCTGGGAAAATATACAGTACGTACACATGCAAATAAAGAAACAAAAATTAAGAATGGATGGCTAACGGATCACATAAGGAGATTGTCCGGAATAAAACGTCAATTATATGAGGCAATGTTGGAAGATAGAATTGGTGAAAATGTCTATAAGGAATTTTGCAAACATTACAGCAACGAAATAGAGTTATCCAAAAAGAAAGTTTACACGGAACATATATTTAATTCAAAAAATTCAATGAAGGGAACATGGGAAGTTGTTAATACTATAATGGGAAGAAATGAAAAAGATTGTTTCAATATAAAGGATTTAGATTATGACGAAGACAATACTAAGCAAGTATTAACAAAAATGAATCAACATTTTGCGACCATTTCCATGGAACAAAACAGCCTGACGCAAATTCAACACAAACTAAAACAGGTACCGGACTCCTTTTTACTGTTTCCTACTGACGAGGCTGAAGTTAGCGATGTAATTTACGATCTAAATGATACAGCTGCAGTGGGGTTCGATGGAATACCTGTTAAAGTTTTGAAGCACTGCAGGGAAATTATAGCGGCTCCGTTAACATACATTGTGAACTTGTCCTTTGCTGAGGGAACGTTTCCCGACCATTTGAAGCTCTCGCTAGTGAAACCAATACATAAAAAAGGAAAAAAATCTGAATATCAAAACTATAGACCGATTTCACTAATTTCAAATATCGCAAAAATTTTTGAGAAAATTATTTACAAGAGAATTGAGAAATTTATGAGCAAACACAATATTCTAAATAATTGGCAAAATGGGTATGTCAAACAGAGATCCACGGCGAGAGCCATGTTTCAACTGTTGGAGGAGATCGCAGCTGGATTGGAGGCTGGTGATGTGACAGTCGCAATGTTTATGGATTTGTCAAGGGCCTTTGACCGTGTCCACCACAGAGTGCTGCTTGAGAAGCTGGAGATAATGGGTTTTCGCGGTTTATTTCTAAAATGGATTCACTCGTACCTTTCGAACAGGCATCAGTGTGTTGTAGCGCATGATTATTCTGGTAACGAGATCCGTTCAGAATGGCTACCAGTATCGTGTGGCGTTCCTCAGGGTTCGATACTTGGCCCATTGTTGTTTTTACTGTATGTGAACGATCTTCCTGAGGTGGTTTCGGACCGGGTGGTTATGTTCGCGGATGATACTACAACAGTAACTCGGTCGAGTGATAATACGGAATTGGTTGACACTTTAGAATACAATCTAACACTATTGGGAGAGTGGTTTAGTTATCACAACTTACATTTAAACTTCAACAAAACCAAACTAATTAAATTTAACAATTCCGAAAAAATCAGTGTTAAAAATAATGACCAGTGCCTTACCTGCGTTGATGACACCCTTTTCCTGGGATGTAAACTGGATTCTCGCCTTTCCTGGCGGCCGCATGTGGAACACATATCCGGTAGACTTTGCAGTGCAGCTTACGTGTTGAGAGTGATTTCTAGAAGTGTCAGCGTCCATGCAGCTCTACATTGTTATTATGCTAATGTATTCTCTCAACTGAAATACGGCATCATCTTCTGGGGGAATTCCGTAGAAGCAGGGAGAATCTTTATTCTACAGAAGGCCTGCATTCGTTCCATATTTGGTATTGCTCGCCGTGATACGTGCAAAGAGTTTTTTA
This sequence comes from Cetonia aurata, assembly GCA_949128085.1. Taxonomy (NCBI): domain Eukaryota; kingdom Metazoa; phylum Arthropoda; class Insecta; order Coleoptera; family Scarabaeidae; genus Cetonia; species Cetonia aurata. The sequence continues at coordinate 34,046,599 of OX421882.1, forward strand.
AGAATTTTAAGTTACTTACTTTGCCTGAGATATATATCTTTGAATGTGCTAAATTCACAAAAGTAAACTATAACAACCTGTTTTCAAAATATGAACTCATGCATAGTCATAACACCAGAGGCGTTGAGCATAACCATTTGCTTCCTCCAGCAACCCACCTATCAAAAATACAAAAAACTGCATTATTTCAATGCATTAGAATATACAATCACTTACCAGATTCATTAAAAGCCTTACCGCCTCTTAAATTTAATAACAAACTCAAAGAGTTTTTACAAAACAACACTTTTTATGAAATTAGTGAATTCTTTCATACAAAGCTTCGTTGTGAGCATTTTAATATGTTGTGAATGTTAGTTTATACACAATTTCAAGTTTAACTGTTAATATTGACGTGTTATACACCTTTGTAGGTATTATTTAACTAATATATATTATTATTATTATTATTATTAGCACACGTTTGACCCATCTGTCTTTTGCCATCCTACCTATATGCCTCAGCCATCTTGCTCTCCTCATCGTAACTACTTGACTAATACTTGGCTTCTTGTACAACTCTATTATTTCTTTGTTCATCATTCTCTGAAGACTTCACCCTCTTTGACTTCTCTCATATATCTTTCTGAGAATTCTGCGGTCCCATATCTCTGATTTGTCCTGTTTTTTTTTTTATTCATTGTCAAAGTTTCACAGGCATATGTGACTCTTATTATTGTTTGATAGACTCTTATTTTTGCTGTTCTCGATATGTCTTTCGATTTTACCACTTTCGTTAACATTCCTGCTGCCTTAATAATTTATCCTTTTATCTATCTCTTTTTCTTCACCTTCTTTATTAGTCATGTCACTCCTAAGTATTCACTTTGCTCCACCTTTTCTATTTTATGTTCTTTTACCAATGCATTTTACTATCATATCGGCTTTGTCCATGACCTTCATTGCCATGTATTTTGTCTTTTGCTCATTGATTACCAGGTCATATTCCCTTGCAAACAAAACAAATCTGTACGAAGTAAAATTGTATAGGGTCATTTCACTACTGCTAATGCCGTTTAAACTATTTATTTTTTTTTCTTTTGAAGTAAATAATGAAAGAAAAACATCTGGTTAATGACCAACAACTTGGATTCAGAAACAAGCATCACATTCGAGGTAGAGTATATTATTTTGGATGAGGCTCAGCTGTTTGATAAAGTATGATATGAAAGTTCAATCACTAAATTAGAAAAGATGTCTACCACTATGGCACGTGTAGCCCATGAAATCTTGCACAACTCAACCAACTTATAATCTTTATTATACAATGTATCCAGTATTGCTTTATTAAGACTTTAAGGTCGTAAAGTAGGTTTGTTTAATGACAAAAGATAATAGAAGTGATAGGTCAATTCTATTTACTTATAAAGATACAGTCTGTTTCAGATACTTGCGGCTACATCAACAACCAACATGTCCCCTATAAAAAAAAATAATTTAATTATACCGGAAAAAGGTACACAATATTTAGTTTTTTCATTTTATTTGGGATGGTACTGATTTTATTCAAGATATCCAAAGTAACGATCAAGTTATTAACATCAGATGGCTTGTGAAATACACATTTTCAAAGGAAATGGTGATATTCAAATTTTGCAAAATCCTAAATATTTAAAAAACCATTGAAGTTCGAGATAGAGAACCTTAACGCGGATTGTTTATAAATAATTCGTTTTTAATCATTCTTTAAGTGGAATGTTGTTGAGTATAGTGGAAGACTGATCTGAAAACAGCCTGCATCTTCTTAACTAAATAAATATGTATAATTAATCCACTAGTCAAATTAAGTCTACTTTACGGTGACAAAGATTGAATAAAACGATACGAAACATATGGTTTAGTTAAGCAAAAGAAATAACAGGTTAGTTCAGGAAATGCAGGAATGCCTTAGGGTAGTGTTTTGGATCCAGTGCTTTACATAACGCAGCAATGCAGACAAAATAACTAAGAGAGCATTAATGATTTAGGTTTGGCAAGCTTCACTGATATACATAATAACACCAAGTTCTAGAATTACCAATATATATTTCTTGAACCATAATTACTTACTACAAAGAGAAGAGGTTCCGTAACTTTCGTTGCGCGGCACTCTGAAACCTGTACCAAATTTGGTAACGGATTAATTGAGCTTTCAAACCCCTGAAATTGTATGTATTGTATCATATTTGAAAAAATCTTGTTTTTTGTTCATACGATATGGAAATTATATACAGGCTGTTTATACAGTATTGCACACCTTATAAATAGTCCTAGTGGAATAATGTGCAGATGGTAATAGGTTTTGGTAATTGGTACCAAATTAAATCAGCTATTGTAATTTACTTTTTGGACGTTTTGCCGAGTGGGTTCTGCAGGATGCCAACATTATTTTTAAATAAGAACAAAAATTTCACTTTATATCGTTAGAGAGGTGTGGACTTCAAACAGGAAAGTGCCTTTCAGAGTTTAAACTATTAAAGAAAAATCATGAAAATTACAGCTTCAGTATTTTCTACTAATATTGCTGAAGTATTATAATCACCATCATGTTGTTTGGAGAACGTGGTTTATAGTGGTTTACTAAGAAAGTCAAGTAAAGCAGTTATAATACCAAAGCAAGCCTTCGAGGCGTTATTTCACGATTATAGAAACTAATAAGTATCAGTAATTCCGTGCATTCAATTTCTGTTAAGTTTCTTTAATTAACCTTCTAATTTAATGTTAACTTCTGTTAGTTGCAGGGACAGAAGAAATGTACGATAAACACAAAACAATTACTCTGCAGAAACAATTTAGAGTTAACAATTAATAAAGAGCCCAACATAATACTGTAAAATAAAAATGTTTATTATTCAAATGTGATTGTATACTTTGCTATTTTTTTTTTTCATCAAATAGAACAAATATAATAACGTACCTTCTGGTATTTTTGAAGAATAACTTTCAAATAATGGGAAAGTTAAACCCTTGTTTGTACCTGAAGAATGAAGACAAGGTGGACCTGCAAACACTAGTGGCATTCAAAGAAAATAAATGTCAAAAATATATTATCTTATAATCTGCAGTATTCTGCTATCAAATGTATTATCTCATTTGGTACTATACTTTATACTGTTTTGTTCACCTTATATTTATGGTAAGAACTTATCTCACAAAGAAATCTACGAAGAACCAAATACTTAAAAAAAATGTGAATTGTGATTTTTATAATAAGTATATACTTTAACAATAACTATCAAACAATGTCTATAGACGGTCTCTGAAATAATTATAAAAGAAAAGGTTAATTATAGGTACTGTCTATTACCAACATACGTCTTATCACCTAATAAAACTTGGTTTTCTATAATTTTAATGTCACAGAAGAAATTAATTAGTAAGAATAGTCACAAGAAACTTTATATCTGATATAATTATAATTCGGCGTATAAACTTCTAATAAATAATAATATGTGGATAAATCCTAAATGCTGTTAGCATATTGCTGTCCTGACATATGCCAGGTATTTTTTATTATATCTGGTAATAGCTATTTTTCTCTAAGTATGGTGCATGACTATGCTCCATTTCTAATTTGGATATCTATGTATACTGCAAGAATAAAGCTGCAGTCTTGTAAGTATACGCTCTATAGAAAGTTATAAATGTAAACATTTTAGGGTAAGAATGTGGTTTATTACAGGACCATAATTTTTAGCCCCCGATTATCTCGACCAGACGCCATCGATTCCTTCTGCGTGTTGCTCTTTTAGTATACCAGTGAAACGTTACCACCCACTAACTTACAAATTTGTGCAGCAGCGGGTGCCGATTACATACATACATATCTGCAGATAACTTTCACTTTTGTACTATATCCACGCGCAGGAGCTTGCTCAATTTATAAACACTTCTCTAATTTAGCGGAAGGTCGCAAAGATTTAGAGAAATGCCGTTTTACTATGTATCCATGTAACATAATTTTATGTATGGAGTTAGCTTACTACAGCTACAAAAATAATGTGAATTGAGGCTAATTTGCAACAAACTCATTTGTGATTTATGATGGATTAAACCTACAATTTCTAAGAAGGTAACACACCAGAATATTTTCTAGCGTTTTGAATGGTATACATAAGTTAGTAACACCAAAAATAAACAGATTTAACCCTTAAAGAATAATGTTCATTATTTTCATTGATATTTTTTGTAACATTTAACAGAAATATGTTACAAATATAGTTTCTGTTATTTTTTTACAGATATCTATAAAGCCATTGAACATTATTAATTTCAGGACCATATTGACACTAAAAAAATATAAAATATACGTAACAAAATTAAAAACTGTTTTAGAAAGTTCAAGGGTTTGTGACGATTAGTATATTTGCGCTTGATGAAAACATTGTTATGCCATCTATTTCATGTAAAGGTTATGACGCAGAAACATATACTACTATTTTATCACAAATACAATGCTTTGTTGAATGAAGTATATTATGCCATTAACAAATTAAAATAGAGATAATAGTTAAATAAAATCTAATAAATTCTTATTTTTACTACTGAGTAACCCGCGCTCGAGTATGTTTAAAGCTTGGGAATTACAGGGGCAATGCGCACCTGGCCAACAGCAGCTATGGAGGTGATACCAAATAACACGCGCCTTCATCTGCATGTTAGTTGTGCATATAGGCTAAACTTGATACACAACTTTAAAGACGGTAACTTTATAGGACACCTCGCAGTCCTAGATAACCTTAAACCAGAGATAAGGTCAATAGAAATACCAACTCGACATTATGCCCATATAACTAAACTCCAGGTAACCATTCAAAGTACTGATTTCAAGTCAAGATGAATAGGGCTTCGAGGCGCCAAAATTTGAAAAAAGTGCCTGGTGTAGTACACAGACGGATTCAAGATGGAACAAGTGGTGGAAGTCGGAGTTTTAGGCTCGAACTGCCGTCTCGCAATAGCTTTAGGGCAAAGCCCAACCATCCTTCAGGCATAAATATTCACCATAGATGTTTGTGTCTAAGGAAACCACAAGAAAGGGATAAAAGGACCTAACATCTATATATGAACTGATAACCAAGCTACGCTGACCACTCTAAAAGCATATAGTCTAGTCAAATATTGGAATGCTTAAATAATGTAGTGCGGCTAGCTATAACAAACAAACTCACACTTGTATCGTTGCCTAATTAAAGGTAACGAGGTGGCTGACCAACCGGCCAAACGAGGGGCCAGAATCTGATCTGGATATTTCTAAAACCCAGAATAAAAGTAAGGTCCAACAATGGGAGCACAAGAATGCGATATCCCTCTGAAATCTGGTGCTTCTGGACAACTCGTAGGCAAAAGGTTGGGCAACCATAGGCTTATTACTAACAAAAACCTGTTCAGACCCAGCACACAGGAACTGGCCTGCTCACCGGAATTGCCGTCTAAGGTACCATCTCAAAAAAATGGGTAAAGTCGAGACTGAGATGAGTCGGTTTTGTGAATGCGAAATCGAGACTGCGGAAGACATATTCTGCTGGTCTGGCACAGCACGTACGGCTACATTACGAACACGAAACTTAAGTGATGAAAATGGCAAACCCTCACATTTGCATAAGCACGGGGATTGACTGGTAGGTAAATCTAGATCAGGGTTGCAATGAATGCACTTCTTACAGTGTGAAATCATTAAATAAATGCTTTCCAGGGCAGCGCGAATGTACACCTCTCACCACAATCGAAATAGCTACGCTTCAGTTGTAGACGTTTCAGTCTAGGCACAAATGTAACGCGGCAGTCATTACATGTGACGACGATTTTGAAAACTGTATCGCCCACAAAGAAACAAATAGAACATTCCTTACTCTTGAAAAAGATCTGTAAGAAGAAAGCTCATGCACATTTGAATGAGTTTATGAAGAAGTCAGTGCAGGAAACGCGTATAGTATTCAACAAATTGCGAAGAATATTCAAGCTGTTCTAGGAACAATTAAATAACAAGATTTGTGGAGGGTCAATTCTGACCATTGCAAGCCTAAATGTCGAGGAAACTACTTCTAGTATTACTTTGTTTCTAAATATTGGTCCTCAGTTTTCTTTAATAGCACGTTCAGGTGGTTCCTAATCGAACTTCAACATGAAACGAAAAATTCTTGTGGTAACTTATATTTTATATGAGTCTAATTTCATCAACGTTCATTAACGTCAGTCGCATCTAAAACCATTTTTCGTATACCCTGCGAAATCGGTTAAACTCTTAACTGATCAATTACTAATAGTGAGCCAAACAATCTAATAAACTTCCCGAGTGAAGTTTCAAATTTATTATTATTTCATTAAAAACTAAGTAACGTAACAAGACTTTTTTAGAAGCCTTCTTACATATTTTTATATCTCAAGTATTGTTTTATACCTTTTGCAGGAAGAAATGCGTGATCATAACATGAAAGTATGTTTTGCTAGCCATCACCGGCGCTCGTTAGGTAATACCTAGATATATGAATGCGTAGAATTCTGCAACAATATAAATTACTATCATAACTACATATGACGTAACGAATGCTGCTTACGCTGTAATAAAACTTAATTGGCATTCCATTGCATGTTTATAGATTGCGCACCTTATACCTAAAATTTTAAACAAAACTTTCATAGCGTAAGTTTTTCCTTTTGTTCATGTGATATCACATAACGTAAGGGATTATTTTTTTGTTTTAAGACCCACTTAGCTGATAATTACCGCTCTTTCTGACGATCACTAATTATGAAATTGACCAGAAAGTAGTTTCTTAAAAAAAAAAAAATTATTTCACTTGCAATAATAGATTAAGCGTGGCTTATAAGGAAACTAGATAAACATATTACATGTGCTTATTTGCCAGCTAATAAGAAATGAATTCCTGTATATTTCAAGAGCACATTATGCAAAACAAATGAAGTCTGTCCAGAATAATTTATGATAGACGCTTCGCAATGCACGGCTTTGTTTTGTTTCGAAACCGTCTTGTGGCACCGGTATATATTGGCTACTACGTATATAATGCAGAACAAGAGAAACAATCTCTAATTATCCCAGTGCACGACTGAACTTACGGAAACCCGTACCCAGCGCAGCGTTTCCATGAGTGTAGAACTTTTTTAGAATTTATAGAATTGTAAACTGTTAGGTGGGGACATTTCTTCAGTAAACCGCCGCGTCTGCGCACATGGATAAAAACAATTGCCCCCCTTACGGTTAACATCCGGAGAAGAATCTGAAACCAAAAATAGTTGGGTGAACATTAATGGCCCTAGTATCTAGTCTTATAAGATACGGAATGACTAAAGGGAACAAGTAAATCTGTATGCACGTTGTATTTTGATATTTGACAGAGGGAAGACTGTACTCATCTTTGTTTATTTTTATTGAAAAAATGTACATATGTAAAGTTAACAGGCTGACGTCAAAGTTATACCAACTATTTTTGTGATAAGATTTCTTCAGATGTACACTACGCTAACAAATAAATGCGAATCGATATAACGTCGAAGCTGGGCAGCCGGATGTCTATAACAAAAACATACAGTAGTAATCTCTAGGCAGTGGCGTAGATAGCATGGGTGGCATCTGGCGCGGATATTTTTGGTGTCACCCCAAGAATGAAAATTGATAAAATTAATAAAAATGCCATAAACTTAAAATAAAAACAAGAGACAGTGTGTGAATTTTTTAGAGTTTTATTTTTTTCACGGCCAAGTATCACTCCCAAACGCATGGCACCCATCTAGCTACACCATAGTCCATAAGGTAAACTGTTTCTAATGGTAGCTATTTTTCGATCTTTATTTCATTATGGAATATTACTTCTTTAATTAAATAAAATGTATGTATCGCGTTGAAAATTGTAACATTAAAAGGTTACACACTAAAATATTTTAGTAAATTTACCAGGATTCCTGCTAAAAATTCCAGTAAAATTTGGGGGGAAATCACAAAAAAAATGGGTAATTTTATGTTTTTTAACCAAATTACCTATACTTTTGGAAATTTCCGGCATACCGACAAGTATTTTTCAATTTTAGGTAAAAGTGCTACGTGATAACGTAATATTACTAACATTTATATGCTTTCCCAGGGATTCTTATATCTACAGTTAGGAAATTTACTTAGGAAACCAAATACTTACAATGCGTGCATGTTCAATGTTATGGGTTCAATTTGTAGATAGATAGCACATAGCACACACGGAAGTGGCAGGAGTCGTTCTTTCTTTTTTTTAATTTAAAATAAGTCTAGTAGTTAAATAATACATTCTTACTACTGAGGGTGACCTACAGCTCCATTTTCATGATTTACAAAAGTTGAAACATAGGTTTGTGCATATACAAACACACAATACACCTAATTGTGTTCCAAAAAACACATTAATATGCCTCGACAGGGTATATAAAATATATTTGTAGTTTGTGTATTACCGTAATGTTAAACTAAATGGTTATAGATATTGTTTATTGCAGTCACATTGCTACGCTGAAGTAGAGGTTATGAATATATTATTAAACTTGCCTATTTATACTTAGAATGAAGATTTATGAAAATAACTAGGCAAATTTACTGGGTAAATTTCATTTTACTTACTTTTTCACACACTAGTAGTAAATTTCCTTGGTGAATTTCCAAATCAAAGTAATTTTACTTGCCCAAGTAAAATACCTGTACGGTTTCGGGGTAATATAATTGCCCCGAAATGGTACAGGAATTTTACCAAATCTTCGTTAGAGTGAACCTATAAAGTACAACTTGCAAAAACTAAAATCATTAGATTACAAAGGAGGGGCTGAAAATGTTTTTTGAGTTTTAAAAGAACCTATTATCTTTTTCTTAGTGAGGCGTATTTTTTTTATTTCCTAGTGTTCTAGTTATCTGTTTACAAGAATGGGTATCAACTTTGACTAGTAACATATCTATAACTTATCTTCTATCTTGACATTATTTCTGTTTTTTAGTATAAAATTTGCTCCGCATAAAACTTTTTTCTTCTGTGTAGGTTTTTATGACATTTTAAAATGTTTCAGCCATTGTTTTAATGAAGTTAAAAATAGAAATATTTCGCTGATAAAGTGACAATGTATTTATTACTCATGTATTATTACACTTCAGTTGAGTAGATAATTATTTTTGTTTACGAAGTTGTTTTTGCGAGTTAAACGATCTCCTACGAGAACCCCTATGACAAATAATGATCCCGAAAATTATTACTTTCAATGGCACCCTTCAAAATTAATTGGATCTCTTATTTTATTACTTAATTAATCAAAAGGTAATCATCGCACACTGTAAGTAATGAGTGCAGCGCATCGTTTTCGTTTAGTACATTTAGTACTGATAATTTGTTTTGTGTGGTTGCAGTGATTGAAAATGCTATGAAAGGTGCCGCTTTCCTTTCCCTCATCTATTGTCCAATGCAGAGAAGGAAGTGCCTAACTAATAACACAAGACAAAGATTGATTGTTATTAACGATATTCTATTTACGCAAGGAAAATAGAACGGAAAATACGTATGCACACATACACAAGTATATATGTATGTGGATGTAAGTATTTGCTACTCCATTATTGTACATACATACAGATGTATTACATCATACCTAGGTGTATCGCAATTACACTTTAGTAACTCAATAAATTTTTAACTCTTAATAACTGAAAACGTAAAATGCCGTCGATATGACGTAAAATCTAAATACGCCATTGCATTCACGCGAACAATACGAGAAAATTACAGTAAATAACTTATTGTTACGGGCAGATATAAACCAAGTACGATACGGTGATTGAATACATCGACCGCGAATGTGTATGAACGGTTGAGGACGTGTGAGTAGTATAATACATATACATATACTATACGTTTACGGTAGGTGCAGTGGTGGAGGTGGTATGCGTGATCAACTGTGCGGCAGCGGGTCTACTGACCTGGGTCGTTACTGACGACCCGATCCGCCCCTTCTTATGCAACCGTTAAGACTTGTCAACGTTACTGCGCAATCATCAATCATTAATAATTGTTCGTAAACAGAGTTTGCAACATTTAGCGAATGCGAAAGAATACGATAATACGTGCACGTGCTTTGATCACTCTGATGTTGAGCTACACAGTGAATGGAATGCTACTCGTCGGCAATTTTTGATATAATGAAGTAAATAGTCTTTCTTACCTTCTGAGCGTTCTATAAACAATCTATAATACATTTTGCGCAAAAACTTTTATTAACGCATAATATATTCATTTTCTTCGTGGATATATTATAAAAAGTCTTATATTTGCTTTAACATAGAGCTAATATTTTCTGCAATATACATAAGTAAGTAGTAAACACAAAGTTTCTTTTAACAGCTGAAGTTATATATGTACATATATTTGCTGTTTAATCTTCAAACATCATGCAAGTCAGAATCATTCATATCCTATAGGTATTCCAATAAATACTTCTAATTAGTAATTGTTTAGCGAGAAGCACTATCACAGGATATAAACCAAGCATGACGAAGTAGATTATAGGAATCTACAGGTTAATGCCGCTATGATATATCTGACAACATTTGTAACGTAGGTCTTGATAGAAAAATGATTATCATCTCTAGATTTATAATTTAACAGCCAGAGCGGTGTCACTGTATGTGGTGAGAGCGCTTATTAATACGCAGGAGATTTTAACGTTCAGTTAGGTTATTAACGTGTCGTACAGCATATTACTTTAAGTAAATAAATAATTAGTTTTGCTTTGACAAACTTACTGAGACTAATTCCGCAGATGTATTTATCACATTTTGCAGGTAATACTGTTGCTAATTGGTGATATTATCCTGTTTATAAGAGGCATGTGGTGTGTCTTATTGATAATTATTTAGCCTACGATTTACAAGCAGTAATAATTATTGCTACTCTATGACGACGTTCAGATTAAAAAAAAATATATCTTATAAACATAAACAAAAAAGATTAATAATTTATATAATAATGACAAAGTATTATTTAATGTACCTACTCCAAATACCGAATAAATAGAAAACAATTTCAAAGATTTAATATATATATATATAGTACTTAATATGTGAAAGAAGTATATCAGTATACTAACTGATGGTATGTTCTATTATGATATATTTTTTACTATTATGAATAGAATTTTGGGTTTGATTAAGTAAGAACAACAAATCTTTTGCTTTGTGACGTTTCGGAATTTATTTATTCCTTCTTCAGACCTAATAATATAAATTAAATAATACATATATAATTACAAGAGGCAATAAAATACTCACAGTCGCAGATGGTACAGTATGTGATGATGGTACGCATTTAAGTTAATAAATTTAGATGAACAGCATAAATGTCTATGTCAGTTTCTTTATATCAAATTCAAACATTTATGCTGTCATAGATACTACATATAAATTTACATAAATAATCAAGATATTCAGGGTAGCAGAGAAAGTCATGTAGGTATTTTTATTTTAATAAAAGGCAAAATGGCTGAATAGATATTACTAAATTTATTTGAATCAATTTTGGTGTTCAGATTTGGTTTAATAATATTAATAGCCAAAGTTTCCAAGAAAGAGCGCTTAATATCATGTTTTTCATTAAATAGAATTCTAACATAAAAACATTATTTGCTGACACCTTCACTATAGCTTTTACTCCAGCAAATCCTGTCAACCGTTTATTTACCCCTCTTAAAGATAGATTAAGCAATAACACTATTAGCAATGTAGTTTATCTACATCAATGTATTACTTGTAATCACTATTACATTGGACAAACCAAACAACGATTGAAACAGAGAAACACTCAACATAAGAGTGATATTATTAGGAAACCTGGAGCTTGTGCCTTAACCTCGCATTTATCGACAACTAACCATGACATAGACTTTGATAATGTTAGAATTCTATTTAATGAAAAACATGATATTAAGCGCTCTTTCTTGGAAACTTTGGCTATTAATATTATTAAACCAAATCTGAACACCAAAATTGATTCAAATAAATTTAGTAATATCTATTCAGCCATTTTGCCTTTTATTAAAATAAAAATACCTACATGACTTTCTCTGCTACCCTGAATATCTTGATTATTTATGTAAATTTATATGTAGTATCTATGACAGCATAAATGTTTGAATTTGATATAAAGAAACTGACATAGACATTTATGCTGTTCATCTAAATTTATTAACTTAAATGCGTACCATCATCACATACTGTACCATCTGCGACTGTGAGTATTTTATTGCCTCTTGTAATTATATATGTATTATTTAATTTATATTATTAGGTCTGAAGAAGGAATAAATAAATTCCGAAACGTCACAAAGCAAAAGATTTGTTGTTCTTACTTAATCAAACCCAAAATTCTATTCATAATAGTAAAAAATATATCATATATAGTACTTATATATGTATAGGAGGACATTGTGTAAATCACGGGTAACAAACAGTTTTTTTTTTAAATTCCTGTCGGACATAGATATATATAAAGAATATATTTGTATAATAAGTTTACGTTAATCCTTTTTTGCAAAACTTTTATATTAGAGACAGCAACACCGTATTATACGGATGTAATACGCATAGGTCATTCAGAATTAATATTGAGGATTATATTTGGATACTAGCTACCCGTTATTAAATTGCTTAATAGGAAGTATTACACGTTTTTGCTGTACTTATTAATTAAATTAAAACTTTAAAATGTGTTTATATCCTCTTTATTTTTTAACGTTTTCTAATACACTCCAGGACAGGTTTTGGTCGTTTAGGACATCCTCAGCTAGTTTGTACACATAATTTTCAATAAATATACGAAATAAAAAACTAATTAAGTAATTAACATTTAGAGTCAATTAAAATGGTAAAAAGACATTATTTCATTAACTATTTTAATTGAAAAGTTACAATAGTTAAAACTGAAATTATGAAAAAATGAGCAATTATGAAGAATTATTATGAAAACTGTAAGATAAACAAGCTTTCGGCTGGAGGGCGAACGGGGCAGAGATGTGCATTTAAGGTTCAGAAATCACCGATAAGATATGTAAATACATATATTGACTACAAAAATCTACATTTTTAAAATAAAGTTTGTTCCGTCAGATAAAATTAGATTGTTCAAGAATATTAAATTTGTTCCTATATGATTGTGTACCTATCTCATAGCATATTGTTGGACAAGCTAACAGACTATGGTATTAGGTGTCATACTTTAAGATTTATTAAAAGTTCCGTAAAAAATCAATTCCAATGTGTTAATAATGGAAATCAAAAATCTTCATTGCTGCCAATCAAACATGCAGTCCCTCAAGGCTCAATATTGGGGCCAATACTATTTGTTTTATATATAAATTATATTGTATTTCAAAATATTGAATATGCTGATGGCACAACTATATTGGTCAGCCATGAAAAATTGGAATCATTAAATGAAATATATAATGAAGCTCTTACACAAGCTGAGTCATATTTTAGTAATATTAATCTATGTTTAGATAGAGAAAAAACTCAACAGTTAGTTTTTGCGCTAAACCCATATCTTGAACTTTTAAATAATGATCCGATCAAATGCCTTGGTCTGACTTTGGGTGGTGAATTTATATGGAGTGCTCACGTTTGCTCACTTCCGGGTCGCTTATCAACAGTTATATAGGTATGTACTGAGAAATTATTGCATTGACTTCGATGCGCTGTTGAATCTTGCTGTGGGGAGGTTCAGCGAACCAGAAGAAGATTTTGATTTTGCAAAAAAGAGCAGTTAGAGTAGTGACTGGTTCTAAACGTAACGATTCTTGTCGGTCACTATTTAAAATACATGTAATCTTAACTTGTACTAATCAATTTATTCTTGAATGTTTAATCTAGACTTAGGAAAATTAGTTACTAAAAAGAGTTACTCAAGAAAAAGCTATATAGATAAGATATAAATAGATATCTTTCGATAAAATTTTATAATATATTGCCCAATATATGGAAATAACTTAATGTTAAACAATTATAAGAACTTTGAAATCATATCTCAAAACTAACCCGTTTTATGACATCCAGGAGTTTGCGGATAGCATTAGATCTGAATAATATATGTGCATGTTCGTTATGTTTTTGTTATTTTGTTTTTTATTGGTTTTGTTAATATTTACTTAATACTTAATATGTATTATTTTATTATATTATTTATATTATATACATATATATATAAAATAATGTATTATTTTGGGGAATACAGCAAAATTGTAGTTTTTTAAGTTTTTTATTTCATGAATCCAATATTTCGCATCAAAATTGTATGCTTCCATATATATATATATTTCATTTGTACTATGACGAGTGTTCACAACTGTAATCTGTTGTCTCACACAATAAATATCTATCTATCTATCTATCTATAAATTTCTTTGGAAAATATGTTTAAATTCTCTCTGTTTCTACTAAGTTTTAAATTTACTTTGTGACTAGTTTTTGACTAGATGTCATCTCTAATTATAATTTACATTTAATTTTTTTACAATTTTAAAAATTACAATTAAAAAATTAAGTATTAAGATTTATTATATATTAGAAAGAAAACGATATTGTTAGGATTATAAATAATTATAATATATAAAGCTGAAGTAATTACAACTATTGAAATAGTAAAAATTCAATTCTAATATTTGGTGTAGGAGAAAGGAGAAACAAGCAGACAATAGGACTATATTTCTGCAAAAAATACAGTAATTAGATAACTATGAAGTAAATTTGGTTATTCGTAAGTGGTATGTTATTAGCTTTATGTGTTTCTATTTTCGATATTTCAAACATGTTCATTTTAAAACCATTCTGACGTTTATGTGTAATTTTAAAAACCTATTTGATGGGTTGTATTTAATTTATGTTGACAAATATTTGAAATATGTCTTATTTCATGTTTCTGGATCCTTATCTGCAGCTGTCGGTCTTCCATAAAATTTAGTTTACGTTTATAATTGCCTAAAATACTAAGTATAATGTTATTAGTTTCGTATAATGTTATAATAAATTACTAATTACTTACATTTTTGGAGTTAAAAGTGGTTTGATTAAAAGGTTTTGCTATGCAGGCTACATCCTTTTTTTTTTATTTTTGTTTGCACATTTAGAGGGTCTCTTTCAGTGAGTTTTATTAAGTGGTCTAAGTATTTTCAGGAGTGGTGCGGTAATAGAAACTGTCGCGTTTTTTTATCGCCATTTTGTTGATCAAGGCAAGTTTTATAAGAGAAGTACTTGTTTAATGCATACATCCAAGAAATATGCTTTGATGGTATCTGCACAAATAAAATATACGAGCATATTAGGGGTTCCTTATTTTAATAAGCTCAAAAAGATAAACCCATGACCTTTTATATTTATTCATTTATGCTAATAAGTAAAGTATACAAAATTTTAGTTAAATCAAACAAAATAATTACGTGTGGCACAGCGCTTTAATATTGAGCATAAAGCACATAGTGAACAGTAGCTATCTGGGTAGCGTGTATCCCATATAGTATAGACCACCTTTTGTTCCTACATATTTGCATTCTAGTGTCATATAGTTGACAGAAATAGTATAGAATATTGTGTATCTATAAAAAAATTTAAATATCAGAAAGGTATAATTTATTCTTTCAACTGAAATACGGCCAGTGATATTGGATATTGTAAACACGAATGCTGCTTTCTTATTTTCTCATTATTTTATAAATACATTTGTTATATTAAATAATCATGACAGTTATTTTACTCATTAGATCCAAAACAACATTAAAAAATCTAGTTAAATTTATTCAAACTTATAATTATCGACTAACATAACTTTTTTTGTAAATAAGTTGTGTCCTCAAAGGAATAATTTAGGCGAGGACTAGATATGATAATCTAAGAAGAAAAAAATGACCCTGGGGGTCGTGCCAAGGGTGTGCCATCTTTAGCACATCATATTGAATAATGCATTTGGCGTGTTTTCAACCCATGCTATCCAAATGGTATAAAACCTTGCTGTAATAAGGGTTTACAAAACCAGAAAACATTGTTAATTATTATTTGGATGACTAAGTAACAATAGAAGTTAGTACTATCAGTACTATATTTTGTCTAAAATAGATTGTGTTAAATAGTTTTCTCTGAACAGGCATGATACTTAAACCCGTTACATAATGTTGTGGACGCACTATCTATATATAACGTACATAAGCTTACAGGACATGTCCTGGATGATACTCTAAATGTTGCCTATCAGACGTCCTATTTCCGGGGCGAGAACCATACCCTGTCTATAATAAATGTGACAATTGCTAATCACATAGCCCAGTTAAAATAAAGCCAGCTTATCCAGTCACCATTATTACCGCACCAACGTACTCTCTGAATATTTAACGATCTTACCCAAACACGCTGGTATACTTGTATACTTGCTAGAGTGAGTATTTGTTGAAATCCTATTTGTTTAATTATATGCATAGATGTACGTACGATAGTACTTATGGATGTGTTGATCACACTATGATATCTTTTGATCAAAAAGGCCTGTTTATTGTACAGGAAAAAGGTATTTGTGTACCTACTTCTAAGTGCTATCATTTAACAATTGAGATCTCTCCCTACCGGTCGATCGCTACGCAAACTGATTACTAAACCAGGAGTTTATTAGTCACTCCACACCAATGTCGCAATTTTAAAAACCACCTTCACGCTTTCGTTGAACAAATCCATTGTTAATTAAGGAGGACCTGCACAAATCGACATTACTTAATAGTGCGCGCTATGGCTAAAGTCATCTTAGATCGTATCCTAATAGTAAAATAACAAATACTGAAGTTGCTATACAGAAATCCAGTAAGAATTATGACTGTCCTAAATATTTTTTTGTATATTTATGTGTGTATTTTGGTGTACTATTTAGCCGAAGGATATCGTTGAAACACTCATTATGTGTTATTATAAGAAAATTTATGTGTACGCACACCGCACAACAATACTTATAGTCTATTTTAAAGCGTAAAGTAATCAAACGCCTTTGGTTACACGCTGCCATACAAATAAAAATAGAAACAAATAGATAGTTGTTTAATAAAGATTAATCTAGTTTTTCCTGTAGTAACTTGACATAAATATGCGAAGTACGTGTTGCGTGCATAAACACTACTTTTCTTGCGAGTAGAAGAAAATTAGATGCGGAACGCATAGAATGTGGACGTTTTTCAGTTACCTTTTCTCCTGCTACGTCGTGAATATCGGAAATTTCTCAACCGAGATTACGTAACTACTGACGGCTAGTATGCTTTGCAATTGTATTCGCCAAAAGTCGTGCTCCGACAGAATATATTACGTATACTTCAGTTTTTACAACGAAGTGGTTTCGTGCGCGCGACATTAGGAATAAAATTGATTAATTATCATCTATAAATTTTATTTTGAATTTACATATTTTTATTAAAAGGAAATTATTGTTTCTATTTATTGATACATTTCCTAGAAGAATTAAGTAAAAACATGCTTCCATCGCAATTAAACATCTTCCAATCTTTTGATAAGCTTGACATTTTGTGAAAGATTAACACTTTTACATAATAAGCCCGTATACCTTGTAGGAAATAGGAGAGGAACTATCCATAAGGAAACCAACGACCATAGATACAGGTTATGCAACGTTGTGAAATTACTGCATGAATATGATGTTTCTATCAACTAAATATGAACATTTGAAACAACTTGGATACATCCGAGGGGTAATGCAGAAAATCAAATAAACCATACTTTAGCCACTATAGGAATTAGACATAAAGCAATAAATACCAGAAGGTAAAGAGAAGCGTAAGCAGACACAGACCACTATTTAGTAATAGCTAGGATAAATAGTATGAAACTAAACACTATAAAACAGAAAGAATGAAAAGGTGGGATATAGAAAAGTTAAAACAAAATGAGATACGTTAAGGAGATAGATGAAACTTGGAGAGATATGGAAAACATAACATTATAAAAACGGCGAGGTCAAAAAGACGAAAACAATAAGTAAGACAGTAAACGACTGGTGTGGTCAAGAATGTAAAGAAACTAAAAAACGAAAAGGATTGGTCAAAACAATATGGATGAATAAGAAGGACAATCAAAGCAGAAGTAATTATAAAACACAAAGAAATCAAGCAAATACAATGTATAAGAACAGAAAATTATTGGTTAAATAAGAAGTTAGAAGAAATAAATCGACATGGCAACAAACACAACCTCGGGCAATTCTATAAAAAGATAAAGTGTCACAATTTTAGAGTAGCGGTAAAACTCAACACGAATGAAACCTAACGCCGGTATAATTGAATATGACCCCTATGTGGTTCTGCAGGGGCCTGCCCTGAGCCCTATCTTGTGAAAAGTGCTCTATGACTCGGTCTTGAGTCTTGACCTTACAGTTCATGCAGTTGCTGTAGTCATCGCGGATAGCATAGCCTTAATTGTTGGAGTACACAACGCAACTGCTTTGATGAGTAACATTGCTAACGATTGCTTAAAGCGGTTCAGTAGGTGGATGAGAAGACACGGGCAAATATCGCCTATGTACTGGAAGAAGTTATGGTAATACCCAGTAGAAAAATCAGATACGTGGGCTTAATCATTGATGAAAGAGTTTCCTCTGGCCCACATATTTGTTTTTTTTTTTTTTTGAATAATAATAATTTATAGTTTATTGCCTAACAGTATTTCCACCAAAAAAGGACAAAGTATATACATAGTAACTAACATAGAAATGTACATATATGGTGTACAGATATCTATAAGTACAAATATACCCATAAACACAATTATAATTTACATTACTATAATTACAAAATAAAACAATAAAGACAAAGTGTGTGCATTGGGAACAAAGGGACAGATTAGTTGACGCGACAAAGGTACGCATCAATCAGAACTACAATTAAAAATGTCGATCGATTAAGCAATTCTGTTATAGGTTTCACAAATCAATCTTCAGGGAAATTTAAATAGGAAATTTGAGCGAGAAGTAGCAAAATAAAAAGTAGAAGGACATCGTGTTGATCGCTTAGGTACAAGAAATTATATTTTATTTAATATGGGGAGGGGAGCATGATATAAAACCGCGAACAATATGAAACAAAAATTTGAGCCCCTGTATAGATCGCCTCGTATCTAGAGATTGTGTTTTAAACATTTTGAAGAGTGAGCTTTGTGGAAAACCTTGCTCTGGGTACTCACTGCGCGATCGAAAATATGTAAATTTAAAAAATTTACGCTGCACGTTTTCTAGGCAAAACTGTCATAGTAAGGGTTCCACACTACAGCCGCATACTCAAGTCTCGAACGCACTAGGGTGTCATATAGTGAGAAGAGAGTGGCAATATCGCGAAATTGGTTTGAAAAATTCAACATTTTGTTAGAGTTGGAAATCACCTCGACTATATGATTAGAAAAAGACAAGGAAGAATCGAATGTAACCCCCAGATCTCTAACAGTAACCGAACGACTTAAGTTTTCGTTCTCTAGATAGTAGTTCTAGAGAGT
Source organism: Cetonia aurata (assembly GCA_949128085.1). NCBI lineage: Eukaryota > Metazoa > Arthropoda > Insecta > Coleoptera > Scarabaeidae > Cetonia > Cetonia aurata. The sequence goes on from OX421882.1 coordinate 34,066,151, forward strand.
TGGATATCTTCGTCGTTAGCGTGAACGACATCACATGACATTCGAAATACTTAGATACACCTTATTCCAAACGCTCTATTCCTGAAGCAGATCTAAGTTGTGTTGTAACTTAACGAAACCATTCTGTGTCGCCACCGGCAAAAACAATTTCACATCATCCGCGAACATCAAGCGTTCATATAGTGGGCAAGGCCGAGAATCGATTCCCATGTCTTACTAAGATTTTCCCCAATATTGGTGGCCTTAGCAGCCGCGGGCGTGCAGTGCTATGCACAACATTTTCTTAAATGGATCACTTACATATGTGAATTGGTGCCTTGGAAATTTTAAAGCACAGGATCTGCTAGAGCTGCATGTGATCACCAAAGAGGTACCTATAGACCTCTTAACTCAGGAGAGAGCTGATTTGTATGCTGGCAGATATCAGATGCACAAAATTGCAAGGGAACAGATTGTAGCAAAATAGCAGCTTAGGTGGGAGCTAAATGAAAATAAAGGACGGTAGACCAAGAGATTGGTGCCCAGGATTGAGCCATGGTTTCGTTGTGAGTTCAGACAAAGTTTATTGACACTGTAGAATACACCATATTAGATTGTGTAAGGTGGAATGAGATTCCAATAAGGACGTTTTTGTCACTAGGCATGGAGCTAAATGCCGACAACATTATCCGAGTAATGTTAAGCAGCAATAAGGATTGGAAAGTAAGAAAGGCAAGTTTAAGTAAGGCACTGGCATTCCGATGCTATGTACGACCGACGGTTCCGGAATGTTAGAGTGGGGCTTTATTTCTTGAGGGATTTTTGTCGGTGTAGCGCCCGACACTACCTGAGCGCATTGAACCAGTGCCAGATGCCTTCCCTTCTCCAATAAAAAAATATATATTGCTACGAAACTTGTAAACAATATTTTTAAATTTTAATTATATTTTTTACAAATTAAATAACTGTTCAATTCAATTAAATACCACTCAGAGTCATCTCTGTATACTCTTTAACAAATTCACAAATAAACCAGACCTCAATTTGCAGATGGCCCTGGCTGTAAATTTCCCCCCCCCCCCTGTCAAATGAGTTTGTTCCCCTACATTTATATATATTTTTATTTAGTAATTCATGGGATGTGGGGAGTATGAAAATAATACCGCAGATTTAAATTTAATTTCCATTTGTATACATTTGTTAAAATATACAAAGCTGAAACAATATGCTAATTTACAAAAAAAAGTAGTAAATATAACGGGTAGAACTCTTTCTGGTTGTTTTGTTAGTGCATACCATTTAATCTTCTCTTAGACACGCTTTTGATATTTCAAACAGAGATAAGTTCACTGATCTACGCGGACAATTATCGCTGTATGTAGGTATTGCTTTAATAAAATCATTCGCCTCAATGTCCTTATGAATATTAAAATCACATAATGAATATAACGGAGAGACTTCTATGCCATTGGCTGTTGTAAACCAAGCCCCTATCTATTGAAAATTTCTGCATCTAGAGTAAGAGTAGCAACGTTCGTTTTAGCTATAATTAGTCATTTAATTGATTCACCATTAATGAAGTTACTTGTTTATTTTGAAGAAAATTTAAATTTTAGAAAGTGATCATATTAGAATAATAATTGCACTTGCGCTTTGCGCAACCATCCGGAACTTGATTGTTAGTTTCATATTGTATTTTTCCTACTGTAGATACCATATCATCAGGGTGCACATATATCCGTTACCTATATATTTTGAAGTTAGATTAGTTGAGAAAGTTTCAAATAATAAAATTGTTTGTATGATGAAACGATTACGTAATTAATTCCATAGTAAAGTTATGTTTCTCTTTTGTTTTACGGATACGCTCGTGAGGAAAGTAAAAAAAAAATCTGACGACAATACAATTGTGTTGTGTCACTTCGTCAATAAAAAAAAAAACACGATGTATTGGACAAGAACGGACACTATAAACGTATTCAATCGCAACAAGGTATCGTGGAGAACATCTGTCTGGTTCTCAAATCAAATCAAATTAAGTCAATAAACCAGCTCGGTGCGTCCAGTTATAGCCCTAAAGTGAGCGAACCGCGTGGGCAGTTCGGTCGATGTACACTTGACAAATCAATTTGCTGAACAATAACAAACTGAATACGACGAAAGGACGAAACCGTAACTGTATACATCAGTAAATAATTTGCATGTTCACGTTTATATAAGTGAACACCGTGTCTATGATACCATTACACACATACATAGGTCGATTGCGACTCTCCCGGCTTAGGTAGTAAATATTCAAGTGGCCAATCTACTTATGTGTGTATGTCCGTTTGTACGTGTGCTGTTTTATATAACTGCCCGGCAATAATAATATTTCTATAGCATGGCACGATAGAGCAATAGAATCGAAAATGGTGGAAATTATTTCTGAGTTTGACGTTGTAACCGATAAGACTGCATCGATAGATAAAAAAAATCTTACGATCGCTCTGCGAGATCGTATCATACATCATTTTTTACGGTAACTTCTTGTTCGTAGTAATAAGACCATCATTGATTGGACGTCGTCTTCAAGGGTTATCCATTTTAAAGTGAGATCAGTTTATTTACAAATCATTGCCGTGGAATGCTACTTGCCATATGCTGGTATGGTCAGAGATAAATATAAAAATCTGCTTTGTTCACAAGTAATCAAATTATTTTTAAAATCGCTTAGACATAAAGAATACTTTTAGGAAATTGTGTGTTTGGGAGTTTATTTTAACTTGTTTCAAATGGAATCGTTGTTACCAAAACAGTAAATTTTTGCTATTAGACTTATCCTATGTTAATGTATTTTGAATTTTATGGTCTTTGGATAAATTATTATTATTACTTAAAATGCCAGACCTTTTAACAAGGTTGATTATTTATTGTATCATGCTACAAAAGTCGTAGGTATCCAATAGAAATAAAAAGTAAAAATAATTGATTTAGCATAATAGGAACAAGACTGTGGTATATTTTAGGTATATATTGGTGCATTATACAAGGTATGTAGATATTAGCGCAAGACCTGCATGTCGTTTATCATAATTAAACAAGCTTGAGAACTTCAACATTCAGTTAGTTAATATGCATTTTAATGTAGGTACTTCTTGTTGATAAAGAAAGCGGTTTGGTAAAATATTATGGTATTTTGAGGATAATTTTTTTTATAAATAATATGCTTTTGGATCATAATCTCGTTTCTGACTTTATTGATTATTTATCGATGACCTAAAACGTCGAATCCAAAGTTGTATCGGCTAGTCCACTAGGGTTTCCAGATTTGGATATAAACTATGCTGCACTGAAACATCGCAGACATTTTATAATCCATCGGTTTGAAGAAAGACATTTGCAAAAAAAAACGTACTGGTAGACTTACAAAGACGACAAGAACTTAAAAACATCACCGTAGAAAAGTTCGCAATGCATTTGAAAATTTCTCATAATCTCGTTTCTGACTTTATTTATTATTTATCGATGACCTAAAACGTCGAATCCAAAGTTGTGTCGCCCAGTCCACTAGAGCTTCCAGATTTCGGTATAGGCTATGCTGCACTGACATCTTGTTTCCAGATTTATCACAGTAAAATAAAACCAATAATACAAAACCTCATACGATGGTTCTCCGTGCATTTTCAATTACCGCGTAAATCAATAGATACAAATTTAAGTAACTGTTGTTTTTTAACTAAGCCCTTCGGACACAGGATGCAAAGTGCAAGATTATAATATTAAGATTTGATTAATCAATATACAGAGAACATCGCTATCTATACTTGTTCCGCACACATTCTGTATAAATCAAAGTAACTGAATAATACTCTATGAAATTTCGTTTTCTATTTACACCAATAAATAATTATTATTAATAATTTGCAAGTTCTAGGAATGAATACTTATAAAAAATGCAAGCAACACTACTGGAATACTGGTATCTACATATTCTCTGCAAAGAAACTATGAGGTTCTGTTTATACCATCTTACTGAACCGAACGAATCCATTTGCATTTAAAGCGAGAATAATAATTTCAATTACATTTCTATTGGAAGTAACTATCTGATATTAGTTAATATTATAAGCGATTGTGTAATGTATGCAAACTATTTCTCTCATAAACATGCTGATTTACTGATTTATTTATTTTCTATTATTATCTCCTATATACTGAAAAATTAGTATAAATTTTGTAAAATCTGACGTAGGCCAACTTTCTTATATGAAATGATACACCATTACAATGCGATGAAAGTACAAACGAGGAATTCTATGGTGGGGACTAGGCAGGAAAGATAGGACAGCGAAGATGTCGTTGCTCAATGGACTAAACGACTAATAGGTGACTTACTGGAACTGTGGGCACAGACACTTGGATTAACATCTGACACAAGTTTTAAGGGACATAGAGTATTTATGTCCTATGCTATGAGATTTAAAAATGATGACACCGATACCTGTATGTACTGTGGGCTGGTGGACATGGTCGAGCATACAATTTTTTGTGCGCCTGAGGTGGGAGGATTTGCGAGATGCTACTTACACAAAAGAGGGAGAGACTTTAAGGCCAGAGATACTTACGGCAAAAATGACGGAAGGCATGGCCAACTGGAAAACAATCTACGAGATGATCTGCGCGATTATGAAACGGAAAAAACTGAATGGGAGGTTCAGGAAAGAGCTGGATAGGCTTCGCGAAGGGAAGTACCCCACCGGTCGCACCTGATGTTATGTTTTCGGATGGTTCTGGGTGCATCTGAGGTTCCAGGTGCAAGAGATTTTAATGGGTAAGCAGTATTTTGCAACACACCATACTGGAGTCTCACATAAAGGATTTCCTCCTGGGTAAAAAAAATCTGCATATTTATAGAATTTTACAGAGCCATCCCTAATATAATATATATTTTCCTATTCGACACAAAACACGGAAATCGTGACTTAATTATTACTATTATAATCAGATCTATACAAGTCGTTATTTCCTATCTAGCTATGCAGATTTCAACGTTAATATTTTACACAAGCGGTCAATTATCATGTTCTACTAATTAGTGAATAAATGAGTCGTTAGGTTAATTGCAATATTCACGAATACAACGGCAAGTTCGTGTATTATTTTATTGCCTTTCTTTCCTGACTTCCTGCAACCGTCATGAATGAATTCAATTACATTTGTTGTCGTTCTTACCTGATGTACAATTATCTTTTCATTGTCATAAATTAATATTTGAAACATTTATTGCTTGATGAAAATATATCAAGCTGTCGCGTTAAATCTGGATAAGATCTTGAGTTAATTACAGCTGTTTTCTATACTTATCGAATCTGTATAATTTTTCTGGCGTCTTGAAACTTTTTCTAGAAGCAATCAAAATTTCCTTATCGTGATTCTACACTCTAAACAATCGACTATACAGAAATATTCCCCATATTTTCATTTTCGGATATCCTGCATATCCTCATTTACATAGATCATCTCGTCATGCACTGTATACTCGCAGACAAACATATACAAAAACCGTCATACTACTTTCTATTCATGCATTCCTGGTAATTACACGTACGTCACCTACACATGTTGTCCAAGCATAGAATTTGCACATATCCAACGTTAGTTACCAGAGAATAGGTTCTAACCAATCAGCGGGCGTGCAGCAGGTGTTTCAGAAATTGTTATTGCTATTTGACATTTGTTGGTACGCAATAACGAGTGATATATGGAACACTGTTGCACGTGTAGGCACAGCACTCTAATAATTTTTGTACGTACTATTTAAAGCTGATAAGCAACTTGACTCAACTGTCCGCTTAAAAGGATAGTTGTATCAATGCGAACTTACGCTTAGAATTGATGCGGAATTGTAATAATTATGCATTAGATTACACATTCACCATGAAGATTATTACAGTTCTTCATTATTTTTTTTTATTGATTTAGTTTATAAGTATATGTTTTTTACGACATAATTGGCGGGAGACAATAAAAATTATACTAAAATGATACAATGATTAATATATTTGGCAATATTGCTTATGACTAATGAAAACGTTTACGTAACTGAACATTTATGTATCTAACAAACAGAAATAAAAAGGAAAGAATGGTAATCCAAACTAGATTTTTACCCCAACAATTATAAAATTACTATCACTATTGCAAGTAGCAACATCTTTGACTGTGTTGTCTTATTATATAGGAATCTTATCTTTTGTTTTAATAATAATAATAATAACAACAATAATAATACTAGATAATTCTACAAACTGAAGCTTTTTCACAAAAAAAAAATAAGAAAAAGAAAGTATTTATAAATACATCGATTGCCTAAGAATGAAACCAAAATGAGAAAGAAAGGCAAATTACAATACAAGAAAATTATTCTGTAAACTAAACCCAAATACAAGAAAGTAATTATAAATGCAGTGGTAATCAGGTAAAAATAGAAATAATAGAAATAAAGAAATAAAGAGAAGTGGTAGTTCTAACTGAACAATAACAGAAATAAAATTTTCCGTTTCCGGTGAACGGTTCAGTAAACATCTGATCAATATTTTGGTACATATGCGTTAGGGGAGCCTTAAGTAAAATATTGGTGCGAGCTCTGGGAATGGAAAACGTAGCACAAGATCTACTATTAAGGCGGGGCACACTAAAGTTGAGTTGGCTAAGTAGGGTTGGTGCATTAATGTTATTATGAATTAGATTGTAAAGAAATTTGGCGCTAGCATCATTTCTGCGTTGCGATAAAGAAAAGAAGTTATGTCTTTCCAGAAGGCTAGAATAATCGGTTCCACGAATAGGATATCTACCATTACCATCATCTCTAAAGGAAAGATACTTTAAAAATCTTTTTTGAACACGTTCAATAATAAGCTGTTGGTGCAAGTAATGTGGATGCCAAACAACGGATGCGTATTCCAATCTGGATCTAACTAGCGCGAAATACAAAACTCCTAAAGCCAAAGGATTGGTAAAATCTCTGCAAGAACGGATGAGAAAACCCAAAACTCTGGGTTTTCTCATGAAGCACTGGCAGAAACATTAAAAACGTGGGGAGAAAATGTTAAGTGCGCATCAAAGAGTACTCCTAAATCGTTGAATTGTGACACTCTAGGAATGTGGGAGTGAAATGCAGTATAATTATAGGGGAATGGATTAGCACATCTCGTGAAGGACAACACATTTTCCAATGTTCAAACGAATGTGATTGACCGCGCACCATTCGCCAATGACATTAACATCCCTCTGCATCATCAAACAATCAGCTGTAGAAGCAATACTGCGGCAGATCTTTAGGTCATCTGCATACGCTAGAACCCCGCAATTTAATAGTTGAAATAAGTCGTTAATAAAGATGTTGAAGAGTAGGGGCCCTAAATTTGATCCTTGCGGCACGCCCGCAGTAACGGAAAAAGGAGGAGATGCAAAACCATTGTACTGAACGTAGCAAGATCTTCCGCTAAGGTATGACTGAATAAAATTCGTAAATCTAGGAGTAAAACCAAAAGATGATAATTTCTGTATAAGTATAGGATGGTTAATCGTGTCGAAAGCTTTAGAAAAGTCAGTATAAATAACATCTACCTGTTGACGTTTATCAACACACTCGCTAATACATTATGTAATGTCTATTAAGTTGGTTACAGTGGATCTGCCAGCGATAAAACCATGTTTATGGATGGAAAGAAAAGGCTTGGCACATAATTTCGTAAATAATAGAATTTCAAAAACTTTGCTGCAGCTGGACAGTATAGTAACAGGCCTGTAGTTCTCTAAGCAGCCGCGATCACCTTTTTTGTGAACAGGCGTTATTCTGCCAACCTTCCAAAGCGAAGGAAAGACACTGGTGCGTAAAGCAAGGTTAAAAATGAAAGTGAGCGGTTCACTGAGTACAGGCGCACAGTCCCGAATGAGGAAACAGGGCAAATTACCATGTCCGGCAGTAAAGCTTTCAGTTTACCTATCGTAAGAGCAACCTCATCCGAAGTGAAAAGCCCAACCTCCAAAGGGTAAGAATTGACTACAGGTTGTTCCGCAGGTACTTCATTCCCAACATCGTGAGACGAATTAGAAAACAAGTCAGCGAAGGCATGTACGATATCTTCTGGATTATCAAGAGTCTTATTATTAGACGTAACGCATCCAGGAATACGAGAGAGACCTCGTTTACGAGAAATATATTGCCAAAAAGATCTTGGGTTGGCAGTAATAGTGCTCTCTACTGTGGTTTGATAATCCCGGAAGGCCAAACGTATTTCAGTTTTAACAAGTGATCTCAGCCTCGAAAATTCATCGCGGTAAGTCACCAACCTAGTAGTTTTCCATTTTCGAAAATAATAATTCTTAAGTTTCAAATGGCCAATTATATTCCTGTTGATGACGACTTGAACGACGCATTGGCACAAATTGGTGTACAGAGGAATACAGCAAATCATAAAAGGTAGAAACAGCCTCATTGGCGTCAGTGGAAGTATAAACAGAAGTCCAATCAGTTGTTCGTATGCGATTATACAAACCTGGAAAGTCAGCTCTAGCAAAGTTGAAACGAGGGTTGTTATTAGAAGGAAATTGGTGGTTGTTGCTGTGAATCTGCAAAGCAAAGGATATATCTAAGGCTGGACGGAAAACATCTTCAGGGACTAGAGGATCCAAATCATGTGATACAGTGATACTGCAATCAATATTAGTTAAAACAAGGTCCAACAATTTACCGTGAGTATTATTAATTGTGTTGTACTGCTTTAAATTTAATGTAGTAATAAAGTTAGACAATATACAAAATTTTCGATCAGAGATATTTGAATTAACAAAGTTTGTGTAATTTGTTTTAAATTGCTTGGAGGAAAATGAAATGAAAACGTTTATACATACGTATATAGATATTAAGATAACCCTCAAGTTCTAAAGTGTGTGTCAATTCTACTAAATTATATTTTGGACAAAACTACAAAACTTTGGACATGATTGAAGGCTAAAGAAAAATGTTTTGGTATATGTATATGATCATAATAAGTATGCAATCGCATCACATCAATAAATTCATACTCCTTATTATTATTATACACCAGATAAGCAGGAATACCTTCCTATATGAAGGATAGCTCGTCCATACAGTAAGCGCCTTAAAAGCTATTATTTATACTTGTATTATGCATCTTAAGATGAGATATCGTTTATATTAACTCTGACAGTATCCATAAATAATCAATTAATTGTAAATAACTTTTATTATACATGACAATTTTACATTAACAATTCCGCATTAGCAGATCTGTATTAAGTTTAATACTGGATATTATATTTCTTGCTTCTCTATGCTTTATTTGGTGGCCGTCTGACATAAAGTTAGCGGAAATACTGCAGCCTTTTGGCTTTTTCTGTTATATCTCCCATTTCCTTTACCCATTAAATTATGCCAGCCAGTCCAATATCCTGGTGCTCCGTACTAACATGTACAGGTCCTTGGCTCGTCTATAGAAATAATCTTCGGTGTTAATGTTTGGCTTGCCAAATATTGCCTATATTTTTGGGGCCAGAGCCTCGCAATTACATAATATGTGGTATGGGGTCGCTGTTATTCCATACACACACATTAGGTATCTGCGATGTTGATTCCCATTTTATATATATAGTGGCCTTTCAATGCACAAATCAAGATGATTTCTACTAAGCTTTAGTAGTGCTTCACTCTTCTCCTTTGATGGTTCCTTGATAAATTTCTTTTCATGAGTTTGCCCCACTGGAACAACAAAACCATTGTTGTATATATAATTAAGAGTTCTGGATTGGTGGATATTAGAAGTTAGGTATTAATTACCAAATGAATAAGTTCTATCCAATCCTCAAAATTTATTTTAGTATTATTACAACCGGATTCGGCTATTTGCCGAACGTGGTGACGTATTACACCTGATGATGGCAAATAGCCGAAACCGGTTGTACTAACACTGAAATAAATTTTGAGGATTGGATAGAACATATTAATTGTATGTGTTTTTCTTGAATCCAACGTCTTCCTGCTCCCGTACTGTGTTTCTGGACCCTCCAAGAAGGGGGCATGTACATGAAGCCGATGATACCTTTCTTATCAACTCGTGGGCTTTTTCGTTTCCTTCGATTCCCGACTGTTCGGGCAGCCACAGTAAAGTAACTTTATTGCGATATGCCAGACTATTCAGTTTCCGAATGCGTTTCCAAACTAGTCTTGATTCCATCCTGGGGTTCACTAATGTCCTCAGTATCGTCTGGATGTGCGTAAGTGTGTTGATATACAAATCCGTTTATTTTTATAAGCACTCTCATTTATTTGCACAATGCAATGTTGTGTATATCTGCCTCTATGCTTAAAAAGGGATATAATACCTGATATTTATTTCTAATGCTTCGTATCTAGTTTTGTCAGTGTACGTATTAAATAATCCAAAAAATATCCTTGAAGCTTAACTATGAGGTGGAAACGATTGGTCAGTGATACTGATGAAAAGGTAGATTTCACTGTGAATAAAAGTATGAAACACAGGAGAAAACTAGTTGATCAAAATAGTGACAGCAAGCTTTATATTATCTTGTATTATATAACTATAATAGGGCGTATTACTAAATAGTAATGTATGGATGAATACAGAATATTTGATTGTTTATTGCTGTCACAGAGATAATACCAGGTAGTGTATTTCTAATACCTGAGTGCTCACAGTGTTACAATTGCGTATAATACTTGTGGTAAGTATTAATACTAATTTAAATCAAGCTATGGCGATTGCACTTTTGATAGTGAAGAGATGTTTTTTAAGAAATGCTAGGTGTTGGTTAATTCATTAAGGTAAACGGATGTTCTCAGTTTTACATGCATCTTTAGTTCCTGGTATTTTAACAGGTCAAAGCAGACGTCAGGAAAAATGCACTTGCAAATTCTTTTTAGAGTAGTAATAACGATGCGTGCTTAATTATATTTCTTCTTAATTCATTCGGTCTTCCGTTGAAAATGAAAATCCAAAAACATCCGAAATAATTGTTCCAAATAAATAAACTAGTATAGCGTGGAGTGATCCGATATCTTGTGTGTTCATTACTATGCTACAATCCTTGCTACATTTTTGTATTTTCTGTTCATCTTTAATGTTTTTTTTTTACGTATTACCTATTATTAACCTTTCATATTTTACTTTCTAAACTAGCTCAGAAAAATTTAATTAAATCGGCTACATTTATTCTCACGTGCCTCTCATTATAATCATTTTTTGTTAATAACTTTTTTCTACTGACTCATACAATAATGGCTTTGCGCCTAAAACTTATTTATCTATCGCATGTATATACTTGCTGATGTAAGTACAAGTGCCCCAGTAAAGGCCATTGCAACTTCAACACACTTGCGCCGTAAAAAAGTCACAAGCTCTGTGACGAGTTATAGAGTCAAGTAGATTGAAATGAAATTTAATTATGACTAGCTGTACGTCCTGTAACTAAGAATTTCTTTTGAGATACTGGCTAAATAACGATTCTGTGTGTTGTTGGCGAATACTACGAATACGAACATTTAGAGACAGTTTGCGACCAATTATGCGTATCCTAAGAGCATGTTTGCAGTTTATTGTTTTATTTTTCGTTTAGTCCTACAGAAAAGTTGATATTCACGGTGAAATATTGAAACTGAAGCTAACACGAATCGTTTTCCTTAATCAATAATGACGATGATAACGTTAATTTTGGTTATAAGCGAATTACAGTGGACATATGAGGCGTTACGACAACAATTAGGTTCGGTTAATTGGCCAATTGGACACCAGACCACAACACCATTATCGATCCGCGAATTGTATTCCTATCCATTAATAATAGTATACTAGTGCGCCCTCTGCTCCAAGGTTATTCGGATTCCCAAGTGCAGAATGCACATATATATATATATATATTGCTACGAAACTTGTAGATAATTCTTTATAATTTTATTAATTTTTTTTAAATTAATTCAACACTGTTTTATTAACACTATTGTTTTCAACAACTTGATATCTCCTAGACAAAAAGCACCCCAGCAACGATGAAAGATATCGTTTCCAACGATACGACACAGCATAATCAACCCACGTTCGAACAATCAGCGAAGGAACACATTTCCTTAAAATCCATGGTAACCTGCCCTTTTTGAATTAGATACGATATAAATAAGTTTTTAGTTTAGATTTTAACAACATATGTTTACAAAATATATAAATAGTTCCAAATACATTTACATAAATAATTTTATAGTTGACGTTTGATACTGTAGGCTGTATAGCATGATATATCATAGCAATATATTATACTGAACTTACCATCGCTAGATTGGGTTCCATGCGATCCTGTTTCTCCTGTGAAAAAGAAAGCAAATATGAAAACTTGCATTTGATAGCTTTTATTGCTGCAGAAGATTATTTTTTTCTTTCTTTAAGCCGACATAATTTGCTGGTAATTATTTCGGATCTGGAAAGATAAATTTCCCAAATATTTATAATATCAAATACCAATAGAAGCAGCTTGAGAGAATTCGCGTGGGAATACTGACTTTTATTATGCTGTAAACTTTGATGCAGTGGCAATAAAGTAAGAAAAGAGGTCTATCAGATTTTATGGTTTAGGAGGCTGAACGACAATCACGCAAAAATACTCCGCTACCAGTTATCGCTTACAAGGAATGAAGTGGGTACACGTAATTTAGTTTCACGGTGGTTTAAGGTTTTAGTCGATTTGTCAATTTCTGTCTGACTTGGTGCTACGTAATGGCTTTTTAGACCGTTTGCATAACGGTGTTTGCATACAAAAAACAAAAACTGAAAACTATCCAGCGGTCGAAAGCGTGACAGAAAAGTTAGTTCGTAAATAATGCTTTCAATACGATGGTTAATAGAATATCTGACGCATTCTTTTTTACCTCTATAAGGATACTATTCCTTATAGTTTTTTCTTTAACAGAAATATGTAAGAGAAAAACAAGAACTACTAGGGTTTTAGCTACAGCAAGTGCGTGTAGTATACACTTTGATATTCATATACCGTACTGGAAAGCCGACTATTTGACTCGAGTCCTACATGTATGACTCATGGGGAGTACACGTATTTATATGCTAAATCATTCAATACATACAGTAATTATATTTTATGAAATGTATTCGGTGTTTTCGGCAAACCGACGTGCTACTTGCAACTAAAATAACTACTTAAAATGTCAATGAACAAAATACACCAGCGAAAATAATATACTTGCTCGTAGTAAGTGTAAGTTTAAAAAAGAACTATAATTGTGAAGTAGCCATTCAAAATATCCTGATTGAAAGCAAAGATAATTTAGAAATTGACAGAAGCATAGCTTTTATTTATGTAGAGCTTTTAAAACAATTGATAGGATGAAATTAATAAGTAGGTAAAAAGTCATTGCTTGGAAAAATATTATTTGGATTAGTAGTAGTAGACTAGAAGAAAGGAAATAAAGAGAAATAGTTATCAGAATCAATAAATACAGTGTTCCGCAAGGAAGAATTCTGGGGCCACTTCTATATTGTATATTAGTGATATCGTAAGTGGTGTTTTCGGGTTTGGTCTTATGCGAGTAGAATGGCTTTGTTATCGTTGTTGAAGTTATTAAATTTACAGGAAGGCCTCAAAAACAATAGTATTTTCTTTGTAGAAACTACTAACAATAAGAACGATTTATGAAATTATTTCTTATAATTTATTCTCTTTGAAGAATATAAACCAAATCGTTACGTTACTATTTTCCCACATTCGGGTTTTATTTATAATATAGAAGACTTAGTAAGTAAAGTTTACAATTAATTCAATTTGATAAAATAGTACATGGCTTAGAATTATATTACAATTATATTTGAGATACCTGTTGTAAATGTAAACATGTAGCTATCACACTGACAAAAGTCAATGCTAGGTTTTTCCACTATCACCAAACAACAATGCACAATCTCTCGACGCACGTTTCGCTAACCACTATTAATCATCTCCTGATGATGCTAACTTGGTTAGCGAAACGTGCGTCGAGAGATTGTGCATTGTTGTTTGGTGATAGTGGAAAAACCTAGCATTGACTTTTGTCAGTGTGATAGTTATTGTTACACCAAAGGTTCCAAAACCCAATTACTGGGTAAACATGTAGGTAAAATTCGCTACCTTTCGATCTTTTTATGCTAGGTCCTCATAGAATCTTAGGTCTGAGAATCGAGTTGAAGTATTTCTAATTAGACTTGGTATGTTCGAGTCTGTTTATTCTTATTGTCAGGTGAATATTTTGCTGTTCTTTGAAAAATGATCACATTAATGAATTGTGTTCGGTTAGGATAGATAATCAAGAACTGAAACAAATATACTAAAAGAAAAAAGATATCCCAAGAAGAAATTTTGCTACAAGAATTGGAAAATCTAATATGGAATGTGCTTTATTGGCGTACTAAATATTTGCTTTACTAATTTCATATCTAATGTGTGGGTGATTTGAAAAACTATAAATCTGTAATTAATATTGTTGCTGAGAGAAGCACTTTCATATAGCATGGCTGTTAAACGTAAGTACAATTACTAGGCATAGGAAATTATTTATTTCGTAAGACAAGAAAACTCTTGTATTATTAAGTCACTATTTTAAATACAATGTGCATCTGCGCTATTGAGATTCAAACAAGTAATTAGAAAATTATAGTTGGTTTCTCTGGTATTAAGAATTGTATTTATATTTCAAATTAGTTTTAAAAACTACGTACGTTTCGACATGCAATTGCCGCCTCCTTCAGTGTAATCTACAAGTTATACCTGCATCTATAGTTACTTAATTTACATTAAAAATATAGTTCAATCATAAAATACACCTTATTGTCAACTATGAAAATCTCAACAAGACTGACAATCAGTTGAAATCTTGATCGAAAGTAAATAAATGCAAATTTGTTTCTAGTCATTATAAAAAGAAAGGATGGATTAAGAAAACATTTTTAAAATTTAGAATGATATTAAATCATGAGTGGTTTAAGCAATTAAAGAATGTTAATGCTATTTTTTTCTTTTTGAATATAAATCATCTCTAAGATGCATCTAGAAAAATAATTATTTCCTTTAGTTAATACTTTTGTGTTGTACTTAAAAGTTTGTTCATACTTTTTTATGGCAGTAAGATTATTAAAAGATTTACGTCCTTGTATTCTGTTGTTTACGCACTGTTTTGTTTGACCTACATATACGGTATTACAATTACTATATGGGATGCTGTAAACTACATGTGTATTTTGACATACGTCAAAATTTACCTTCTTTATATTATATACTATATACATCTCATTCCTTTATCAGAAAAATAAATAACATTTTAAAACCTCATAATATAAATCTTTCTCAAGTGAAATCTTGCTCTCAGCTTGTTTTGTATTTGGAGCTTGTGATTTTCTAAATTTAATTTAACTTTCAAATTCCTCATCTATTTTTTTTCTCATTCTTCAAATATGGTAAATATTTAAAATTAAACTACAGTATGGAAATAATTTTCTACTATTATCCTACATCAATAATTGTAAAAAAGAATAACATTATTTTGGACAGCCAATTTTGTGAAAAACTGATCTTTTTGTACTCTTTTTATTTTTAAAGTTATAACGTGCACTGCACTGTCTTTGGAAGATGAATGTTATTACAGGTACGAGTATTATAAGAATGAATGTCTAAACGATAAGTATGCCTATTTTTATGTTTATAAACAATACTCAATGACTCGTATATGATTAAAGAGCACAAAGTGAGAATCTTATGAGAAACAAATAAGGGTCGACAGTGGGCTCTACTGTCTACATTGCCCGCTTCCGTAAATTAAAAATTTCTAATAAGTTCGTTGCAGTGGTGAAACCCCAACCAGGAGTACAATACCGCATACGTGATTCAAAAAATGCAAAGTAAGTTGTTCTTGCAACATGCTCACCAAGGTTTTGCCTTCTGACTCTGAGGGCATAATAAGAGCCCAGCCCAACCTGGCATCCACAACAACCACCAAAAATCGAAGCTCAGAAGAAGGCAAAAGAAGGCTGTTATTGATAAAAATATTAATGTTAGTTTTATGTTTGTAAAATAATAATTTCGTTTTGCTAATGTTAAAGATGATCTTATTAGCACCAAATCACTCGCAGACTTTAGAAATTCCAGTTTTTATTAAATTTTCCAAATCCTTATGATTAGAGGCATGCCAAGAAGAGTAAGAGAAGTATCGTCAGCGAAGGGAACCGTGTGTGATTGGCAGGCAATATGCGCCAGGTTATTAATAAATACTAAAAATAACGTTGAGCCCAGCGCCGATCCCTGCGGCACACCACACACGACTCGGCTAACTTTTGAATTTACGAAGTGATTATCAACCTTCAACCTTACATATTGACAGCAATCAAATAGGTACGAGCGAAACCAATCGTTAACTTAACATCTGACACCTTTCAAGTTTAAAAAGACGAATTGAATGGGAAACACAAACAAAGGCTTTTTTTGTTTACAGTTTTTTGTTTATTATTAATGTTTTCAAAAATATGATATAAGAAATCATAAACAGCATCGGCCGTGGACACCCCAGGCCGAAAGTCATACTGACAACTGGAAAGCATACCCTTAACCTCTAAGAATTTTCTAACTCTTAAATCAACAACTTTCTCAAATACTTTTGATAAAGTTGAGAGTACAGACACAGGCCTATAATCCGACAGCGCGAAATTATTCCCACCTTTATCTATAGAAGTTATTCTTGCGAGCTTTAGACATGACGGAAATACAGAAATTTTTAATGAAATGTTAATTAGATTTACTAAGTAATTTAAAGACTGAGGTGGCAATAAAAGTAAAATTTGTGCAGAGATATCGTCGTATCCTTTGGAATTCTTGTTTTTAAGATTACGTATTATAGTAATCATTTCATGAATGTCCGTTGGTACTAAAAAAATGACTTAACACGATTAAATTTTAGAAATGACATAGGATCCGTATTTGAAGAAATACAACTAGTTTAATTTATGGCTTTGGTTGAGAAGCAATTATTTAAATACAACATTTGGGTCCTCTTTAATTTTAGCACCTATAGTATGAAAACGAATTTCATTTCAAATTAATAAAAAGCAATAAAGGAACACTATTTCATTCCTTGCACCTGTATTACCACATACGCAGTACTATTTATTCTATATTACCAGTGTTTCGTGAAACGTATAACTTTCAAAAATACTGTTTCGTGCCGCGGCGTGTTTGTTCTTCATCATCGTGCACTGCGATATAAAAAGAACATACTGATCCATCTCCCTACGTTGGACCGACATCGCATCTCTTCATAAATAACAAACCTGAATCGAACCTCCTCGACTTGTATGTAGCAGTGAGAGGCGGACGCGGCTCTTCTGAACTGCAAGACTTGTTGTACGAGGCGCGTGCTGTGTTCTCCTGTGTCTTTTCTGCATGACGCCGATATTTGAAACCATTTCCGGAAATGCTCTGCCACCAGCATATATGCATAACGTGCGTAGATCGGAAAGCCAATTAAAATGCACTTTAGATGGACTAGGAAGAAGATACTAGATGAACACGTTCTTAACTGTATTTGGATAAAATATAATTTTATTGTGAGACTTTCGCGATATTCACCATTAAGACAATGTAGTAAAAGTTAATAATCGCCACCATGTTGCAATGCTGCTATTATTATTATTTATTCGGTAATGGGAACAAAAATAAATAGTTTTGTTATCTTAAACCCACAACACTTAATGGCGCCTACAAAAAATCCACTCAGGTTTACTTGCTAAAACGTCAAAATTTATGCTCGAAGGCTCACTTACCAGTGATAAACAATAGGCAGATGAGATACAACAAGGGGAACAAGTAAATATATATAACCCATACAATAATAGACACGATATTATTGCGAAAATATTTCGTAATGTGTCTATCTAATACTGTTCTAGATATATATGTAATACAAAAGTTGAGAGAACACGTATATCTTGAATCGTAACCTGTAAATCAATTTTATCTCGACTGTAATAATTTATTTTTGCGACGCGTGCAATAGTAATATTAATAGCACAACTTTCTTTTGCATGATTTTATTTATATTTATGCACTGTGCGCTACGTAACGTACCTAATTCAAAAAAGCTCAATAATTGTATAAGAAAAACGGAATATTTTATTTAATATTGAACATTTTTTGATTCCAGTGAGGTAGACCTAGGTAAACCTGTTATTTTACTGTAGCATTCATTTATTTTAAAATAACACTTAGAATTAGCAACTAAAAATAACATTTAATTTTTATTCTAGAAAAGAAACGAAATATACATGGTGCTGTGGTCTGGCACCCCGGGTTTTTGTAAATTCAGTTATTTTTTGTTCATTCCGTTAAGCATTTGTCAATGCTGCGAGAAATTTCAAATTGTTTTATTTTCAAATAAGATTTAGTTAATGTTTTGGATTGTTTAATTTGTTTATTTATTGTTCAGTTGTTTATATTAATTTTAGTCAGGTGTACATTTGCGTTCACTGGTATTGTATATATATTGTTTTGTTCTGCGAGTTCGTCCGTTTGCGGACAGATCTGTGTGCGTTGCATCGCACGCATCTGAGATTTTTATACTTATACGATTGTTTAACCTTGTGAGTTCAGTTCCTTGATCGATATTCAAGTTTTGAATTCACGTTTCTGATTTTATTTCTTCCTTCAAGGAACTCATTTCATAATAATTGATATTGTGTTTTTGTGTAAACAATTTAGATATAAGATCTGTTATTATTTTTACGTGCAGGAAGATATTTTAAGTTTAAAGAGTTAATTTTTTTGTTCGTTGTTAATTTTTCTGATTTGTAATTATTTATTAATCACCTCGGGTTGGGTGAATAAAAGCATTGTGCTTGCTTTTATTTTTCATTTATATAAATTACTTGAATTTTCCACGTTTAATTTAGTTGTTTTAATATTGAGACCACGTGGATTGAATTGAAAAAAAAATTATTATCTTCCTGAACTTTTTGTTTTCTGTTGCTTTGTAAAAGGATTTTGAATTGTGCTTTTGTAATTTAAAGTCAAATGCAGTTTTGATTTAGACCAGGACCTTTTTGTCCAAGGTTTTTTTTCTGCAAAGTTTGTAATTAATTTTTTTTTCTTTTTTTTTTTTAAATAATAAAATTATTGAATTTTCATGTCATTCAACATACTGTTCTTTTATTTTTAAATAAACCTTTTAAAATTTTTTTTTTTAGTATAAAAGAAAGCCAGATTTCTTTCACCCACATTTTACTTTTCATGATAGTAACCCTGAGTTTAATTGTTCTTTTGCGCCTTATAAAAATTGTCATCATTTGAGCTAGCTAATTTAATTTTTCATTTTACATTTTTGTTGGTACATTCAGTACACAGCAATACGTAAGATTAAAAAATCTACAAACGTATCTAATTAATATTAAATCATGATTTAGTTATTATTGTATATTATAGATACAACTCGTTTTCAAACTAAGTACTACAATTAAAAAAAAAGAGCATTAAAAAAATAATGCAATTATTTACAAACGCGAAAGCTCCAACGATTAAGTGAATTGAGATACGAAATTTTGAAGTTCGCCTTAAATATTGTTTGACTACATCGGATCCTGCAGCCACTGGTGGCGGTAATTTCACCACCAAATGTTGCCTTTATTACTACAGTGCTTATATATAGAGAAGCCAAATGTTATACGAAGTCGGTTACATTTGGAGAAAGCAGTTTAGTATTTCCAAGCTAAAACACAAATTTAAAAAAATATAATACTAAATACTTCAAACTCAAAGCCCGTTCGTCGGGGGTCGCGTAACTTACTATATATTATGGTTTAAATGTAAAACATTAAAATTCAAATTTTTGGGCGTGTTACTTGGGCACCTGTTAATCAAGTTATACAGCCTCAATCTCTGGAAAGTAAACGGCGGGGAAGTACATATACTCCCACTTTACCTAACAGCGAGGTGTGGCGCTGTAGTGCGATAATAGCACGTGTAGACTGATCAGTGATCAGTATTATTAGTCAGTTCAAGTAAGTTGGTTTTCTAAGTTTTAAATACATATTTTTGCGCAAAATGCCGCGGTATACTGTGGAGGAGAGAGCTGAGATGATATGGTGGTATTATGCTGGCAATTCTTTTCAAAGGGTATGCGACGTGTTTGCACCTAAATACCCCAACAGGCCTATTCCAAATAAAGCCACAGTTTTTAAATTAAAAGATAAAACTGACAATACCAGTTCGGTCGAAAATTTAAAAACATCACTTTCAACTCGCAGAATTTCTAATAATACGTCTGGTTTAGTATGTGCTGCAGTTGAAATAAAGTCGAATATGTCATCTGGCACTATTTCTAATAATTTAGACATATTCCGTTCTTTCATTCAGCGAATACTCAAAGTAAATGGGTATCACAATTTTAAATATTCTAAACACCAACAATTATTTCACGGCGAGGCATTTAAGCGTATGGCATTTTGTGAAAAGTTAAGTGATTTAATTAACCGAGATACTAATTTGGTAAACAATATTATCTTTACCGATGAATCTTCTTTTCCTTTGGTTAGAAGTCACAATTTATCTGTGACAACATACGGGGCCAAGCAAAACGAGCACAGATATTTAAGTTCATCTAGTCAGCAACAGCAAAAAGTAAATGTTTGAGCATTTGGGCCTTCTTTTATCAATGGCAATTTGAACGCAAATGCATATTTAAAATTACTGCACACCCACATTCTACCTACTGTACAGCAACTTCCCGGCATATATATGCAATACATCTTCTTTCAGCTAGACGGTTGTCATGCACATAATGCAGTGGCTGTCCGAAACTATTTAAGTGAACAGTTTCCTAACCGGTGGATCGGAACTCATTCTGAAAATATGAAATGGCCGTGGCGGCCATAAATCTGGTGAACGTGGCGTTCACCAGATTTATCTCCCCTCGATTTCTTTTACAGGGGCTATTTAAAAGAAATAATTTATGGCAATGAAGACGTTAGACCAGTTAATGTAGAGTAGCCCAGAAATGTTGGAAAATGTTAGAATGAATTTCTACATTAGGATATTGTTTAGCGAAGGATGGGAGTATATTTGAACCTTTTGTTTGAAGATTCAATGATTTTTAAAAAAATTTACGTTTATTTCATCTTATTATTAAGGCTTATTTTAGTGTTCTATTTTTTAAATTTATTTACCCAGAATTAATTTTTATTTGTCCTTCATTAAATTTGCTATTTCTTTTTGAGGGTTTTTCCCTAAATTCATTAGAATGTCTTTGATTTCCCTGTCATGAACAAACCCTCATTTTATATTTCTTTATTTATTACTATTACGAATAGAATAGTAACCGAGCTGGTGTTAAAGTTTATTTAATTTCTTATTAAGAGTTACTTTTAAGTTTTCATTTTTTAAAATTATTTATTCAGAATTAAGTTTTATTTTTCCTTAGTTAAATTTATTATTTCTTTATGAGGGTTTTGTTCTTCATTCATTAGAATTACTTTAATTTTCTTGTCATGTGCAAAGACTATTTTTAAGTACATAATAGATACTATAAATTACTGTTTTACTCTTTCATCACACCTTTTGAGTTTATAAGTACGTGTGTCCAAAGCAATACATATTGCAATTTATTCATTTTCATAATAAAAATACAATACGTTTCACGGTCACTAAAAATTAACACATTTCTGCGTGTAGATTGAATAGCAAAGCAACCGCTGCGCTCGCGCCAGTATTCGTTGTGAGCTATGAGTGGCTATGACGAATGACTGGATGTAGGGGAATACCTACTGCAGTAAGAAGTATGAGCGGGACACGCAAATGCTTGGTATAACCGTTGACTTTGCAGGGATTATGGCTGTATACATTTTCTAAGCTACAAAAGGTAATTTCCGTTCATTGCGGTATGTATGCAACAAGTAATCATGTTAGGCAACCGCATATCCTATTGTCTTTACTAGATATGTGCAGAAGAAATGCGTAAAAATTAAAATCATTTCAACGTACATCAAAGCATCTGACTGCACGGTTACAAATTACAAAGTTTATTAACTGCAGTAGTAAAATATTATATCTGGGTAATTACACTTATTTACAAGACACACTGAATATGGTGAAAATAAATTATTTGCAGCTTAATCTTCAATATTATCGTTACTAATCCTGAGGACTTATAAAGCTCTCAAAGGATACAAATATATTAAATCTTATACATATTTCAAACAAAAGCCTATTTGGTATACCTTTAATTAAATATCTATAAGTAGTGTAAACCTTTTCATAAGTACTATACTCTCGACTGGATGCTATATGAGCAGCATTTAAGTTAAACACAACATTACACGAATAAGATATGTATACCAATCCGTGTATATAGGTAGGTTTATTTATCGATTTTTGCAAAATACCCTGGAAGGAATCATCACAGATCGGCGTCTATAAAAATTGATGCTTGTAAGGTACCAAATTATTTTAGGCTATATTACAGTGCGGTGTGTTCGTGTACCCAATATTTGCAATAATAAGGTTACATTGAACACGATAAGTATGGTAGCAATAAATTTATCGATAGCCCTTAATATGAGTGCATACTATGTGCCCGTCGACCTATATAGTTCCATTAAAATTAATTTATACCGAACCGCTAAAGGCCGAAATCGATATGGTGCCGGCTAAAATTCTATTATAAACGTGGTTTTTTATTATTATTATGATATTGCAATTTTGTCTAAAGTATAGCCTATTAAATTAATAAGATAGGATAATAAGAAAGATGTTTTCTATTTTTCACCAATCAAAATTACCCTCCGTAATTTCAATAAAATACTTTTTTACACATATTGCGATTTCTTGCAAAAGTAACTGAAACTTTATTTGTATTCAAAGGAAAATATTATTTTCAATATCGATCGCTGCACGATATTTTAAGCACTACTAGTCTTCATTTTATTAAGTAACTTTGAGATTTGAAATTGAAACATTTTATATATGTAAATTTTAAATTATATTTACATTTGTATGCATATATGCGTTTCATATGTTTTCTATATATTGTAATTGCAAGTGTGTACATATATACTTTTAGTTATATGAAAATTAACTATCATATTATCTACATAAAAAAATCGTGCACGGATCAATGGCAATATTATCATCATAGATGCATGGTTTTTCAAAAGTGTTATTAATTCTCATTTCAGTTGTATGAAATATGAAATGAAAATATTTGCATATGTAAATAATATAATGTAAGTTTTACATCTTCTTGTATAAAACTATCATACCAAGATCTTTTCTGTTAATAAATGGTAACATTATGCTATTTTATAACAGAATAATAAATACTACTACTACTACTACTGGTTTATTTGTTTTATAGATATACATTTATCTTTAACAAAGAAATCCAGTCATGTATCCATGACTATGTATATAGAAATATATGCTTATAATAATTATATATGTCTACTTATGATAATTATATAACAATGAAATTAAGTAAATGACTTTACTCCAATACTAAAAGTTACCACTATACAAAATAATATTCAGAGATAATAAATAATCTTAATTTTAAAGCCTAAGTAAAAATAAAGTCTGTCCATTTGCTGTTTGGTTTCGATAACTAATAGTTCTTCAGCTGTTATGTCACTCGAAAAGCGCTGCTCTCTAAGGGGCCGATAGATAGGACACTTCAACAAAAAGTGTTCAATGGTTTCTGGCATATGTAAGTTGCACAATGAACAAATTTCTTCGGTACGTATTTCATGCAGTTGATGTTTAAAATAGAGCCTAATCTTCTTTTTGCTGGCTATTCTAATTTGATTTACCAATCTTGTTTTAGCTACGGGGACACGGAAATCCATACATAATTCTCTCATTCCCATCGAACTAATTTTGCGATATAACTCTGAGTAGTTATTGCCGCTTCTATATCCTTACTCCGCTCATTGTTGATAGCTTTTTCTATTAATTCCTTTTTCTTTTTCTTTACATCGAAATTGGTAGTATTTGGGCAACAAAGATTTGCTTCACCAATTGTCGTAAACAGCTGCTTCACTTGTGTTATCCAGTTAAACGTCTCCATATTTTCGGTATTTGCATCTTTTTGTAGCAGAGCTCGTAAGCATTGTCTAGGCAGCCTTTCGTCGGTCATATTTAAGATTTTCTCATACCATTCCGTGACCCTTTTTAAAACCTGCGTTTTCAGGTGTACTAATCCTACCTCTAACCGTACCATACAACTAGGTGTGTTTATCGGCCAATAAAAAACTTTTTTAAAAAATGCTACCCGAACTTTTTCGATATCCTGTGTATATCTAAGCGCCCAAATTTCACTTCCATATAATAGTACTGCCTCTATCATTGATTGGAATAACTTAGATTTGGTATCCAGACTATCAGACTTAGTTCTTATCAGTATTGTATTAACATTGGCACCAGCCGGCATTGCTTTGCGAATGAAGTGTTCAGAAGCTTCCTTGTATATACCTGAATTAGAGAAGGGAATTCCCAGATAGATATAACTTTTTTCATAATCTAACCTAATGTTGTTGTATTTAAAGTAACCCGGGTTTTCTTTTCTCCTACCTCTGTGAACTGCTACTACTTTTGTTTTTTTCCGTGTTCAATTTGAGGGAGTTCTCTATGCAATATTTATGCAGTACTTCAAGTTTCTTGTTTCCATCAATAGGAGACCTAGCAAATAAGACAATATCATCGGCGTACAGCAACATTAATATGGACTTTCTGCTTGTAATCTTTACTCCCTCCATTGCATGTTTAGTAAAATACTCTACGATGTCAGCAATAAATATGGCAAAAAGTAGGGGGGATAAAGAGTCACCCTGTAATACACCAGTGTTTACATCTACATGTTGGGGGGTTTCATCACTTCCTGGTACCATTATGCGAATTTTCTCATATAATAAATGGCATGATGCATAACAGAATATAACTTCTTCTGTAGTACATATCCACGTAGTAAACAACTTGTTATGCACCCTGTTAACTATAACCGCGCTCTGAGGATGTTATAAGGAAACAAGTATTAACTACGTAAAAGAGAAAGCCTTCAAGCTAGGAATTGTTTGTTAAAAAAAGATGCATAGTGCTAAATAGTCGTATACCATCGACCGTAGTCGATAAGTGCGGCTAATAACAGTATGTGTATGCGCAAACAGTGTCTATAATCCATCTATTATAACGGCGCATCCGTTTATTTGTATTAATTTATATCGTCCGTGTTTATAAGTGGTTTGATTATTTTGAAACATTACTGATAAGTTAGAAAGAAAACGACTGCTAAAAACTACTAAGAAACAATATGAACATTTACTAACAATAAGTTCTCTGGAAGCCGATCCGGTAATTATTACAGGTAAAACGAAACCTAACCAAACAACTAGAACATATCTGGGAGTTTTTTTATCTTGAGACAACGGAATCAAATCAAAAAAAGATCTTAATAAGATTTGTTATAATGTAGGGGGCTTACTGAATGCTGCCGAACTCGATCCTTCACCTCACCCCCCTCCCAGAGTGGGAGGAGGGACAACTTTGAAATCTTAGTGGAAACCCCATTTTGTATTGCAGATTCGGATTCTACGCCATCAAGTATGTAGTTTCTGTTTGAAACTTTTTTTTCGATTCGTAACAGATTGCGCTGTAATCGCAGAAAACATGATTGTGAACGTCTATTTTATATATTAGCTCAATCATGTTTTCCCTCGTGGTTGGCACTTCTGTATAAACTTCAGACTTCAAGTGGTCCCACAAAAAGAAGTCAGGGGAAGTAAAATCTGACGATCTTGCAAGCCAAGACACAGGACCATCTCTTCCGATCCATCATCGATTGTAGGCTCAATCTAATACTTCTCGTGCTATTCTTGAATAATGTGCTGGACAACCGTCATGTTGGAACTACATTGTTTATACGTCCAAGGGAAGGTCTTCAAGTAACACTGGAAGTTACATCGATGAAATATGGATCAATAAGATTATTGCCAATTATTCCACACCTAATATTTACGTTCCAAGGATGTTGATGTTCAACTTGGCGCAACCAATGGGGATTTCCGATACTCCAGCAATGCATGTTGTGCCGATTTACCGTACCGTGATTTGTGAATGGGGAATTAATTGGAATTTTATTTTTTACCGCTAGCTTTAAAAATCGACACGCGGTACTGGTAATAAATGCGTACATATGTATATGCTGTGAAAAGTCCCGAATGAATTTTAAAGATTTGAAGTTATTTAAATTTCCGGAAAATAACTTATTGCGTGCTGAAAGGATAAAAAATGCGGCTAAATACCGTGTTGGGATATCTTTGTTACATTAATACAACAGTAAAAACTCACTTTTTAATTACCTATCGAATGGTATCTATAGGTTAAGCTTTCAGTGTTCCCGTTTGAATATGCAAAATAATCGTTTTTTGCACCATTTGGTGTTTTTAATCTAGTTGCCTATATAGTACTGAGAAGCAGAAAGATAATTTACAATTATAAGAATAATAATGAAGAATATCTTTACAAGTGCTCAGAAACTTAACGCGATTTATAATCCAATAGGCTATAGACAATCCTATAGGAAATGGTAATAACATACCAACATAAAACACAAGTAAAATATGTATTTAGAACAAAATTAAATGAATTATCAGACATTTCTAAACACTATAGGCAACTAAATACAATAGAATTGTATCTTATTTAAAAAAAAAAGCGTCAAATGGTGCAAAAAACGATTATTTGGTGCATTCTATAAAAACGTGAAGACTTAAAGTTTAAGCTGTAAATACCAATTGATAGGTAATTAAAAAGTACATTTGCTGGTAAATTAAAAAAAATGGTGTTCTATTTAAATTAATACTATATATACATATCCTGACAAGTATCTAATAATCTTCGCGCATTTTTTTATTTCATATTACAATATTTCCCTTATATTAATGACAATTGCACTTCTGCATCTAACGTTTTACTGTGAGTTTACAGAGTAATGAAGCATGGATATATTCAAGTAGTGTGGGTGAATACCATTCATGTGAATTATGAATGATTATGGTTTCCCTTTAGACAAGCAATTTTCATAATAGTAATGAGGAATTGGAAGTAGAAATAACATCAAAAAAACAAACACTCCTTTCACTGAATTTCCATGCACCTTTATCAGTGTGTGTATCAAGCTAAATGTTTTCAGCTGAAAATCATGAAGTTAGTGATTATTGATAAAGTTACTTTACCTAAACTGTTTGAAGTATTAAGTTATTAATTATTATATTGCACCTATATTCTGCATTTCTCCCTTTAAATGCTGCTTAAACATTAAATCAAATTATACGATAAATAAGGAAAAAGCAACACCTCACTTACGTTTCTTTTTGTGATCCGCCTCTTGTTGATGAATAACACTCGCGGAGGGATCTAACATCATGGAGTGCCCCAGGTGTCCTCCATGACCCCCTGGTTGACACTCCATCGTGATCATAGCACCCTCTATGATGGATGCTGTTCACTGGAAAAGAAAAACGACGATAAACAACAGCACATACAAGCACGGGGATTAGAAATCATTAAGCGATAAGAAGGTAACACGCGACTCGCATGCATGATCAATATGGAGGCAAAAAGTGTCATCTCATCGGTGGGAATATCGAATGGCGCGCCACGTTAAGTGCTAGGACACGCAGTAAATCTTGGTAAGAAGCACGTTGCTTACGCTTGCCATATGGCCACGTGTACAGAAAACCAATAAACTTCGTCAATTAGACGGCTTCTTGAACATGTTGGTTAAAGGTTGAAAATTGAGTACTAATAATTTGTTTCATCTGTTTATTTTCACTATCCTGCAGTTATTATAACACATAGTGCAGTGTATACATAAAATTAGGTTGCTATATTGCATTTAAACTTTTAGTACGTGTTAACATAAATTAGTGATACAGTTGTACAAATTATAAGTAGAAAATGAAATGTTAAGAGACGAAAAGTAAAAAAGCCTTAATGCGTAGTACGAACAGTTTAATATCGTTCCTTGGCCTTTTACTATGCCGTGCAACAAGAGGATATGTTGTGTGAAATTCTATCCCTATGACTTAATTAATTTTTCTCTTCTCGCGTTTTTAGAATAATTTGTTTCAGAAATGATTTTTATTAAAATATTATTTAACAATCGATAATGGATAACTTTACTCTAATAGTTTGTTGGCTGTAAAATTGTTCACCCTTGCGTTACGGCGCGCACAAAATAATTACAATAAAATAACATATTCTTTAATATGTTCTTAATATCTGTTTTTATTTTTCCTATCTTGCACTAATTGCCTAATATCTTCGCACACTTTCATGTTTTGTTTAGTACCTACTTATTGAATTAAATGAATTTTCTATATTTTTGTTTCTTAATATTTTCTTTAACTTTCTATTTCCTTTGATTTTTGTTTTATTTTTCTTTTAGCATCTAGTAAATCACTCTCTAAGAAACTTCATCCAAATTAATTTCTTTAAATTATACTCTTGATTTTTTCGACATTAAGATTGGAGTTCGTAGAGTTTGAAATACAACGGTATAAATGAGAACTGCACCCAACAAATATTTAATACAAAATGCTCATATCAATAATAAATACAAAAGGAATTGTACAAAAAATTAAGCAACGTTAAGTATATTAATAATTCATAAAATGAATCACTTGCAGGTTATGTCGAATTATCACCGTCCTGTCATCAAATCGTGCCTCGTCAGTGTACATTCTTGCAGTAACTGAATTTTAAAGAGACGGGGAATATTTGGAAAATTTAATATACCCATCCTCCTTTTTGGATTTGATATTTCAACAAATACATTCATCAAAAAATTAAACTATATTTCAATAATTCTGTTGAATTCTCAAATATTCATTTCCAATAACTGTTAGTCGTGGTATGCTCCAGGGAACTATACTGAGCCCGCTACTTTTTCTCTGTTTACACCTCTGGGTTGCCTGCTCTCACTCAAAACTGTCAATACCACCTGTATGCAGACGATACCCAAATCTTCCTGTCCTTTGAACCTGAGAATTATTTGAAGGCTCAGCACAACTTTGATTCTGACTTGGAGAGAGTTTGTTATTTCGCATCTACTCTAAAATCTGTTTATATTAACCGACACTTTTACGATTGCTCTACCAGATCCTTACTGTATGTATCTTTTCTTTTTTCCACTTTTAACTATGGTGCTGTTTTGTACTCCTCTTGTATAAAGAGAGAAATATCTACCAAAATACAGCAGGTTCAAACCTGCTGTCCTCGAGTTATTCACGAATTATCCAGATCCCAACGGGTATCACAAATTCACATGCAAAATAGGTTTTTACTACATCTTACTTCTTACTATGAAAACGTTGTAAAATCAATCCCTCCTATTTTAATGACAAAACACAGTACAGAAGTCAAGTGCACATTGTAAATATATGTACGTTCCAATAAATCCATCCGTTCCCAAACACCCACTGGAACTTCACTTATACTATTGCCAAGACCCATCATCACTCATTTCATATATGTATTTTCATTTACCTCTTCTTCTATTCTGGTGATCCACATGCAGTTTTATATTTTTAATTAGCGTCTAAATTTCTTAATAAAGTGTAGGAAGCAATTATCCTATACAGCCCATTTTTTTATACTTTCCAATTAGTAAGATCAAATTACAGCGCACACTTGTGTAATTGTTCACAATATATACAAACAGAAGAATTGGGTTGCCATTTAAAATACCGATTTCTAAAATGCCAGGAAACACAATAAACGCACATCCTGATCCAATTATCTTGTAAATCAAAGTGTGCTAAATGAATAAAACTAAGTTCAAGTTTTCGTTTACACGAAAAAAAAAACGGATAATGGTCATAATTCTCCACTCCAGGACTTAAATGACGAGATATCGGTGTAGGATTTCCGTTAAAACGTTAAGTACGCACACGTTTCATGCGTACAGTGTAATTAGCGAGATGTAATGCATAATAAAATCACCTGCAATGATGGATGAAGAAGTGAATCTATGCCTTAAAATATCTAATATAAAATGGTTGAGTGAATGCGACAGAATTTCCGTTAGTTTGTCTGTTTATTCCCTTATCGTTAAATAATTCTAATGAGTACTGACATGATCTTCAGCTGTTGCGACACGTGCTCCTTTTATCAGATAAGGGTGGCAGAAGTGTCTCAGGTATAATGACCCTACCAGCCCTTTCCTTTTCGGCACGCCGCAACAATCAACACCATATGTTGTGTCTATTAAAACCAGAAGTTTAAGTCTTTACCGGACTATCCCTGCAGGTAGGTCAAATTCGGTTCAGTTGTGTACCGACTGACAGGATTACGAGTTTACCTACTCATTTTTCTTCCGCTTGACGGGTAATTTTCAGTAAGTAATAGAGTCATTAATGATTCTGTCATTAAAAATAAACAAAATATTAGGGATACAGTGGAATAATAAATTGTTCTTAAACATCAACAAAATAAAGTGTTCAATGTTTCACTGTTCCAAAAGTAGAACACTATTTGATCTAAAAACATGTATTCATCAGAATATTGAATTAGTTCATGTTAATAAAGCTATTTCTGGATTATGGATGAACATCTAAACTGGTAAACTCACACATTATAAATAACTATTTCAATTTACTTTAGTCCCAGTTTCTCGTTCAGTTGCGCCGCTGATATCTGTGTTCAATAGCAAGACACTAAAACAGTTACTGTTATCATTACCACAGTTTAGAGTATATAATATGTCAAACTAAATATGAATTGGTATTAAATACGTATTTTAAGAAATCTAGTTAACATTTATATTACCTATCTACATTAACATTTCTACACTAATAAACACCAGTAAAGTATTTAAGCCAATTTCAAAATGAAATTCCATGCGAATTGAAATTACATCGACTTTTGAGTATATAATATGTCAAACTAAATATGAATTGGTATTAAATACGTATTTTAAGAAATCTAGTTAACATTTATATTACCTATCTACATTAACATTTCTACACTAATAAACACCAGTAAAGTATTTAAGCCAATTTCAAAATGAAATTCCATGCGAATTGAAATTACATCGACTTTTGAAAGCTTTTTAAATAAACGGCAAACAGTATGAGCGGTTGTCAAAATATCAATTATTTTTGTTGCTTGAACTTGAATACGTTTAATTGTTAAATAAACTTGCAGTACCTGTTAGGAAACATATCTCTCGCTCATTGGTTGCTTACGTAAATTTCTTAAAACCTTATCTTGTTTTTTGATTCTCAGTACCGTAAATAATGAACAAATTTATAATAATTTCGATTAGTACTCAGCAAAATACAATAAAGTAAGCTTGGTGTCACCAGAGATAATATTCTAAAGGAGATTTTATGGGCCAAAATTGGTGGTGGCAAGGCACGGTTCTAGATGGCGCTATAAGTACAAATTGGGCAAGTTACTTTGTTTAGGTTGTATACAAAATTTAGGTTGGTGGTTCTGTTTTGTACAGTTGCATCGTGGTTGCATCTTGCATCCATTCTGTCTTCATTCATGTGATTTGTCGTTTCGTGGTTTTATTACGCGTCTGTCACGTATTTGCTATTTTCATATCTACTAATTATTTTTGTGTTTTTTTTAGTATTAGTGGTGTTTTAATTTAATTTATTTATTTACGCTGCCGTGTTTTAGATTTATATTCGATAAACATTTACAAAATGCAATTTATATGAGTATGAACTGAAAGTTATATGTTGATATTGAAATAATAACAAGGTGAATTCGTATTCCAATCCTTTTTATTTTAATATATTTACTGCGACTATAGTGCGTCCTTGGCTGGCATTCGGGCAATTTAGTTGTGTTTTCTGTACGTTTTGTGATATTC
Organism: Cetonia aurata; assembly: GCA_949128085.1. Lineage (NCBI taxonomy): Eukaryota > Metazoa > Arthropoda > Insecta > Coleoptera > Scarabaeidae > Cetonia > Cetonia aurata. The sequence goes on from OX421882.1 coordinate 34,098,099, forward strand.
CGAGATTTTTAAATTATATTTCACGTTTTAATGTGTTGTCTTCGTCAGTAACGTTACATCATTTTAATGTAGTTTTTAACCAGATTAAAAGTTTAAGATATAGAAATATATATAAATAATATTCTCTTACTGCACCTACAAAAATGTTTGACACATCAATCTTACATATAACACACCTTTGACGTTTTATTGCCAGAAGATGGTTTGAAAAAACCGAAACATGTCGCAGTAAATATATTAAAATAAAAAGGATTGGAATACGAATTCACCTTGTTATTATTTCAATATCAACATACATTACACCAATCCCCTGGGACACTATAGATATGAAAGTTATATGTTATAAAGTTCACTAAATATTCTCTAATTTGTAAGTGTTAGTTACACATTATGCTTAGTTATTTAAGGTATATATTAAAGCTAAATTAACATAAGTATAATATTAATAAATAAACTTTAAATGTCATATTAATTATACATATAAAATATGTACTCCCGTATCATACATGTTATCTGTATTGGAAATAAAATGTTATATTTAGGCAAAAGGTACTTTTCTTTATTTACTTTGCATGTTGAAATTATAAATATTAAAAAATCAAAAATTAAATAAATAAGCTCATTTTATAATTGTTTTGTTGCGCGCCCTCTAGGAACGTTCCTTAGTACTTTAGACGAAAAATATTAACAAATATGTATAAGGGAGTTACCCATCTCTCGCGGTATCTTATCTCTGGTATCACCATAAAAATTAATGGTCTATATCGAAAAATAGTAAGTAAGTGTTTATAACTCAAAATCGCAATTATATACAGTAAACAGAGAATGAGTCCTGAAACAATGAAAAAATTCATTGTTCACACGAAACAGTGGATTAAAATTGGTCGGCAGAACGAGTTCATCAAATCAATGAAAAAAAAAATTATTAAATGACGAAGGAACTATTGAGCAATAACTATTCATTGTATTAATAAAATCAAAGTCATTGAAAATGAAATGATGGTATGACTGGCGCAATGAACTGTTATTGCTGTAAAGAACACCAATTTTATAATGAACGTTTTCATTGAACCTATGAATATTATTGTATATATAATATATTATTGTAAATAACTGCATTTCTATTCATTATGGTGGTGTTCTTTATATATCTAGTGAATGCGTTAGCTATCATAAAGTATACTTTTCACTAACAATAAGGCATGTTATCCGTTTGTTCTTGTAATAAAATGCAAGCTATCAAAACAGAGGACGGGTTATCATTTAATACTTTATTGCGTTCGTATGGTGAATAATTCTACGAAAATTACACGTAAAATATTAAATGTATATGCATTATTAATTTTTACGTACAATTTCATCATCAATAAAATTCATTATTGAACGTGTGGAAAAATAGTTGCTATAACAAATATTATCCTTGGGGCAATATAAAATGATTCTTTTCGAATAATGTATTTGTTTCACAAATGAATATTGTTATTGCCAGAGATTGTAAATTATATTGTATTATAAGAATGAAACATTTATTCTGTCAATGAACATTAACTCAGTAAATGTAGATTATTGATATAATGATCAGTATTTTTCTCAGTGTAGGTATAGGAATACATTTTTCAAAGATATGTAAGCGTTGCAATAGACATACAAGATATTCGACCACTTCACGCTAGCTGTACAACGTTAAGGTTCAAGGAAGGAAACAGCCAAACACAATAATTAGATTTCGTTCGATTTAGTGTTTTTACAATAATCATTGTCTTCTTCAGAGAATTAAGTGGAAATAAGAAAGATGGCATAACAATTGATTATTTAACGACGTCATAAATTCATTTTATTAAATCGTGATAACTGAATTAATAAAATTGTGTGGGGCGGAGTGATCGGATACCTTGTGTGACTAAACAGCTTTCAAAAACAAAGAACGATTAATGCATACATGGTAGTCCAATGGCAAGAATGATTGAAAGAAATTTTTCATTAAAAGAAACTTGCGAAAAGCTCCGTATAATTTGATAAATTTAAATATTATTGCAAATTAGTGTATGGGTTCTTTAAGTTATTTTCACAAATTGTACTTCTTGTTATTATAAATAGCAAAGATATTTGTACTTATATAAGGATCAAAGTTCCTCAAAAAAGAAACTTAAAGTTCTTGAAAACAATTGACACGTTTAACCAAATTTATACAAAATAAATGGAAACGTTGATTAACATTTATTAAGAAATTCAATACTGCACACTTGTTGCTAGCAACGGCGCAGGCTGGGAGTGCTATTGGACGTGATCTATACTAGATGATCGATGCATTCTTCATTATCTCCTTTTCAAACAGAGAGGAATGGAGTTACAACAAAACCACTGACGCAGGCAAGCATCTGCAGGAATATTTTGTTGCAGTACAAGAATTAGAGACTACCACAACCTTGTTTCTGCTTTTTGCAGACCACCGCAGATTCAGAGAACACACATAATTGGACTCTTTCATGAATCTAAATGCCAGCTGTGTTGGGAGAAAGAGGAAATAGTGAAGCACATTTTCCGCCCATGCCTTGTGGCCACCGAGAATCCGATATGATCTATTGCGCAGGTTGATCTTTCACTAGACTTGAGGAATATTTCATTGAACAAGGTACTGAGCCTATCTCTTATAATTACCAATAGATAGGTTGCAATAACGCCAAATACTCCATTTATATAAAAAAAAGTAGTTACCTGCTTTAGGTAGAAGGCCAACATTACATTAGTGAAGATATTTTAGAAATGTAGCTTATTTATTTTAGGTAAGATATTATTCAAATATCAAATTATTTTCACTACCAAATTGTATTTATTTGATCCAAGATTATTAAGATTTATGAACTTATAAATGTTATATTACTACATTTACTACTATTAGGTACCAACACGATTGCTAACAACAAATGCATAAATAAAACAAAATGCACCGCGACATACATATTCCTAACAATATGGCAGTTTTTAAAATATTAACTATTTTTTTTTAAATAAAATGAACCAATATGTATGACTACTACGGTCAATACATATAATTATTAAGTCAAGTTCAAAGTATACACGATATAAAGTACTCATATAGATGTAGGTACATTCAAAAACGCCGAATCGCCACGAGACAACCGTCTAGATTTGATGGCTTCTTATTCTTCTTCCACACTTTTCGATTTGTTTATTGATTTGTATAATTAAACCAATAAATAATAAATAATATGATATTTATACATGCACATAATACACGGGAAAAAAAAAGCACATTTATTTTTCTCAGTTCTTTAATTTCAGTATTAAAGCGTTGTCTTATCATATAGTAATTAAATGTCAACCAGACCCCTTAAATTACATTTTTCGGTGTGTCAGTGAATTGGCGTAAAGCAAATGGCTATGTAAATCACAAGAAAAAGTTATAGCGATAGTTATTTATAGTGTAAATAAATAAAAACAGACTAGTACCCATTATGGGTGTACTACTTACGTTAAAGGAAATTCATGTTTAGGTACTTGTATATGCAGAGGTTTTATATAATCTAAAATATTTTCAAAGTATTTGTACATGCAGATTTCCTTCACAGCACTTTTTATTAATTTCCTATTTCGTTACATATACATATGTATGTACCTTCAGAAGCGTATCTGAATTGTAAATCTATTCTGTGTTGCAAATTAAAATTTCAAATACCTACCTAGATTCTATTAAACATTTTTAATGAAAAAAATGGTAGGAAGTTAAATGTGCGCAAATCTTTCCATTTACATTAAGCATATGAAAGAACCTAACATGGATTCTAGAAGTAAAATTTCAATGTAGTTATGTATGTATACGTCTGTATGCACACAGGTACCTAATAGAACTAGCAAACTTCTGTCTGTCTCTGCGAAGGAGACTCTCATTTATATACAATTTCAACGTTACAGAAGTTAGCAATTCAGTCCCTAACTTTACATATCCATCTGGAATTTCAGAAATACATCAGTGCTAAAGCGAGAACCTTTTACGTTCGCCAACAAACATATTACTTCTACAGCATACCTCTCTCCGTTTAAGGTAAGACGATCTTAATTTACGGTAATCTAGTAAATTGGATATAGGATAATTGCTCGTCGGCAAATGCTCGCCGTCAATTGCTAGCCGTCAGTTGCTCGCCATGAATTGCTAGCCTTCTCAATTGCTCGCCACTCCAATTGCTCACCTCGGCTGCTCGAACTCGAAAAAGTTTGTTAGCGACCCAAAAGACTTTTATAACGACCGTCTATTAATGAACGCCAACATACAAATAACAAAAATTTTAAATAAAGAATTAAAATGAATGTCGATTATTTTATCTCCGCCTTATTGTCGTTTATTAATATGTTTGTTCAAATTATCCATAATTCTACCTGCATCTTATCGGCCTGTCAATAATTATCAAATAAATAAACAACTTAAATGATCATTAGAAAGTATACAATTCAGAATAAATGAACTACGACGTAATTGCTTTCTTATTATACTTCCCTTCTAAGAAGAAATGTTCGGTGGTTAATGTTAGTCAGGACTTGTATTTTTCAAATTTATAAAAGTTTTATGTATGAGGGCGGAGCGTATTAATGAGGTGTTCATTACTAGATGGTTGTTATAAAAGTCGGCGATAGAAAGTTTCGCTTCATTTGCATTCTAAGCAGCGTTCAATACAACCTTTTTGACGAAGATAACATTTCTGTACAATGGCTTTGGAGTTCTTGCAATCCGAAAAAGGAAAGCCGAAGCTTTACGACAAAGGCCATCTCTATATTAGAGATAAAGACAATGGGGATAAAACGCATTGGAAATGTGAACATTCCAAAAAGTTCAAGTGTCCCGCTCGCGTCACAACCGAAGGCGACGAGATTATAAAACGATGGAAAGAACATAACCACCTGGCCGACGCAGCAAAAGTGGAGGTTACTAAGATATTGACTTCGATTCGCGAGGCTGCAAAAAATACCAGAGATATGCCCCACTGTATAATCTCGGATGCCTCTGTTGGATGCAGCCAGGCTGTCGCACCGCACCTACCCCGAACCGAAAACATAAAAAGAACTATAAGGCACGTTCGTAAGCGGAATGAAGATCTACCCGCAATTGTTAACCATCGCAGGGACCTCCAACTTCCAATGGAGTTTACCACCACTTTAAATGGAGAAAAATTCCTTTGCTTCGACTCCGGCCCAGAAGATGAGCGGATTTTGATGTTCTGTACCGAGAAGAACCTCCAAATTTTATCGGATAGTGACCATTGGGGTGTCGATGGCACATTCAAGACAGTGCCCTCGATTTTTTACCAACTCTTAACAGTCCATGGATTGAAAAGCAAACTTTCAATACCATTACTATATGCACTGCTGCCCAATAAATCAGAACAAACATACATTCGTTTGTTCACCCAGTTGAAAGTGCTGAAGAATACTGTCACTCCAAGGATTATAACCACAGATTTCGAAATGGCCCTTTCAAACGGAATAGTATCTGTTTTTCCAAATGTACGGATACAAGGGTGCTTCTTCCATCTATGTCAAGCTATATTCCGGGTGATACAAGCTAAGGGTCTAAAGAAGCGTTATGAAACTGACGCTGACTTCGCCCTGAGTCTGCGGATGTTACCAGCTTTGGCATTTGTACCAGTGGAAGCGGTTACCGAAGCCTTCGAAGAACTGTGCGATAGTAACATAATCTACGAAGACGCCCAAGAGGTCCTCGATTATTTTGAAGACACGTGGATCGGGCGACCCATCAGAAGACATAGTCGACGACCACCGAAGTTCTCGCATGATCGCTGGAATTGTTATGATGTGGCTTGCCAAGGGATGCCCAAAACAAATAATTCTCTTGAGGGATGGCATAGAGCCTTTGAACAACAAGTATCGGGGCACCACCCAAATATCTGGAAGTTCATCAAATGTATCCAGAAAGAACAAAGCTTAAACGAGCTACAAATAGAACAACTACTTGCTGGCGATGTCCATCAACAGAAGAAAAAATACAGGGATTGTGCTGAACGGCTCCAAAGAATGGCACAATCGTACAATGGAGAAAACCTTTTGGAATATCTTCGTGCGATAGCCCACAATATCGCATATTGATGCAGTTAGAAAAAAAAAACAATGCAAAAAAACAATACAAAAAAAACAATAAAAAAAAAATTAAAAAAATAAACAATAAAAAATAAAAAAAATAAACAATAAAAAATTAAAAAAAAATATGGGAGCCGAAAAAAGCCGACCTCCACGTGGTGTCTCCTGGGTAACGCTAACAGGCTTTTAAATTTAAAAAACATGTAATACGAGCAATTGAAGTGGCGAGCAATTGAGAAGGCTAGCAATTCATGGCGAGCAATTGACGGCTAGCAATTGACGGCGAGCAATTGCCGACGAGCAATTTTCCGGATACCCTAGTAAATTTATTTGTTCTATATCGACGGCGGACGCTCGTTACATTTTACATGACTTTCTCGTGACTATCTCGGCATAAGTAATCGATTTTGACGCCTGCCTTACATACAGACTAATTTTCCATTCTGCGATACACGCGCAATGCGTACGCAAAATGCATACACCAACACATAAACAGGAATGAAGGAGATTGATGTATCGGTGACGACGTTCGAAAGTAATTGCCTAAGCTGGTTGTTTGTGTATTTTGCGATGTAATTGGCCGGTAGTCCTGGGCGGAAGCCGCCGAGGACTGCTTTATCGCAAATATAGTCATTTAAAGGCATTATTGAGGTCCGAGTAAGTAACGCGTTAATTGGGGAAAAATATATGACGTTAAAAAGATGGAGAGTGGATGTCCAGAATGCCGGGAATCTCGTGCAAATAGCAGGTTGTTGTTTTACGAATACGGAGATCTTGTGTGAGAAAAGTAGTAAGTGGTCGGCGAGTGCTTCTTCTCAGTTTTATTGCATAACTTAAAAGGGCAATTAATTTTATATTATAATGTGAGAAGCCACATAGAGTCTTACCGAAGTAATTCCAATTAGTGATCGGTAATATTGAATGAGAATCCTATTTTATTCTTTTAAAGCGAATTGCTCCGCATCATTTCGTTTTATACTTCTGCGAGAGGTAAACCATTTTATATTTTAGTCATTAATGTAGTAAATATACTCCAGATAATTTAAAAATTTAAAAACATCTTAAATATAAATAAACCAAGAAGCTATATCTAAATTAGTTCTTTTATCATTATTTATGAGAATATATTTTATTATATCTTACCGCTATTATAAGAACATTATCAAATGATACTTGATGTTCTTTGTTACGTTTCTGTTGTTGGTTTGTTAAGAGGTTTCGAATATTTCCAACTTTTTGTTTATTTGCTATTTATAACCTAAAGCTGTTTCTTAATCGAATGGCTGAAGCCCCACATTTTACGACAGCTGGATCTGCCATTAATTATATTTTGAATGTATCATTTGCAGCAAGATATAAAATAGGAATTAGAAATTCCAAAGGTAATGATTTTATGATTAAAACACGAAAAGTCCCAACGACATCTCCACTCTCCAAAGCCCATATGATTGTTTTGCCTTTTGGATCATTTCTACAAAGAGGAATAGGTTGCAGGTACTCCGCAAAATTAAAACGCGAACAGAAAATCGCTTGTCCTGAAAAGTCGTGTCTTCGCGCATTCATCTTACTTTTTCTCAAAAGCAATTGAAGGAGAGTAACAATAAATTAACGTTCTCACTGTACGATTTTGGAAATATACATATTTATATCTAGAACCAAAAATCTCATGTCTACAAAAATTTGCAGACATGTTTTTTGCAATCTTCGTTTTATCATATAACATAATCAGATTTACATTCTGAAGAATTCCAGGACACACCTCATTTAACCCTTTATAATAAAACATAGTTGAGGACCGTCCAAAAATATTCATTGGTTTCTATAAGAAAAAGGAACATAAAGATGACGTCGCCGTAGTAGATAATTTAGCCGTTTAATTTTCCAAATATTTTTTTAAATACATACAAATATATACACACTAAAAAAATTAATTAAATAACTGTAATGTATGGGGTAAATTTACCAAAAATTGGAAAATTTGCTACAAAACTTTAGGTAAATTTCCCAATTTTTGGTAATTTTAACCTATACATTACAGGAATTTTCCTTAGGAAAAATGTAGGTAATTTTTCTAGTGTGTACAGCAAAACACATGGAAGTACGATAATGAATTTATAGGGGAACGATAATGCCCCATCACGCCCCACTAAGTGTTAGAAATTGAAATTATAACAGTGGTATACGAGCGTTAGACTTGGTTAGACAGAAAATCATCAGTTCTATATCAATCGTTCAGAGGCAGAGAGCTGTGTATATGGAGCATACAAAAGATGAAAAAGCACAAATAATAAAGTGGCATTACCAAGGTCACTCATTGTTATCTATTATAGATCTGTTTCAAAACACTTTCAACAATCGTCCCGTTCCTTGTCATACACCGCATAAAGTCGAATTTCGAGACTTTGGGTGTGTCTCACCGTCGCTTCATAAAGAAGTCCCAAATGCTAATCAACAACGCGATAATATTATAATGGCACGCGCTAGTGTTGAGAACAATTATGCCAAATCTGTTTCGCAGATAGGGGAACAATTAGGTATATCGCGAGAAACTGCTCGTAGGATCTTCAAAAAGAACAAATACCGTTCTTATCACATATAAAAGACAAATGAAATCTTCGAACAAGACAAGTACAATCGCATGCAGGTCTGTCTTAGCATAGTTGAGAAATGCGCGGAAAATGAAAATTTCAGAAATTCTATTCAGGGATGAATCGACTTTTTATTTGCATGGGTCTCATAATCCCTCAGTTATGCGTTATAGGTCAAGAGTAAATAGACACCTTGTGTATACCGGTTTTGATGGATAGGTAAATCTTCAAATCATCAGCGTACGCAAGCACTGGGCAGGATAAGGAATCAAGCAAGTCATTGATAAATAAGACAAATAGAAGGGGCCCTAGATGAGACCCTTGAGCTACGCCTGACGAAGGACAATATTCAGATGACTCCATTGTAAAAAATATAATTGATTCTCTTTGTCAGATAAGATTGTAAAAGCGATGATAATGACAAACTTATAATAATATCTTTGGAGACCACATTATTTCACAGCAAGGTACAATTCCGTGGCCTGCCAGATCTCCAGATTTGGCACCGAATGATTTTTCTTTTGTGGGGCTATGTTAAGTGCCAAATTTACGGATTGAAAGAACAACGAATAACCATAACTTAGACGAATTACGTGTTAAAATTACTAACACCTCACTTTCAATTACTCCTGAGATATTATCGAATGTACGCCATAATTCTTATAATCGCGTAGCTTATTGTTTATTGGAAGTAGAAGGAGGACGGTTCGAACATTTGATATAGAAATTTTATTTACGTTTGTTCAGGTTCTAATTTTCATAGATGTACCTATGAGAATTCGAATTTATTTTATTTTAGAATACCTTTTTTTTTATTTTTTTATTTATTTATAAATTATCAAGAATTTTGGATTTTATTTAACTTAATTCAGGATCAAGTGTTTCCGTTTTTTAGTTTTATTTTAGAGGTGTTTTAAATTTATATTATTTATCAGTAAATACTTTTCCGAATTCAATCCCTTTAAATTTCTGATATAACATATTTTGTTCGAGACGCGTTTTTAATTGTTGTTTAACTCAATTATTATGAGTCAAGAATTTACGTTTTTGTTTTAGCATTTACTTTTAATTTTTGCATTTGTATACTAAATTTTTTTAGTATACGAAGAATTATAGATTGATAAAAAGTTTGTAACAAAAATCAGACAAAAATGCAATACGTTTCCTTGAAAACGTGGAATAATTGTCTTTACCTCCACTGTTAAAACCATGGCATCGCTTTAACCTTCCGCCTGTCTTCAGCTTCACTAGGAAATACTCCGTAAATATTTCCAACAGTGAAGTCTCCAAAGCATACATTCACAGACCGAGGCGATGTTTTCATCGCTGGTTTGTGGATGCCTCGAAGACGCCGAATGACACAGGCATTGGGATCTGGAGAGATGGAGAACCGAATGGCGAAGCCATCAGCTTAGGGGGCTCCACTTCCATCTTCCATGCTGAAGTTATAGCCCTCCAGACCTGTGCAGAGAGCATCTTAAACTGCCCGCATGGGAATGGATCGGTCGAAATTTTCTCCGACAGCCAAGCTGCCCTCAGGGCACTACAGGCTGTCAAATTTGCTTCCGAAGTGGTACTGAAGTGCCATAGGAAGCTTGAAGAATTGGCGGAGCATCATAGCATTACGCTGAGATGGGTGCCTAGTCACTCTGGGATTAGAGGTAACGAAATTGCTGACAAACTAGCTAGAGGCGCCAGTGGTCTACCGTTCACTGGTCCAGAACCGTCGTGCGGTAGTTCCTATGGCGGTATCAAAGCCTTTGTCAGATCTCAACTCGCTGCTAGTCACCGCTCCTATTGGAATGGACTAGTCGGCGTGAGACACTGTAAAATCCTCGGTTTTTATCCGGGCGATGAAAGACTCCGCAAGGCAGTCTCTATGAGCAGGACCAGACTGAGACTTCTTACGGGAGTCCTAACCGGCCACTGCTCATTAAATAAGCATTTGCACCGAATGGGGCGAGTGGACTCTCCCCTATGTAGAAACTGTGGGAGAGCAGAAGAAACTCCTGTGCACCTCCTTGCCGACTGCCCGGCAGTGGACAGGGAGAGATGGAGCTGTCTAGGGGTCGCTCGTTTGGACGAACCCAGTATAAGTAAATTAACTCTCGACCAACTCGCGGACTTGTTTGTTCGTTTACAACCGGGTCGAGAGGGTTAAGACATCATGGGCGCACAATAGGTCTCAAGGCCGAGTTGCCTTACGGGGTTAAACCTGCCCATGAAAGCAAAAAAAAAAAAAACCTTTAATTGCGCTCGCCGTGCCTTCTCCTCTCGTCGCTGTAAACCAATCACGTTGCTGCTTAATATCGCAGGGTTTTGTGTTTATCTGTATACCTAATGAGCAAACTTATGTATGCTCTTCTTCACTTTGCCTTAGTAAAAGAAAAAAGTAATTTCAACAAATTTTACAATGACCGTCAAAAAACTGCCAACAAAGCAACAATAACTGAAAAAATACTCAACGTCTGTTGTAAAAATCACCACACAAGAAAATGCAAAAAGAAATGGAATAAATATCATAGACGGAGTAGAGATCCTGCTTACCGAGCGTGATCAACGCTCTTCCGAAATCCAAACACACCTTTATTATTCAATTGTCTGTTCATTGCCAGGAGTGGAGGCGTATGCCATCTAGACGATACATGTCAAGAGTCGAAACCAACCAGATAATTGGGGTAGCAACTTTCTGCAGTGTCAAGTATTAAGTAATGATGTAACTATTGAATGGTGAAGATTGCAAATAAGTGTGCATTGAAAGTGCCTAACACTGAAATAATATTTTTGAATGTAAAGTGCTCCTACTTAAAGGAAATCTATTTTTTTTCCCTAATATGTAGCTATCCTTTCCTGCTATTAATACATAGTAAAGATAAGCAAGTTCCTTTATGGGTAGTCGATAAAAAATAGACTTCGTGACCATAACATGGGTCCAAACATTCATTAGACAGATAATATGTGCATGTACTTACACATGTAGGTACAGTTAAGCAAAAGTTTAAGCATATTTTATAAAAATAGATCTGAATTTACTACGAACCCACGCCACGGAGAACGCCGTTGACCGACGAAGCTAAATTATGCAGATACCTGACCTAGTATAATAACAGGTATATAAGGAAAATGGCATTAAGTGTGTTTTGCATATTTCACTAAATTGCCCGCTCCACGGCAGCGCTTAGCTGTGTTATGTAAGACCATTCTCCGCCCGCTCGGGACGAAAAACACCGTAACCTCTTTACCAGAGAGAGAGAGGAAGAGAGACGGAGATATTTTTCCTGAACGATTAGCCTCGACGGACTTCATCGGTATCGAAGGAAAACTTGAACCACTTGTTAAGGCTCACTAACGGGCGTAGGTGATCAGTTCGAGCGCATTTCTGCATGCATCCACAGGCACCGTCCTGGCTCGCTCTCCGGCACGAACATGTGTGCATATACAAAAGAACAAGGCAGAGATTCCGCATAATAATTTGCTGCAAGTCGCATTTCACAAGCGATAGATAAATACTAATTAACTTGATTATTTACATTGTAATTATTATTTATATGTCGTAACTGCATAAACAGCCAATACAGCTAATAGTTTGATTAATTTTTAACGAGTCTCAAAATCGAACCAATGTGTGTGGTGGTATTTGCGTTTTGTCGTTGTGGAATATCTAATAAAATTTCTGCTCGTTAAACAGATATGAAAGCGCAATAATCTCCTGGGGAACGGAACATGAAAGAAAATTTATGGACACTACATATTAGAAATTAATGCAATCGCCTTAAGACATTTAAATTGAAGTGTATGGTACGATTGGAATTAAAAATAAAATATAACGCTAAGATTATTATTAAACTTGTTTCCAGAGATCTTGCTTCAACCTACGATCCGGACAACTGAAAGAAAAATTGAGGCCTAAATGACCTCAAAACTGCATTTAAAAATTTCGTTGTATAATGACAAACAAAAACAACACGTAATACATCATGACCCAACAAAATTTCATCATATCGTTATACAAATTCAACCAAATTTGATCTGGGTACAGGTACAGACGGAAACCTTTGTAATGACCACCTACATTACAGCAGGCATGGGCTAATCACACAGTCTATTGAAAGGGACATAAAAAATATTTTTGACCGCTTCTCAAATATTAGCAACAAATTCTTCACAAACACGAAATAACATAGGTGCAAGCGAAAACAAGGAACGCTTTATGCAGTACTCCACACCCAAAGCTAACAAAAGAAAGGAAAACAAAAAAACATATATAAACAATAAAACAAATATCTGTCAGTTGTGGTTCCAAAAGTTTTGAAAACAACAAGCATTCAAAATATAATAAGCTTAATAAATTTATTAATTATTAATTAACCCGCCTGATTCTGTATCGGAGCGTAGCTAGTATGTCGGATAAGTGACTGCAATTCACGGCGTTGGCGTTGTATGAGAACCGTCAAAGAAAATATGCTGAAAGAATTAACCAAAAAATGTCACGGTGGCCTATGACGTAATAAATACATTTAAATGATCATTATAATTTTCCACCAACACAATTATGTATAGTCACCGACAGAATTGAGTGGACACTAAGCGATTCTTAATTAAACTATAAATTTTACTCATACTTATGTAATGATATACAAAATTATATTATATTCTAGCAGATCAAATAGTTAAACATAAATAATATCCAAAAACATACTAATATTACAAAACAAATAATTAATAACAAAATGTAATACTAAGTCCACTCAATTCTGTCGATGATTGTATGTGGACTTTCTCCAACTTTGCCTATGTATATCACTTTTGTTTACTTGTAGAAGTATTGTTCGTTCTCATTCCCTGTTTAAAATGGCGTATTTAGAGCCAGTTTATCAATATAAGCTAATTAATTGAAAAGTTAATTAAAAGATCATCATTATGATACAGAGAAGAAAACATAGGCTAACTGCAAGTCCAGAATACAATCAAGACTGGTTGGAGAATGCATTCGAGAACTGAATAATCTGGCAACCGCAATAAAGTTATTTTACTGTGGGTGCCTGGACATTCGGAAATTGAACGAAACTGACGAATTGGCAAGAAAGATGTCACCGGCTTTATTTATAGGGCCAGAAGCTGTTCCTGGAGTGTCGAAAAACACTGTACTGGAGCAGGTAAAGACCTCGGTCCAAGAGAAACACAAAGAACACTGGAAAAACACAGCCAAACAAACTCATGGAAAAACCTTTGTCAAAGGACCATCAAAGAAGAAGAGTGAAGAACTATTAAAGTTAGCTTAGTAGAAATCATCTTCGTTTAGTAGATTTCCTAACAGGTCATTGTGCAATAAAAGCACATCTACAGAAAATACAGATCAACACCACATATACTATACCCAGTGCAGTCTGTGTAATAATAGAATGACAGAGATTGCATACCATATCCTATGTAAATGCCAGGTTTTTGACACAAAAAGACAGGCATTTTTTGGGGACTATTTCGCTCGACCAACTAGAGACCTCTACAGAATAATACAGGAGACACCAGGATATTGGAATGACTGGCATAATTTAATACGTAAAGAAAATGGGAGATATAATACAAAAAGCCAAAGGGCTGTAATTTTTTGTTGTGTTTTCCTCTGTGGAATTTAGAGTAATTTATTAAATGAATCAAAATATTTTTTCTTCAACAATCATAAGAAACAAATATATTTAGGTAATTGTAAATTACTAATAAGCAATGTAATTTTTTTCTTGTTTAACAGAAACGTGTTTTCAGAAATTCTGAAATACCAATATATCTAAAATAATCTTCTCCGTCTTTATTTATAATATTTTTTTCTGGATTTATACGTATGTTTTCAGTATTGACAGCTTTATTTCGATGATATAGCGTGCAACCCTTTCAAGTATTGTCGAATGAAGTTATATAGTACTACGCGTTTGAATAGACTGTTACAAGCACTGTGCTCGGTACAGTCTAGGTGGTCATTCCGAAACTTTCCGATTGTACATCTATAAGAAATAAATATATCTTGTGGAAAGGCGATCTGGGCATGTCACATCCTTCAGGCATTCTCCTTCTTAGAATTTAGGTGTGACATAGTTTTAATATCTTCAAACTGAAAATTGTTAAAACGGTACAACCAGTTCTAGATTATCTCCGTAACCGATCATCATCAAAATTTCTCTACGATGACTTTCTGTTAAATAGCGCATTGTTTATCAGGGACAGAATGTCTTTTAAAAAGAAAAATTTACTAAAATGTTTCTGCACCAGTTGACGATAATGTCGGTACTGAGTTTATTTTATTGTTTTGTTGCCTAGGTTATTTTTTTGTAGGTACAAATGGCAATAAAGATTCGTATAAGAAATGTTTTTTTTTCCAATGTTGGGTGAAGAAATTTGACACGTGTGTGTAAAACTCCTTTGCTGGTATTTATTGCAATTGTACGAACGCATTGTAGAAAAATAATTTTTACTTTAAGAAAGTGGGTAAACTTTTTTATTTTGCGCTTTTATAAAATTAATAGTCCTCTAAACAATTTTCAACTTCCACTTCCCTGAAAATAATTATTTGCGGATGGATTGCGGCAAATCGACCTGTTAGATGGCCTGCTAGGTAAGCAGATCGGAATACCACCTATTTTCTGTAAGCCCAAATAAAACATATCACAGGTCACCGGATCTAACTCTCTTAGACTTTTTTGCCTGGGGTACCATCAAAGACGAAGTATACGCAACTAAGTCAACTAATCGCCAAGATTTAGAAAACAAAGTGAGAATGGCCATTAACAGAATTACTCGAGACCAGCTTAGAAAAGTGATAAGAGTCACAGTTGAGTAACTACAACTTAGTTAAAATTAAGGTGACAGCCATTTTGAAGTCTTTTTATGCGATCATGTTGGTAAACATGCTAATATGTGTTTATTTCTCGGTATAGTAATTTCTTTTTTGTTACGATTCAACGTTTTGTAATAAAGCAATATTGATGTTATTATTTATTATTACTAGGATTGTCATTTTTTAGATTCGTAAGACAGCTTATACCTACAAATCAGTACTTATAAAGTGTTTGCTACCTGTCACCTGTCACTATTTGTATAGCGTTAGCAAAAATTGTTTTTCGTGGCTATATCGACTTAGGTACATACCTACATATCATATGTAGGTATATGATATCATTACGTATTACATTATTTTGCGATTTCACAAAAAATACTTAACAAACATTCGATCGGTATATTAATGTAGGGTATCAAAATGAAGGTATGCCAATGCTCTTTCCTGATGATCTAGTGAGTCACCCCGTTCCCATTTCAAAAAATTAAATTAAAACACAAAAACTAAATTTTGGACGTACACATGCGCAGTAAAAACGAAAAACTTTGTTCTTATCATGTTTATGCAGTAACACCTGAGCATTTTAAGCACTTCAAAGCACTCGATGAAAAAAAAAATTAAAAAAAGAATTCTTTTTGTCAAGAAATATCAAATTTGGTGCAGTTGTACTCAAAATGTTATTCCGAATCAAAATATCGAAAAATATACAGGTAGTCCCGTTTAAAAATCGAAAATCAAAGTCATTTCTGGTAAAACCGAAAGTGACAAAAATTTATTGACCATGTCAAAAAATGTAAATTTATGCCCTGTACATTACCAAATTTCGTTTCTCTATCTCAAATACTTCAGAAATTATAGGGGCGAGCCACCTCCCAGAAACACCCGGTATATACGTCGTTGGAATTAGTTCATTAAGGAGACTTCAAAAATAAAAAAATTTACAGGGCACTTTGTACTGCGGTTACATGAATCATCCTTGGTATATTCAGAAGGCGTACCTTTAAAAATAAAATATGATAACGTGTCCGAGTATTTTTCATAAAACTACAATAATATGAAAAATAATTTTATTCCATGAGTGGGTACTGCACCGATAGATTTACCCCGTTAGATGTATTCTCATCCCTTTATATTCATAGCCTTGTTCAATAATATAAAATAATATAAAATCTAATTTTGTTTCGGATAACATAATTTTTTCTTGTGCAATGTTGTTTTTCCTTATACACTCTGAATCTCTTATTAATGTTACTGATGTTTCTCTTTCTCTTAATATGGCGACAATAAGGGAATCGCATTTTCAAATGTGCAATATATGCTATTATATCTAAAATTGTAAAAAAGAATAAAACATTTTCTGTTAGTTTGTTTTTGTTTAAGGTCTTCTGAAATTATGGCTTATCTCAATAACTTGTTTGTTTACTAATTTTAAATCGGTGTTATTTTAAGCTATTAGATTTATGAAGACTTTACTTCTATTTTGCGACAATGGTGCTTTCAGAACTGTAGTTAACACACAGTTATTTTTTTTTTTTTTATTGTGATTAAATTTAAAATAAAGGTTAAGCTTATGAAATATACATATGTATTGGTAGCAACATTGTAAGGTTATTGCTACTGTAAATGCACGTACATCGAATTAATATAAAACAAGTTCCTAATTAGTGAAAACTTTGTCTGCTTGTTATTTATATTACTGCTTCAATACACTTTAACTTTTCAGATTGCTTAATTTAGTCCTTTATTTGCCTCCAATTACAATATCTCAGACAAGTAGTAATAAGGAGCACCAATCCATCATTAACATCGAATAATTATATTAATTATGATGTGACATTTCTATAAGATTTATGTAACAATTTCTCAACTTTGTCGCTGACAAAGGTAAAAACACTACCGATATTCGATATTGCTCATTAAAGCGTCTGGTTATTTGTCAAGCATATTTCTTTCATATAATTCCGCTTGATTTAAACGTTTTTAATGAATAATTTATTAAATGTATAATATTCTTGGACATTTATTGCGCTCTGCGCGCATATCTTACAAATCTATCGCTATTAATGTATCCATCTCGTGACACATACATATATACGCCTGATACGTGAATCAAAAGACTATTGACAATCGATGGTGTTATAGATTGGTGTAGATGCATCGAAAAATTAATTGGTATTATTTGTAATTAATGTGTACGATATTTACATTAAAATTAAGCACTGCGACATCGTAGGTTATTAATTATTTAAATGAGTGATAATCGAAATGTTGCCTTCCAATATAATTAATAGTACGAAAATGTTATATATTTCCAATATTTGTATTTTGTATGGGTTAGACAATAATAATTGTGTACCTTCAACAATATATTGTTTTATCGAATAGTATGTTTATCGTTCTTCAATATAGGTTCCGTTTTTATGTCGATATATATTATAATCTCGATATAATCTACATAAGGCATTAGCAAGTTCAAGTGCCCAACAGAACAGCTCGCAAAATTTGCCTGACGGGCGGTAAATATTATTTAAAATTTAAAATTTGGTTCAATTATTGTAAGTGGTGGTTAAATTACAACCGTCTTTGGCGAACGATGTAAATGACATAATTTTTAGAAATCAACGCACTTTTTCTAATCCCAAAGCACTCCATTTTCTCTAACAGAATACAGTGATCTACACTATCAAATGCTTTGGAAAAATCAATCAAAAGGCCAAGGGCTACCAGCTTACGATCAAGAGCAGATACTACCTATAGTGCCTACAAACTACTCAAGAGCACTTTGGATACTTCTGGCCCCCGTAAACCCGTGCTGAAAATCTTGCAATACTTTATATTTATCGAAAAAGGAAACCATAAAATAGCAAACCTTCCATAACTATCGATAAACACGATACTAAAGATATGGTATGGTAGATATCAATTTTCACAGCACCTTTTTGGGGACGGGTATATTAAATGAGGATTTTAGCGCAGCTGGAAACATACCTCTCGGAAAGACAGATTCATTATATAAGCAATGGGTTCGATATATAATATTTCATGTGTTTTAACAAAAAATATTATGACTTCCTGCTGAGCGAGCATTTCTGAGTTTATTAGTTTATTGTTCTAGAACAACAAATGTCACAGGTCTCAGAAAAAAAGAATCTGGAATATTAGCGTCCAAACAACAGTTGCTACCAATGAGAAAAGCATTAAGTTATTGGGAATTTCCTCCAATTGAATGCAAGAATCACTGTCCTCTAATGCCACCGTCTCCCGAGAACTGCGTATTCGATTCAGCTCTATATTAACAACATCCCACATACCTTTCGTTTTATTTTCAGCTTTCTCAATTTCCGTAGTAATTTGAAGAAGTGTTGTATAATGCTTATTTAGTTTGACGTAAGTCTCTTTAAAAATTGGAAATTGACTGCCAAAATTTGCTATCAAGGACAAGTGATTCCTTATGACTGATATTTCTGGCGGTAAAGCTATCGACTTGTTACGCTTCTTGGAGAATTTCTTTGTTGGGAAAACATATTTGAAAGTAGTACCTATTCAATCGTGTTCAGAAAGGTATCGAAGGCACCATCAGTTCAATTTTTCATAAAAATATCATACCAAGTTTCATTTTCCAAAGCTACCAGAAAAAAGCTGACATTTAATTCAGAAAAAGATCTAGTATTAATATATTCCGTTTTTGGTGATTGTATAACTACTTGCCTATTTAACCGCTGTGCCTAATGATCTCCAATGAGCGTTTTGACAACTTTTACTTCGTACTTAATCATGTTTGAGTCAAGAAAAAAATTGTATATAGACGTAGTACTACTGTGGGGAGTACTGTACGCGAGTACAGTATAAAAGATATCATAAAAATAGGTTTCTAGATTGTCACGATTTAAGAAATTTATATTAAGTCACTAAAGACTCTCTCTAGAATTTCATAAAATTTATTTGTAACAATATTATTGTAGTCACCGGTAGGGACACGATATACAACAAGTACTATTAAGTTCTCACGGGCACTCTCGATACCACAACATTCAATAACATTACTTATAGACATATCCTCCCAAAAAGTCGAGACCCCTGAAGTTAGTTGCGCATGTAGATTGACCATAGATAGCAACGTCACCCTGCTTTGAACCTTCTCTACAATATCACGAAATTAATGGCAGACCTCTGATAGTACACATCAGTAAATATTCCTCTTTTTCCCAATGTTCGGTAAGGAATATTAATATATTTTCCCACTGTCAAAATACTTTGGGCTATTCCAATTCTGATACTACAGTAGAATTAACATGAGTTGGCGGCTGCGCGAAAGCAAGGGGGCGTGCTCAATAGAATGAGATACCACCGAAGAAATTAGGAGAATCCTCTCCAACTAAATTCGCGATTCGCCAAAAATCGTCATCACGAGCAAGAAGAGAAGAGAGACCCAGTTTCCACCAACTCAGGTTAATTCTACTGTAGTTATACAGTCTAGTGTATACTGCAGATGCTTTTCTAATCCTACTCCTGGATGTGGTCCGATGTATATTCTTCTTATGGTTTGTTATATATACCATCTTATAATTGTGTTTATACTTTCACTTATACATTGAATTTTCTGTTCTAATAAATTTATTTTCTCGTAACTTGTCAATAAAATGACCTCCCTTTTTAATATAGTTTACTCTCCTAATGTATTTGAACATCTTTTTTAGAATCTGCTACTTCTGGGTACAAAGAAATTGAAGTGTAACGTCCGGGACATTGAGTTTAAGATACAATAATAACGTTGTTTAATTTAATTTCTGAAATGTCACTATTTGTATGACCAGTGTTTATGGTATTATACTATTTTAGCATCAAGAAATATAATTCTAAAACTTTATAATAATTACTTGTAGCAAATTTTATTAGTAGGTATATAGGATAAAGAAAACTGATTCGAGTTAAGAACCGGCACAATCTATAAAATGTAATGGCTTTTTTTAAAACTCTAATATGCTTTCTGGTTACTTCTAACGAATTCATAAAAATTAAAATAAGCAATAGCATAGTTAAGTAGCATTTTGATTAATTGGAATATCCACAGCGCCGACGTGTTGGATTACATAGGAATAGTAACTAATCATGCATATCTGCGCGAAGTAACGGTGTAGCCTCTTGTTGCGTAGAATAAAGTGCACAGTAAGCCCAGGTGTATGTATTACATAGAATTAATTTGTTGTTCACTTGTGTTAATGTTACTATTGGTTTTAACATTTTAATTATCTTCTCGATCTAGCGAAGTATTTCGTTGCGGCTTTAAATGCATATGATCTTTTTAAATATCTCACCGTAACTGCCGTATACATATATCTACACAAATTATAATAAAATTGCTTCCAAATATGGTATAATTTTCTCACTAATTAAGAAATTAGTAGTTTTTGTGAGCCACTGTTGAAAAGTTGACAACGTAATTATTGTTTTATAGTATACTTTTAGGTGGTAACATACCTATTGTACTCTATTTGTATTTGTCTTGTGCCCTGCAATATTTCCCTACCCTGGATTTAGCTTACGCTCTTGGAAAACTAAATAAATAGCTGTAATAGAATTTAGGACCGAAAACAATCCACCCCTATGTACTTACCTATGATTAACTCTGTAAAACATTGCTGAAACATTTCTGTTTTTGATTTCTTAAATTTGATTTCTTCTGTTACTTTCAATATCAACGTGCCACTCTAAAGACATTTAAAAAAATCATAATTGAATAATATACTGGAATGTCAATACATCGAATCTCCCGGCCTATACTTAATTACTGTATTTGGCTGTTTTGAAAATTCGTAGAATCCCATTTTCAACCGATGCCAGATACGAAAGGATCAAGGATTCGTTCTTAGGTAGAAAACGGAAATCAAATCATTTCTAATACAATTGCCGCGAATAAATATAATCTTGTGTAGTGTAGGAATTATCCGATATATTTAGTCTGTTACTACGGTAAAAAAGTATTAGCAGAGCTCTGCTTAATTATCGGCAACCACATTAACTGCTTATGCTTTCCGGTGTCTGCACTCGCAATTGTGTCGTTACATCTATGAAAATGAGGTCCCAGAATTGATAGCTGAAGATGCCTACAGGAAATGGAACCATACTCATCTGATTGCGGGCTACGACACTAAAGTTCACAACATGGTACCAACAGTACCGACATTACCCTAAGGTATGAGTTACGCTATAATCACAATGGAAGGGCTATTTAAGCACAAGGGAACGTAGGGAGTCATTGCCAAATGTGTCAACGCCACACATGGACAGCATTGTTTCGAATTTATTACTTCTCGTCAGCATGTCACAGGCGAGACACAATCACCAACATTTCGCCACGCAGCTAAATGCACTGATGTCATACATATGTAACTGAGAAAAGTGTAACGCCATCTTCCCGTGAAGGATGGTCGATGACTGTGCCTATAATCCACTACTGTTTGATAACTTTGCTATTTTGCCAAACTAAGATGTCTGGTAGCCTCCACGTCAAAAATAGCAAAGTTATTAAACAGTAGTAGATTATAGGCACAGCCATCGACCACCAGAGTGCACCACACACATTAAATAATGTGTAAAATAATTGAAGCCAAGGAAAGCTAATTGTCACTCCCTATTTTCTCCGTTTTTAATTGTTTCACACATTATTTAATATGTGTGGCTAATATCGATCGCTGTGCCTATAATCCACCACTGTTTGATAGCTTTGCTATTTCTGACGTGGGGGCTACCAGACATCTTACTTTCACAGGGAGATGGCGTTGCATGTTTCTCATTTACATCTAAAGAACTTGTTAACAACATTAGTTCTAGGCTAACCTACTTCATTTGTAATGCGAAAAATGTACTAGACATAAGACTCAGCTCCATTATAATCAATACAAAAATTTAGAATTGGAGACTTTGGTCGCAGTCATCGTGCTGCAATCCTTATTACATCAATGTGAAATATTAGTGAGAAACGAAAACATATATCAGCACCGGAGCAGATCCGTAACGCCCTAATTCTAGCGTATCATATGAATTGTCTGCTAAACGTGAAAAGAAATCACAGATTAGCTTGGTGGAGACATAACTTCAATCGCCATAGAGAAGAAAGCACGTTGCTCAATTAGGGTATCATTAAGGTATCGTAAGTATTAGAAGAGTACACCTGACACAGTAAGAATCAACAAAGTGATCCGGAAGCAACGTTAGAACTTCTGACACAGAACCACTTCCAGGCTATAGGTTATTAATAACCTCTCATAGGGCACTATTTGTCGTGTCAAATGTCTTATGTCAACTAATTGGTAAATCAATCAAGCAGGTAAGTTCACGTATCGTTTACTAAACAATATAGGTTTCATGATCTCAAACTCACTAGAATCTAAAGACATAACAGTGGCAGCATTAGAACAGGAATTTAATCATGCAATTTTTCATCCCTATGCAAGGTGGTTACAGCACGAGGCTATCATAGGAACCTATCATAGCTGGCTGAATCGACCCTAGGCTTGCAAATAAGCTTGTTATAATGACACTAAGCGGTGAAAAGGTGAAAGGGATCTTACTCCCGCTTCTATGGTCCCTGCATGTAGATGACTTACTAGTTATTATTAAATCAATTAGAGCCGAAGTGAAGGTTAATGCAGTTTATATCGTAATACTTTTAATAGGGTCGACTGATAAGAAAATTTGCGCAGCCTTTCAAAAACTGAAGTGATTTGAAGCTCTTTAATATAATGGGGACAGCTAACAGTCTAAATCCATGGGAGAGCGCATTATCTTTACCATTAGGCTTTCACTCGTTCAAAGACATGCATTACGGGGCAATTTCAAGGACCAAAACCAGCCATTGATGTAAGAGGGTACTCCAGCATGCATTTGAATAAAAGTCCTGCCAAAACTAAGAACCTTGACTGTACTTTTCAACTTGACTGTAAAAGCGTCTTAAAGTAATTCTTTCTGTTTTGTTTTGATTCAGAAAGCATCTATACCGGATCCGAAATCCGTTTCTCTGATGAGTTCTGGCTTTGTTTAGAAGTCGAGGAAGTAGTAAAGCACATTTTCTGCCACTGGTCTAGCGCCATAAGAATCAGGTGATCTTTGGGAAGGTTGATTTTTTTATGAAAGACCTGAAAACGATCTTATTCGACAGGATTCGGAGCGGTTTTAAAGGCTTGAACTTGTTAGACTACCTTTAGGATAAAAATATGCAGTTAGGCATTAATGGCCCCAATTGGCAGGACAATTAATAACATCTGTATCCGATATTTGAAATATCTATAATTCCGATGATGACCATTGTCGATATTAAATTCCCGATATCGCACAGCCCTAATATCAATATTAATCTTAGAATAAACAGACATAAATTTCCTAAAATTGTGCAGTAACCATGAATATCAACTATAAACTGTATATTTGACACGACCGCAACTTTCTGGAAGAAGATATATAAAATTTTTGCCTCTCAAGGTTTGTTAAACCTTTTTCCAATTTCATGCATAAAACAACTGTACATAGGATTATCAAAATTACTTAAGCAACTTCGTTCATTTATACCAGCAAATATTTTAAACGTACGGATATGTAAATTAATTGCACCAATGTTGGTAGTACTAGATAAAAACAAAGAATACACAACAAGAATTTATAAAAACATTTAAAGAATTAACAGTCCACGAAGATGATGATAATCAAGCAAAGATAAAACTGCCAAATATCATAAAAGAGCAAATGAACTTCATAAATCAAATCAATACTGACCTTTATGTTATAGGAATTCTTAAAACAAATATACAACGCTTTTGATTTTTTTTTAACATGCAAACGTATGAAGCGGCTAATAAACCTAAGGAAATCTGGCATATAATTAATAGTGAAATCAATAATAAAAATAAAAATAAATTCCATAATATTGTAATTGATAATAATGGAGAGGATATTCGTGATCCATATGTTGTATCCGGAATGTTTCTCAACCAATTCACCATCCCATATATCAATAATCAAAGTACAAAAAAAGCCTCTCATCGTATAACGAATAATTCAGTTAGTATTTTTTTGCAACCAACATCCCCAGCGGAAATTATTAAAATAGTGGATGATATAGCGGCGAAATCATCTTTCGGTATTGATGGCATCCCAACCAATATTATGAAAAAAACTGTAGTTTTTATCGCTAAACCGTTGCAGGATATTGCTAATACAATGATGCTAGAGGGTGTTTTTCCAGCTTCCTTGAAGCTGGCTAAGGTTATACCGGTATTTAAGAGGGGGGATAGGAGTGACATAAACAATTACAGACCAATCTCTGTTTTATCATCCTTCTCTAAAATATTTGAGAAATTAATTTACTTGCGTCTATTTGATTTTTTTATTAGTAGCAATCTGTTTAGCGCATCACACTATGGGTTTTTGCCGGGGGGGGGTCATGTGAGAAAGCGTGTTTTAGGTGTTTGCAGGAGATTCTGTCTTCAGTCGACGCGCGGAAGAAGGTATGTGGGATTTACTTCGATTTTAGTAAGGCTTTCGACACGGTTAATTATCAGGTATTGTGTGATAAACTGGAGAGATACGGGGTGCGGGGTGTTTCTTTGATGCTGATAAAATCATACCTCTTTGGCAGGAGTCATTGTGTGTGTGTACCCGCTATTCGGAACAACACCTTGACTAGATTAGATTAGATTAGATTAGATTAGGATTGGGGTGGCCTATCGACCTATTTCACCGCGACCTTTTCAGATCTATTGTGATCCCCTTTTTTCCTAGAGGACGCTCTTTAATTTTGCCCTCTTAATTAGGCCTATCATCTTTGAGAGCGGCTTCTTTATGTAGCTACTAGCTGTGGGGTTCACCTCCCCCATTACTAGAAACCTTGTCCTCGCCAGGCCTTCACATTGACACAGCACATGAACTGGTGTTTCTTCCTCCTCTTGGCAGTATCTGCAGGTTGCATCATCTGCCAGGCCTATGTTGTACATATGCCTATTCAGTCTACAGTGACCAGTCAGCAGACCTACAATCATTTTGACAGTCTTCCTGTCTTTATTCAGTAGATCTCTCGTAAGTTCAGGCCTTTGCTCCTTTAGGAACTCTTTTGCCTGCCATTGTCCCGGTGACACCTTGACTAACGCTTTCTCGCCAATTTCATCACTGACACAGGGAGTACCTCAGGGTTCGATTTTGGGTCCTCTACTTTTTTTGATTTATGCCAACGATTTAAAAAATTATATCAACTACGATGCTCTCTACCAATACGCGGATGATACTACTTTTGTAGTTCGCGGTGATTCGATGGAGGAGATTTCAAAAATTGTGGGAGGGATTCTAAAAGTTATGAATGACTGGAGCGACTTGAACAGTTTGCAGCTGAATATCGGTAAGTCTAGTGTCGAGAACTGTATCAGTATTGTTATGCGATCTATAAAATTCGTAATTTTGTTAGTATCGACGCACCAAAGACTTTCTACTTTGGCCGCATCCAGTCGAGATTGGCATACAGTATAATTTTATGGGGATCTTCTGCTTGCTCTCGGAGAGTCTTCATTATTCAGAAAAGGATTATAAGATGTATGCTTCATGTACCTAGTGCCTCGTCGTGCAAACCTTTGTTTGGGTTGCTTAACATATTACCACTCCCTTGCTTGTATATTATAAGATTGATTTCCTTCTATCTGAACAACAAGGAACTCTACGTTCACAATAAGAACATTTCAATTGGGATGACAACGAGGCATAGCAATGATGTTGTGGTGCCTAAGCACATATTAAAGCTGTATGAGCAAGGTGCATATTATAAGTCCTTGGCCGCCTATAATGCTTTACCAAAAGTAATCAAAAGCCAAGTCGGCAAGCGGAACATATTGAAAATGGCTTATACATTTTTAATAAATAACAGTTTTTACAGTTTCAATGAATATCTAGAAAGAAATTAGTGTGTGGGCTTTTATAGTGTCTCCTTCGTCCACAGCCTCGCTCGTGCTCCGCTTGTGGGGGTGAATGTTGTTCATACATTAATTTTATTATATTTTGACATTTGTGTTGATTTATTAAGATAAAGAAACTCTTTTGTAGCAAAACATAAAATCTAACAACAATCTGTCCATTAAGTAGGTGTAAATGTTTCTTTAAGTATATGTATGTTTGATATATGTTTGAAAGGCTGGCAGTAGTTTGCCAATGTATGTATGTATTTATTTATTTATGTATTTATTTATTTATTTATATCAATTATATCAATTAGAAAAACTTATTGGAGCTATATTAAAAATATTTTTTTTTGTTGATATAGTTTCATATATAGTTATTGATTGAATGAAATTAGTCGGTTAAATACTGGTCAAGTCATAGATATTTTTATAAGCATAGATAAGTTTGATAAATACACTAAATTATGTATATGTATGTGACCACTGTATTATATTATATTATATTATATTATTATTATTATTAAATACTACAAGCAAGTAAGGAAAAATTGTTGAAAATACTTCAATTAGATTTAACGATCCAATGTAATATTAAATTGTTGAGGAAGTAATAGCTTGAAATGGGTAATCTCCGCCATTTGTAAATATATGTACTGCTGTGTACAAACGTGCCATTTTATTATTTATTTTCGCGTGAAAAGCATTTTCAATGCATTTGTATTTATGATGTTCTATTTCTTTGACGATCTTATGCATGTGAAACACTATATTACATTACACCGCACTATACAATATCACATTATGGGAAACATATCAAAATTTAAAGAAAAAGTAAGCTGGGATTTTGGTTGTGAAGGAGATGAGATAAATAAATAAAAACAGTCAGTGTGATTTTGGATTTTGTAAGGAAAAGGAGGACGATTTTACGCATATTAGAAAGAAACTAAAGTTGAGATAACATCAGATAGTATACAATAAGAAGAAAGGTTTTTGAAGGAGTTAAAAGAACAAGTATATAATAAGAAGAAAGAATTTTTGTAGGAGAAAAAGGAACAAGTACAATAAGAAGGAAAAATTATTGAAGGAGTAAGTGGAACAAGAAAACATAAGAAAGAGCAGAGCAGATTGGTGTCGGAAGAATAAGGAATAAGAAGAAGAAGAGGAAAAATTTTATACGAAGCGGGTGGAACACAAACACAAACACACACAAAGGGGTAATTAAGGTATTTATGTTTTTTTTTAGATGTGTAAAATATAAATTCGTGTAATTCTTTAATATAGTTGTTTAGCATATTTTGATATTTTTTTAATTATAATTGACTTGACATAAAAATTAGTTAAATTTGACAAATTGTCAATTGATATTCCAAAGTTGCCCGGCATAAGTCGACTGACTTATTCGAACCTCATTTTATTACGTTTTTGGAAAAAGTAACACTGCATAAAATGGCGCCCAACGTGGGGCAACTTTGGAAAACTAATATCACTAAATAAAAAAAAAAAAAAAAAAAAAATCAATTTCACTTTAAAAATTTAAAACTTAAAAAATAATAAAAGAATATCAAAATGCCTAGGAGTCAAAGAAATAGAAATGATAATGGGGATTTCGATAGTAATATAAATGAGGATTTTAAACTATTCACTCAAGCAATGTCAGAAAAGTTTGAAAATGTAATAGAACATGTTAAAGCTCTTACGAATCAATTCAATGATCGTATAGCCAATTTAGAAAATGTCAACCAAATTCCTTGTAGCAACAATAACAACAACAATAATAATATATCCGATGCATTACCATCGGAAAGTATAAATGTTGATCCTGTCAATTTTAAACTGAATAAGGCATTACCGTCATTTAATGGGTCAGAAAATCCAGTAATGTTTATTAACACATTAAATAAGTTTGTTAATTCCAATACGTCTTTGAATGATTTAATTATTATCATAAGATCTTGTTTGAAAGGGGATGCTTTAATATGGCACGATATCGTCCAAAATTCATACAGTAACTTTTCACAGTTTCAAAAGATCTTTTATGCAAAATTTTGGGGCGAAAGTGCACAATCTAAAATAAGAGGGGAATTATTCATGGGGAAATACACAAATTCATGTAAGTTATCTAGGGAGTCGTATTTCTCAAAACATTATTCTATTATGCAGCATTTGATGCCAAAAATAGAAGAACCTGAATTAATCAAATATTTATCAAGGCATTTTTCATTTGAGATTGTAAAATCCGTTATTACTCAAAATATAAAAAGTTACCAAGAATTTTGTGATTTATTGATTCAATTTGATGATTTGGATAATATACGCCGAAATTCTCATAGCACCCACATGAATAATGAAATAAACTACAATTCTTATAAAAACCCACAGTATAGATACAATTATAATAACAACAACAATAACAATAATTACAATCAAAATCATTACAACAATCCGAATAACAATCAATACAGAAACAATAATCATACACAACATACATATCAACATAATAAACAGAATTATAACAATACACATAGAAATAATTACAATAATCACCATTCTCAGAATCAAAATTACAATCATAACACTGCAGTACATTGAATAAACTTACTCTAGTTGAGATATATAGAAGACTCATGAAACCAGTAAACCATCTAGCATTTAGCAGATACATTAAGGTAAAACGGTTTTTCTTTTTTTAGATACTGCAGTATAATATGATGCTTCTTCATAATATAATTTTTTCAGTAAATTGGAGCTATGCATCAGACGTGGGAAGGCACAACAAAATGTTGAAAATTATTTGCGATCGAGATAAATGGCAATAATAACTATAATTCTATGGTGCACGGAGTAAATTTTATCTTCCACCTCTTTATTATTCAGAGTTCCTATAAATTAACGTAAAAGAGCAACAAACATCGCATTGAGAATGAATTATTGGAACAGGATATATAATTTTATTGTGACGTTTAGAAGGCTCTATGAAGTATGTATTCCACTGTTTTCGTTCAAGTAAGTGGACTAAACGCGAAATAACTACTGACGTGTCCATTTTTTTAGATTTTAATTTATTGGCGGTAATAGTAGCGCGGACGAACCTTCCACAATGTTTGCCTTGTTTAATCATAGATGTATGTATTCAGCGTATTTTACGAGCAAAATTTATTAAGTAATTGCCTGGACAATTTCAATAGATATATTGAGCGCAGTTTAGCAAATTATCATACAGAGTTGTGCTCTCAATAATATGTACATACATACAAATTGTTTTGCATACATTATTAAAAATAAGTGTAGTTAATACGAATGATACATAAAATTTTGCAAACTTTTAACTCAACCTTAGATTTTACTACATCTACATTATTCTGTAATTCATTGTTCTTGTAAAAGAAAAAGTATTTTATATTACTATACAAATGTTATCATTTTGATGTTGAATAGTTTTAAGAACATAACTGATAACTAGTGCCTTTATTTTAGGAATTATTTACTGTTACATTGAAGAAATAGTTTGCATTTATGTATATTTTCAACTGACGGTTCTAAGATTTTATATCTTATTTGGACTGTTGCCCCAAAATAGTGGTTTTTATTAGCACATCAGGTAGAACATCTACCAATATATTTACTAGATCGTTGTTTATTTTCAGACAAGTTAAAGTAGGTAAATTTTGCCGATGTATAAAATAACATAATCACAGGCCTCTACTATTACTATCAGTAATGTGTATTGAAAAAAAAAATAATAAACATGTCTTTGTTTTTCCAGTCAATTTTGGCTCCTGCTTATTGGTAAATCACGTCATAGCGCAATATTCTACCCTATGAGCCTTCTTTGACTTATGAAAGGATTTTGGCGTTCGTAATCATAGGGTGATACATATTTGTAAAACTGTAGACACTTGGCAGAGGTTTGAGAAGTTACACATACGTTGTACGTATTTCCCTATTTAGTAAATCATAAAGCGTATGTTCAGCTTCAATCCAGTGCAAATGTAGTGTAACACCACAAGGTTCCGCTTTCAGTTACGGTTATTTGTTTGTGGTGGTGGTAAATGACTTGCACTGAATTGTCCACTGAGTGGATGAATATCTTTGCAGAATGCTGATAATACATCAATACAACCTGTGCATTACTGGACCGTACACAGATAGCCACAACGAAATGTATAGCTCGTATGAATGAGAGAAAACTAGTTCAGATTGGCCCGTTTTCAGATTCAGGTTTACTAAATATGCGAGGAATGTTCTTACAAACTCTATTGTTGCAATAGATTGTGGACTCAATTGTGAAGAATAGTGCCTGAAGAAAAGTCAGGTACATCTTCTATGGAATGAGGGTGATGAATATTCAATAAGCAGGATCAAAATGGCCTTAGGGAGTATTTTGGGGTGCAATGTTAATTAAATGCAGAATAGGAACAAGTTTAACGCAAACGTCGGGTCCACTGCTTCATCAAATAAACATTTTACGATGATTATACATGTATGTTAGTATTTTGCATTCAAAAGCTTAACAACTAGCTAGATATGTAGGAAGCTCAGACGTATATTGCAGTATACCAAAGTACAGAAGTTTGCTCTCTGCATACACTGATAAAAATACAAGCTACAACTGCTTTACATAGCTAATACTGTCATATTACATGACTATTATTGTAACGCCCTAAACGCATAGGTATTTACAAATGTAAAAGTTAATAGTTTTTGACAGTTTTTCAGACAGTAATGTACATTTACCGTTTTCATATCGTAATATTGACAGCTTCTACAAACTGTATTGACTAATACATGACCAATTTTTTTTTCGATAATATGTATTTTTACACGCCAATTTGATTTGGGAGATAATTACACACAGCCCTTATAAATTTCTTTTCCAAGAATTTTTAGTGATTTGTGATGCTGTGTGCTATTTGCAAAAAGCTTATGTAAGTAAATATGAATAGCATTTTCTTCAGGATTTTATTTCATACCCATCTAATTGTGGGCATATTACAAGTGTAAAAAATATTACCGTAACTTTGTCTAGCGTTTAAAACAGGTTCTTTTTAGCGAACCCAACCAATATATGTGTTTCAGAAAAAAAGCAAGTAAGTACTTAGATGTGATTATGGGATGACGCTTTTAAGTTCAATGATCAACATTTTTGTGTAAATTTACCATGCCGGTCGTTGGTTGTTTGAGGATTCGAAGAATCATGTAAATACACATACAAAATATACGTTGACAATATGATATATAAATACTTTTTGTACGTACAAGTAGTTACTTCTTAAATGTACGTTTACAGTTTAACGAAATTCAGATTTGAAAATTACAACATTGTAATGTGTAAGTACTTTTCGTATGTAAAAGTAGTTACAATATATCGTGTAATTTTCAAAAGTAAAATTTCGTTAAAATGTATATATACATTCAGTAAGTAATAATAATAATAATAATAATAATATGTAGTAGCTAGTTTTACATATAAAATGTACTTATACACTACAATGTTGTAATTTTCATATGTAAAATTTGTTTAAAATGTAAACATACATCCAGTATGTAACTTGTTTTACATACAAAATGTATTTATACATCATATTGTAAACGTACATTTTGTATGTGTATTTATATGATTCTTCAAGGCGTCAAGTAACCAACGATCAGCAAAGTAATTTTACACGAAATTTTTGGTCGATAATATACTATATAACAAGCTAACTAATGAAATAAAATATAACACATTATAGTGAAACTTTTAGGGACAAGGTATAAATTCATTTAATAATGCCGGCGAATACATGTGCGAATTCTTAACCATCATACGTATTTAGATTTGTGTCTTTCCCTTCCTTTCTCTTCATTTATTCATGAGTGTTAATATTCTCTAAATAATATTGGCCCTAAATAGCATTATTTAAAAATAATGATGACATGTCATTTATATATTACAAAACGCTGTTATTTTAATATCAATAATATTTTATTGTTGATATAAATGGTGGCTGTGTTCTCGGATATTATTCTTTTCAGTGTACCTAACTTTCAGTATGTACTTAATTTTTACTTATTAATTGAAAATTGGGAATATGAGAAAGAAAAAGTTTTAAAAAGGGATTTGGTCAGATTTATATCTGCTAATATTATTATTAGGAATATACCTGAAGGATGTTTTAAATCGAACCTTTTCCCATGAAAATTTTTATTCTTTCAATTATGAAAATATTCGATTATAAAGCGAATCTAAAATTCCGGACTACCTACCGTCTACTACTAATCCTTTCATTTTTAATGCCACAAATTCGGTTGGACTAACAACAATCATATGCCGGCTAATGGAGTTAATAAATAACAAATAGCTCAAACGTGTTATTTAAGATTTCATATTTTTCTAAACTTTTATTTATTTTGGTGTTGAAAATGTAAACTAATATAATATTTAACCATGAAATATGTACAGCTACGGTATGAAATATTAGGACAAACCTTCTCGTAGCTATTGCTATCTCTTCCTCCCGTCTTACTCCGCAAATTTTGCCGCAGGCGCTATACTACTACCTGTTCGCTCTCATAATCACAAATTTATTATATGTTGAACTTGAACCATTTATAGAAAACGGGAAACAGTAGCGATAGGATTTATGAGGGCATAATGCAGTACTGATTGTGCGTTAGGAAGCTTACCCGTTCCAAAGTTAGCATTGAAATACAATATTTATAATCATAACTATTCATAACATAATGCAATTAATGTAACAACGTTCGGTAGCTTAAAGAGATAAATTTTGTATGTATAAATAAAATTTAAAAATATGTAATTAATTCTGTAGCTATTATTAAAATCACCGTTTGAAAACAATTTTAGTATTTTTTTAAAAACGATATATCTATTTAAAAGTATTACCCGTGTCCTTAATTTCTTATTGTAAAAGTAAGGCATAATTGCATAATATGAAGAGGTGATATAAACTAATGATGACAATTAATCTTGTTTTAGTTATAATGTCTTGGGGTACTTATTCAACATTTAATAAACAACGGACTATAAATTTTAATTGAAAAAAAAAAAGTTTCCCGAAATTAATGGAATGCTCGATGCGTGTCCTAAGATTTCTTACCATGATTGTACACAATATATAATGTAATGCCACACTAATATAAAATTAAAAGCATAAAGTTAATAAATTAAAAAACATCGAGAAGAACAAAAAAGAAATACACAAGCATAAAACAGGATTATGCTGAAAGCCCCCAGGCGGTCATAAGTTAAAGGAATTCAATATTAATTCATGCTATTTAAAAAATTCGTTTAATGAATAAAAACAGTGTGTGCTTAAAAATTTCTTTAACTGCGATTTAAAGGAAACGGCGGAAGATCCTCTTAGATTTTTATGCTATTAATTATGTGTAATTTATGAAATTCACTTGATTTCACCGAACACAGTGTATGTTTACAAAAATGTTTACAAAAATAGCAATAAATTTCGGCTAAATTCTGATGTTCATTCATATAACACGAGAAGTAGAGTAAATTTTAGACTGCCTCTAAATCGATTTGAAATCACCAAAAGATCTCCGATCTCGGTTGCACTTCGCCTTTTTAACTTGTTGCCCGATGCTATTAAGGAACTACAAACCTTAAAGAGATTTAAATCTGCTTTGCGAAATCTTTTGCTTGAAAATTGCGTTTACTCGCTTGACGAGTATTTGGTTATTCCAGGGGTACAATAATATTTAATATCTTTTATGTTAATTTGTATATCTATATTTATCTATATTAAACGCCATATTATGTATGTATGTCTGACTTATCCACTATACTTTTGTATTTTTTGGATAAATGTATATCTATCTATCTATCTATCTATATGGTTGAGATACACATACTTTTAAAACATTCTTTCTAAACCATAAGGTATTCATTACATCGCCCCAAAAAGCAAATTATAATTCAAATGCCCACCAAAGTAAGCGTGATATAATATTTTAATATATAGTTTTCTATATTAAATAATATATAATCTGCAGCATTTAATTTTGAAGTAATAGTATTTATACGCGGCAACCAGCTTAGAAAGGAATCGACTGCCAAATCCAACAACTTGTAGGTGGGCAGCTTCGATCTGCGTATTCTTTATCAACAAAATTAGTTTACGGTTACACTAAAAAATAATAATTTGATTTTATCAATGTTAATGATTAATTTATTGCGCGAAAACCATTCATATAATTTGTGTACGACTCTGAGGGAATTGCATAAGAGTTCTTTCATAGTTGAACCCATAATGATGACACTAGTATCGTCTGCGTTCTACTTGACCAGTTATATGGACGGGTAAATCATTTATGAACAGTATGAAAAGAAAACAGGGCCCAGGATCGGACCTTGTGGGATCCCGTTTGAAATATTGAATAACATTGAGCGTGACGTATATCTATATATTGTAACCGTTGGTGTAAATAGAAATTGAAAAGATCTAATGCTGTAATTTATCTAATAAGATGTTGTGGTCGACCATATCGAAGGCTTTCGACAAATTGCAATTAAGATTTAAAATACACTGTCCATAGTGTTGACAAGTATTTGATTGACAGCTTTAGTAAAGTTGCCGTAAACTTGTTTTACCCATAATCAGAAATGAAATACAGTTCAATGTATTTAATAATTGTTGTGCAGCACTTGTTGTGTTTGTGTTTATACGAGCTTTTACCTTTTAATTTAAAAAAAAAATTTATTCAAATAACGTTTCATTAAATTATGGAACATTATTTAATTCATAGTTCTCTTTTTCTATTTTAAAACTTTCTGTAAATTGGAATAACATTAAAATGCACTTCGCCGTAACTATTCTTACTGCAATATTATGCTGTATAAATACGTATACATACGAAAGCCATAATATACGTACAATAGTAATATCAATAAGAATTAAACTTAGGATATGTTGCAGCATTCAGACACTACCTACACACATGTTGTATATTGTATATATTGACACGTTACTGCAAAAGTAAATAATGTCCTGCATGAATTCCTTCCACTAATATATCACTATAATAAATAAATATACTGACAAGTAAAAGTTTGAAAACGTGACCGGTTGGATGTAAATTTAACTTAAACCGATTATTTCGTCTAACAAATGTAATTATTTACACACCGTCAAGATTCGTAACTCCCTTAAAAAGTAGCAGTGCAGGTATATATTAATATGTACCGTTCTAAAACATTACAGATAAAATGAGAAATACGCGTTTAAATCTCTCTCGAGATTAATTAGTAGGTGCTGTTCCGTATATTCATACCATAACCTCCACTTTCGAGAGCGCAACTGTTACAGTTTACTTGTTTTTGAGAAACTAACAAGATCTACGACTAGTGTATGATACTTATCTCTAGTTATATTCAGGTTGCATCGTTGGTGCTGCTGACACGTGACGTATGCAAACACTTACCTACAACTTGAAATCACACATCGTGCATTAAAATAACATTTCACTTGATTTTGTTAGAGAAACAAAAATCTTTACATGGAAATACGTTAAAATTTCTTATACAGTTGCTCAAATCACTTGTAAGGTATGTTAAAGTAAATTGATGTATTATATACCTTTTTAAGGATGTTGTCAATTATATACATACAGGCTGTCCCAGAATTGTCTGGCCAAAATGGTATCACGGTATTCCTTGGATGAAAATATGAAGATTTGGTACGACAACCATTATGAAAAAGTGTCTGGTTTGACCGCTGTTGATGGTCAAAACTCTTAGAAAATTAAATGTTTTTTGCAATATCTTGAAAACGGCTGGATGTATTTAAATAAAACCGGATGTGCATTTTTTCAACATTGCAAGGCTTGTTTAGATGAAACGTTCATGTCCATCCGCAAGAGGTAAGTGGTAATTTCTTATCCATCATCGTACAAAAATGTGCAGAAAAATTTAATGACGGGGCAAAATAAAACGATTTTTTTTCTGGTGATGCGCTGATTATTTCCGAACATTTTCGATCTCTTTGTAAAGTTTCGCCCGATGCGCCGTTTAGGCAGAAAAAATGTTCTCCTATCTCGGGAAAAGTACCAATCTTCCATTACTGTGACAAGTATTCAAGCTATGACATCAATGTCATAAAAAATGTCTTAATAAGTCAAAATCTCTTGGCCAAAAATTAGTCAAAAACGTGAATGAAAGAACCACTTTTGTTTTAGTTTTTTTTATTAATAAAGATGTGAAGAGTAAACTTTGTATATAACTATCATCACACCTAAATATCAAACTATCATCATTGTCACTTACAATTAGACGTCAACTATGAAACAGGGGAGTAAAATATGTTTCCCATTAAAAATATGTTTATTGTTTCCACTTGAAAATTTACAAAAATAATGTAAGGGAAGAAATCAATCAAAGAACATTTTTATATAAAATAAACAGCATTATTGTTTACATAAAGTCTTATTGAAATAATCAATTAACCATAGTTGGTGGTTTGGTGGTACATGTAGGTACACATAATACTGTATCAGAGAAGTTATTTTAGTACTTATAATTCATCGTACCGTGCATTGACAAGTATGATGAACCTTAACAATTTAAAGTAGTTTGTAATGCTATTAGAAATTCAATGCGTATCCAGTCGGGAGCTTATTACCGAAGCATATAAATTAGTTTTGGAAATTTTTGTCAGACGTGCGAACATTTATTCTCACAGCAATTTAGTTTAAGATACATATGACAATATGAATTTATTACAACGGTATTTATTGTGCTAATGGTGAAATAACGAAGTATTACAAATACTACGTACATTTATAAATCTTCTGTTTTTATAGCTATGAGCACGATTAACTATTTATATGAATACATTCTAAAAAGTCCTAAGCAGCACAATTTCTACAACGGGTGCAACAGTCCCTTATACAATTTACAGTTATGCAGCGGCAGATAAAATCAGTGTTGATAGGTATGCATCGCTCCATCGTATTTCACAAGTCTATCGTTTTCCATTTGTAAGACATAAATGAAATAGTGCTTAATAAAGCACTCTATGCCAATTTGGTATCGTTGTTCATACTTTGGAAGAGTAAAGTAGATTTAACTTTTACCTAATAAAAATAAAAAAGCAATAAGGCTGATTAGCAGGGATGTGAATTGAGCCCACATAGAATAGTCGGCGTTCGAAATTTTATTGCTCGGAGTGTCCATTCGCACAGCTTCTCGCGTCCCCGTCAGCCTAGTTGCGTCGACAAATTGGTGCGAACGCGAGAGATTGTATGAAAGAACACTCCGAGTAATAGTATTTCGAACGCCGTGTGTTCCATGTGGGCGTAATTCACATCCCTGTTGATTAGTAATTAGTTATATTGCGGCTAGACTAATGCGATAAAAACTTTCATAACAAACCACAAAATATTTTTATTTCCTTTATTTTAAATAATAAATAAATAGTTTTGCTCATCTTATTTTAAGAAATTCTGGGCGTTATTCAAAGGTAATTTACACCAAATTTCTCTATCTTCAAATTTAATAGCTTTTTAAATATTCACCATTTCATCAGAAGTTTAAAATATTCATCTCATTTGAAAAGCTCGCTATTTTGCAAGTCAATTTTACAAGATAATAACGTGAGGTTACTATGAAACAACAAGCACCAAATTCTGTCAAAGCAACAACTATTCTTATACCTTAACATTTGATGAACCATTTTTTTTTAATATCAGTATTAGTAGAGCTAACTATCTTCGATATAATAACAATTATTTGCTTCTTACAGTAGACCATAAGCACGATAACATGACCATTAATATGGTTTCCGCCTGGCACAAGTGGTTCTTCTCATATCTGTTTTAGGCGTTTAAAATCGAGAGAGGATTATATTTGCCAATAGAAATACAATAGGTACTAGTTGCTATTGCGAATCTTGGAGCAACAAACACAAACATATTTTCTCACCCATTCAGTATAGGTCTTTGTCAACTTGATTGTTTACTATGTTACGAGTTAGGTTAAAAACACTATCGCTTGTAGATATACTTCAAATCCGTCTGTTTTAGTAATAGCTGAAATAACATAGGTTGGTTTCATGGCGAAACAGAATATATCTGTCCATAGTAAATAAAGAGCAGAGTAGAACAAGGGTAGGCTGAAACGTGGAACCATACTAAACTACCTTAGCGAAAACTCTGGGATATGCAGATCAAGGGAAGATGGGTATAAAAGAATGAGATAGGCTATTATCTAAGTGTTTGACTGAACATGGGGGCTTCCGTGAGTTTCTCTTTAGAATTGAAAAAGTGGATACTGCCGCTTGCCCACATGAAGATTCTAACAAAGATAATGTATATCATACAATTTTGAATGCGTAGGTATGTACATACGTTAGAATGCAGAGAGAGACAAGCTTTGAAAAAACAGACAAAGGCTTTGATTCTAGCAGATATATATATATGGTATATTATAGTCGTTTTTGATAGGAATTGTTGGAATAAGGAATCTTTTTATGTTCAAAACATATCAAAACATATTAAAACAAACACAATATCCCAGCGTGAGATAATGTGCTAAGCGATCTTCAGGTGACTAGCATAAAAGATAGTCTTTTTAGTGGGCGAGAGTTTTATTATCTTGACGTGCCTCTTCACAACAAAAAAAAAACTACAGTATTGTTTGTCAAAATTGTTTGCAATTTTCGTAGTTGAAACTGCACACAAGCTTGTATAGTTGCGTAAATAATAATAGTAGGGAAAACCCTTGCCAAATATGTCAATACTTCCTTTGTTCTTTTTAATTAAAAAAAAAAGATTTCTCTAAGGCTAAAGTTATAACATGAACACGAGTGTGTAAAATCACATCATTTTTTCTAAAATACCGAACACTATCAAGCTAAATCCAAATGTCATAATTTTAGCGGAAATATAAATATCTTAAAATCAGTTGAGTTACGATATAACTTAATTTAAATAATGTTTAGATAAGTAACAATACTATTTCATTTAAAATAAGGAAGTTGCTATCGACTTCGGATATAACTGCTTCTTTTATTTTTTAGTCATTCAATTACTACTTTACTCTCGCAAATGTTAAATAAAACGATGCAGGACAGCCTATGTAAAAATTCCCAAAGGAATATCAAAAGTATTGTTATGATTTTTTATTCTTGAACATAGAAATGTTACATATACAAGTTTTCAATTTATTTTAGGGCGGTCTTACTTCCATAATAGTTATTTTAATAATATATATATCGCATTTTACTTATTTATTTACTTATAAAAAAGAAAAATAAAGGGTCCTAAATTCAAAATATGACTTACCTATTGCAAAATTACATGAAAAAGTTGAGTTTTAATCTAAAACCGGTCTATTAGTTATTGAAACGTTATTAAACAGCGTTAAAATTAAATAAACTAATAAGCACCAATGAAACGAGCGTAGAATGAAAAAAAAAGTAGGTTGCATAATATTCAACGATACAGCTTGTATAGACTAAGTTGGTATAGGTATCTAATTTGCAGTAAATTATTCATAATTTCTATTAGCAGCTTTTATGCAGTATCTAAAATCTTAAAGTATGATTACTACTACTTTAATTAGTTTTGATGTGTATTTAAGCAGAACCATAAACTGTAAAATAATCGACTAAATGCTGAGAAAGAAGCATACAGAGTTGTCGAAAAGTCTGGACACATTTCTCTAGCGCTGAGATGACTACAATATTAACTACAATTTCAAAATTTCGTACAGTAAAATTATACATCTTTCTGAATATGTTGCCATAAATAGGTTTGGATTATGAAAATGCTGTTCGCGCAGTGTTAAATTACATATTTATAAAGGTTACTGTATCATCTTTACGACAGATTGCTTGAGATTACTTCATTATTATTTTCAAAGAAACAGAAATTCTATTT
The DNA here is from genome assembly GCA_949128085.1 of Cetonia aurata. Classification (NCBI taxonomy): domain Eukaryota; kingdom Metazoa; phylum Arthropoda; class Insecta; order Coleoptera; family Scarabaeidae; genus Cetonia; species Cetonia aurata. The sequence goes on from OX421882.1 coordinate 34,138,451, forward strand.
CGAAGATTTCCATTTCAAGAAAGGAGACGTGTATTTTTAATTCAATTCAATTCAATTTAGTTACAGGAGGTTATACACCTACAGCTTTTTCAGTCAAAAACATTAGTAAAATAATGAATAAAAAACACACGTCAACATAAAACATATAAATACAAACTAACATATACGATTAAAACATAAATAAGCACAAGTATAAATAAAAGTATAAATAATGGCAAGTATAGATAAAAGGAGGTAAATATAAATTATGTTTGGATTAAAAAAAGATAGGTAAAAGTATAATCGTCTACAGAACTCAAAAATATTAATTTAGTTTGCCCAAACAGCGGCTTGCGCGGCCGGTTGCTTCGCAGGTTGAGAGTTTGACTTGCGTCTCCTAGAGGGCGGAAATCTAAACTCTTGATTCCATAGTAGGCAATCCTAGATATATCTATGATTACCTACTCAAGCCTACTCAAGCTATAGCTTGACTATGCGATGGAAGTGGGTTTTCACACGGAGTGACGCTGATTATATAGCACTAGACTAGAGGCTATTCCCCTTTCATTGCTTTTGCTAATATGGTGATTCCAACAACACCATGATTCGTGACATTTTGTCGGTTATTTGCACAAACAAGTTAATAAACGAAAGCAAGTTATGCTTATAACCAAATGCTCAATTCTTGTATTATGAAATTTTTACTTTGTTGTATATAAATATTACAATTATTATGTACTTTGTCATCAACGCACAGTATTCAGAAGTTCGTTAAGTAATTTTTTGAAAAGCGCTGAAACACTTTTTAATTTTTATAAAAGGCACTAGTTGACGAATTTTTGCTTTTTTCATTTTCTGATTATGCAGTCACCACTCTTTGTTCTGTCTTTCTTGCAATATTTCTTTCTAATAGGAATAAATTTCTTAGAAAACGGTGGTGAACGCAGACGTAGTTTGTAGATTCTAATACAGAAAAAATTTCTTATATAGATAGCTTTATCTTCTCTAGTTTAGATCATATTCGCAAATATTTTTAGAGTAACAAATCTATTGTTACCCTAGCTTAGGTAAATTCAAGGTATTCAGTTTCATTTAGAGACCTATATGCCTATAAGACAGCTTTTTATATAAAAAGTTCTTGTAGGTTTAATTGAAAAAAAGACCTAATCCTATTAAGAAACTAAAGAATGATTTGATAGACGCACAAGACATCCGATCACTCCGCGCTACAACAATTTAAATTAATTGGGGACATTTGTTTCAATAATTCGGGATTTCCGTTTTCAGCCGAAGACCAAATGGATTGCATATTTCAGTATATGAATTGATATTCAATATACTTGTAGTTTAGCTAGTTAGTTTTAAGTCAACAGAGTATATATAATGATTACTCGTTAGTAGGTATTAGGATTAAAGAACTGAGAAGTTGAATGTTTAATATGTTGTTTGCTCGCAAACTGTTTAGAGCCGGACGTTTTTGAGATAATCAAAGCATATTTTTTATAACATCTACATCACAGAAACGTATACTGAATTCTATCTTTGAACAGTTAAAGAGAGTATTACACAGAGAGAAAAAAGTTCCTCAGTTAACCGTTTTGTGGTTTAAGCGAACTCAAATGTAAATGTTAATTTAATATTCAATTAGCATTTTATTTTTGATTGAATACATGCCAAAAATATCACTAATATAATTTTCGAGGTTCGTTGTTCCATTTATTCTTTGCTAAAGAAAGCTCCGTCCTTATGGTTGGTATAAAAGTTAAACGTGTTAATTGCTAATGATTGAAAGGCAAACTCGAAGCGGGATTTGAACTCACAATACCCTGTAATAGTTGCAACCATAAGCAGAGGTCAGTATCGTTTTTTCAATGCTGGCGTTGAAACTTTATCTACTTACCGTTTTTTGTTAACTAGCCGGTGAATACCACTGATTTTTTTCTTTTAATTTCTTTAAACTAAGTTTACCTTTGCAGTTTGCGACATTTTATTACATTTAGTCCCTAATTGTTTATCAATTTCGAAAGTTAGCGTTCAGGTTTCTCTATCTTTCATCAACCTCTTGTTTGTGTTTCTCCATATCTGATAAATATTTTTAAAAAATCACAGAAAAGAAAAGGTGTCGATATACGAAAACAAAATTTTTCAAGGGAACTGATTTTGTGAAGAAATTAATATTTCTCCAATTTTGTTAAGCTTACTTTTTGATCATCAAGTGAATAACAACTATAGTATTATTACTCTGGAACACTTCTTCTACTCTTATGGGTTCACTATTTCTAATCTTTATTGTCTCTTATTTTTAAAAGTTACAACGTGTTCTGCAGAAAAATAGAACTGTTTGTAGAACCTAGTTTCAGCTTAGAGGATTACTTTCTACTTTTCCATGACAAATCTTTCAATAGCCAAATGTTTACGAATAGAAAAAACAAGCATCATTTGTAGGTACATCAATAACAAATTATACAAAGTGTCCTACTAGTACTTGAAGCCGATACTACCTATAATCTACAATAGCTATGGTTATGAAGGAAAATATCATAACTAAAATACCAAAAGGGAAATCTTACGAAAATATGTTTAAATTCGAAGCATCATCATTAGGGAGCGCAGATACTAGGATCAATAGTCAGTTTTTGGTTTGCTGGTGAAAGTTCCTGAATTACGTATTAAACCTTAGTTAGTTGCGCAAAACTTGAACAAAAAGTAACTGTTTATTTCAACCAATACGCATGGTAAATTTCGCTATTTAAAGGTTATAATATATATTACTGCAGGAGTTGTTGAAACAAAATAACATTCATTGCTCTCAGTGTAAAATCTGTCTAAAACCATCTAGACATCATCATAACAAAGTCGTATGGACTGATTATACAATATTGCGATAATAAAATTAGACTTTAAAAAAATGGTTTTGTGGTAGAAAGTGTTGATTTTTGTGAAACTAAAGCAGTTTATTATTTAGTGATAAAGAATATATATAAGTATCTATCTATAATTGATGCCTATGGTTAGAGAGAAATGTATATGATTCTATTTTCGTATAAAAGGACATACTACTAGACTGGAAGATAAACGGTGGCGACAACAACATTTATCTCAAGCAGAAAGCAGCTCAATAAACATGTTCTCGGCACTTGTAGCAAAATATCGGAGAATTCGTTCATTCCCGACCAGTTAGTAAGAAAATGATTCCATGTCAAGAAGCAATAAAGTTTACGGAGAATATAAATTGGATGGACGTTTTTATCAGTTCCGTCCGCCGCGTCACTATCTGTTACTTAACGTAATCTCACAAGCACTGGAACAAATTAAAGACATTGGCCGGTGCATTTTTTCAGCGTGTGTGGAGTAATTTAATTTTCGTGTAGATGGCAGTTGGTATGCCGCACGGGGTTCGATTAATCAGTTTTATGGGTCTATTAATGGAAGGTGCTACCGCTCGGTGCGTGACACTCTGTTCATGCAGTACACGTCTGGAACATCACCAGTTATGATGTGTTAAATTCTACCTCTGTCATTGCGCTGCCGATAACGACGGGATGGTTCTGTGCCTGACCGACGCGATCGTGCAGTGTGAGAAAGTATTTTATCAGATCTAAGTTGTGCCGTGTTGGTGTACGTTACCGCTGCTGCTTCGCTTATACCCATAGAGATAATTAGAAATCGTAAGAATTAGTATGGTCGCCGTAAAACTGATTTATTCTTTTTGTAATGTAACATGTAACTCACTATAAGCTACATTTAATTTATTTTAATAATTCTTTATTGTGCGACAGATTTTTTTTGCATATCCAACTACAGGAAAACCATATAATAAAAAGATGCTAAATCGTAATGGAAATTCTAACAAAAAAAATTAAGTCTAAATTAAACTCAAAATAAAAAAAGAAGAGAGAAACTTAATTCAAAATAACTAAAAATGATTTAATAAAGCTGTGCACATTGCTAGCAAAGTTGGCAAGAAGTAGGTAGATAAGTATATATATATATGCATATAACTAAATGTCTTTCAGATTCTATGTACAGGACTTTATTGCCATATTTGTTCTTAATATATGTTAGTCTACCTTACTGCAGCTCGAGGAACAGTAAAGTTAATTTGTTATGATAAACATCAATATCGTTACTGAGCAGGTTAAACAAGAATTTTTTTTCTCATTATGCTCATCGTAGATCCAAAGTGTCAACATTCAACATGTCAAACGGAGTTCTGTGACTGAATCCTTGTATCGGCTAAGCATTAAATTTCCCAGTCTATAAAAATTTTAAACATCCTCTTTGAATTTGTGCTAAATATTATATTTGATATAGATGTATGGATAACCAAGCCAATGATGTATATTCCCAGTTAGATCGAACGAAAGATTAATAAAAACAAAGTATGATAGAATTTGGTGAAATAGGGCGCTTAATACGTATAATGAATCCCGACATTTTTAAATCTGCTTCGCAGACACGAGATATATGCTCAGAGAAAGTTAATTTTGCATCACCCAGATCTTTCATGTCTATTGATTGATACTAAATTAAGTTTTTGGCCTCAAATTGAAATGGTTGGACTAATAGCGAATGTCGGCGGACCTACTTGAAACAGACGTAAACTATTAATGTCTACGGTGCAGTCAGTGCTTCTGTATGGTGTTGAAGTGTGGGCGAATGCCATTAACAAGCAGAAACATAGGAAGAGGTAAACTAAGATACAGAGAGTGATGTTTTGGTACCTGCAGTTTTGGTGATCGTGCACGGAGGAAAAAAGATGTTACCACGTATTATAAATATAATGAATGATATTAACTCAAGGACAACAATACGTTATCTAGTACCCAGTATTCATCAATGTATTATTGTTTATTAGGAAGATGGTACGCTCTAATATAATTATAATACAACCAACTATAGCGTTAGTTGTCCCTATTGTTACTATCTATTTTTCTCAGTGTGGGAGTACTCCCGATAGCCCCTTTAATAGCGGAGCGAACAAGACCTTATTTAAGGAAAGGACAAAATAATTTCCAAGTAGCACTTCGCGAAAAACGACAACAAACTATATCGTCTTGGTAGAAGCCACGGGACCAGGACGAAAAAGGTCTATGGATTACTAGACTGCTTCCAGTTATACAATGTTGGATTGAAAGGAAACACGGTTAGGTGGATTTCTACCTAACACAAATCTTATCTGATCGCGGATAGTTTCGATAGATTGGAGTCCTATGTCCTTTTTGTTTCTATGTTAAAGATGATGTCTTTCATTAGTTGTTTGAATCTGAGCATTGGGTATCACAAAGGCGAGGCTTAGAACGAGAAATAGCAGTTTTCTTCCCCGACAACATCATCACAAAATTAATAAACCAAACTGCATGGAATTATTTCCATCAACATGTAACGCATATATTCCGCACAACGAAGGAGTGCTAGATAATCAAGAATAATGATCAGAATGATCAAATAAAGAAGACCCAGTCCGAAGTAATGTATGAAACGGTTCCGGGCTGGCGTCTGGGAGTAAGAGGGTTTTAGTGGAGACAATTTGGTATATATTACATAGTCAAGGATGACGCGAACTATTCTCGGAAAGAAAACAACTTAGGAGTGGGGTACCTTATACCCCCCCAAATTATTATTATGGAGAAAAATACCAAATTACGGCGGCCTCTTGTCGTCATATAATTGAATACGTCACATTTCTTTGCAAATACATTCTCATTACTTTTGTAAAGCAATAAAATTTCAGAAATAAATAAACCAGCTCATGACAAAATACCGAGGAAGTTCGAACAAAGAGTGACATGAATCTGTGGGTGCAATTCATATCATTTTAATAATTATAATTATTTCTTTCTGCGTTATGAACAATCTCTTTGCAGATGCAGTGGAACCTCAGATAATAACACCATATATCTGGATTCAACGCACGCGTAATATAATAATTTTATGAAATATGGACTGACGCTACCTCGAAGTGAGCTAATTGCATATAGGCTATTAGATCATGCCGATCAACGTCTGCGGTGGAGCGTCTCACAATATTGTCGGAACTTAAGTCGTCAATCTAGAAAGGATCCAAAAAAGTTAACATACCCATCCTCAAGTTTAGTTATACCGTCATAATTCAATAAACCAGTTTTAGAAACGTTTAACACAAGCCAATTTAAACCAGACCATTCCATCATGTTGCTCGCCATATTATTACTAAGCACTGATGTCTCCGATACTACACAGCTAGTATTATCAGCAAACTGGGCCAATGAAGGATAATGCATCAGGTGCGAGAGGATATCGTCCACATACCTACGCTAAAAACAATAACGTTCCCGAAACTGATCCCAGTAGGACACCACTAAGTACTTCAATCAAAGAAATCTCACGTCCTGTAATCATATTATCAGCTTCACCGGTAATACTTATGTTGGTATACCTATCTGCCAAGTCCGGCGACAAGACATAGACCAAACCTCTTACACCTGTATAATGACAAAAGTTTAACAAGGAATAATCCGCTGCGTCAAAAACATTTGAAAACCCGAAGAATATACCAGCTAAAACGTTTTATTGTCTGAAGCACCATACTCTACGATTAGAGCACTATGAATAGCTATTTACATGTTAACTTTGCAGATATAAATTCAAATTACGTTGATTCGACGTTAGAAAATTCAAAATTATTTAATAATATATTTAAAAATTTTAGAAAAGACCGAAGGCAACGATATTTTTCTGTGATTATCCACTTTTCGTGGATCACGTTTCTTAAATACAGGAATTGTCCTAATAATTGTTAAATCTTCAGAGAATATAGTTCGTGATAAACAAATATTAATGCAATAGAAATAACTATCAAAGATGCTATACTTTTAATAATATAACGTGGGACATCATCAATCTCAACTTAATGCCTTTTAGCTACCTCTGGTATAATGTTCGTTATTTCGGATTCATAATTTGCACCCCGTAGCTCCATTTGCACTAGAATCTCTGCTAAACCTCACACCCTTGTATATTATAGTAAAAAAACAAGCCTTACAACATTTAGCTTTTGGTGTATATCAAATTATTCACAAAAAACTTATGCTTGCATGACGGATAAGCTGCAGCAAACGGCCATTTCTGACTGCATGCGAATAATGCCATCGAGCATACTATAATGTGCACTCAATCTATGATGGCTACATTCTTCACTACTTATTTTCCAAACAGATACCATGGGAGATGCAAGAAACCACCATGACACAGCAGCGTATAGGCGCAAGTGTATTCTACCAAACTCCGGAAGTTACTATTGGAATGAGTGCTAGAGGGTTTCTAATAGAAAAACAGATACAAATAAATTAAAATTTTTGGATCGTAAGTTATTTCAAATTAATTTGAGCACCTACTGATATTAAGCGTTTCTATGTTCTTGTTTCGATTATTGTCGCTAACATATTCACCGTGCTATACATTGGGATTGCCAAAATGGTTGCCTCTATGTGTGGAAAATTAAAGACGGTTTCTAATATCACAAAAATAAGAAACATTTATTTTACGCCTTTCGCGTTTAAGTAGATATTGTTAATAAACTAATAATATAAATTATTTGAACTAAATTAACATTGAAGCGGTTAAATATTATAATTGAAAATTTATTTTTAAATTTATGGATTTATTCAGTTCCTACTGCCTATCATGCAGCTAACTTTTATGTGAATTTTGTAGATAAAAAAGAATTCTCTTCCATATCTAACTAATTAACTATACAAGCAAACTAATGAAAATCGCCATACTAATTTTACTCAGGTGCATCTCTAGCAGTTACTCAATGCATTTAAAAGGTATATATATCGACACGAGTGTACTTTTAAGAACTAGCAGAACTGATACTGAAGCAGCAGCTTCATAAGCTATTAAAATAATTAAACATAAGCCTTTACTTTCAACAAAAGTATTCTAACTTTATTTCTTGTTTTGGAATACTGCCAGTAAGGTTATTAAGATTTCGTTAAATGTTACACGTTCATCATCAGAAACTAATTATATAAATGTCTACAAAAAACCAAATCAAATGATAGTGCAACACATAATTCAAGTTATTTCAAGATTCTCACTTATTCCATTCTGCAAACGCGTCGAATGCCAATAAATCTTGTGAAATAACAAACCGCCGCGTCTATATTTACACACTAATTGCCATGTTATAATAATAAGAAGCCACAGGTGCTTGTGGGAATCAGCTTAAAACTATGTCCAATAAGAACTCATACGCAATTATGTGCTAGCCGTCGCATACCGTCGCAACGTTTTATGTTGATTTTAGTTTAATTAGAGCCGATGTTGAGTGCTCCTATATAGAAATACCATTTTCTCTGAGCAAAACGTTGAAAATATTAAAGACAATTTATTTTCTTACCGAGGATATGACTTACGTATTACTTAAGTTAGCGCATCTTTAAGTTGTCTGGGGTAAAAATGGGAAATTCTTTATTTTAAAAGAAAATAAGTGGAAGATTTATGAATTTTACCATTTACTCGTCTTTTCTTGCAAAAAAAAATTTAGATAGCATTATATAGAAACATGTGGATGTTTGTGAATATGTAAGTACATCGAAATAGTGAATAATCACTTGAAATTACTACACCAATGTAGCCACATTATAAAATTTGATCCTGCTAATATGGTTCAACATTCCCGATTTTTGCGAAAATTTTGAGCGTTTTGAGCATTTAGCAGGCTGTAGGGGGACGTTAATTTGAATAATATTTATAAGCCGATCAGCATCGTTTCTTTTAATATTCATACAGCATGTTAAAGTGGTAAAAATACTCATTTACAATTAACCAGTTTTAAAGATACAATCTTTAATATATATTGATATCCGTAATAGAATATTAAATTCAATAAAAGTAAAATATCAACAGATAATTTACAGTTCCTCAACTTAAATTCTTCTATTAACGATAAATAAGCCACCTACAAATGTGTTCTAGTCGTGCTATAAGTACTATAGCACGTTCCATTGGATACCTTTTGTTCGACAATTTCATGGAGTTGTTACGCCGCAGTTTTATTAACAATTTCAGCTATTTTATTAGATAATATTAATGTTATAATGCAATCAATGTTTTATAAATAATAATGCAAGTAATCAAATAAGACCCGCATATCTTGTTTACAGAAATTTTGTTTGTATTATCGTTCAACGCTTACATCAATTTAACAATTGGTTCTATTATTTTTTTAACACATAGAAATACAACAAATAAAGGAAATCTGATAGGAACATCCTACTTTTGTTTTTCGTATTTCTTTTCATTTACCCGGCTTAAACAATGTTATTAATATAAAAATATTTACTTTGGAGGATCTTCTTGTAGTTACATTTCATCAATTGTTTTTTCGATTTTTTAGAAAAAAGCATTACCATACGGAAAATATGTGTCACACTTCTAGAAGATGCCAAGCAAAGATAGATTTTCACCTACCGAAACAAATTTTTAATATGCGATTATTATATTTACTACCAGAGTTTAAGGCATAATCCAATGCCACCCAATTGCAAGAATGACATTTCTTTTTATATATTTTGGAAGTTGAAATCTTACACTTTCCTATTTACTAATAACCAGGGATGCGAATTCAGTTCACAGTGAACACTGGGCATTTGAAATTTTATTGCTCGGAGTCTCCCTTCAAACATTCTGGTGCATCCCCACCAGTCTAGGCGCAACGACAAATTAGTGGAAACGCGAAAGACTGTTAAAGGTATACGCCGAGCAATATAAAATTTTGAAGGCCGAGTTTTGGATGTGGGCTCAATTCACATCCGTGGTAATAACACTATATCGCAACTTTTACTATTAATAACTTGGTAAGTACATTCATCTTCTCTGCTGTTCAACGTCTATATAACTCAGAATCTTTATAACAGTTCTTACGTTAATGACACCGTAAATAGAACATTTAGCAACAATAAGGGTTTAATATTCGTTACAACAGAAAAAAAACCTCATTCAATTGCAGTTACACGTTTTGCATTTTAACGTTTTATTCTGTGTATATTTGATTATTTACTTACATTACGGCACGCTTGAAAATATTTTTTTTGTCACAGAAAAATGTATATGTTAAAAAATTTAGATACGGCACATTTTATAAATAAAAAGAAATGAATAAATACACTTAGTAAGTACATTTATGGCATTATCAAGGCAAATGATTTTTACATATATTAATTATGTCCTCACTAACAATTGGATATAAACTATTTGTGGTTTCACATTCCGCGCGGAGAAGCAATAACTTTAAGTTACGCTATGTACGATTAAAGCTCTCTATATATGCTTCTGCTGATATTTCACTCAAATTTTTATTAATCGACTTATTCATGGAACTCGATAAGAAAATTCCTGGGACAAAGATATTCATATAACTTAAGAATAAAGTGCCAATTGTGAATAATACTTAATTAACAAACAAGATTATACAGGATTAACAAGCGTTCATAAATTTCACATGAGTCTAATTAAATCTGCGACTACAGTGCTTTAACAAATAAATTAAAGTTAAGGACCATAATATTATATTTTCCATGCACTCGGCACTCTCTAGTAGGTACTACTCGTTAACATTGCCATTAATAAAAAATATACCATATATGTAATTCTAATCAGAAATATAGGTACACGAAGAAAACAAGTTCGAAATACACTAATAGTTATTGCACCGGTTGCAAATTGAAATGTGTTAGTTCACGGTATTCTTCATCGGTTCAAATGCTATAATAATAGTCTTCGGAAGGAATCAATAAGTTTATTATCCTGTAATTTACTTTCAATAAGACACAGTTTGTGGAATTTTGGCTTTATTGTGAAAATTATCTGATCTCCACATTGTCAGTTAAACATTTTGAAGCGTACGAATAAAAAAAAAATTAATTGGCCATGTGAAAACCAGATAATTTTCACAATAAAGCCAAATTTCTACAAAGTGTGTCTTATTGAAACTTCGCTCGTTATTTTATTGCTTTTAAAATAAAGAAAGCTCGATGAGAGGACAGGAATATTACACTTTATTAACGTTATTACATACATTTTTAATATAAATACTTTTATGATGCAACTATCCAAGGTATTCGCAAGTTAGGTGAAATTAAAATTGTATTGCTGATATTGGGGATACTTGAAAATAGTGCTGTATTTGTGTTCTTAGCGGTGTATACTATTTAATTCGAATTAATATAAAAATTAAGTAAAATGAAACTTTCTTTTTACGTTTCGACAAATATATTTGTCTTAATCATAAATAATCTGCAAAGAATTTATTACATTAAGAAGAGGTTAATAACGAAAATGTATATAACACGGTTACAACTGGTTTTAAAGTTATGTACTTACATTCAATGTCATAATAAAAAATAGGCCGAAAGTTGATACGTTAAATTTTGAAGATTATTAATTACAAATTTGAAGACATTATTTTAGGAGATAGAAATGATTACTTGTAAATAATATGTTAGATTTTAAATTACAAAGTTTGTTTTGTTGTTTACATGGTGAGAGTTTTACAAGTAATGCTTAAATATACGAACATATTTGCCGTTCCTGTCAACACCACGGTTACTTTTTATAGGTTGAAAAAGATTTAACATTCGGAGGTAAATAGACAAGTGAATATACAGAGGTATTGGAAAATAAAAGTCCGGATCTTATATAGGGATGGTAAAAGCGTCATTGCACAAATAGTATTAGAAGATTTAGAAACAAACATCATAAACGGTCTCAATTTCAAACCAAATTTCTTTAAACGGTACGTGGATGATTGTATTGCATGTATACCAGAAAATAAAATTCAATACTTTCTCAAACAATTTAACAGTTATCACCCCAAATTAAAATTTACTCTAGAAACAGAAAAACATAACACTATCAAATTCCTTGATATAACTCTAATCCGCAAAAACAACAAAATTCTCACAAAGATTTTTCATAAACCCACTTCATCCGGAAGATTCGTTAACTTCAAATCAATTCAACCACTCTCGCACAAAAAGAATGTCGTCATAGCTCTCATAGACAGAGCATTACAACTTACAAGCCCATGCTTTAGACCCAAAATTGTTAAAGAGCTAAAAACCACATTACAAGAAAACTGTTATCCTGTTTACTTTATTAACAAAATTATTAAAAATAGACTTCACAGGCAATACAATAGAACCAAATACCATAGACAGATCCACAACACGCAACCGTCAGATAAATATGTAGTTGTTCCCTACACCCAACATTTGTCAGAAAAAATCGGCAAAATTCTAGCTCCGTATCATATCAAGGTTGCTCACAAAAACTTCAATACCTTAAAATGTTGCTACACCAACTTAAAAGACAAAGTGCCAATAAACAAACAAACACATGTAGTCTATAGCATTCCGGATAATAACTGTAATGGAACATACATTGGACAAACTTCACAACATCTAAACGAACGAATAAAGGGACACAAATACCAACAAAATATCACAGCACTAAAAAAACCCACCTTGAACACAGGCCACACATTCAACTTTAATGAAGTCAGAATTTTAGATAGAGAAAGAAATAACAAAGCCAGAAATATAATTGAATCAATACACATAAAAGAACATAATAACGCTGTAAAAGATCGGACATTGAAAACCTATCCAAAATTTATTACTCCATCTTGTAACATGTTTCAACTATTCACCTATTAAGTATTATTATTTTTACCACCCCTATATAATATCCTGACTTATATTTTCCAATACCCCTCAATATTCACTTGTGCAAATATGTTCGTATATTTAAGCATTACTTGTAAAACTCTCACCATGTAAACAACAAAACAAACTTTGTAATTTAAAATCTAACATATTATTTACAAGTAATCATTTCTATCTCCTAAAATAATGTCTTCAAATTTGTAATTAATAATCTTCAAAATTTAACGTATCAATTTTCGGCCTATTTTTTATTATGACATTTAATGTAAGTACATAACTTTAAAATCAGTTGTAACCGTATTATATACATTTTCGTTACTAACCTCTTCTTAATGTAATAAATTCTTAGCAGATTATTTATGATTAAGACAAATATATTTGTCGAAACGTAAAAAGAAAGTTTCATTTTACTTAATTTTTATATTAAGCCGCTACAACCAACGAAAAAAGAATTCGACTTAAAAATAGTAATTCTCACCCAAAGTAAACATAAATAGGTATGTCAGCTGGTAAAGTAATCAACAAATAGAAATAATAAACATACTAAATAGCCAAGAAGCAAATTTATACACATCCCTGACGTAACAAAATCACAAAGAACGTACCTATTGCGCACCTATTAAATTTATTTGAATACTAGAACCGGAAATTGCAGTTTAACAATGGCATCATCTCGATTGATGTTAGGTCATCTTTCTTAGTCTGAATATTCGCTCTAATCCATTTTAATGATCCTGCAGCCGGGAAGCAAATAAAGAAGGCATGATAACGTAATTATTGTAAATGATAGGCCACTTATTGTTAGTATAATATAAATAGTAAGTAAGAATTAAAGCTCCGCCATTGAGACAACTATAACTACAAAAAAGTAATTAAAAAAAGTATGCTCACGTGGCTGACGAAAATATAATTAGAGCACGTTTGCTGCCTATAGTTAATACATCATACCAGGATATAAATATGTAATATTTAGATAGCTCAATGTTTAAGCAAATAATCATTCGAAATATTTACTAATTTAGTTCGCTTAAGAAATACCAATTTATATTTCTTAGACGAAATAATACAATATAAAGCAACGAATTCTTTTTGACCGAAATATTTCAGACACTACCATTCAAGCTGAACAAAACATGGAAACCATATCAGTCCGACCTTGCAGGTGTGTTTTTGATAATACCAAACCGTATTGTGTGTGTACATAAATCTATGATTTTAAATAAAGGATAACCTTGTAGCGTGTCAAATTTAAATATTTATCAAATATGGATAACCTTACAGTAAATAATAGGTACAAAACGTGTGCAGTTCTTCCTCACGAAAATCTAGCTTACTACACTAGAACGAGAATTTCAGTTACTTTTCTTTTTGATCGGTAGCAGTAAAGGCACGTTTGAGTGAAGTGGAGAACGTTTCCTTTTCCTCATTATGAGTAAGTTATGTACGTATGTATATAAACAGACATTTTGACATTTAAGCGACGTATCTAATTTAATTTATACTTGCATAAAAACCGTTTACGTGCAATTTTTACAGAGTGTTTTGTTACGATCGGAAACTGAATTATGTCAATTTAAAATGATAGATATTCCTACCATGTAAATACATTAAAACTCGATAGTACTTCGATAAATTATGGCATTATTGATTTCGTATACGGCGTCTTACTTTATGAAACAATAAACAACTACACGTACAGGATTTTATGCGAAATTCTACTTTCAAGTGGCGGCAATAATACTAATGTTGGGCCCCTCTAGGTAGTTATGAATGTAATTAATCATAGTAAGTCAAATATAAGTAAATTTCAAACATATGAACAAACAAACTAATCAAAATCACTGTACTTATTTTACTGAGGTGCACACATAACAGTTATTCAATGAATTTAAAAATGTTATGTATCCCCGTGGTAATATTTTGAAGATATAACATAGTTTTGTGGTAAAAATTGAAAAACCATACATTCCTAAAAATTTATAATGGAGTAAATCTTTTGAATTTCGTTATCTAAAAGGAGGTTTAATTCTTTCGGGATTACGTTTTTGCAGTTTTACATTGATAGAAAGGATTCTTAAAACCAAAAAAACCAAAGCAAAAATATTTGTTTGAAAGCAACATTGTTTACACCTAATGTAAGAATTTTGTTTTTCAATTATTTCTTTAACTTAACGGTGTTTTATACAGCAATATATCAGTACATACATTTTAGAACCTATGAATTTTATACAAAAATTCTGTAAACCGCGGCTTATATCTTACAGTTAAAGAAACGTTTATCTTTACTGGTAAACATAGTTCTTGGACAAAATATTTTATTGCAAGTGTTTTGTTTAAACTAATGCACAAACCTGCACTAATTGAAGGCATTCTCTAAAGAAATTAATTTTTAAGCGTATCTCTTTATTCCAACCTTAATTAAAAACTGATCTCTTTTGTTGAATATTTCAGGCAAAAGAGTCCCTTGAATGGAAGTTTAAAACATATACTAAATTTGAATTTAGCAATTTGTCGTATATACTCTGTTTCTATATTATCAAAAAGCTATACAAGGAAAGTTGTAAAAAGCTATTACACAGTTTGTTACAATGGATAGCAGTTTTACATGTGCATACAGATATTGATTCAGAATCCAAACTTCCTTAACGTGTTGCTTTCTTGAAACCCACTTTTCTTTAAATAAAATACAATCTTCTATACTCTAACATAATTATATTTTTAAACCGTATGTGGATTAGCAAGTAATTCTTTTCGATAAAATTGATATTCTTTGAGTCAAATAGATTTAGTATAACAGAGATTCCTTTGCGGCAAAAACTTTTATTTTAGTATACTAAACGCTATTATCTGTTTGATTGTAAAACAATCTTGAAACCCTCACATTTGTTTATTAAGTTAAATGGATAAAAATATTCTTTCACGGTTTGAGAATACCCTGGTGTGTTTCCAATTTATTTGGAGAATACTATTTACAGGTAGAATTTATATTGAACAATCTATGTGACATCTTTTGTAACAAAATAATTGCAAGTTCTTTGATTAATGATGAAACACGTGTTTTGAAATTAAATTAGGAGAATAATAATTCAGGAAAACTTTAACTTATCTATTTAGTACGCTGCGTGTAAATATGAATTTAATTTAAGTTACCACTTTTATTATATCTTTATGTGATTAATTCACTGCCTTAATTCTATACTGAGATATCTTTATATGTATTATAGTTGTGGTTATATCTATTCCATATAAAGATATCTCAGTATTGAATTAGGGCAGCGAATTGAATAAAACGCATTTTATGCTCACAGTACTATACAGCTGCCCAAATAATTTAATTAATTTGAAAGCATGTCACTTTACTTAAGTTAGGACTTGAAACATTTTTTTATTATTACTTTATTATTCAAACAAACCTTGGCATTTTTTAATGTTAAATTTTTACAAGCACTACAAAGTTTCATAACGCCTGCATAGTGCAAACAGCCATTTATTTGCTTAAATATACTTTGCCAAATAATAGATAGGTATTTAATCGACTAAAACTGCATATATGCAAAATTTTATATAGGGTGTTGTGGATTTTCTTACCTTCCTACATTTCATAGGCAGTATATAAATTCTTTTTACAAAGGATTAGTCAACACTGTCCCAAATTATCGATAGTAATTTTTATTAATTCTATCAAAGTGGGTGTCAGTCATTTTTATTTAACAAGAAACTGGAATAATCTGGTGAACTCAATTGTATAAGTAAAATATTGTTTTTGTCGCGATTTGGGTAATATTGTTTTTATTATTTGCTATATTATTGTAGTATCAAGTTTTTTACAATGAGCTTTAATCATAGTAATTTAAGGATGCATTGACGGTTTTTTTGGCGGGAATTTGTAAGATATTTATAGCAAACGCTTTGTAAAGCCTGTAATAAATTAAAAATAAGAAAAAAAAAAGTGGTGAAGAAGAAGAATCGTCGATTGAAAACAGACGTACCAAAAGCTAATTAACAAGTAAATTATATAAAAAAAAAATTTATAGTACATTTGTTTGTTTATTCATGCTTATACCATTTTATTATAAATGAACTAAATTGATTATTTTTAGAGGTGACCAAAATAAATCACTATATGGTGAAAAATGCTTCTTTCTAATGTTTTATTATTAGATTCTTTCACGTTTTTTCTTAGCAAACACTCTTTGTACTAACGCGTTTCATGATTATTTTATTCGTAATTTATCCCTTCAATCAAGTTCCCACAGAGTGTATAATACAACAAAATATAGGTAAGTACTTAGAATTGCCGCGACAGAACCGTAAGCGTACTCCTAAAATAATGAGATCGCAAAATATAAAAGTAAATAATCAATATAAGCACATATACAACTATAAGTATGACAAATTAATTATTAGCACAAATATTTTTATATCTTGAATAAATTTATGTTTTCTTTCCTATTCTTAAAAATGTACTTAATGCTTTAGTTTAAACATCTATTCAATTATTGCAGCAAATTGCACGTATGTATATTTAAAAAAGTTAAGCCACCGGTTGTAGTACAGAAATCTTCAAATATATTCTTTCTATTACGGTAGTTTGATATTTTTTATGAATCGGCTAATGAGCTTATGTTCGCCGCATATCATATGTTTAATGTAGATATCTATTCTACGTAGTCTATTGAATATGAAGGCTGGTAATTGCTTCCAAATACCTTCGTAATTTACTGGTATCTAATTGTTCCATGTGCGCTCGTGCTATCCACTGTTACAAGCAGAATTCAGAGAAAAAAAAAATCAAAACTCATTAAATATCGTAAAAAGTTGTTAACAAACAAACATCCTAACGTCTAGCAGCTGACACGAATCCATTTCTTTATTATAGAACTACTTATTCGAATTGAATTAATTTGAGCGAGTGCTAGATATATATATTTTAACCAGTAGCAAATAATTACTTTTCTCTCGGTGTTCTTTAAAAATGGGAGCTTAAATTTATACCTAAATCATATTTTTTATGATACTTGGAAAAGCTTACCTCCTAGGCACACACAAACAAACCAAACAAATTATTTTATCATACAACACAATAACACTAGATAATATCAACTTTCGTTTAACAACCACAAAAAATTTAGTAATAGGTCTATTTTTTCAAGCTTTTTAGACAGTTTGATTTGTAACAATTTTGTGCGTCTTCGTCACATTTATATTATTTATTAATGTTTTAGAAACCAACAAAAGTACATTTCTTATTAAACAAGTTTATTTTTAAATGCACTTCTTGTCCATCGCGCACAACGTTCACTAAATCTTAAATAAATGGTAAAATAATGGTGACATCAATGCCGGTATAGTATCGTAACCTGGGAGAGTTCTATGCTAGGGTAGCCGATAAACTCGTCCTTTGAAGATGGCGTTTTTGCGGCGCATCGGAGCGTCCCCGGAACGAAGACTGGAAAAAGCACGCGTACTTTAATGTTGAAAAGGATGCGACCTATAGACTAGCGTCTCTCGACTGTGCCGGACGAGTGAGTGTAAGCCTCACTGTTATGCTTCAAGAATCGCGTACACCTGTTGAAGTGGAGGGGAATTCACCCTGCCCCACCAACAGGTACTATTGTTATGGTTTGTTACGATGTGCAGGATTATCTAAGTCCAACGCCGTCTTTCCAATGAAGGGGTGCATTAAAATGTTTTAACGGTCGACTTGTCAAGTTGATTTTTAATTTTAGTAATTCGTAACGTATTTTGATCACGGTTCCCGCGCCGGCTATGGTTTGATGCTTTTTTACTGCTACCAGTGACGATATTTCCAACTAGTTACTACAATAATGATCGCAGGATTTCGATTTTGTCTGCAATGTATACAATTATCTTGATCCTTCATTCGCAATCGATTCATGTAAATTATTGTCTTGCTTTTCAGCTTCAAGAACAGCTAGCTTTTATAGGTTTATTATTTTTATAATTTTTATAATAAATATTTTCTCAATGTATCTCATCTAATCCAATATTTTAAGTACAGCAAAGTTATGAACATATATAGATGATTTTTTCAACTCTAGTATGAAAACACAACTTACCATTGTGAGAATTGATAAATTATCATGGGATTACTATTTCCTATCATAGCTAAGAAATAAATTCAAGAGGTTACTCCAGTGCGCTTTATCACTAGAAATAGGAATGGATGCTTATGAAATATAGTAGGTCAGAAAACATCGTTAAAACATAAGCAACTAATTGCTTTTGTTGCGATAGTTTCCCCTAGAATCCTTGTATATACAGGGTTAGTAAAAAGTCCCGGAACGGTCGAATAACTTTGTTATTTGAAAATTATGATTTCTGAAATTTGGTATGGGGGTATAGTTAATATAAATGCATTTTATGCAATACAGTTAATATTTTTTTCACTTCCGGTTTAATCGGCAATACGTCCAACTTTTTTTTTTTAAATGGAACGCCCAGATTTTTTTAACACTTTTGAATGCAAAATAAAAAACTACGTTCAGGAAGTATTAAGATGTTTATTTTTATTCACAAGAAAACAGTTAAAAAATTAAAAAAGTGTCCTAATACAGAAAAATCAAGATACCTGCCTATTCAGGTTGCCATTACAATAATTGTTCAAAATGCTCTCCATTTACAATTTGACAAAAATGTAAACGGTCAGTAAAATTTCTTATTCTTCTTCTTGAACTATTCTCTCTTCCAATTGTTCAAGATTATGGGGATGATTTTTGTACACTTGACATTTCATGTGGCCCCAAAAGAAAAAATCTAATGGCGAGAGATCTGGCGAACTTGCTGGCCATTCGATTGCTCCTCTACGTCCGATCCAACGTCCCGGAAAAATTTCATTCAAATAATCGCGGACATTATGGGCAAAATGGGGGGGAGCTCCATCTTGTTGAAACCAAAAATGTGCATTAGGGTGATCACCTATGTTTGCATTTGGAAAGAGAGCCGCAAGTGCTGGAACAACCTCATTTCGCAATAAATTTAAGTAGACGTTGCCAGTTAAATTTCCTCTTATAAAAAATGGTCCTATGATGTTGTTTCCAACAAGACCAGCCCAGACATTCACCTTTTGAGGACGCTGTGTATGGACTTTTTCAATTCAATGCGGATTTTCAATTGACCAGTAGCGACAATTATGTCTGTTCTCAGTGCCGTTGAGACAAAACGTTGCCTCATCTGAAAAAATGATGTGATCTAAAACATTAGGCTGCTGCTCGATCAATTCCGTCATTGTTTCGCAAAATTGTAGTCTACGATCTGGATCATCTTCAGTTAACTCATGGACGGGATACATTTTATAGGCTTTCATTCTTGCTGATTTAAGAATCGTATGAGCAGATTTTTGAGAGATCTCTTGAATTTAACCTAATTCTATTGTGGACACGTGATGATTTTCTTCCACTGTAAGTAACACATTCAAACTAGTTTCTTCATCTGTTGCTGTTAATGGACGTCCCCTTCTAGGTAAATCCTTCACCTGACGAAAGACTTCAAACTTTTGAATTGTTCGGCATACCGTACTTTTACTAATGTGACGATCCGGATAAACAGTATTAAACAAAATACGAACCTCTTCAAAAGAACGTTGACGATCACCGTACCCACGCATCATTAATATCCCAATGCGTTCTGATTCAGTAAGTTTTTCTGCCATTTTCAAATGTGTCAATGTTTAAAATAAGTAAATTTATAGCGATGCAAAAGTTAAAACGCTTTTAAAATTGTCAGATGTGACGGCAAAAAGAATGCAAACACTAAACAACAACTTTTTTCAAAGGTACCTTGATTTTTCTGTATTAGGACACTTTTTTAATTTTTTAACTGTTTTCTTGTGAATAAAAATAAACATCTTAATACTTCCTGAACGTAGTTTTTTATTTTACATTCAAAAGTGTTAAAAAAATCTGGGCGTTCCATTTAAAAAAAAAAAGTTGGACGTATTGCCGATTAAACCGGAAGTGAAAAAAATATTAACTGTATTGCATAAAATGCATTTATATTAACTATACCCCCATACCAAATTTCAGAAATCATAATTTTCAAATAACAAAGTTATTCGACCGTTCCGGGACTTTTTACTAACCCTGTATATTTCCTTGGTTACTAACGTTTTGAATTTTTATGTTTCAATCTAGAGTATCCCGAATACGCTACAGTTTTTCTTAACTGTCAACATAACTCCTAGAAACTACAAATGTTACATTCATTTGTTTTATATGCCTTCTAGAAAGTGACAAAGTGTGACAGGTTTTTCATAAAAAGTTATTTCTTGAAATGCAGCCTCATGGGTCCTCAGTCTTAATTTGAAAGGAAAATTCTTTGCGATTCCTTGGCGTCGTTTCTATCATAAGGACTGTTTATTTTACTAATGTAATTTTCAATCTTTGATAATTTTATGGGATAAAGTAAAGTTAATCCGTATCATTTCATCTCATTTCCAATGTATCTAAGCCTGGGACACCAACATAAGGTGGTATGGGTTAACAGAGAATGGAAATGCGTTTCAAAAAAGAAGGTCTTATAATTATTGAGTATTGAGTATTGAAATCAACACAACCTCATGGTTCGACTAATCATCCCATCCGCCGCGGTCCACTAGGATCAATTATATAGTCCAACAAGTTCAAACCCTGGATGTAGCACAGAATCTTTTCTGGTTCTCTAGAGAAACGTTAACCATCCCAAAGATGTCATACTTGATTGTCGTTGCGGCAGGCAGTGGCTGAAGACGTATTCAACTGTCTCCTCCAAACACAGCCAGCATTCAGTTTCATCAGACAGTCCGATTTCGTGTAGGTGCTTTCAGAGTTTTGCTGTGACCCGTAAAGACAGAAGCAATTACTTCAAAAGAGCAGTTGGTAGGTCATTACTATTTGTTGTCGAGTTGAGCGTCCTTGGGTTAAACAGTGCTGCTTAATTTGAGAAAATATAGATAGATATTCCCCACAATACCTGCATTCCTGCTATTCCAAGCCTACTCAGATGTTCTTTAAACCAGACCATTACAAGGTCTGCTAAGATCGATGTTACTGTGCGGGTATTGTTTTTACTTACTTGATAGGTTTCTTCCATTATCAGCAAAGTATTAGCCGTTTTCACTCCTTGGAGATTTTCCCAATATTTGCATTTTTCTGGTCTATTTTCTCTTAAAGTTTGTCCAATATTGTGCTGATACACAAAAGCTTTCGGGACTTCAGAATGGTATTTCACCCTTTTTTAAGCAAGATTATATGTCTGTTCCGGAATCCATAAAAGGATAACTTTGTTCCTTTTATTTATTTTGTTTAGATATTCTAAACACTCCCAAACCATCTCGGAGCGGATTACATGTAAGTTTAACGCCTTAATGGCTGCTTAACTATTAAAGATCATGATAATCTCTTGCTTTTGAGGGTACATTTAATATTGAATTGGATGCATCTTTGAATAGCGCGTAATTTCACCCAGAAAATACTCGGGCATTAGTTTAAACTCCTGAGATATTTGGTTCCGAGTCGGTATATCCCTTTTCCACTTCCTTCTGCATTTTGGAGCTAGCTGTATACCATTTGTTGGGATTGCTGGTAGTGCCAAGATGGTGTCTTGATCCCACTCGTTCTTGCTACTAAGCAAGCATATTAGCATGTCGTCCAAGAGCATATTCTAGGTCTGGTCGCATTTAAGAGATTACAGCTTGTGCTTAACCAGTCCTTCCCTAATCATTCTGCGTGTAGTCTTTTTAAATTCTCACTCACCACACAAACTCAGGTTTGATATCACTTCAATAGATGCTGTTGGGTAAGTTCTTATTGCCCCAACTATGCATATACATGTTAACTTTTGCACTTTAGAGAGTTTAGTTCTCAGGGTAATCAGATTGGATATTCTGCTCGAAGCCACTGCCCAAAAGTAATGACTGGTTTTACTATTGCGGTATACATCCAGTACCCTGCTTTGGGTTGTATCCCCGGTTCTTACTGGAAACTTTACACACCACTAGGACTTTTCTGACCTTATTAGTTACTACAAGCTTATTTCAGAGATCTTTATTATCCAGAATGAAGCCTAGATATTTAACCTTTATCCTTTAATTTATGTCTCGCCTATTTTGACTACCTAACAAGTCTTATCTGACAATATAAATCAGAAAAAGAATGCAGACATTGATAAGAGATCAAAGGATAAGAGGTAAATTTCTATTATTTGCTATATAGTTTAATAAAATACTATTTCACAACTAACATTCGATATGTATCCCGTATCGGTGTTTATATAAATGAGACATATTCCACTTACAATTAGACGTGTTTCTGACATAATTAACTAAATTGCTAGATTCAATATGTCACTTTAAGTATCAGTAATTATAGAAATGATGTTGGATGCAAACGTTGTGGAGCTCCTCAAGTAAGAGTGGCTTCAGATTGTAATGTTAATTAAACTGTCACGCTTTTATTCATCATTTGAAAATCCTCAAATCAAATTTATTGATGCTGAAGACAACAATCAACAAAAAATTTAATATATATATAGTCGGCTTGGTTGAAATATTTGCAATAGAAAAGCAAAACGAGAATTATATATACATTCTCATTTTCGGTTACTTTAATTCATTGTAGGAACAACACTCACACAACTCAACAAGTTTTTTTATCAGCTTTTGGCATGGAAAATAATAAAAAAGAGTAATGTAAGCCTAATACAAAATACAATTCCTTATATTCTTAGATAAGCTATCTGAAAAAAAAGAAACTCTAAAGAGGAATGCATTAAAGACAAAAATTATCATTCTAAGAAACATACTAAAACATAACGGTTTCTTTGCAATACGTAGATGTTGGGCAACCTTCAATTAACCCTTAAATCATGACATTCGTATAAAGATATGTTAAAATATGTCATCGAAAGAGTAATTCTATTCTCAGTATATTGAAATATCACATCAAATTTTTAACTATTTCTACATACGGGTATTATAAAAATATGCGTGGTCAGAGAATTTGCCAATGAACGAAAGTCCAATGTAAATACATTCTTCATATAAATTTGCATATGATTAGCGAGCAGTTTTAATACGCAACTTTCAGTTTATTAATTAACTTCCTGTGTGCTAGAAATTACATTTGTAAAAGTAAGGCACTAATTTACATCTTTTTGAAATTCATCGATCCATTTAAGGCGGTGTTTGCATTTCTCGTAAGTTTAACTAATTTAAACAGATTCGTATAAATTAATTTATGACCATATGGCTACTTTCTACGCAATCGTCTGCTTCTTATACTTACGTGTTACTAAACTAGTGAAAATCCATTCTGTAAGACAATCGGCGTATTATATAGAATCTTCATATGCCGTATGTTGTCGAGAATCACCGCGAACGTTGATTTAGAGGGAGCAACAATTAAAGATCGGTTGTGCCGGCAAGAAATTTGTTTCTGTGTGCATATGTTGGTATAAAATTTGATATTGGGTGCTACGTTTACATGAATACTCCCGTTCCCAAAGTGTTACCACGATCGTCATTTGTTTATTAGCATAATAGTAAGAACATATGTTGTCATTTAATTATTATGCATGCATACTATGTCGTTTATTATACAAGTCGTTGAACTAACCCTTATTCACATAACGGTTTCTACCTAAAAAATAACGCTGCACGTTGACGATTATGCACCTGTAATTAATGATTTTCCATTCAATAAAATATACACGCATCTAACTAAATTGACCTATATAAGGACTATACAGGGTGTTTCAGACCACCCGTCCATTACCTTTTCCTTACGATCTATTACAGCTACATTCATGCGACTAAAAACTTAATAACAAAAACTCTACCTGAAGAATCATCTAAAGATATTTTCAACTTCCGGAAACGTTTCATTATATCGGAAGTCAACATATTTTTTTTTTTTTATTTAAATCGAATCATATGTTTTTTCTTACTTTAATAAATTGATTACAATTTTTACTAAAGTTCGCTATATCTAAATTTAGCCATTTTTTGAGGTATTCACGATTTTATCAAAATTTTGACATTTGCTCTCCTTCCATAGTATTCTGTATTTTATAAGCATTGAACTGTATCCTATGGAACTGAAATGGCGTCTGACATATAATAATATAATTCAGGCGTTGATGCCAACAAAGATAGTAAACGCGACGGATATCTGTTTCACTTAATCTCATGTTTGTAAATATGATTAGATTGCGACTGTAGATTTATGTCAATTGCAAGGAAATTTATTGTCATGAGGTATACCGTAATGTGTTAGAAAGAAATAGATATACTTCCGTAATCATGGTTGCTTATCGGAATCCCTGCTTCACATTTTCGTGAGAAAGATACCATTCCAGTTCCCTAGGATACAGTTCAATGTTTATAAGCCATTAGAGATAATGATCTCATTTTGTGATGGCATAAGAAAGATAGTCGTTCTTACAACATACTTTAGCAGAAATTAATTTTGCGTCGATAAGAAGATATAGAGATTGATATGCCCAGTTCTAGTCGTTTTTCTATTTGAGATATTAACCATTATTTACCCATCCATTAAAATTTTGGTACATTTCTTGTAGTGGGCTGTGAAAAAGAGAAGTATAGGTACTTCTACTTTTGACAATCATAAATACAAAGTCATCCCACATCATCTTCAAAATCTAACTTTCCCAATACCGATCGATTGTTATGTGGTGGGTATAAGCTGTGGTATAAGTATTGTAATAGACATTTTACATTAATTTGCAGACAAGAACATAGTTATTTGCTTATGTACAAGAGATTATACTTAATAATTTAGAGATGCCAGATATAACGTAGGTGCTATATTTCATTAGAAAGCTTTCATTAAATACGATAATATGTAAAAAAAAATGAGTTACCATAACCATAAAAAAAATTATTAAATCTAATGTATCTATTAGTTAACTAAATAAAAATAAATTATTCAAAACGTCTGCCATTTCTTTCTATGCTTCGTTTTTTCGGGATCCAAAGTGTAAAGGGTCGTCATTCTGTGTACACACTAAAAAATTCTAGTAAAATTCCTGCTAAAAATTCCAGTAACATTTAGGGGAAAATCACAAAAAAATGGGTAATTTTAGGTTTTTTAACAAAATTACTTATACTTTTGGAAATCTCCCACATATCGACCAGTATTTTTCAATTGTAGGTACTTCAATTGTAAGTGCTACGTAAAAACGTAATATTACTAAAATTTGTATGCTTTCCCATGATTCTTATTAAATTACTTCGTGATTTTATCCACAGTTAGGAAATTTACGTAGGAAACCAAAGACATATTTATAATGCGTGCATGTTCTTTATGGGTTCAATTTGTAGATAGATAGCACATAGCAGACACGAAAGTGGCAGTGGTCGTTCTTTTTGTTTTATCTATAGGCATATTTAGGTAAGTGACTAATTTAAAATAAATCTAGTAGTTAAATAATACATTCTTATTACTGAGGGTGACGTGCAGCTGCATTTTCATAATTTACAAACGTTGAAACATATAGGTTTGTGGATATACAAACACACAATACACCTAATTGTGTTCCGAAAAAACACTTTAATATGCCTCGACAGGGTATATAAAATATATTTGTAGTTTGTGTATTACTGTAATGTTACAGTAAACGGTTATAGATATTGTTTTTTGCAGTCATATTTCGCTACTCTGAAGTAGAGGTTATGAAAGTATTATTCAACTTGTCTATTTATACTTAGAATATTATCTTATACCTATCTATGCATTTGTTTTAATGGTTAAGAAAGCGTTTAGGTATAACAACTAAACAAGCACATAACTATTATACGCTTAGTAACATTAATGATTTCTTTTACCAAATTTCGAATGCACAATATATATAATACAGTTAGCCTTCTTCATACTTTATTTTTTATATTCTCTTTAAATAGGTAATTTAAAACCTATATTTTACACACATTACATATTGCATACTAAGATTGATATCTAGGCATTCATTTTTCATTAATGCTTACGATCTTGTAAGTATATCAATAATGAAAGATCAGTTGTTCGTTGGAGTTCCTCCAACGCTACATCATGAAGACGCATCCTGATGCTGACACCAAAAGCAGCATTTCTTCACACTCGAAAAAGAAAGTCATAAGTTTAATGAAACAGTTGAGTACCATCTAAATGTATTTTCGTTTTTTATCTTTGTTAAGTTGCCTGTAATATATATTTATAATGGTATTGCAGTGTTTATATTAATCCTATTCCTTAGTTGAAATCAGATACTTACTCGATTTTTTATCAGCATTTCCGTGGTCCTGGAATTTGCAAATAGGAAAGTAAGTGATGGATTTACAAATATTTTCACATTTAGGACAAACAGAATTTGTAATATACGAAGTGTAACATTAACGGGAAACTTGTGAAAGAAATTCTATATGTTATAAAGAAAAGATCTTGGCAAACAATTTTCATAGGTATGGATTTTGCTACTTATAAACTTCAGCAGTATCGGAAAAATACCTACACGTAGTAAACTTTATCGGTAAATTACAAATTTTAGCGATATTCCTATACAACATTCCTTTATGTATGTTTATAATTACTTTCAATCTTGGTGTTAATGTTATATTTTGTTAGTTAATGTAGCTGATGGGCTATGATCCCTTAAATGCAAAACAAAAAAAAAAAATTTAATTCCGAGTCTAATAAAATTCCTAAATCGGAGATGGTCTTAAAGGAAACTAACGGAACATCGTTCACTTTATAGACGTTAGTAGCTGGAAACATTCTTCGTGAGTAGGTCACAGTAAAACATTTCGCAATATTCAATTTAAGCCCGGCTGATAGCCCAGTGGTTTGTGCACTTGGTTATCAGTCGTGAGCTCCAGGGTTCAAATCTCACTCTGGTCAATTACGATAACCGGTATTTTCCGGGGTCGTAATGAGGATTAGGAGGGAGATTTGGCTCTGCAGGGGTGCCTGATAAGCACAAGATGCTTAGGCCTTGACAACCCCCTTAACTAAAAAAAAAAAAGTCCATTGTTGTTACACCATTTGGAAATCGTGTCCAGATTATATTGAAGTAAATTCGCATCACTTTCATTAGTGATGACAACTCCTGCTGTAATGCCCTACAGTATAATCTGTTTCGGGGTTTTATCTGAGAAAATGCTAATGGGTCTATATGATGCATTCTCCTTCGATTTCTTAGTTTTAGTAAGTATATTATGAGTCGAAGATAAATAATCAACTTTGCTTTTGGACGATCTAGATCGTATCTTCCCATTGAATATTATATATATATATATAATATTCCTACTGGAATATTATCAGTAGGGAAGTGCATATAGAGGTACCTATTGTATAATTTCGCCTACTGACTTTTTTTCTTGAGTTTGGGGATCGTTTTTTCTTCCGGATACAGATGATTCATAAACACTCAGCACTACGATATTCGTATTCCTCGCTCGACGCTCGTCAACCTCGTGAAGAATCTTCTCAAACCAACAAATAGAAATGAGAGGATTCTTTTTAACATACAGAAAAAACTTTTGAAACACAGTATACTTAGTCGCCCACATTTGTGTATATAGTTTTCCATAGGGTAGTTGGTAAAATATCTTTAAACGCCACGTTAGCTATAAGGACCTCGCCCTCAAAGTAAAATTTTAACTTGAACTATATGGGCTCTACATTATTATTTAACTCAGAAAAATGCCAACCGTCCTACATGTATAAGCAAAATCTAAAACCTTATTTCATTGCCGAGTTATTGGGTATAGTCAATGATATATTAATATATATATTAATGATTGGGGAGGTCTAATATTTATTTTTTGAAGGCGTGGGAAATGCTACATTAGATTACCTTTAATTCATATAACAGGAACAGTAATAAACTAAATTACGTTTAAAACTGGAGAACAAGGAAACTACAAAAAGGGGTACGAAATGTCTCAACTTGTTAAAACGACTGTTAGGGAAAATTAGGCACATGAGACCGGATCTATGGACTTTTGGTTAATAATTCCTTCCCCTCGATAAGCCACCTGCGTACGTAGTCTTGATAGTACATTTGTAACGTCTTGTTTCTACGGCGGTGTCTTTACCTATATATATTTTGTAGTTGGATGGAACAAAAAGATAATGAAATAACGGTTTGTCTTGATTTTGCTGTTAATATATTTGTGGTTTATGTATGTGATGTATGTGTGTACCTAAATCAACAAAATAAAATATCTACAAGTTTTTGGTGTTGATTCTGTGTGGAGTTAAGTTTTGTACAAGAAAGAACTTAGTTATTGCTGTAGAATTATACTGGGATTAATTAATTTTAAAAACATATGGAAGAATTAGTTTTAACGATCACAAAAATTTACCCACCGAAAATATAAGAATTGTAAAACGCTTATATTTATAGTTACATTTTACCAAGAATAAATACCTATAAATAAGAGTATTTAACGTGTGAGAACTCATGTATATGTAAACAATTTACTGATTCTTGAATTTATCATATGTTCTAAATTAACAGAATTATTTATTGCTGGTCGACAAAAAGCCCCTAAACTCCTACCAGGTGACTATCCTTTAGGAACAATATATTTATTGTACTAAATTTGACAAAATTACAATTCTTCACCTATATACTTACCTATATATAATTACATCTTAAACACTCTCATGCATACGTATTACATTATAATGCGTAATATATCGTCATATAATGCTATCATCACCTAGTAGAACAGATTAGCCTTAGTTGGGCGGAACAGGGCGTCTGTTTATAATGCTTATTTGCACATACTTTTCTAATGTAAGCAAACAGTAAATTCATTACAATTCTAGTATTCCAAATTAAAAAAAAAATGTAATTACTTGAAATTTATTTTCAGAAATATTGCTGTAATAAACCATGAAGAAATGATAGTGAACGAGTATTCTGAAATACTATGAATCTCCCTAACGAATCAGAATTGGCGTATGGCGTATCATTGTTGTTATTTCCCCTAAGCTCTGAATAAAACTTTACAATGCACTTTGTACATATAGTTCAGTGAAATCGTCACCAGAATGATTTAGTGGATGGTCTAACGGCAGATATTACTGGTTGTTAGCTATTTTGTACAAATTGGTGGCTTCACATGCCCTAGGTTTTCAGATTATCTTTTGTTCCTCTTTTTCGAATATATAAATATAGTAAGTAAGTAAGTAAGTAAGTAAGTTTATTTTCAAATGAAGTACATACATACACAATAGAAAAATAGTCAAAGAAAAGAACAGAACCTTAGCTAATAAATGAATGACAAATAATGACAAATAATAACAACTTAATAAATAATAATAATACAGTGTAAATATAATTTAAATTGTGCTTTTATTAAAAAATTCGTACAAACTGTAATACGGTTTGTTTAATAAATCATGTTTCAACTTTATTTTAAATGAGTAAAGAGGTAATTTTTTTAATTCGGAAGAAAGGTTATTGTAAATCTTAATGCTCATACAGACTAAGCTCTTAGCCGTTAAAGTTAGTCTGTGGTTTGGTAGGTGTATCTCTGTATTTCTTATATTATAACTATGAGACGTGTTGTTAGTTTGAAACAACTCACGCTTGTTTTTGTGAATATATAGGGAGACTTCCAATATATAAAGCGACACAACTGTCAACAATTTAAGTTCCCGAAATAACGGCCGACAGGAGACAGTTCGCGATACACCAGTCATTACACGAAGAGCTTGTTTTTGAGTTAACAAGATTCTAGTAACATCCGTACTAGAACCCCACACAATTACGCCGTATCGTAAGCGCGATTCGATCTCAGTCATATAAACCATTTTTAGTACTTCCAAATTTACTATATTTTTTAAATGTCTAAGCTTATAAATCGATCTTGAGATAGAGGAGTTTACTTGCTGTATA
The DNA here is from genome assembly GCA_949128085.1 of Cetonia aurata. Taxonomy (NCBI): domain Eukaryota; kingdom Metazoa; phylum Arthropoda; class Insecta; order Coleoptera; family Scarabaeidae; genus Cetonia; species Cetonia aurata. The sequence continues at coordinate 34,169,047 of OX421882.1, forward strand.
TGATTGTACCACTTTAAGTTGGATGATAACGTTATACCTAGAGATTTAATTGATGGTATATTCCCAATTGTGCTATTTCCTATGTGAACATGAAATTGAAGCGAGGCATTCGCCGGATTAGTGCTAAAGGTAATGTATTTAGTCTTGGAAATATTTAAGAATAGTTTATTTGAAACGAACCATTTATTCAATAGGGACAGCATCAAATTGGTTTTATCTTGGATGAGATTAGTCTGGTCATTTATTAAAACAGTGATATCGTCCGCGTACATTATTAGTTTATATTCTTGCAGAAAGGAGGCAAGATCGTTAATAAAAAGTGAAAATAAGACCGGGGACAATACGGCGCCCTGGGGCAGCCCCACTGTAACCGGTAGCAGATTTGAGTGAAACTTTTGCCTTTTAGCATCCTCTGTTGTTGCAATTTCTACAAATTGAAACCTATTTGACAAATAGGAGCGAAACCAATCAAGCGTGATACCTCTAATCCCCATCAGTTCTAGTTTATAGATTAGCAAATCGTGATTGACGCAGTCGAACGCCTTGCTAAGATCGCAAAATACACCAAGTGGTACTTGCTTGTTTTCCACATCAGCAGTAAAGGTATTGTAAATATCTGAAATGGCTGTTATTGTAGATTTTCCAGATTTAAAACCATGTTGGCAATCAGAAATAACCTTATGTTTATCTAAAAATGGAGTGAGCCGTGCCAGCATTGCATATTCTAAAATTTTCCCAATAGAGGAAGTTAATGAGATTGGCCTATAATTAGACATATTATTACGGTCATCTTTTTTGTGTAATGGTATAATTTTTGAAATTTTAAAGCAAGATGGGAAAATCCCGGTAATAAAGGAATAGTTAATTAGGTGTGTTATTGGAGTAACAAGCAAATACTTGGCTTCTTTCAAGATATCATTGCGTATATCATCTGGTCCCGGAGAGCTTTTAGTCTTTAGTTTATTAAATACTGACAGTGTTTCCGTTTCCGTAAAAGGAAATAAATACATGGAATATTGATTGGAATGCAAATGTTTCTGTTCAAAGGGAATGTCTTTGATATTTTTACTCAAGGATTGCGGCAAATCTTGAAAAAAATTATTGAACGCGTTAGAAATTTTGCCCGCGGAGGTAATTGTATTATTATCATTGTCTCGAATTACAGGTATATCTGTCCTGCTTTCCCTTCTATTTGTCAAATTGTTGACGATGTTCCAAGTTAGTTTGATTTTGTTATCTGATTGTATAATAAGTGTATTATAATAGTTTTTCTTGGTTACTTTTACTAAATTTTTGTGAGCTTCTCGATTTTGTTTATATATATGACTTAAATTTGGATACTTTTTTTGTAATATATACAAATCCTTCAACTTTGAACTCGATTCAAGGACCGCTGGCGTAATCCATCTATTCGAGCTACGATTTGTTCTACAATAACACCAGGGAAAAGATATGTTATAATAATAACTTAAAACAGACATAAACATGTCAAATTTATCCTCAGTTATCGAGCAATTGTAAACGCCATCCCAAGATTCATTTTGCAAATAGTTACAAAAGACTAGTTTGTTCTCAAATCTAAAATTTCGTCTATAAGAGCCAGCTTTAATAGAAGGTAGGTTATTCAAACATTCATATATAATTATGAGCCGGTGATCAGAGAAATGTACATCAAAAACCTCATATGTAATAGGAATTGCTAAATTAGTGCATACATTATCTATAATGGAGCTGCAATTGTTAGCTATTCTGGTGTAATCATTTACTACAACATTTATGTTATAAGAATTAAAGAGATACTTAAGATCAAGATAAGTTTCATTTAGGTGTATAAAATTAATATTAAAATCACCTGTTAAAATTATGTAGTAACCAGGTTTATACAAAGATTCTAATAAAGCATTTAAGGCTAATACAAAATGATTGTAATTGCCAGAAGGAGACCTATATAAGTTTACAATAATAATCTTTGAAGATTTATAATTCCATAACGCAGCACACACTTCAAAATCTTTCTCTACAGAAAAGCTTGAAACATCAATAGCGTTAAGGTTCAGATCAGGCAGTGACCAAATCGCGCATCCACCCCCATGCGTTCGCGATCTTCCAAAACTTGTTATAAATTTATATTCTTGTATGTTACGAAACTCCAGCTCATTCTCTTTAGCCCATATTTCGGTTAGGCAGATGATTTTAGCACGGTGGTTACATAAACATACTTCTAATTCATCAAACTTTTTGTTAATACTTTGTACATTCATAACGAATAATAATATAATATATAAAACAAAATTTCTTTTCCTAGAGTAGACAAAGTTTGCTAGAATTTATTCGGAAACTATTTTTCTGCACCCCAAATACTTTTGCACTTTAAAAAATTGGTGTAATTTTACCCATGAGTTACAGTAAAATTATAAGCATTAACAAAGTAAATTCACACCGGTATTTGGTGTACTTTATAAATTCCTCGTTATTTGAAGGAATTTTAAGGCGTAGAGTAGTCTGCATGTTAAATTAGACAAAATGTTAAGGAATTTTCCATGAAAACTTTAATTTTAGGACTTGCACGAAAATTTCCTTGAGCTTTGGAGTAGAATTACAAATACTTTAGTACAATTTTAAAATACCGAGTGATGAAATATTACAACAGTAAAATTAAAATTTCGAACAAAGTAAGTTTTTTCATTCAAGGTTTCTGGTCTTTAAATATTAATTTACTTATACGTTACATCTCTTATAAATTTATACTAAAATATATAATTTAAACATTATTTTACAGGTTTCTAGTGTAGTGAACAAATTGAGAAAGATATTTTTAAACATCGAAACGTTTTGGTAATATAATAAATTTTTAAAGTTTAAAATATATGCCGACTCCCAAGAACGTATTTTTATGTTAATTAAAATATTTGTGCTTATTTGTCGTTTGTGTTTCCAATGCCCATATTGCCCATGATATCGAGGTTTCCTTCTAGGTTTTTTAAAAAATAGATTAACACGTCCTTAGTCACAATTCACGGTAAAACAAAAGCACAAAAGAAAATACCGTTTATATGAAATGTAATTTTACAACTAAAAAAAACTGTGGAGTTTGCTAAATGTCGCATTGCTTGTATTTTTACCACGTAATTTTAAAGCTGCCCAATAATTTTACAGACGTAAAAATACTTTCAAGTGTAAATTTCCGAGTTGTTATGAAATTTACAAGTGTTGTTTAATTCTACCGATGTCCGAGTAAGTTTAGTCGTAAAATCGATGGTAACAAAGTTGCCATCGATTTTACGAGTAATTTTGTAGAACATTTTTTTTGAGCGACATTTACGAACATTCTGTGGTAATCCTCTCGGGCTTAGGGCCTTATCGTGTCGGAATTTCTTCCAAATATTATTGTCAACTAAATTTAATTTTATTGACAGTCGACGTGTCAATTGTTCCTTCATGTTTCTATTTTAGTAACCATAACCAACTCAAGGTTTAAAGCCAAAAACAGTCCTGTTCAAGATATGACTCTCCTTCTTTTTATTGAAATTATTAGAATGATTATAAATATTCTATGAAGGCGGCGATATTGTCAACAAAACCTCGGTGTTTTAGAAACAAATTACATAATTTTCTTTCTCTAGAGCATGCTCAGTTCTCAGTTCTCTCTCTAATCCTTTTTTTGTAACATTACGTTTGGTACTAATGTAAACCGAACTACAAAAACACCCTATCCAAAAAAGGCTAAAAGATAACAAGGAGTTGTTATTTGGACTTTTGCACACATGTAGTTTCGCTCAAGTTAGCGTTGCTTCAACCTTTCACATTTTTAACATATAGCAAAAATATTGTACCTTCTCTGTCCATTTGACATTCTGTAGATGTTCTTTCAGCATTTCTGTGGCTTCAGTTTAATTTCTTATTCGTTGCAACCATTTATTTGCAGAAAGGATGATCCAAGTATGCTACATCTGCATGTACAAATGTGTAACACGATCCACCAGCATTTTTATAACTTTGCTCCTTTCTATCTTGGATAATGGTTGCAATTTTTGTTAAAAAAAAAAACGATCAATTTGGGTAGTTTTTTAATAGACTCTATGACTAACTGACCCATCTTCACTATTAATAACCAAAACATCTAAAAAAGGTAAATTGTCTTGTTTTTCTTCTTCCATTGTGAACTGGATGAGTGTATGAATTAGGATCATGTTTATTTGTACATCGTTTTATTCTTTCACAAATATCTGCGTACACCCCACCCCGTGTACGATGTAAGTGTACACATGACAAAAAAGGATATTCTGGCTTTCTATAGACTATACTAAATTTAATACGCTAACGATGTTTTACTCCCAGGGTTTTAATTATTTCAGAAAGGTGGCGCCAGCAGAAACAATTATTTTAAAAGGCTTACGTACAACTAATCAAAAGAACCAACACTATCTGCAACTAGTGCATCAATTGCCTAACTTTCGAATATAAGAACTATAATATCTAAATAATAACGGTAATTTCAATGAAGAAAATGTTCTTATATTTTTTCTGTACCTAACGCTACATTATTATTCATTTTGAACTGACCAATTTCCCAACATTACTTAATTAATCTTCCATCTTTTAGTAACAATTACGCTTTAATTTATTTGCGTATATACTCTATAGAAGCCAGTGTCAATAATATGTACTAATTGTAGGCAAAATAACAACCAATAAGAGTTCCAGAGAATAAGTTTCGTATTGGCACATATTGCCGCAACTCCAATTTATAGATTGGTGTGGTATGTTTATGTAATGCGTAAACATTGTCATTATAAATTAAATTATGTACGCCGTAACACCGTCTTGGACATAGTATGTGTAAAACACTAATTGTGACCGCTCCGGTAAAATAAGTAAGGGCAAAAGTGTGTGAACGGATACGCTTTAGTGATTTTCTTAAGGAGACAGATGTTAACGTTTTAATTTTAAAATGACCTAGAATATACAGAGAAATGTAGCAAAATAAACATACCTACACGAAATACCCACAAGGAATTTACAATTTTTATTACTTTACTGTCGCTCAAATTAAACAAAGCATATGTACGGCTATGCAATAACTGAAGAAAAAATACGTTTTATTGAAGTAACTAATGTTCTCTTTACGAGTTATAACAATATATTAATCGTTTTTCACACTTGCGAGTTATCCTGTATTATTCCGTTTACTTCAATTTTCTTCTTTTTGTAGTTGACCTATATCTCCTAATTTGAACTCTATTGTTTTTTTTTTATAGAAATAAAAATAGAACAAAGAAACAACATAGTTCAGTTTATTTTAATGCAAAATTATTATTTGAAATTCTTCTACGGAATGCTTCCGAATTAAGGAAAGCTGGGGTGTGGATTAGTATAAATCAGAATGTATATTTTAATATAGATATTTCTTAGTAGCGGAAAATTTCTACTGTCGAACATCCATTGATAATTTTTAACAATAAATTTCATGCACTTAACACCGTACAACTTAAAACAATATGTATAGCTTAATGCGAGTTGTTTATTCATAGATCTGATACATTTTGATGTGGTCCTTCTTTTCTGTCTGTCAATCAAGATTTTGTCCGTTTGCCGCACCTCTAATGATTTTTTGTCTCAAACCCATTTCTAATCTTATAGCCGAATCTACGTCAGTTTTGTGGAGTTAAAGTTGAATCGGTGTAAGCCAAAAGTGTTAAGGCTCTCGTCCACCAAGCAAGTTACTGACGACGTATACAGTATGAGTTATCGTTCTATGGTCACCCGATGTCACACAAACTCCGCATCTCAACGTGGTCCAGTATACCTATTATAGTAACAAGCGCAATAGATATATTAACGTTGCAGGGACCACTTTCTTCTTGCATCTGCGAAGATTGCCGTGTACGCTAGAGGTGACCAGAGGACGCTCGCTCTTACGGTATAAGCAGAGACAATGTTCTAAAGGATATGGGTAAGTTTAATGGGCCAAAGTGTTAACAAAAATTGGTGGTAACAAGGAACGTTTCTAGATGGCGCTGCACTATAAAAAAAAAGAAATAAAATTTACAAAAGAAACACATGTCGCGTGAATGAAGTATTACAAGTTAGGGTATGTGTTCTTATTTCACATAGTATAAAATGATAAAAATAATTATATTATGTGAAAATATACAGAAATTTAATACGACTTTTACTATATTTCCATAAAATCACATAATTTTACGTTGGTTTCCTTAAGATCACATAATTACGATAAACTTAGGCCAGCATTTATGTAATTGCGCGCAGTTTTTGTCGTGCGCATGCACAGTGCATCAAGAGACTCATTATGTCTTTGAAGCGTCGCCGTCGTATATGTCGTTAATGTTAATACGTGAATTCAAAGTGTAGTTTAAATAAAATAAAGGTTTTGGTTAGAGTAAAATATGGCAAAGCAACGTTTGTTTTAGTTTTTTATGCTAAATGTCATCCCATAGTCCGTGTCCGCGAATTTCCTAACCTCTGTATAGGTATATAATATCTATACGACACATGATGACAAAGAGGGAACATGAAAGGTACAAAAAAACATTTATTTATTATTCTGGTGCGCTAAATTACATTTTCGCCCCATATATATTTGTTTTATTTCCAAACACCATATTTAAAATAGTTTTCATAAAATTTCAATTGTAGAAAACACTTTTTCACGAATGTACATCTGATAATATTCAAATATTGCAGGATTTACGTTACGTAGGTAGGTATATGACATATGATAATTGTTTCTTGCTTCACTGTATGTTACTTCAATTACACATTCTATACGAGAGAAAGATACGCGTAACACTACATAACAAATATACTTAGTTATTTTAGTCATTGCAATGCCTAAATTCACATTATATGTAATGTATTAGTATATAAAACAGCAGTAAATTTAAATAGCGGTTACTACTACGTGATGTGTACTAATACATTTAATTCGCAGTTTCTTACAGTTAAAATTTCATATTATATCAAGCCGTTGAGGAAAATTTATGTAAATATACTTGAGTTTTCACCTATTTTTCCATAAAATTTCCTAAATAGATAAAGTAAAATAAGATCTGTAATTTTACATAATACTCTGTAAGTTTACATTACATGAATTTAATTTTACACAACCCACTATGGCCACATATAACCCATGTGGCATTATGTGAATTTACAGAAATGTGTCTATAGTGTGTGCATCCAAATTGGGGAAGTGACTTTGTTTAGGTTGTATACAAAATTTAGGTTGGTGGTTCTGTTTTTTTACAGTTGCATCATGGTTGCATCTTGCATCCTATGTCTTCATTCATGTGATTTGTCATCTGTGGTTTTTTGATTTTACTACACGTCTGTCACGTATTTGCTATTTCAATACTAATTATTTTTGTGCTTTTTTAAGTATTAGTGGTGTTTAATTACGCTGCGGTGTTTTAGTTTTATATTCGACAACCATTTACAAAGTGCAATTTATCGGATAGTTTAGTGAGTATGAACTGAAAGTTATATGTTATAAAGTTCACTAAATATTCTGTAATTTGTACGTGTTCGTTACACATTATACTTAGTTAATTAAGGTATATATGTATTTAAGCTAAATTAGCATAAGTATAATATTAATAAATAAATTATACATATAAAAAATGAACTCATGTACCATGTTATCTATATTGTAAATAAAATGTTATCTTTATTTACCTTGTATGTTGAAATATAAATATTAAAAAATTAAAAAATAAGTAAAAGCATATTTTTGTTGCGCGCCCTCTAGGAACGTTCCTTTGTACTTTAGACGAAAAAATATTAACAAATATGTATAAGTGAGTTACCCATCTCCTGAGGTAACCTATCTCTCGTATACGTTTATAGATATGTATGATTTGTTTCACGATATAGTGCGGCTCCGCCTTCTGTGGTTACACAGCTGTTGGAGCATAACGTCCGCACTATATGTTGAAACGGACAATACTTTATAATAGTACGGTGTTATATGGACACGCGCCTTTTGACGTATATGGCGTACGTTTCGTCAACGGATACAAGTGACTCGAGCATCAGTTGAAAAGTGTTGGTTCTGTGCGTTAGTGGTTTGGCGGTGTTGGGGCTGCCTATTTACTTAGTTATGTTTGTTATTTATTTTACTTTTAGTTTATATTAATCATTCATTTAACCAGTATTACATAAATTATTATATTTCATATATTCTATTTATAAAATCAAATTTCTCATTTTTCTCTATTTATTTATAGTTAGCTATGTTGTTCTTGTATTTCTATTCATTGTGCATTATTTGAAACCCACAATTTTAGTTTAAGCAGCAGTTGTGGAGACATGCCTTTATATTGGAGAACGACATATTTTACTTGATATCCCTTTGTTTAATTTTGAAACGGGACGCAATAAAAGCTGCGTATCACAGACTGTCTAAATCACAACATTCCCACGACTACTGGTATCCCATGTGGTACAGTGTTCTGCCGGAATACGTCTAGAATCTGCCCCACATCGATTTCAAACGCTAAGTATGTGAAGAAAATGCTCGTGGAAATGGAGTGCTACTCATTATCAGTAGAAGACTCTTTAGGCAACTGATTTTCTGTGCTTGTTTGTCACCCATGTTTTGTGATATCCTTAGTCTCTTACATTCTACATTTTCTTATACACTTGATTTACAATTGGTTATTTATACTATTTGCTCTTTAGTGTTCTTGTTGTACTTCATTAGTTTCATTCATTGATATTGTTAATTTCTTGTTATTTTTTTATTATTATTTTTAGAATTCCTGTTTACTGCGTATATAATATTTGTTTAAATAACTATATATAGATTGAGATATATACTATCGAGGAAGATGATAGCCACATGCACTTAGATCACCCTCACCAGGCCACTGTGCTACCTGCCCTAGCAGGCGCGCCGGCCGGCGTCGCACACAGCCTATCCACGCCAGCTCAAATCGAGTATGAGCTCGAGCAGAGCAGCAGGCAGGGCGCCGCACAGTGGATCGAAAAGCGGTAGAAGGCGGACATTGACTGAAATGTTAATAACTGGCATAAAAATTAACGTTAATCAACGAAGTAAAGTTTAGTCGAACAGTAAGGTTGTATATTATATCGAGTAAAAAAAGAAATTGTTGTACCGTCACTACTTGTTTGTGAAAATCGAGCTAAAAGTGTATAATATTTGAAACTGTATAAATCGATGAAAAAATAGCATATATATTGATATAGATATAAGTTTCGTAGTTGCTTCTGTGTGATGAAACTTACAATGTGGACAATATTATACAACAGGAAAAATATTGTGATCGCTAAATACATTTCAGATAGAAACTTGGACTTTGGTATCTTAGTCGATTCAATGTGTCGACACAATTATATCAGGGATAAAAAGAATACATAAAATGTATAATTATGTACCACGGTGTATTATAACAATTTACTCTAAATTGTAATATATAGTGAACGTTTTTTTATAGTAAAACGATTCGATTACCGTATCTGATAAGAAAATGTTCCCTGTGAAGAATTAATAGTTCTACAGCTTCCGGTAATAATTCACTTCTTTTATGGTCCTTTAATTTTTGTCTTGAATTGGAAATATACGGATCGGATGTGATCAGCAGTCTTTTCAAAATATCTTCATTAGTAGCTGAGCGACTACATTTTCTACTATTTTCTTCCCTGAAGCTTTTAAAGTCTTTATTGCGAGCTTCAGCAGCTTCTTCTGAAAGTTTGCCTATTGGAAGTATTGCATGTCGAATGATATCCGCGCGAACTTCAGTTGTGTTCGTCCTTCTGTGTTATACATTTCGGTTCCGAATTTTAATCTGTTAATATTGTATTAATTTTATTAATTTGACCACTTCAGTTTTTCCTCAATTTGTTTACGACTTTTACTTCAGTTTTTTGCAACCTTTGTATATTTTACACTTCAGTTTTTAACTTGTAATATAATAATAAATTTTCCACCCATGTGCGTCGTTTTTGCCGACATTTTGATCTCTCATTAATTCTCCTGAAGAAGGGAATAAACATTTCCGAAATATTGAGTATTAATAAATGAGTTTCATTTACTAATTTCTCCATTGCTGGAAGACCGAATTCCTTGATCGAAATCGTCTCCCTATATATATATATATATATATATAAATCGGATAAAATAGATGGTTTTATTTTATTTTTTGAGGTATTAGAATATAATTTATTAATTAATTAATTTTCTGTGATATTTTTATTACCTTTAACCATGCAGTAGGTACATTGACAGATTTATAATAATGATATAGGTAACCTGCCTAATTATGTGTATGATAAAACATAGTTTGTATTAATATTAACAACAGATGAAGAATAACGCTTAAAATGTGTAGGCGAACCAAAGCAGTCAATCATGCCGAGTATATAAAGAAAGATAGGTAAGCCCATTTTGTTTATCTTCTATAATCGATTATTATAAACTAACACTGCACATTTCACAATTTTAACTTATTTTTATAATGCAAAAAACAAGGATACAATAAGTGCAGCGATTATTAAAGGAATAGCTCATAGTGTAGGTAATGACCGATATTCATAATTATCCTATTTGGTTTATCCCCTTTTTAGTCTGAAAACTAAAAGATTATGAAACATACATGGAATGTTTCGTCATTGAAATGGCATAACTTAACACATTTTTGATAGAAATATTAATTAACATGCATTTATGAGAATGCTAGAGACGGTAATGCCATAAACAAAACGTCTTTTTTCAAAAAGTTGCGCGAAGTAGCAGCTGAAATCGCTGGAGCAAGTACTAGAAGGATCCTAGATGACAAAACAGTTTTCCTTTTTCTGGGCAAATTTGGGCATTTTTTTAAAAATCTATTAGAAGTTAAAATTAAAAGTCATAGAACACCGTCTTCAAGAAATGGTAATTGTATAGTTAGTTATAAATATGATTTGCTAATATTTTGCAGGTTGAATTACACATAGTTAGTGTATATTCTGAGAAAATTGCAGCTTCGTATCGTTTCTAATTCCGAAGATTTTAGTAGTTGAAGAGGACGGTCGAAATACACTTAGCGTAACATCACCGAACATATGTACTTTCAGACATGCTTCTATTCGATATTCCGTCAATCTACTCGTTTGTACTGTGATTTCCATATCTAATGCTTATTTTACTATACACTTATATACATTTTATTATGATTCTAGAAGATCGGCCTTTTTACGCTATGTCACATTTTTAACCAACTTCGATCGATACTGTGCGCCGCCAAAATCGATCATATTGGGCCAGTACTCCCCCTAGGATAGAACGTCTGAGTTGGGCAAGCGCCGAGCAGTCACATAAAATGTGTTCCGGCGTCTCGTCTTCTTGGTAACATGCCCGGCACGGTGGGCTGTTCACCAAACCCACGCAATGCATGTGTTTATTTAATTTACAGTGGCCTGGCAAAAGCCTCACAAGTTGACGCAAATTACTGCGAGACAGCTGCAGGCAATATCTTGCTGATATCGGTGATGGCCTGGGGATGGCTTCGCGTGCTTGACAGCAAGTGGTTATGGATTTCCATCTATTATCGTGAGGAGTTGCGGTCCATTACTTTATTAGGGTGCCCCTAATGAAGCCCCGCCCCGCGAGCCCATCAGAAGCCTCGTTACCTAGATTTCCTTTATGATCTTTATGACCTTTATGCCAGTTGAGTGTCTAGGCATTATCGATAGCCATCGCTTCTAGGGCATTGTGACACTGAAGTACTAAACTCGAAGTGATCCTATGATTATTAAGAGCCTTAAGAGCAGCCTGACTGTCACTATAAAGGACAATGGGCCTAATTATGGCAGATACAGTCACAAGGTAATTCCCGCGTAAAGTCCCCTAGTCTTACTCAAGATGCGGCGACACTGCCAAAAAGCCATACATGCTTTTTCGGTTTTTGTTTTGACGTATTTGTTCCAGCTTAGCTCCTTGTCAAACACAACACCCAGATATTTTTCTTCCGAAAAACTGAGAGCAGTGCCAAAGAATTGTGGTGGTTGCAGTTGTTCCACTTTCCTTGTGATGGTAAAGAGTACCATATCTGCTATTACATTGATAGTTTATATTATGAACCTACCTAATTATATGAATGCTGTGTAATCCTGGAAGAAGCATAGATAAAAATGTAAATGTATCTCTAATGCGGCTTAGCATTAGAACTAAGAATATAAATGAATGAACATTACTCCTCAGAAGTAATTTAACACTGCTTACATCTTACATGTATAAAAATGAAAAGATTTTATTTTGGATATTTACAGAACTGTTTATTAGCTTTGCATATACCTTGTTTAATTAATATTATCGAGAAGTACATTTTCTTAAAAGCACACAGAAGCGATAGGCCGATAACCCGATTACTTTAACTCGAAAACACCCGATCTAAATGCTACACGACCGGAAAAGCAAATTTGATGTATTCCCTAGTGAAGAGGGAGACATTATGTAAGAGAAAGAGTGTACGTATGTGGTACTTACAATGCTAGTTGCTTAGTTAGATATAGCACAAGCTCGGATAGATATTTTATCCCTATTTACTTTTTTTTATTTGTTTTCTCCACATGCTACAGGGTAATAATGCTAAATCACGTAAATTTGCATATAAGGAAGTACGTCGTTAATAAATTGCTATATATTTTATTAATTTAAGATTTATACGGAGCGAAGGAGAAAAAGCGCGAACACCTGCACGATATTAAAAGAAGACGGTAATGTATTAGCAAAGGGTCCAGGATACTTTCCTCGCTATTGCAAGTACAAGCACAGATTCACACATGCATACTGTGTGTTTAAGTGTTTCTCGAAAATTATAGCCTGCATCAAACGTAATTAGTTCCATAAAGTGTGGATTTCCAGGGCGATATTAACTCTAATCAGTTTTGCACGTATATAATAAGATCAGATTGGAATTGTAATTGTGTATGGAATGTGCTCATATACAGGTTATGTTTTAAGTCAGATAGAACATATTGAGTTCCGCTTTAGTTATGGGTGATCGAAATAAAAAATTAATAGACACAATACTAGGTGTATTATGTACAACCTATTGCTGTTCATGAAAACGTTGAAACACACGTATGCACGTGAAGGGTAGAAGTTTATCATCAATTTTATTAAATATGTTGTTGAAACTAAAAATTGTATCTAAAAGTATAATGCGACCTTAATGATTACCCATATAATACCCAAAATATAATCATTTGTCATATTTACAATATACTTGAATTACTCTTCCATCAAGTATCTTATCTTGTGCGGACATATTGATTCGTACACTCTCTTATGATAAGTTAGCTTGAGACAGGTTGACCAGAGATCTGATGATCAAACAATTGAACTTTTGAAAGCACCCGACGAAACGTGCACGCCTACCAAAGAAGATTAAATATGTCAGTAGATATCCCAAATTTAAAAATCCAGAACATATATAATCAATATGAAACTCTAATTAAGAACTTAAGATTGTGCTTACCTCCTAATGCAGGTACCCAAATTTTCAGAACTTGTAATATATTTTTTTTTCCTGGTTTAACACCTGCATCTTACGCATCTACATGTTAATGCATACCTAAAGTTTGGAATCTCAACTTTATATTTTGTTAAGGACACGTTTAGCGTTCTTTTGCTATTCATTATCATGCTTTTTGCTTGTAAAAATTTTATTTATATTAAAGGTTCATGAGATTTTAAGATTCTACTACTTGTGAGAATAATATTACATTCTAACATTAAAGTTTAGATTCTAGTTTTTTGTAAAAAATATCACAAAACATTTTAAAAACAAATACACCTACCTGAAGTTTTGTGAGAGTATTATTTGTCATTATCAAATAATTCCTAAGCATAATATTTACGTAACTGGTAAATATATTAGCAAATTCTTTTAATTTTTGATTAAGTAGTGAATTATGGCATTGAAGAGACAGTTCCGGAAAAAAGAAGATTTGAACTAACTTGTCCCGTCGGTCGGCTGTGCCAAGTTAATCCAATTTAATCCAAAGAAATTTTGGCTTAATGTCTTTTTTTTTAATTTACAATTTTTTGGTATGCAGTAAAGAACGTTAAAACTTAAAACTTAGAGAAAACGTAGCAAAAAAGCCATGCCTTCGTGTAAAGTATTTAAAGTTCCAATCAATCCTTATTTGAAGCAATTTAGAAACATTCAAAATTAAGTAGTTTAGCTGACTTGCCTCGGTCGCCTTTGTTTAAGAAATATAAAAGTTAACGTCAATTTTAAGATTGAAAGAATTCAGCCTTTACTAAAGTTTTATAAGAAAGTTTTTGTTATATATTAATTACTCTTTTACTTATTGTTACTATTTTTATTAACAATTTACTTTAATTGTTGATTAAATAGTAAATTACTACTGAAAATGTTTAAAAGCTGTAAGATATTGACTATTACCTAATCTTAAAGACATTAGTGTGGCTGTTTAGTTTCGCATTTATGAAATTTTACAGCGTCAATGTCATTGACACCCATCTATTTTTCAAGATGTTTGAGTATCACTATTGAAAGAAATATTGAAGTTATGGTGCTCCTCAAAAATATAGAAAATAACTTCGCTGAACAATTCGCATATATTGCAAATTCTTCTAATGAATAATGAAGGAGTCTTATTTTTACGTTCACCAAACTTTTAAATGTCTCTTGTAGAAAAAATTCATTAATTTATACGACCTCTTGTCCCAATCGATTTTTCAGAACATATATCAGTGGTAGCAAACTCGTTGGTCAAAGTGGGATAGTAGTCATATCAGCGCGATTTCACGATCTAAATCGTTTTCTTTCTACTTTCACAAAAACAATTTGTCATTGACATAAAAACAAAACGCGGAAACATTTTTTTCTTACACAACTTCAAAATAACAATCTATGTTATTCTGAATTGGTATTTCATTTTCTGCTATTACTTCATTATTTTACTATACCAAGAGAGGAAGTATCGAAAAGCCTAAGCAAACGAAAGATAGATAATAAACTCTGTACGGCCATAGCCAGTATCTATAAGAATACAAGGAATGTATGTATCTATGTAAGAAAAGGGAATATGCAATTCGAAGAATTTCTAACCTAAGATGGCCTGAGACAGGTAGGAGTGCTTAGACCACTCCTTTTTAATATACCTACTTCTTGACGCTGTCCTAAAAGAAATTAAGAGCAAAACGAAGAAACTCCACGTAGGGTACAAAAATATGCAGGTAGCAGAAATAGCAGAATGCGCATTTGCCGATTCATTCATTCATAACGTTAGGGTGAACACCTTTAGTCCAGGCACTTGAGCTAGGTGCTCATTGTACCGTCCCTATTAAATCTTTTACTTTCACTCGAGCAGCTTGGTGATCTGTATAAAGCCCAGTATCTTGCCTAGTGGAAACTTGGGAACTTTCGAAAGCTCCAATAGATCCTTCCCAAAATGTTTCTCCTGGAGTAATTTTAGCTCCTCACATGTGCAGTTTACATGTAAACGCATTTCCTTCTGTAATTCACATGTTCTGCACCACAGTTCGCTTAATCGACCTGTGCTGTATAGATGCTTTTTCAGGGGACAGTGTCCAGTTACCAGCCCAGTAATGGTTTTAGCTTCTATCTTGCTGCGTCTAAGTAGGTTATTAGAGAACTTAGCATCCCCATTCTCTATTAGCGCTTTGGTATGGAGTTGACCATCAGTCGTCCTCCATTTATTTGTGCTTGGTTTGTTCAGCCAGGTCCAGATCTCCCTTTTATCAGAATCCTTAGTAATCCCACATACGGGCTCTGGACCTATGAAGTGTATTTTAGAACCCTCCTTGGCTAGTTCGTCGGCTATTATCTTGCCCTTTATATCCTCATGTCTCGGCACCCAAATCAGCGACACCGTGTGATCCTGTGCCACTGAATTGAGGAATTGTTTGCAGTCTCTAACTAGTTTTGACCTAGTTACAGGGTTCGCGACTGCCCTGATAGCAGCCTGGCTATCAGTCGTTATACTTATTTTCCTCCTTATGTAGCCCCTATTTGCAATCATTTCTGCGCAAGCTGCAAGGGCGAATACCTCTTTCTGGAAGCTCGTCGCATGCTTCCCCAGGCTTGTGGATACCCTTTGATTAGGACTCGGTCCGCAAATACCGGCTCTTGTGTCCTGACTGGATTTGGATCCGTCCGTGAACCAGTCATTAACAGAGGTGATCACCCTACGTGCCTGGTCTCTGTTCGGTTTGGAGATTTTCACCTTTTCAATTAAGTTAATTTCGGGTGCCATACTATCCGTGGGCATTTGCAGCAATGGCCTGTCTAGTATTGTACTCGTAGTATCAGTGTGCCCTCCAACCCTAATGTTGGGATGCCACAAGTTGTTGGTTTCCAGTCTAAGGATCGCATTCATAGCCTCGGCCTTCACATAAAGCTCCAGCGGTGGGAGGCTCATAATGGTCTCCAAAGAACGGTCCTTGTGCTGTTGATTGCACCCGTGATTCCCTGCAATGCCCGTCTCTGGACAGCGGTTAGAAGCTTCAGCCTTTGCCGATGATTTGATAGTGTTAGATAAAAGTGAAAAGGTTTTACAAACCAATTAAAATTACGGAAAATAGCTTTACACAAACGAAATATACAAATAAATATCCTCAAAACTAAAGTCATGGTAATACAAAAATAACGATATAAAAGTAGAAATTAAACAGGATGAAAAAGAGCTAGACCATGTTGATACATGTATATATCTCAGAGTAAAGATGCACAAATCTGGAACAGAAGACGCGGATGTAGTTGACAGAATAGAAAGTACGAATCAATTATATTAAGTGACACACTCATGAGGAAGATAAAAATAAGCCTGAAAACCAAAATTACCGTCTGTGTTCAAGCCAGTCTTAAGATATTGATGTGAAAGTTAAAATTTAGCAAATGAAATGAAGAGCAAAACGCAAGCTCTAGAAATGAAATACTTCAGAGCGGTTAACGGAGTAACAATAAGAGATAAAATAAGAAATCAAAAAGTAAGAGAAGACCTACGGTGGAACTAATTTTGGAATACATGGATAAACAAAAGATGAAGTGGTTTGTGTATATGGTACTTATGGGAAAGAATAAGCAAACGAAAAAGGTGCGGCTAGCAAAAAACAACTGATAAGAGAACAAGAGGTAGACCAAGGAGAACGTTGAACGGTACAGTTGTCAAATATCTGAAGAAACGTGGAAAGACCTGGAATGAAGGAACAAGAATGGCAAAAAAAAACAAAAAAGAATGGACTAGATTTATTTATGGTTAAGTGTATTTATACGAAAATTTAGATTTTTTTACCTAAGGGTAAAATAGGTTGATTATGTAAATATATGCTTCATTATTTTAGAACAGCAATGATAAGAAGAATGAACTTTTCTGTACTTTTGGAGCAAATACCTTTGGAATGATGTACAGGTAAACTTTTGCTACCATTTAAAGATGGCGACACCCTGTAAAACAAGTGAAAATTACCTCAATACATAGCGTATAATTTTCTTTTAAAAAGGCTTGATAAAGCCTAAACACCGGAGCGAAATTCGAACTTGCAGCTTCCGGTAAGAGTCGAGACGCTGAACCAGGTCTTAAGGAACTCTTATCACAGCAACTAGTAGAAAGTTTAACAATGTTTTAGGAAATGAAAATAGATGTATTTTTAAAAGTTGCCTATATTTTTAATATATTTACAAAAGCAGTAAAAATTAAAATACGTACCAAACGCTATAAAAATTAGATCTGGGAGCTTTATTATACATCTTATAAATACAAAAAGAAATAGGGTATGGATAAATAAGTATTATTGTCATTATAAGAATATGCACTCTCCTGTTACATGTATGTTCTGGTTCAGTGGTTTATATGTTTGCATTCATTGAATTTAGTAAAATGTAAATTAAAAGCCCTACTTAATTGAAGCATGGCTTCAACTAAAGTAATAATCGCTGTTATATCTTATAAATACTAATTTACTATTTCGCAAACATTAGTGTGTGCAGCTGTAAACATATACACATGCATCAAGAGTCGATGTACAATTGCAACCATGGTGGGCAATTACACGAACTAAAAATATAACCACTAATTACAGTGAAATAATCTTTCGTAATTAGAATGTTTATTAAAGGTAAAAAAGATACGTATTGGCAAAGGAGCTTAACACCCAGCATATCAATTATGAAGCGGTAGACCAAATTTTTACTCTGCAATTAATGGGAACAGTGTTCAGGCGTCAGATATTTGTTTTAGAATATTCATGAATGTCTGCATTTTAGCGTGTTAAGTAAGTATATTCATATTTCTGTATTTAAAAAAAATCTCCAAAAAATTTACCTGCGTCTACAAGATATACCCAGGCATTATGAATACCAATCACCTCCACTTGTATGAATATAATAACATCTTGCTATACTGGAATAAAAACATAACTATAAACAAACACATACCTACCTAACAATATACAAGATATAGTTACTCGCACCTTACCTTGCTTAGAACAAAAAAAAATGCTTTGAATTAGGCATAGACCTGTACCGTTCACTGATCAGTCGAGCAGACCACTTTCCGTGCGCGCCATGAGCGCCGATGTGGGGATGACTTTATTGCATATTACTTTAATAGCAGAAAACCAAATGTATATTTAATTATTTCTGATAAAATAAATGTCTTTACTTCTATACTTATATCGGTAACAACCTCATGTTGCGTCCCTATTCTATCGCATATTCTAGTATATTACGAATTACACTCCCATACCGGCGCACATGGCGCGCACGGAAAATGGTCTGCTCTACTGATCAGTTCACTGATATTCATACCGTAAATTTCTTTGCCTTACTTATTTTCCAGCGTATTTTTAAATGGATTAAGTAATATTTCGTGTTTTCTGCAAAAATGCAATTAAATTTTGTTAAGACACATTAAAATTGCAGGTTGTTGTATTATTTCGTCTGAATATTAATGTGTAGTACTAAATTTGATATGTTGCAAAAAAATTGCAACCATATGTATCTGCAATACGCGTTATAACCAGAAAATTATTGCATTGTTACATTTTTTGCAGTGTTCATACTGTCAAAACGCGTCAATTTGTCCGAGAAAATTCACAAATGAGTGTGCACAAGCAATCGTCGCAATTACGTCTTCATCGATTAACAGTGAACCGAATTCTGAAAAAAGGATTTACATTTGAAATCTTATAAGATTTAATTAGTGCCAGAACTGAAGGAGCTGTTGCTGCGGTTTGAGCATTTCGACCGGATTTTCTTTAGTGATGAGACCCATTTTTATATAAATGGTCGTATCAATAAAAGAACAATTGCCGATTTTAGGGAGAAGAAAATCAACACAACATCAACGAGCGTCTATTGCATTGCCCTAAAGTCACGGTGTGGGTTGCACTTTCCTCTCAAAGTATCGTCAGGCCATATTTGTTTGAGGATAGGAGACGGTGAGCGGTAAACTGTAATTGCGGAGCATTATAATTTCCATAATATATTACGATATATTATAGAAATTATTTTTACTATTTAAAATCACAGATCTATTGAACGTAATCTAAATATTACACTGTGAAGATGTCGTTTTACATCTGAATTATATGTATCTAATTATGTACTTAACCTATGCCTATGAACACATATTTCATTAATATTTTTTTATTCATGCACATTATTCATTCATTCGTTTAATGCTATTATTATTCTGAAATCTTAAAAAATGTGGTAGGTAACGTTTTGGGAATTTGTCCTAGGCAATTTTTTTACAGATCGTGATCTCATATGGCACTAACAATACGTTGCGCATGCGTCTATACTGTAATACCTATATTGCAAGACGTGTTTTTTGGTTATTGCCCTTCTGCCGTTTGGTTCGTTTTCTTTTGTGTGATACGTTATTGTGAAATTTAGTAAGTACTGTTTTATATACATACCTACTTCACATAAAATGAGGTGCAGTATATGTAATTATTACTATTTCAAGTACTATTCCAAAATACAATACACACCAATATGTACATCGTAATTGGAAAATGTTCGATGATTTTAATGCTTTGAAGGTAGTTGTAAAATGGCGTTTAAAACGTACAATGGTTTTAACACCCATATTTATAGATACCACGTCGATAAAGAGACTGTCATAGATAAATGTAAGATACCTCTCTGGTGTACTATTCCTGGTTGCAAGTTTAAAATCTGTAATAAAAGCAATATGTATCAGCACGTATATACAGGCTGTCTGTAAAAGGTCTTTACACACGCCTACCACATATTCCTTAGACCAAAATAAGCCGATTTAAGTAAACTTATCTTAGTCCAAAGTCGCTTACTTTGGGCGCTATGCGGCCTTGAAGTTAAAATTTTGAAATCGTTTTTTTATTGTAAATTCAAAACGGCTTATGCGATTTTAATAAGATTTGGCAAGATCAGTTAGTATTATTGGACGAATGTTTGGAGAAAATTTCAAGAAAATACTAATACCGGAAGTGAATGAAACACGCATGACCATTATGAAAATTAACATAATTTTTTTTGCTGTCTATAGTAGAGACACGAAATAATTTTTATTTGATAGAGTATTCAAAGGCGATCAAATTATGTCTCTTGTAAAATTTTCTTATTTTTATTCATTTTCGAGAAAAACGAAAAAAAGTGCGGTCGAAAAAAGCAAAAAGTAATCCAGTCGCCTATGATTTCTATCATAAACAAATGAATTTCGCATGATTAAATCTACTGCTCAAATAAAGACTACAGGTAAACGAATAGGCTTAGTAAAAGTTCACGGTTTCGAAGATTCTGGGTAACTTATTTACTACAAAAACGGCACTCTTTATAAGAATTGATTACTCTAACGGTTTTTGCGAAATTTGTATTTTAATAATTCGCATCAGGTTATTTTACACAAAAATTAAATAACTGAAACATTAACACAAATAATAAATATGTCACAAAAACTGTTGAAAGTGTTCTCCATTTACACGCATACAAAGATTTATACGACGAAGGAAATTAAACTGTACTCTTTGCAAAATTTCTCCATCACCTCTAAGGTCACTTATTGCATGTTGAATACGTTGCCATAGTTGTGCTTCATTAGCCACAGGTGTCTTGTAAACCACGGACTTAAGATGTCCCCATACAAAAAAATCAGCGTGAGTTAAGTCTGGAGAACGTGGAGGCCAATTTACAAGAGCGCCATTACCTCTACCTATCCATTTGTTTGGGTATACTTGATTTAGGTAGTTTCGAACATCTACTGAAAAATGTGGTGGAGCTTCATCGTGCATGTACCAGATATCTCTCCGAAGTTGTGGAGGTAAATCGTCTAAGAAATCTGGCAATGTATTTTGTAAAAATTGCAAGTAGATGTCTCCCGTTAATCTTTGTGGAAGAATAACAGGACCAACAATAAAATTGCCAATTTTTCTAATCCACACATTAAGTTTAAATTCGTGTTGAAAATGATTATCTTTATGGCATGCGGGTTTTCAACTGCATAAACGTATTCGTTATGGAAATTAGTTACCCCTCTTCTTGTGAAACAAGCTTCATCCGTAAACAAAATAGTGTTGCCAAAGTTTAAATCTGCTTCTCTTTGCCCATTAACAAAGCGACAAAAACCCAGGCGCATTTCGGGATCATGTTCTAAAAGATCTTGAACTGTTATTTTATGGTATGGATATAGCAACTGTTGTCTAATTACTGCGTGAACGACATCTTTACATACTCCTACTTCCCTACCTATTCGTCTAGTACTTATTTCTGGATCTTCTTCAACACGTTCTAAAATTGCTTCTTCAACTTCAGAAACCCTTACAAAACGCTGCCTTCCATAATCAGCGGTTGCAGGAACAAAGCGACCGGTCCCCCGAAGACGTCGCTCAACGGCAGCAAACGTTGGGTGACTTGGTATTCGACGATTTGGAAACCTTTCAGAATACACCCTAACACACTCTCGAGTATTTCCTTCACAAAATCCAAATACCATTAGCATATCGGTATATTCTGCATTGGTGTATTGTAAGGCCATGATAAATCACGAAAAGTTAAGTTTTAAGGTATTTTAGATTTGACACTATTATTATTTAGCCATGCGAAATTCATTTGTTGATGATAGAAATCATGGGCGACTGAATTACTTTAAGCTTTTTTCGAACGCACGACCATAAGCACTTTTTTTCGTTTTTCTCGAAAACGAATAAAAATTAGAAAATTTTACAAGAGACATAATTTGATCGCTTTTAAATACTCTATGGAATAAAAATTATTTCGTGTCTCTACTATAGACAGCAAAAAAAATTATGTTAATTTTCATAATGGTCATGCATGTTTCATTCACTTTCGGTATTAGTATTTTCTTGAAATTTTCTCAAAACAGGCGTTTTGAATTTATAATAAAAAAACGATTTCAAAGTAAGCGACTTTGGACTAAGATAAGTTTACTTAAAACGGGCTTATTTTGGTCTAAGGAATATGTGGTAGGCGTGTGTAAAGACCTTTTACAGACACCTTATATTACGTGAGAAATTGCGCAGCTTTAAAATGTCTCTTACATTGTGATTTAACAAAATATTGAAATCAATGTATTGTTACCACGTTTTTACATTAAATAAACTGAAATTACACTGTTATTTTTGTTTTATTTTAACTATAAGTACCAAAAAGTTAGAAAGTCTAAGGTGGGCTAATTCAATTGCCAGGATATAACAGAAATAAACATGGGATTTATATAGATTTAGATTTATCTGGTCAACCTTAGTAGTTTTTCTTTGAGAGATATGTATAGCCTGCGTTCTTCTAAAACCTGACCGAATTAACAAAAATCTATGATAACAAATATCTGAAGGTGCATATTTATAAGGGGATAGTCGTCAGTGAAGCTCTGAGGTATAGCTCCATTTAACCCGGTTTAAGACTTTCGTTGTTTCTTTAGTTAAATCGTTTCATATAGTCAGCTGTCTGCGGAAATAAGATGATGATTCAACAAAATACCAATGCAAATATACCACAGTATCTACTGTATACTATAGAACTCCAACAACACATGTTTATGAAAAAACAAAAGAACTAAACATACAAGGAATAATAACCCTCAATAACATATTATTTCTACACAAAATTAGAAATAAGGAAATTAAAACTAACATAAAATTACAAAGGAATAGAGAAATACATGACTACAAAACTCGCAGAGTATCGCACTTGAGATCCGAAATATATAAACACCACAACTACAGTCAAACACTAAATACAACAACAATAAAAATGTACAACAAATTACCGAAAAACATAAAAGACTTACCGTACCACAAATTTAAAAGTGAAATAAAACAGATTCTGAGGAAGAAAAACTAATAGTTAAAACCTAAACCACGACTTGAAGAAAGAAGGAGGCCCTCAACACCGTTAGCCCGAGACAGTAGTTCCCGAGGCGAGGATGAGGGATGGAGGAGCAGCAACGCTACAGATATATACATACACAACATACATTATGTATATGTGTATCTATTGTATTGTTGTTCGTTTATTGTAAATAAATAAATAAATAAATAAATTTTTATTGGAAAGTTACAAGGTAAGAATCACTAGAAATAATACATATTTTATAGTAAATTTAGAGAAAACTTTATTTAAAAATACATTGGAGAATTAATTAACTTATAGCTGTAATATTACATAACAAATATGGAAAGGTACATAATATACCTATCATGTTCTGTAAATTTACAGATTTACAGACAGGATTGTAATATTATATAACGTAACGTTGGAAAAAAAATTGCCAAACGATAAGTTATATAATCTTTCAATGTGTTTTCTCTCGGTGTAGGGTACTTCCGCGAAGAAATGTCTGAATCTCGGAATAAGCTTTACAAAGAAGATAGACAGTTTCATGCTCCGCCGAAACGATATTAAAAACTTACTGCAACCACCAAAAAATATTTCAAACTTCCAATTTTCCTTTATCATTATCTACTCGCATCGTAGTAGAATACTCGCCGCCCATTAATAGATTACATTTTTATACTTACTCGTGCTGGTCTCTATTACATATGTAGGCCTTCCATACTAGTGTCAATATTAACACTGCATCCATATTTGAAAATCAGCAAAGATCAATGTAGTATGCATAGTTACTGCATGAGGCAATACATTTGTAACCTAACTGGAAATTTTATGCAATATGATTTCAGATTTTTTTTTATTCTACTGATATATTCGTTGCTGCAGTGTAGTGTGTGTCATTTTATGTTTCAATTAATTATACACATATGTATCTGGGTGTATATGTATGTCGCTTATTACAACAATAGGCGAACGGACTATTAAAATCAGATCCACTCGTGGAACACCCCAAGGCGGTGTATGCTCGCCTTTGATGTGGAGCCTGGTAGTAGACGAACTGCTTCACAGGCTAACAGCCTCCGGCGTACAATGTATAGGATACCCCGATGACATTGTTATAATAGCAAGAGGCAAGTTTGAGGGAATTCTCTGTGACCTAATACAAACAAGCCTTAGAATCACTAGTTAATGGTGTGGATCAGTGGGGCTGAGTATCAACTCGGCGAAAACCACGATTGTAGGAAGAGGAAAACCTCGAACAGGAAAGACATCCGTTTGGATGCAACAGTAATTGAATGTAAAACAGAAGTCAAATATCTAGGAGTAACCCTAGACCGAAAACTTCTGTGGAACAAGCATATTGAATTAACAATGAATAAGGCAACAAGAGCCTTAATGATTTGCCGGAACCTAGCAGGCAAAACATGGGGCTGCAACCCAAAAATACTGCGATGGCTGTACATCGGCATAGTAAGACCTATGGTAACGTACGGGGCGATAACCTGGTTCCAGAAGGTCACACAGGTCAAAACAAGGAATGCCCTTGACAAGCTGCAACTGTTGGCATGCGTATGCATAACCGGAGCTATGAGAACATGTCCAACCGCGGCCCTGGAGGTCATCCTCGACCTCACACCCCTACACTTAGTAGTGGAGGGAGCGGCCCATGCGGCAATGTACAGACTAGTTAGAACGGGGACTGGAAGGTACGAGACCCCGTGCCAGAGGACTTGGTCACCTCGAGCGGGATTCTCCCCACTTCTAAGTCTACCGAATGATGAGATGGTTAGAAAATTCAGCTTCGAAAAGAATTTTGTTACGAAGCTGAGCAATAAGAGAGATTGGAAAGGAGAATCCTCCGCGTACTCCCTAAAGGCAAATGCCATTAAATGGTATGTAGACGGTTCCAAAACTTATAAAGGAACAGGTGCAGGGGTATTCGGGCCAGGAACCAAATACTCAGAGCCAATGGGAATATACCCCAGTGTCTTCCAAGCGGAGGTAACTGCGATAGGAAGATGTGCTCAATTGAACCTTGATAGGAACTATCGGAAGCAGAGCATTGTGATTTTCTCCGATAGCCAAGCAGCCATAATGGCACTGAGCTCTAATGCCATCAGTTCGAAATTAGTCTGGGAATGTCTTGGCAGACTAAATAATCTAGGCAAAGAAAACAAAGTTCAACTATACTGGGTACCAGGACATACTGGAATCAGCGGCAACGAGGTAGCTAATCTACTAGCAAGAAGGGCCGCCACAACGTCGTTTGTGAGACCCGAACCGTTCTGCGGCATAGGGATGAGCACCTACAAAAAAGAACTCAAAGACAGGGAGGAGACGCTCAGAGCTTCCGTCTGGGAAAATCTCCCTGGTCTGAGACATTCCCAGATATTCCTTGGAAATTACAGTAAGAAAAGAGCAAAGATCCTGCTAGAATTAAACAGAAACAGACTACGCATCCTTGCAGGTTTTCTGACAGGGCATTGTCATCTGGGGAAACACATGACAAGGATAGGTCTGAAACAGAATAGTGATTGCAGGTTTTGTGGAGCTGAAGGTGAAAGTCCGGAACACCTAATATCCAACTGCACTGCCATCACAGAAACTCGTGCCAACTATTTTGGCAAAGACGTCATAGACGAGGGAGAAATACCCTCCTTGAAACCATCGCAGCTATTGCAATTTATTAAAGTTCTTAGACTGGATGGGGAGCTGTAAGTACGGGCAAACCCTAGCAGCTTACAGCTGATGTAGGGGGGCACAATAGATCGACAGGTCGCGGTGCAATGTTACCCTAATTAGATCTAATCTAATCTAATCTAATGTCGCTTATTTGTTTACTATATTACATATAGTAGCATATATAATCAAGTTGTCCCGCCGATATAATTTCATTTGAAATTACTGGAAATGTTACTTTCATTACCATAAATGTCAAAGAACTGCTTTCATGTAATATATAATTTTAATATGTTTGTATACGCACATAGGATTTAATATTTCTTATTTACTTACAGCAATACCATTCTAAAGCGTCAAATCTTTATTAACGCTATGGAACGGGTACAAAGAAAAAAATAGACAAGTCAGTTTAAATATCAATGAATGCTTGAATATGTAAATGGGTCGTAATGTGACATTAGAGCAGAAGAAACAGGTGGGAAAGAGTGCCAACAAATGGGCGGCAAATTTATTCGTTGCGAACGAATGCAGTTCAGACACTCCGCTGATTTATGTAGAAATTTTAAATATTTTAGTGAATTCTACCTGGCTTACGATACTATGAATATAAAATATATTAGAGTTCACGTATTTACGCTATATATTTGAGGTGAGTATTTGAGTTCGTTGATTTTGAATTTGAAAATTAAATAAAAATGTATTTCAATTCCTCAGAAAACACCTGATGTAAATAAGCTGCTTTTGATAAGAATTCTCTTTAAGTAAGAAATAGAAAGCCCCCACAAGCAATAAAACAATTATCGAAATCCTGCAACAAGTATGTAGATATATAATTGGCGTGGGCGCAAGAACTTCATGCATACTTCTTATACTAGCCTGTGATTTCTGTTGTCACTTCTATCAGTGCAATTTTGAAATAATTGATAATCCTGTATAAAACGAAACAATTATTAAGGAAGATAAAGGAAATAGTATCGAGAAAAATATATGTTACTAATCGAAATAATAGTAAAGAATCTTTCTCCAGATAGTTTTAAGTATCAGAACTATCTGAAATGTTTTCAGGTGTAATGCACAATACATGTGCTCCTGTAAGTTTCAAGTCACTATCTTATCATGTTCAGATACTAGGTATTTCTAAATTCTCTAAATTGTACCGTTAAGCAGCAACGCTGTTAATGAATGATTTAATCAATGAATAAATAGGAATATCACAACCATTATATCGGAAAATCCAGTCGCTCTCATTAATGATATATTAATTAACTGCATTCTGGAAGCCTCAGTCACTGACGCAATTGCGTCGCGGCAATTGCTATCCTTGACGATGAGATAAAAAGTATTTTTTGTAATTTGATGTTACAATAAAGCTAAAACAAACAACGATGCAGTGTGGTAATGAGTTATAAGACCTATTAACGTACTGATGGGATTTTTACTGGAATGTAATATGGGCGATTAATGTACAAATTAGAGAAGGAAAATACTATAAAAATACACGTGTCACAATGACTTGTAAAGCTCGCACATTTATGTACTTGTACTCGCATTACAATAAACGTCGTTGTGACACTTGTGTTTTAATATACTATTCCCTCGATCCACCTTACGCTGTATCACGTTGTACCATTATTACGTAGCCAACCAATACTGCACCGGTAAGGGATACGCTCTACAGTGTGCGTATTGAGAATTACTTTATGATTGAATGCAGCCTTGTAGTCATATTAACATTAAACATAACTTAAATTCATAGTTAAAACGATCGCCGAACTACTTATAAACAGATTAAAAGCGGCCGCGCAACCAGTTGACCAGCTTTCCTAGATACCAAGCGTATATGTAGCCAAAATGTCATTCCACTATCTACATATGTGAATTTATAAGTATTTAACTACTTCTGAAGTAGCAATCGTTTCTGTAGCTACCCCCATGCCGATCTCTGAAGGAATCCTACGTGTAGTCACTAGCACAATTTCTCTTTCATGAGCTGCTGGTTTCAAGCCATGCTCTTCCATCCAAGTGTAAACTCGTCTTATAACTGGATTGATTTTTCTTTGTACATCTGCAATGTCTTTGGCAACATTTACTGCTGCAATGTCATCAGCATACGCTATTAAATTCGTTTCATCCGGCATTTTCATACGGTATACACCATCATAAGCTATATTCCATAGATCAAGCTCTAAAATTTGAGGCACTCCAGCCGTAGCCTTCATGAATCGCGTTCCATCGAACGTTGAATATCCAGGCTCTCGGTCTGCTTATCATTCTCAAAGGATAAAATGGGATTCTAATCTTAGTTTCAAAAGCCTTCAAAATTACACTCCACTTATTGAATGGATTCTTCACACCCAAAGTAACCTTATAGAGCGCTAATTGTTGAGTGTCTCTTTCTAAATCCATGCTCCTTTATGGAAAGTCCGCCTACATCCTCCATACTAGCTAAAAGCCCCTTAAGTAACCGCTCTATAAATTTCTCCGCCGTATGGAAAGGGGTCTCTGTGCAAAAGATAAGGTTTGCTCGGCCTTACCTTTGCTGAGAAGCACCAAACGTTGTATTTTCCATGGTTTTGGAATAGCACCAGCCTTCAGACATCTATTGTACATATTTAAAAGTAATTGCGGAAAAGGAGTCGTCATACTTTTAAGTATTTCTGTTAGAATGCGATCAGGAGCCTATTTATTTTTGCGATGCTTGTGTCAGCTTTTCCTCGCTGAACACGTGAGTTTCAAAGTTTGCTTGAATTTCAACTTTTAATTTTCTTTCAGATTCATTCAGAAAAAGGGCTGCAACAAAAGATCTCATTTGTGTTGGATCTAAATTTGAACACCCAGATTTCATGCCCAATTTTTTAGTAACAATTTTATACCCTAGCCTACAAGAGTCATTATATACTTGTTTTAATTCACCCCATTTAGTTCTTTCACTGGCATTTATTGCCTGCTTAAGGTCTCTCTTAGCGTTTCTAAATTGTTGCTCTTCAACAATTGACAAAACCTAACGTATCGGTAATGACAGAAATATATGTAGGTACATTATTTACTATACTAGTGGCAAAAACCAAAATTAAACTCTGATTCAACGTTTATTGGGAAACAATTTTTTAAGGCACTTTTCGAATTGGGATTCGTGTTTTATAATTATGCTAGTATTGCGTATTTACATACAAAAGTGTTGCAAAAAGGCACAGTGTTCCTTGAAAATTAATTCGCCTATCGATTGTTGCTAATTTTTGCATTTAAAAGTCTGTAATACTCTACATTCATTTAGGAATTACTTTTTTAGAAAATCAGTTAAAACTCTAGATATACATTTATTAAAGTTTGTATCTATAATGCAATTCCGATTTACTCATTAATACACACATTTGAATTTAATGTAGCAATATGTACTTACTTAATAAATTAAAATAAAATCTGTGTTCCTTTAGGACGCTATAAACGTTACAACCAAGAATTGCATAACGGACCCTTACCCTAGATGTAGACCGACAAAGTATTAGTGTAACAATGTTTCAAAAAAACCTATATTAATGTAAGTAATAATCAGTATTAACACTAATTAATTAATAATCACTGTATTTTTGTTGCTATTATTCATTTCTTTACTTCATAAATCCTTGCAAAGTATATTTTGATAAGTAAATTAAAACTACAGTAAAGTACAATGCAACTGTATTGTGTAAATAGAAAGCCGTCGAATATTGCGAAACACATAATACCTGCACGCCTTATTCCATTGTTATTTTTCTACTTGATAATATAGTTTTATGATTATGACTTTGGCTATATGTCACGCCTCGTTCTTGCCATCCTCTTTTGTGATTGGTTAGGAAGTTTTACACACCTCCAGTATACATTTCGTGACAGGCAATTCGGTGATCTACCTGTCCCCCGCTCGCGACCGTTCGACTGTTAAATTTGGTCGGCTGTACGTACCTTTTTCTCGCCGCTAGTGTCTGACTACGCTTTTTCTATTCTTATTGGCAGAAAAATCATTCGCAAGGTTACTTCAGCTGAGAGTAGGTTCTCATTACTCCGGTGTGGTTAATGTGGGAAAGAGTAAAAAAAAAAGGAGACAACCAAATCGTTTCCCATCTAGACTTGTTCGTTCTATTCCTTGAAAAGAACTGATTGTGAACGATGGATTTTAATACCCATGACGAATATCGAAATTATTTAATATAAAAATATAATCAACAATGTTCATTATAAATAACTTTTTCACGTAATTACATTTTCTAGATTGCTTAATATGCAGTATTTTTGTATATATACTGCAGTGAAAACGTTTTTATTTTACTAACTGCATAAACTAGATGCTAAAATATCGCGTCAGTTAAATTAATTAATACAGCATTTTAGATATTTACTCTACTATGCATATAAAGGTAACTTATTACTTAAAATTTGGTAATTAATTACCTTTGGTTAATAATCTGGTTTAAAACACCGAAGAAAGGTCCTGTATTATTTTAGTTTATTTAGTGCTTTCTAAACGGACATCTTTCATACTGTTTTACCAACATCATAAAATACACAGGAAACAAATAATAGTGAGATGTTCCTCTTTTTGTCCCTTCTTATTTCAATTTTTTTGTGTTAAAGACAACTTTTCTTAGATACTCTCCATCAAAAGAATTAATCATATGACGCATCTCTTAAAAATATTTTTTTTTTCAGAGTAATGTTTGAAGTAGATTTACAGGGGAAGCTCACAAACTATAAATCTCAGATTCTGATGAAACTTTGTCAGTTTGTAGACTCCATGGAGTGTCGCTCAAGACACTCCCTGTTGCGGGCGAAACAACAACTTTGTTGGATTAGATTGCCCAAAATATTTTTTAAAGGGTGAATTATAGAAAAAAAGTTTCAATTGCGGACCTGCAGCGTTTAGGCAGGCCTTTATGCCTTTATTTAATTAAATTTTTAATTAATATACAGGATGTTACAATAACCACGAAACAATGTATTATGTGCTTTCCTGATCGAATTTCAGAAATCACTGTATTTACCATGAAATACTGTGTACAAAAATGATTTAGACAATTATGCAAGGTCAATCAAGAATCAATGCATTTCCTGCTAATCACTGTAATGAAATTATAGTGCAATATTTAATAGCAGTGATTAGCAGGAAAAACATTAATTCTTTAATGATTTCACACTGTAAAAAGTGCAGAAAATGAAAAACTAAAGCACAATGATACAGGTATAGCAACACCATACATGTTCGAAAAGTAAATTTAACAGGCTTTGTAAAGAATGATTAATATATAGGCTGCTCCATTTAATATACTTAAAGGAATTTTTCTAACATGCGGTCTGAGTCTTGTATACGTAACTAAATCCAAATAACACAGAAAGTTAGTACAAGGTTCCCTAAAGCCATGTTAAAAAATTGGACTTTCAGTTATTCCAAAGGGCGAAGATATGTGTACTTTTGTAAGGGTGAAGAGAAATATATTGAAATTAATATATTGCTATATTATTTCCGATGTATCATGCTAAAAAAAACCCACAGAATCATAATATCGACTATAAAATTATTTATGTAAATGTATATTTACCTATTTATTTATTTCGTCAACGCATGTAATAATTTAAACTAAAAACTTACTTATTTCGTATCTAATTCAATTAATGCTTGTAACCATGGATTTTAAGGCACGTGTATGTCTTTCAATTAATGTTTGACGAGGGATTTTTATGCTATCGTATCGTTGGGAACGATTTCTATGATCGTTGCCGGGGTCCTTTTGTCTAGGAGATATTGAGTTCGTTGAAAACAAATGTGGAGGACTTCCTTTACGGTTTTTCCTGAGTGTGGTTGCTTTTCGTATATTTATCTAGAATTTTGTAATATCTATCACAATTTAAGTCCATAGCGTTTTCAAATTTATTTACAAGAATGAGAGTATTACGTGTATAATGCTAAGATGATGGAAATGCAGTTATTTCGAGATTTGGGGTGGCCTTTTGTATAACCCTAGGATTTCGTAGAACAACATGCGAGGCAGTTTGTTGTGAGATCGTTGGAACACCATTTGGAAGCTGAAATGATTGTTTTGAATTTGGAATTATGATTTGGTTTATACTAGAGCAGTTTTCGTACCTGAAGTAAGCGATTTGTTTCATCTTTTGAAATTGTAACCGGCATATAATGCAAGAAGGAATTTGAGGTTAGATTTATTTGAATGATAACTGTAAATCTAGTGAATTTGGTTATATGAGGTTGTATTTGATTCTGTGGGTTAATTTTACGAGCAGTTTAAGTTGGCATTGATCTGGTTATACTTGATTTTATGACAGGAATTTAGAGGGAGATTTGAATTTTATTTATGATATTAAAAACGAGAAATACGAGTTTTTAGTTTGGATCAAGATTCTAGAAATCGTATTATTGTGTATCTAAGATAGTAAAGAACTTACTTACCCTGAGGGAATCTTTAGAAGATTCATTGCTTTGTTCATCAGATTTATTTAACTCTAGATAAATAAATTACACTATATTCTTGTTTTTTTTTATTCATTCATGTATTAGAAGAACTTCACTAACTAATAACTACTACGGTCACATTAAAGATACTTAAATGCTATAAGCTTTATTGATATAGTAACCAGTGGTTAAACGGAGTGACAATATCCATCCCCATCCCCAGTGTGCGGTGTACTTAAATCCCTGTGGCGGGGACAAATTTACTGTTCATGCCCTCTAACATTTGAGATCTAGCATATCTTTGGGATGAATAAAAGTATAATAGATGACGCTGAGTGGTGTTTTGTAGAATAAAAACAGTGTTTACTGTTTACTAAAAAAATTTAATTAAAATTTAAAAGTTTTATCTACAAGTTTCATAGCAATATATACCTATATATCTTACTTGCTTTGAGATAGGTATTGGGAAATAAGTGTGTAAGTTTCATGAAATTTAATAAGGAATGCAACCATGATAAGAAAATACAGGCTGTGCCATTTGAATTAAAAAAGTTATTACCAGGTTTAGGTAGGAAACGGCCACACTGCATAGATAAAAATATTTTAGAAAAGTAGTTCACCTCGAATAAAATTTGAATAAATTCTGGTGATTGGTTCCTCTATATAGTTCTAATAGGCCATCCACCTTGGGACATCCAGTATATGTACCTACATTATGTTTTTGCATTGCACACTGAAAACCAGTACAAAATTATATCAGGCGCTAAATATCTATATTATGTGGTACTTGTACTTAGTTTTCGACTTACGCGCGTTTGCATGTAGGAATATATTACTGAAGACCGTCAGAAGAAAATGTATATTGCCACTGCTTGTTTCTGAAACTTTAGATATTTTCAATTTCTGTTCGTCGAAAATAAAGTACTATCATTATTAGTATTAATGCTGTTCATGAATATACAAAAGCAAACTAATTATATATTGGCAATATCAGTTTATTGATATTGATTGATTTCAAATCTATTTATTCAAATACACTTTCTTATTCTAATGACATCCTCAATATATTATATGGTTGCTTTGCATGTTGAGAATCAGCGCAAGGTTATATCATACACTAAATGCCCACCTCTAATAATTATGGAGAGATTTGGCTAGCGTTCAATACGTCTCTCTTGACGGTTTTTAAGTAAGCAGGCGGTACATTTGGTGCCAACATACGCCACAACTTATTCCAGGTTAGCATAGTAACATTAGTATTGCTATCAAACCCTAATAGTGTACCCTATATGTTTTAAATAGATATATATGTTTTGTTCCTAACATACTTTGATTGCTAACGCTGAAGCATCATCATCTAGCAAACTAACAATATAGCAAATGATTTACCTGTGTGAAGTTAGCCCCACATTTATAAAATGTAGATAAACTAATTAGAGTTCCAGTTGCCCCCCGAAGAGTTCTAGAGTTCTCTATCAGAACTCTAAAAAAAACTGAGCGATTTTTCAAAAAAAAAAAATTTCAGGAATTTTTTGCGCCAATGAAAATAGAACGAGTCAGAACTCTGTTATTTCCACCCGAATCTCTTCGAGGCGTAAGGATAATTTATAGAACTCTTTGGGGGGCTACCGGAACTCTAAAAAAACACAGCGATTTTTCAAAAAAAAAATACAGAAATTTTCTGCGTCAATGAAAATAAAAAGAGCCAGAACTCTGTTATTTCCATCCGAATCTCTTCGAGTCGTAAGGATAATTTATAGAACTCTTTGGGGGGCTACCGGAACTCTAAAAAAACTCAGCGATTTTTCAAAAAAAAAAAAACTCAGGAATTTTCTGCGTCAATGAAAATAAAACGAGCCAGGACTCTATTTCCACCCGAATCTCTTCGAGTCGTAAGGATAATTTATAGAACTCTTTAGGGGGCTACCGGAACGGAAAAAATAGGAATTTTCTAGAATTTATAGAACTGTTTGGGGGGCTACCATAATAATAATATTTTAACAAAATAACTTAGAAGAGGATTTTCTAGAATAATAATGATAAACTACCTGTCTATAACACTAAATTCAATATTTGAAAAACCGCTATAATTTCTTGTTCACTCACTTATTTACTAATGAAAACATAAACGATTACCACTATCATGCAGATTAATGCCTTTTAAAAATATCGGATAAAGAAATTCGTAATTACATCCAATAGGAACCCAGTATACTAAACTATTTCTTGTATATGATTAATAACAATTTATTTTGGTTAGTTATTTAAAGAAAAAGTATACACTCATTTTTAACTAAAATCCAAAATTTGGAACCACAAATTAATGAAATAAGACCTACACTTTCAAATTTCATATTTTCAAAAGCAAATTAAATATTACTTGAAATCATGTTGCTTATCCGATAGTTTATTAATTTTGAGCAAATTAAAAAATCACCAGCATTGTGTAGGCAAATTCCTATTTATAATTACACTTTTTTAGAGTTGTGATAGCCCTCCCGCCTCCCCCCAAAGAGATCTATAAATTATCTTTATGACTCGAGGCGATTCGAGTGGAAATAACAGAGTTCTGAAAATTCCTGAGTTTTTTTTTAAATCGCTGAATTTTTTTAGAGTTCCGGTGGCTCTCCAAAGAGTTCTATAAACTATCGTTACGACTCGAAGAGATTCGGGTGGAAATAATAGAGTTCTGGCTCGTTCTATTTTCATTGGCGCAAAAAATTCCTGAATTTTTTTTTGAAAAATCGCTGATATTTTTTTTTAGAGTTCTGATAGCCCCCCAAAGAGTTCCATAAATTATCGTTATGACTCGAAACGATTCGAGTGGAAATTGCAGAGTTCTAGCTCATGAAAGTTGCAGGTGGCCATATTTTTAAATATCGTTTTGATTACTTAAAATGTCAGAACTATTTTTAAAATCGATTGAGAACTCTAGAACTCTTCGGGGGGCAACTGGAACTCTAATTATTTTATCGAAATTTTATAAATGTGGGGCTAACTTCACACAGGTAAATGATTTACCGATATGTACCTACACCTAGTTCTTAGTGCAACACCAAGAACTTTATTACTCGATTCTTGGGGTGGTCACTATCCTACGATTTTGCACAGCTCTATACCACCCGATAAACCAACATCTCTTCCTACGATTCCCAAGAAGACAATTGAATTGATCAATGTATATAGGTTTCATGTGTGGAAGGGATTCGTCAAGCGATTTTCCATCAAGTTTTACTTTCCAATATTGACCTTAATTTTTATCAACGCACTATGATAATCAAATTCAAATGTGTAGTCCACAGCCAACTATCCTTTCCAAAATATCGTAACCTATTTTTATATTTTTGGTACAAGCTACAAAAACGATTACATAGAATCTAGACAAGACAAACTTATTCGTCCAGTAACATATGCATTTTCGTTGGATAATTCGATGGAATTTTACCCACTTACTCAATATGACATATGCACGTTGTAATCAATATTTCTGCTTACAACACTTCCTTGAGCAGTTTCATTGTCATGACGAAGACTAATGCACAAAGAATGTATGTATTTTTACTACTGGCTTTTATTTAAAAAAAAACTGTAGATTATTTGTGCCTTACACAAAATAAGCTTTCGAAATACATCTTGTTACTTATGTTATTTTTCATCGACTGTTTGGGCCGTAATAACACTCTAAACATATCGGGGACAGCTATTCTTAGTCTGGATACTTTGGTACCTACTCATTCATTCGGGAAAATGAAGAAGTAAATAGCTTGCGAGAAAAAGGGTTGTAGAGCAATTTCAGGGAGTAAAACTTAGCATTTGGCATAGTACCTAATATAGTTAAACCGCAAATCAATTTTTTGATAAATCAGATGCTCCAATGCTGGAACAACTGTCATAATTTTCTACGTGTAAAAGAGTGCATTTCACTCAATCATGTAAGTCAAAGTATGTGTTTGTGTTTTTACAGGTCACTGCAGATTCATAAATTACCTACAAATAATCGAACCTTCTGATGAATCTCAGAGAGCTTTGGTTGAAATACGAGAGCACAGTAAAGCACAATATTTTCCGCCACTGCCTTGCCATCATGAGAATTAAATAATGATTTTTGGAAACGTCGGTCTTTCCATAAAAGATCTGAAAAAGAACTCATTCGACAACGTTCTGAGTTAGCTTACGGGCGTTAAATTAATTATTTCTTTGCTGCTAATTTCAACACAAAATTATGCCTATTCAGGACAAGACCACAATAGCAAAACAATCTATGAAGTAAATGTTATCGAAAAATGTTAAAAATACAGACAAATTTTAGAAACCCTGTCGGTAATTTGAACTTGCTTTTCTTTCTTTACTTATTTAAATTATTAACGACCGTAACAGCTTTTACGCATGTTTCACCACTCCAAAAAAAAGTATACCCATACCACTAAAAAAAAGCGTAATGTGTTCACTTGTATGAATTAAATAGGTATACAAGTGAACAACAAACTACGTATGAAAAGGAAAAAAGGAAAATTCTTTTAATGAAGTTAAAGTTTGTCAAGGATTTCGACTTGCTTAATAGTATA
Organism: Cetonia aurata; assembly: GCA_949128085.1. NCBI lineage: Eukaryota > Metazoa > Arthropoda > Insecta > Coleoptera > Scarabaeidae > Cetonia > Cetonia aurata. The sequence continues at coordinate 34,206,081 of OX421882.1, forward strand.
ACTACATACCAGTGCATTGCTATGCGATTCCGGAATTCGAACAATTCTTTAGTCGCTACTTATATCGCCATAATTTCAATTAGTTGCAATTGCTTTAAACGTTTTCTGGTGACGCTAATGAGAGGCTTCACCGACATATAAATCAATTTCTAAATATACCAACAAAGTGAAATAAAGACATTCTAATCTTCTTGGGTTTTTCATAGAATTTCAATTATCTGATGTTATCTTTAACGCTCTATAGGATTTGAAAACGGATGTATGTATAAACATATGTCTAGATTGTGTTTATAATCACAATATGGTTCGTGATTCTTGTTATAGAAAATAGTGTGGTTAATGGTTGCCACGGAAAGTTGTTATATCCTGTTTAAAAATCGCGCGTTAAACCTCAGCTCAAAATGCTTTCGATAATCGACAGATGTCTAGACAATCACATAATATAATGAAATTGACGAGAGTGTACAATCTATGTTTCTATCACATTTTATAGTATTGCTACTGTAGCTAAATCTATACGCCTGATTTATCTTTTCTAACGCAATTGCTTGGATAGGTAAGTTCTTGAGAATTTTATAATGTCAAGAGTTTAGTGTGAGGAACTGCAGAAAACTGGAAGATTTCGATGTGGTTTGTAATCGTCTTCAGAATGCGTTTGTGAGTCTAGGAGAGGCAAGTTGTTACATATGTACATATATGTTTGCCATTCCAAATTTCTATTAAACTTGTTGATCATTTCATAAGAAGTGTTTTTATCATTGAATGACCTAAAAAATCAAGAAAAATACAAATAAAAATAATGACCAGATGTTACTTGTATCTTAAATTGTCCAAAACTATTATTATAGGTTATACAAATATATTATATTCATGAGATTCCGGGCCCTCTCTCATACAATACGTCATACGTTTCCTAATGTTTTGTATGATATATTGAAGTTTACATATTATTACCCTTATCTTGAGAATACGATTACATCATACAGAAATAACAAATTTCAGTACTGTTTCTTTAATACTGTTTGCGTATTCATTTTCATTCTTCCTTTAGTAATAAGTTAGTTAGAGTTTAAAAACCCAATAAATTTAAAACATGTAATGCTGTCTTTATAAAATATACTGCATGTAGATTGCTTTCAGCCTATGGAAAGGTAACTTTTAAAACACTGAAGAAATTTATGTCTTAATTAAAGTTTAAACTATTTCAATTCGTTTAAGAAACGAGAAATCTTAGAACTGTTATTGGAATGCAGAAAGGTTATACGTTTACAAAACGAACGTGGACGAGGCGGAGGTTATGACTTCCTGGTGCGCGGTATTCCATTAGGCGATGAGCTGCAGTTAATGTTAGTGTGTGTATATCATTAGGAGGCACACGCGCCGCGGGTGTTCGCTAGCTTGGACACCTGGCCCACTGCTCCCGCCCGTACAAAAACCAGATGACCAGCGACTACCTGCGCACAACTATCGAGTTCCTTCTCTGGTGAGATTTACAGCATGATTACTGTCAGTTGGTAAATCGAACACACAATATGTAAGCAACAGTGTAGGTACCGATATTGCCTGGAATGAAGAGACAAGTATCTACAAATCCTTGATAAGATAAAACAGTTCCATGGTTTACATATTTACCAAATCAATATATTTTTAGCGCCAATCTACTTCTCTATTACCTTCAAATACATATTTGCATTATATTCACTAGAGATAATAATAATATATATTTACTAGGTACCCAACAGAATCTTAAACATATTCCAATCAAGTAAAGAAAATATGATTTACATATCGTGTGTACTAATGCAGTGCTTATAGCTACACGCACTAAAAAATATTTGCAATTCCTATGGAAAATGTCAGTAATGTATAGGGTAAATTTACCAAAAATTAGAAAATATGCCTAAAGTTTTCTAGTAAATTTCCCAATTTTTGGCAATTTTACCTTATACGTTACTGGAATTTTCCATAGGAATTGTATATATTTTTTAGTGTGCAGCTTATGATCAAGATTACTTCTAACTCCTCCTTAAAAAGATCAGTACGAGTTCTGTTAATGGAAATTATAGCATAGTTATAACTAATTGAACTAAATCTTCATGTGTAGGTTCTAATTTTATATTTACTTGCATTTCACGCCGCATTGTTGTACCTGCGCCACAACAAAACTTTATACAGATCAGAAGGAAATTTCTCGCAGCGTTGTCAGTTATAGTTAGTTAGTAAGATCATTAATGAAGTTATAAAAAATAAAGGACCTAGGTTGGATCCTTGCGGAACCCCCGATGTTGCAATACACGACTTCAAAGTATGACATTGTAATGCTAACACTGAGTTATGTTCCTTGAGTAAGATGAATATACTATAGCGCATCATTTTCTTTTTTTAAGAAGAAAAACTACAATTATTGTGAGAAAAGCTCTAAATTTATGCTAACAGTAAAAGACATTATTTCTTATTTATCTCCCTAACTTCAAGCAATAATCTATACTTCTAATAAATTACACGCTCCTCAATTTGTAAATCGGAATAAACTAACTATACACCATACTAAAGCATTATGAGCAGAATCAGATTAAAAACACTTTGAAGTGTTTCACTCTGATTATGCCTACGGTATGTACTATACTTTGCTACTAATTTTGTTGAAAAGGAAAAATATTAACTTATCTCCATTGTTTTTATTTTTTTGATTAATTCTGGAGAAACGAATACTGGCAGAATGGGAGCGAAAAGGTAAGAAAGCAAATTGGCCGATAGCGTAGAAACAAGAAACAATTTGGTTAAAGTGCAACTATTTATATTTAATACGTGTTTCAACAAATCACGCGTATTTCCATCCATATATTTGTTAAAAGAATCCCAATAGGAGTTAAGTGTTGAAAGAATCCTTTCAGTACACGTCAAATATCCAATACTTTATCTTACTAAGTGTTTTTAATATAGGTAAACATTTTCTACCAAAGAAAAACAAAATTAAGAAAGTAAGTGAACATAAAATTAGGATATCTCTTCGAAAGAAGTATTGATTCCTTAAACCTTCGTCTTCAAACATAATTCTTGGTTTAAAACCAATATAAATAACGAAAAACTGATATCTCCGTATCAAAAGTTTATGTAATTTATACCCAAGACATGTTCCATGTTAAAATAATTGAAAAGAACTTGCAATTTAGACACACATTTCTCCAACTTCATATCATGCCCTTGAGTAATTTCATCTTAAGTAATTCCAATGCAGAAAAGCTATTTGAATTATATTTAATATAAATTAGCAATATGGAAGGCAATTTTTCAGAAAAAGTCTTCTATATTACCTGTAAATTGTAGATATAATAATCTCTCTAGTGATATAAATAACTCTTCTTTTTCTATTTAAAAAGTAACTTACGCTATATCTGTTACGAATTGGTTGTTATAGTATAAATGATTCATGATCAGGTCTTAGTTATCGACTTCTTTGGTTGCCTTATTTCTAGCTTGTGCATTTTTATTATTTTTTTGTATTTACTTTAGAAATAAATTTTAGGTATTATTGTTTAATTAACGAAACAGTTATTTGCTTTAATTGATTGCGTCTATAGTGACCGTTGTTCTAAAAGACAATTTTTTATTTTTTTAAAGAAGTGGGAAGATAAATAAAACACTCCCTCCAAGTAATTCAGTCTTCATGCACATATACGTATGTGCGGCGAATTTAAAAACCAAGTGTATAATTTTTAACCGCTGATAAGAAATATAAACAGAAAAAGTGGGTTGCTGTGAAAAGCGGGATTTTAGCTATGCTTCTACCTTGAAAAAGTAAATATATAGGATACCCCAAATGGGTAATAATTATACTCAATCGTAGCTCTAAATTTGGAAAACGAACTTATATTGTCCTGTACATGTTAATTGTTTAAGTTAATAGGTTTAATAGATTGATAGTTACCAAACACTGTTTGGCTGCACACTAAATTCTAAGAAATGCATTTTGCCTGGGGTATAAGGTCTTTATAAATAAAACATGTGTGTAATTTATCGCACATCCCTTGTTTTTTTAATAATACCGCTTATGCATTCTTTCCCAATAGTTGTTGTTCTTCCGGTTATGTTTTGTAACTTTACAACATTATGGAACTGTACATTGTATTCCCAAAATGAATTTAATAAACAACACCGCCAAAAACAGCATTTATATAACCACATAGCCCCAATATATGACAGTCGTAACAAAATAAAAATCTGGGCCGACTTCAGACAACAATAAACCAGTCTTCTCTTTTGATCCTACCAACTTCATGACTCCATATTTATCTTCAATTGAGAAAACATTTTTATGTATATTCATATGTTTTAGGGTAAGAACTTACGCCAATTTTAAAGCTTATCCTTTCACTTTTGATAAACATTAATTACTACGTACAGCAAATATATGAAATGAACAGCTATGTAGATAAGTATCTCTAATCTAGTTTATTAACCACTTATGTCAATTTCAGGCATACAGAATGACATAATATTCAATGAGATAGTCACTTAAGAGCGGTTCCATGGATCAAGTATTACAAATAAAGCTTCGATTTCATGTAAAGTTTTGTTGCCACTTTTTTTATTCCATTATTTTTAAAATAAACACACGGACAACCACTGTAAAGCTAATAACACTAATAAAGACCTTATATTTAATTTTGTTTCCTTATTTGTTATGTAATATTTATAATTATGCACATACCTATTATACAAATTTACGCAGTAAATAAGTAAATGCAAAATAGCTAATTATTATTATACGGTTACATATACAACTCTTACTGATATTCGGTTAGTAAGCGTAATTTTAATGATAAGGCCTGCCAAGAAAGCAATTTTATAATAAAATATGACTTCGAAGTTCTCCAACGAAACACATTGAACACTGGTAGCACTTATATACATATCGTGCCGGCAAATTTTCGTTTAGATATCAAGAAAATGTAAAGCATTTCATCATATGTTACTACCTGTATTAAGCGAACTAGTACATGAATACGTAATGGACAACATTCACGTATATTTTTGTAAGTTTTATAGATGTTTCTGGTAGCAGAGTGTAGCAGAAGATAAACTAAAAATAATCCATTCCATCAATTGCGGATATAGATAAATTATAAATTCATAATGAAGTGTATGGCTGCGTTATGTCCAATAGAAAAAACCTTACAAATTGCAAAAGTATAATTTTTCATTTATTTATTCCAAGCAATATCAACTAATAAATAAGATATCACCATATAATTGAACACTGTTTGAATAATCGTTATATCACATATACATAGAATACAAAGCTCTCACTTTAGGTGGTCGTGCTGTAATACTGTCATTCATTTTTCGAATGTGTGTTGTCAGCCTAGGGCTAGAAGCTTTGGTCCAGTGCAATCAACACCAATTATACTGCTACTGTGCGCCACCAGTTTACCAATTCGTTTTTCAGGTTTTCTTCTTCTGAAAAGGTAGTTTATTTATTCGGTCTGTTGATTTACTAAATAGGATATGTGTACAGGGCACGTTTTAAAATATAAATGAAATTTCTTTATCAAAAAGAATTTATATAAAATAATTTTCTGGTAGCCTTGTTGTATATTAAGAATAATTTCTAGATTTCAGCACTTCTTCTTTCAACTTTCATAGGGATTCAGTACAAAAAAGGAATAGCAACGCTTCGATATAGTTTTATTGTCTCCATCAGAGTAGCGTAGGGTCCATAATGTATAAAATGTGTAAAATAAGTTATTTTGAATAAAGGTTTTCATTATACTTTCGGATTTCTGTAAATATGGAGCAACACATTAAATGTACAAATAATATACTAATACATATTTCAGTTTATAACAAGGTTAGTTAAGTATATAGCGACAGGAATTTATTCATTTTAGGAAATTACGTCAAGACATTTTAATTTACATTTCGGAATATTCAAATTTCACATTTTGTTTTTAAGTTACGCCTTTTCGTGTAATTGTTTTAAATAGGATCGTGTATATTTTACTTTACGATGCGATAACGTATTTTTGCCGTTTACAATAATTTTTTGTGTTTTTCAAATTATTTTGATAACACTTTCACAAGAAAAGTATTCAGATCGTCCTCCATTACCAATTTGACAATGACCCAATGGACTTGCAAAACTCAGAAGAAGATTTTCTAAAAAATATTCGTGGAATTTCGTGTGTCGTTCTTCGGATTTTCAAATTTCCGATGTCATCGAGCTTATCTTTGTGAAAAGGAAAAGATCTAAAGGTCTTACATCGTCTCGTCTCCCAATCCATCTGTTAGGAAAACCGTTGTCCAGATATTGACGAACATTTAGACCATAATGTGGTGGGGCGCCACCTTACTGGAACCAGATACTATTGTTGAATATATATAATATATATATATTAGGTTATACGTTCCTTTCGGAACTGAAACCGCTAAAAGCTCTTGAAACCCCTTCGGTATTAAAGCGGTGGGTCACTCCGCCTTTCATTCTTCTTATTATCTATAGGCTGTTATGCTTCTTTGCTTCATCTGCGACTTTTTTCCATTCCTTCCGGTCCTTCATCCTGTCTCTCCATCCGTTTACACCCATCTTTTTTATATCACTCACTACTTGATCTTCCCATCTACTTTTTGGTCTTCCCCTGGGCCTGGAATCCTTGGGTTTCCACTCCATTATCTTTCGTATTATTGTTCCTTTACTCTTTCTATTTACGTGTCCATACCATCTCATTCGTTTTGATTTTATTGTTCTCACTATATTTTCTTCCTCTAGAATATTCTCTATTTCAAAGTTCATCAGTCTTCTATAGTTTTCGTCGTCCTCTTTCTTGGGCCCAAAAATTTTTCTAATTATTTTTCGTTCAAACACTTTTAACTGTTCTTCTTCCTTATTCGTTAAACACATTGCTTCAGCTGCGTAAACTACTACTGGTACTACTGGTACAGTTTTATATACACTTAGTTTCGTCCTCTTGCTTATAATTCTATTTTTCATGATATCTCTATATTTGTAATACGCATTGTATCCGGATTGTATTCTATGCATAATTTCCCTACTTTTCTCATTTCTGTTGTTTATAATGACTCCGAGATATTTGAATGATTTCACTTCTTCATATTCATGTTCTCCTATTTTGATCTTTAAGTGTATATCTTCTCTTTCTGCTCTACTTATTTTCATATATTTTGTCTTTTGCTGGTTAATCTGTAGTCCTCTTTTTCTTGCTTCATATAATAGTTTTGCTGTCGTCTCTTCTAGGTTCTTCTTACTCCTCGATATCACCGCAATGTCATCTGCATATGCTATTATTTGAACGGATTTTGTTATTATATTTCCCGTGGCCTTACTCCCTTTTATTGCCCCTTCTATCGTTATATTAAACAGGGTCGCTGACAGCCCATCACCTTGTCTCGCACCTCTTGTAATTTCTACCTCCTCTGTTATCCCTTCATATGTAAGTACTGCTGCTTTTGATTCTTCTATCGTCATTTTTATCAATCTTACCAGTTTTTCAGGTATTCCCAGTGCTCTTGCATCTTTAACTATCATGTTTCTTTTTAAACTATCAAAAGCTTCTCTGAAGTCTATAAACAATACATGCAACTCGATGTAATTTTCATAGCATTTTTCTATCACTTGGGTTAATACAGGTATAGCGTCTGTTGTTGACTTTTCTTTCCTAAATCCATTCTGGTGTTCTCCTATACTGCTTTCTGAATATGTTTTTAATCTTCTTAAAATTATCGATGTTAATATTTTGTATGCTGTGTTCAGTAACGGTATTCTTCTGTAGTTTTGACAGTTTGTTAGATCTCCTTGTTGAATATGTTGTCATTAACTTCATCTGGATAGAACGTAGTGTAAGCAAGTGCATTTTGTGATAATTGCAAATACATAGCCGAAGTTAAATTGCCATTGATGAAAAACAAACCAATAATATGACTTCCTAGATTTCCAACCCAAACATTAACCTTTTAGGAGTACTGCATGTGGTGCTCCAAAAGCCAGAAGGGATTTTCCGATGACTATTTACTTCACCAGTAATGGAAAAAGTAGCTTTGTCAGATAAAAAAACATTGTTGCCAAAGTTAAAGCACGAGAAATTAAGACAATTTTATGAACAGTATAACAGCTACACGTTATCTTATAAGTGTAATGAAAATGGTTACCTACATATTGCACTATATGGTTCAGAGATCTGAGAAATAGCAAAGAAAAATGAAGGAAAGTTAAGAGCGATGGAGATAGACTAGAGACGCAGCTGCGAGGTGACAGGCACGGAGAGGATAAGAAATGAATACATTCGGGGAGATGTGGGGGTTGCATCAGTGAATATTTTAGATACAATAGAAGGTGGTTGAGATGGTATAGACATTTGAACAGAATGCCGGAGGAACGCTGGCCATCAAAAGTGTTCCACTGGAAACCCCCAAAACGTAAAAAAGGGGAAGACCTAAACTCACATGGAATGAGGGAGTGCTGCGAACAATGCAAGATGAAGATTGGCAAGATAGAAGGAGGTGGAACGTTGGATGTGAGAGATCCCGTATGGTGTAGTTCCCACTCGCAAATATATTGCTACGAAACTTGTAGATAAATCTTTTAAATTTTAGTTAAATTTTTAACTAAGTAAACACTGTTTTTATTCTCCTATCATCCACCGAGCGTCATCTATTATCCTCTCGTTAATTCCAAAGATATGCTATATCTCAAATGTTAGAGGGCATGAAAGGTAAATTTATCCCCACCACAGGGTTTTAAGTATACCGCAAACGAATTACTTAGATTCCCTCATGGTAAGTAAGTGCTTTACTATCTTAGATACACAATAATAAGATTTCTAGAATCTTAATCCAAACTAAAAACTCGTATTTCTCGTTTTTAATATCATAAATAGAAGTCAAATCTCTTGCTAAATTCCCATCATAAAATCAAATACAACTAGATCAATGCCAACTTAAACCGCTTATGAAATTAACCCACAGAATCAAACACCACCTCACATAACCAAATTTACTATCTTCACAGCTATCGTTTAAATAAAAATATAACCTCAAATGATTTTATGAATTATATGCCGGTTATAATTTCAAAAGATGAATAAAATCGGTTACTTCATGTACGAAAACTGCTCTAGTATAATCCAAATAATAATTCCATATTCAAAACAATCATTTCAGCTTCCAAATGGTGTTCCAACGACCTCACAGCAAACTGGCTCGAATATAAGGATTAGATGAACGCCACCCCAAATCTCGAAATCACTGCATTCTCATCATCTTGGCACTATACACGTAATACTCTCATTCTTGTAAGTAAATTTGAAAAGTTTATGGACTTAAATTGTGATAGAAATTACAAAATTCTAGATAATTATACGGAAAACAACCACATTCAGGAAAAATCGAAAAAGAAGTCCCCCACATTTGTTTTCAACAACTCAATATATCTCCTAGACAAAAAGGACCCCGGCAGCGATGATAGAAATCGTTTGCAACGATACAACAGCATAAAAAATCCTCGTCGAAAATTAATCGAAGGACACACATGCCCTAAAATCCAAGGTTAAATGCCTTAATTGAATTAGATACGAAATAAGTAAGTATTTAGTTTAAATTATTACATACGTTGACAAAAGAAATAAATAGATTAAAATACATTTACATACCTAAATAATTTTATAGTCGATATTGTGATACTGTGGGTTCTGTTTAGCGTTTACATAACATAGCAATATATATACTTTAGTTTAGTCTAACGAATTTATTAACTTATTTCTTTATATTCAAATAAGTATGTACTATCAGAAAATAATGTCTTGAATGACTGACTTTTTCCAATAGCTCTTATCGTCGTTTACTCTTATATTGAAAGTTGAACTGGTCAACTGTTGGAACTTACCGTTTCTCTTTATAGTCTGTCCATAGATATAACGATTTGACTTATTTATTAGCACCCAATTTTCAGAAAATAAATGCTACCCAACCGCTATAATACTTTTCGAGCACGGGTGGTTTACAGCGACGTATTCAGAAAGATTACTACATACAGGCTGATAAACTGTTAAAATGCAGTGACAGATTATCACAAATTTAATATACAAATAATTATCTTGTCTTCAATTTGAATTGTTTACTTTAGAATAATAAAGGTTAAATTGAAAATGGTAATTATAAATTACATAATTACTTCTGTACTTAAGAAAATTTCTCCTAATACGGCGCATTACCTCATTTACATAATCAGTCGGTACCTGCGGCACCAGGTAGTGTATAATCCCCAATAATCCTTAAAAGTGAAATCGTTATACCGATGGACAGACTATACCTGCGGCTATTGGTATTTTTTCTAACAGTGATGAAGGAAATTTGGTTGAGATAGATATAGCCGTTTGTACGAAATTGAATCGACCCCATTATATTATGAATACATTTAGTAATTATCTGTTCCAGAAACACAGCAGGAGTGAATCACAAAATGCATAAATATGAATGAACGAAACATTTAGTTTTTGTATTATTGCCATAATGTGGACATGGTCCAGATTGCGAAAAGCCTGTGTTCAAAATACTATATAATTTTAATGCATTCATAATCAGCTGATTAATACTAATATAAATTGCACGGAGTACAAATACACTCCGCCAAAAAAGTATCGCATAAACTAAAAAAGGGCATTTATGAACCAAGATATTTTTATACGTTCACAAAAAGTTTGCCTCGTGTATGTGAACTATAAAAACACTAACAAAATAATGGAACTTAGCGTTTTTACTTTATTTTTTTCCTAAAAGAACACATTTAGAAAAATGCATATGTGTAAGGTTTGCTCAGTTGTTTATTGAAAGTCTTCCTATACGGACAAATTTTAAAGTGCGAAGTCAGAGTTCTGTACCAACGCTTTTAAAACTAAAATGAGCATTTTAACTTCAGAACAAGTGGCTGCTATAGTTGCTTTAATCGAAGATGGACGATCTCAAGCATACGTTGCTAATTTGATGAACATCAATCAGTCAAGTGTTTCTAGAGCCGTAGCCAGATATAGGGAAACAGGCATTTACAGTAGAAGACCTGTACCAGGTCGTCCAAGATGTTCTACTCGCCAAGATCACCGCTATTTACTACTACAAGCATTACGTTGAAGACATGTAACTGCGAGACAATTGCAGACCGACTTGGCTATAGTCAGAAATACTCGTGTGAGTACTCAAACTATTCGGAATAGGTTACGACAGAGTGGATTAAGAGCTAGAGTAGCTGTAACAGCCCCTCGTCTCACTAGGAACCACCGAGTGGCTCGCTTAAGGTTTGCCAGAGAACATGTAAATTGGAACATTAATGACTGGGCCAATATACTTTACACCTCAGATAGGCGTATCTCAGTGTACAGACGAGACGGTGAGCGCTATTCGCAGTGTAATATCAGTCCTAGACCTAATTTCGCTGGTGGCTCTATTATGGTTTGGGGAGGCATCTGTTTAACAGGTCGTACAGAGTTAGTACCAGTAGACAGAGGTACACTGACTGCCCACAGGTATATAACGGACATTTTAGAAGAACATGTAGTACCATATGCGCCAATTATAGGAAACGAATTCATGTTAATGCACGATAATGCACGACCGCATGTTGCAATAATCGTCCAGGAATACCTTAACGATGTTGGTATTCCAGTTTTAGATTAGCCTGCGGTAAGTCCGGACATGAACCCTATCGAGCACGTGTGGGACCTCCTTCACAGACGGATACGAACCCAAAATGTTGCCCCAGCGGACCTGCATGGACTAGCAAATGCTCTCCGTGACGAGTGGGAGAATTTGGATCAGGCTTATATACGGAGGTTAATCGAATCTCTGCCAAACCGTATGCGAGCGGTCATAAGAGCCAGAGGTGGCAATACTCAGTATTAAAAGCTACTGTTATGACATTTTTCTTTCCAAAATTATAATTTCTTGTTTTAATAAAAATCTCAAGTATGAGTTCTTGTTTTTATTTGGCCTGTATTTTATTTAAACAATCATAGAAATTATATCTTAGAGCGCATTAAAGTATATTTACAACTTTATGCTACAAACAAAGATTATGCGATACTTTTATGATTCAAAACTAAATTATGCGATACTTTTTTGGCGGAGTGTACATAGTTTATTAAAAATAATGGTATTTCAACTAGTCGAATACATTTATTAATTCCTCTGATATATAAAAAAATCCCAATGAATAAATAAACAAAAATAAAAATTCTTAAATAAAATAAGATCCTATAATAATTCCAGCCATTTCTTTACTCGCACTTCAAACTCAAGTTATAAAATAGTCTAAGTGCATGTCCATATCTACATATATATATCACGTTATTTTCATTATTTACAGAAATAACACTTATTTACTTTAAATATAAGACACGATCTTCAAAAAAGAAATATTACCCGACCAGTATAATCTTTTTCCAGCACGGATGGTTTACAGGGACGTATTCATTACTTTACTATTTTAGAATAATAAACTTTAAATTGTAAGCAATGGACTGCCTAAGACAACCTAATTTTTCCTAATACGGCCCATTACCTCATTTACATAATTTCTCAGAACCCACGAGACCAGGTGGTGGATAATACCCGATAATTCTCTAAAAGCAAATCATTATATGGGTGGACAAACTATAATAAACAGTTCCCCAGTATATCACTTCCCGATTTCGCACATATATCTGTTAGTTCGGGATACACTTGGTTTTATGCTTTTGGATTCATTACTTTATTTTTAGATAATAAATACGACTAATAAAAATTTAGAAAAATAAATTTGTAAAAATACTACCTTATACCTGTATTTTAGTTATCCGTTAGACCTACAGTAATAAAAGATGTCCTTGAATTTTTACACCAATTACAACACAAAGTGTTTCCGGTCACCGATTTTACCTCATTATGATCTATAAATAAAACAGAATTACTATTATTTGATATCTGTCATAATTTCTCTGACACCACTAGATGTTATGATTCCTATTCTTTCCATTATATTTTGCGGTAAATGCTTTCGTCATTCATAACCATAACATATATTGTTCCGCTTCTCTTCAAGTTCTTAATATTTGTGAATCTCTTTTTAAATTGCTAACTATTTTCCTATTTAAATATATATTATGTAGTGTGTATTAGCGTAACAGCAAACTTCTAACACTTTTGAATAAAGAAATTTCTCAGGTTTTCAATATTCATTATTAATAGTAAGACAAAAACTTATTTAACACAAGTTTCGCATCTGTCAATATGTCATGAGAATATTTTCAATAAAAATAAACATTTTGTAAATTACATTTCATTCAGTAATGGGTCGATTTACAATAGCAATTTCAGTAGGCTAGTGATCTAAGTCAAAGTACTATAGTTGATGATTAGCAAGCATTGAACTGTATCCTAGGAACTAGAACGGCATCTGACATGTAATAATATATTCAGGCGTTGAAGCTAACAAACACAGTAAACGTGACCTATATTTTATAGTAACCGAATGGACCAATAAAGGGTAAAGATAGTTGGACGAATACATGTTTATATTAATCCTATTATAATTAAACCTGAAAGAGCATTTTGAACTACTCCAACCTTAAATGACAGCAGCACCGACGTAGTCAGAGACGGCCCTAATGTATCATTGGAGCTGCGAATTCGATCCCCTCCTGGTGTCGCAAAACAATAATTTAATAATTCAAAAAATAATGAATCCTCTTCCATTGCCAAGAATTCAATTTAATCACGTAAAAAATAAAACCTGATGTGATAAAAAGTTTTCGTTATTTAAAAAATTTAATTGAATTTTCTTTTCTCTTTATCACTTAATAATTTTTGTATTTGCTTCTCTCCATCAATGCCTTCTCTCCTTGACAAACAAGTAAGGGAATTTCAACATTTAAAAATTTTCTACGAAACTTATAAAGTGAAAGGGTTTCAAATACAGATATGAATGAAAATTATATATGTGGATAGTAATCTGAAAAAGTCGAAAACGGTGTCTTTCATATGTTATTAATGCAAAAATTTGAATAAAATTAGAAGATTGAAAGCACTTTCTGTTTGGATTTTGAGATCTAAATAGCATTTACATACGTATAATTGGATTGTATGTAGGACCTTATCACAGAACAACAACAAATAGACCCATATGATAGAACTATTGTTGTCGGGCACAAGGAAACGATTCGTTTCGCGAATCCGTACACATACATATTCAAGAGAGTCCGCAACATGGTCATCCTGTTTAGTTGATAAATTGTTACTGTGTGCGATGAATAACGCACCGAGGCAGTATCAATCGATCTAAGGCTGCACCCACATATCGAAACACACAATCAGCAATCACATACACAGTTAGTCGCTAATTTTTCGAATGGATCGCCGTGTGTTCCAGTTAGCAGGTACAGATATTAATAGAGGTGCCTTTCCTGCCGCCGCATAGGAATGATTTATGCGCGCAAAAGCGCTGGCGCCCCCGGCCGATGTGGGAGATATACCGGACTTACTGGATAATGGTCTGCGAAAATCATACCTTTCATTCGTCTACCATGTTTCTAAATCGTCGATTTTAGTTTTTCACCCGTAACAATTAATATTCATGTGACAAGAGGCTCAAACCATAACAAGATTTGTTTACTACATTCTCGAGAGTGCTATATTTGAAGAAGTGTCAGAAGTAATTTATATGCACACAAAATAAACAAATACTGAATTCATATACGACCATTACACTAATACTGTTTATATTTATAGTATTGACGACACTACAAAACTGAAAATTCAAAAGGCAATAAATATCTGTTAGTATATAAAATACACAGGCCTAATATCGTCTAACAAATTCATTATTCGGCAGAACAATTTAACATGTCATTCTATAGAACGTGATATTACTTGCCTGTCAGTTAGAATTGGGATATATATGTTTCCACTAGCATTTCTTGACCATATCCAACAGAAATATCACTCTTAGAAGTGCTCAAAAAAATGTGAAATTTTCTTAACGTAGGTATGAAATATGTCTCAGTCAGTAAAATAAATTTTGTGTTTGTTCTTCTGGTATGTACTCTAGCTGGATAAGTTCGTTACTTACAAAAGTATTTTCTTAAGGTATTACTAGTTTGTAGAACGATGCAATGATGAGAGAACACAAAACAAAATGGTTGGTTTTAAAATAGTTTATTTTCAAAATGACATTCTTTCGCAATTTATACCTATTGACATATTGATATTGAGTAAGATAGCGTCCGCATGAGCCGATTATCTGACCCGTCCACCGCGGCCGCTAAGGCCTATTGTAGAGCGGAAGTTATCTTTAAAGTTCATTCAACAAGTTCAGGCTCTTAAGGTAGCTCAGAATCCTTTTGAATAAGGTCGTGTTCAGGTCTTCTAGGGAAAGGTCAACCTTCCCAAAGATGTCATACCTACTTCCCGTTGTGACGGGGCAGTGGCAGAAGATATGCTCAACTGTCTCATCATCCTCCAAACACAGCCGGCATTCAGTCTCTTCAGAGAGTCCGATTCTGTGTAGGTGATTTCTGAGTTTGCAATGACCTGTAAAGACAGAAGCTATTACTTCGACATTTTTACGGTTCTAGTAGTTCCTGGGTTCTGATATGATTAAACAAAATACACTTTTTCGCAAGTACCATACCAGGAAATCTATACCTATACAAACATGTATAAAATAATATAGAAAGTATTTGATAAAACGTCTGTCGGTATAATTTTGTTTGACGGTATATTTAGATGTCTATACAAGCGGCGGTCGGCAGTCGTAGGCTATGATAATGATCGTAGTTCTTCGGATGCTCTCGTCAAATACGTTTCTATATGTTTCTATATCACGAAGTTATACACAGAACTTCGATCGTTGTAATAGCCTCCGAATAACGTAGCACGAGCAGCCGCTGGTCTATGGCTTTATAGCACCATACAACTTGTTGTGAAGTATTGGGCCCAGTGTTCGACGAACGCTGAGGTGTGACCGAATGGCCACCGAATAGTTTTTCAATTTCTGCTTCGTTCCCATTTCCTCATTAAGAAATTGCTTTAATGTTCTTAACAAAATTGTTAAAAACGGTAGTGGACATAAAAATCACATCATTCGTACAAAAGAGAAGCTAGCTCCGCACACCTTGACATATTTCGGGGACAACTGATTAGCTTCATCCGAATCTACTGAGTAAAATTTGGAAAACACAGTAGAGAAGCCCTTTACCTGTTAGTTTATATCAAATTACTATTAGCAACAACACAGTAGACTATTACTATATACAAGCACCCCTTGCCCTGTATCATTTGAGATCTGGTTTATCTCTGAACTTGTTGAGAGCATTACAGATGACTCTGGATGGTGTTTAGTAAAATTAAACAGTTGTTTACTTAATACAAATTTAATTTAGAATTTAAAAGTTTTATTTACCAGTTTTGTAGCAATATATGTATTTATTATCTATGGTCCACGTGTAATAAAAAGCTTGTCCCCGAATGTATAATATTCAGGAGGACAACGGGTTAGGGGTTGGTTGTTACTTCAATTCGCATGAAGTAGAATTTTTTTTTGGGAATGATTTAGCTTTTACTTAGGTATAATTGCATCTCAGTGAAATGGGTCGTGACAGATCTTTAAGTGAAACCGGGGAAGGTGAATGGGTTGAAATAGGAAGGGCATTCGAATCGACATATTGCACGTGTTACTAACAGAAGTGCTAAAATTATTAATAATTACCAAAGTAATAACGAAAATTATGGAACTCACAGTAGACTATTACTATATACAAGCACCCCTTGCCCTGTATCATTTGAGATCTGGTTTATCTCTGAAGTTGTTGAGAGTATTACAGATGACTCTGGATGGTGTTTAGTAAAACAGTTGTTTACTTAATAAAAATTTAATTTAGAATTTAAAAGTTTTATCTACCAGTTTTGTAGCAATATATTTATTATTTATTGAAAGACGCCACTACAGAAAGACAACGCCCTCGCATTTTTGCGTTAAGCATAGATTTATACTTTGACAGTGACTTGGTTGAATGGACAACAAAGGGCTGAAAATTACATTGGGTTATTAAACAATAAAAAAATAGAGTAACAGAGGTGATGGGACATTAAAATTGAGTGTTACAACAATAGAATGCCCCCATTTACACAGCGCATCTTGTAAAAAATTGGTTGCAGGCGAATTACGTCAGAGTTCTTGGCTGGCCGCAACTACCCCCTGATTTCAATTTAATTAAAAACGTTTGGAGATGGCTGTCAACGCAGTTATACAAATATAGTCGTCAGTTTGATAGTGCAGTAACAGCTATTCAACAGTAGAAGGGCTATATTGGAGGAAATTTCTTTAACTTACATTCGACAATTATACACATTAATGACAAGACGAGTTGTTGAACTTATGCGAAACAAGGCCACCAAACAATGGTGGCCATACACATTATTAAAAATTATTTTAAGAAAAAAATTCTTTCTTCATTCTATTCACTTATTTTCCTCTGTGAGGTTAAAGTTATAGTTCCTAGTTATAATTGCACATTCAAATAATTGCAAATTTAATATATTTACATAATAAAGTTATCAAGAACTGGTGCACAGTAAACAAAATTAGGCTTAATATCAACAAATGTGCTGTAATGAGCTACACCAGGTGTAAATCGCCTATTATTCATTCCTACAGCTTGGACCAAATCGATATCGCAAGGTATATTAAGATCAAAGACCTGGGAGTACAGTTTGATGCCCACCTTCAGTTTTCTGAGCATATAGACACCATATGTAATACTGCCTCCCGAAATCTTGGATTTTTAATATGAACATGCCGAAATTTTTCTAACATATCCGCTCTAAAAACCCTTTTTTATAGCATAGTACGAAGTGGGCTTGAATATGCTAGTGTAGTATGGTATCTTATATATACATGCCATCAGCTTGAATTAGAGAGAGTGCAAAAAAGATTTTTAAAATATCTGTCATTCAAAATTACCGCCACTTATCCTTCTCGTGGAGCGGATTACGATGGCTTACTGCGTATCCATAACATGGATTCATTGGCTCATCACAGAGATTAAGCAAGTAGATTTTCTTGTTCCTAGGGCTGGTGCAAGATACACAAACACTTTCCTAATTCCGAAAGCAAAAACAAAAACAAACGTTCTCGCAAAAGCACCATTAACACATATGGCAAGAAATGCTAATAGGTTTTTTGAGGATCCATTTATAGTTTTTCACCGCTAACTGTTGCTATCAGTTTTATAGTAGATAGCTATCTAATTCTTTTAATTAAGGAATGTTCATATGTGTAATTTTGTTTTTCCCTTTTTCAATACTTATTACTAGACGCGTTAGGTATTTTTTTTTTGTTCTCTTGTTTTGTTCGCATTACTTATATTTAAATATATACTATCTCAATTATGTTTGTATATTATCCTGTGAATATATTTGAAATCTGTTGGGTAATAAAGTTTATTATTATTATTATAAAACAATTTATTTTGTTACTACTTCTGCCGTTCTAATGTCAAATAACCAATAAGCTCATATTCGTATTATAAAGTTTTTATTTTATGCGTTAAACTCTCCTGCTGAATACTACACGTTCGGGCAAACTTTTGATTACTCATGCACATGACAGTTCAAATTTGAGGAATAGCCTACTGTGTTATTGCTAATAGTAATTTGACATAAACTAACGCATAGACGCGCTTCTCTATAGTGTTTTCTGAATTTTACTCAGTAAATTCGGATGAGGCTAATTAGTTGTCGCGGACTGTATATGTATATGAAGTATGATTTATTAAATTGCATTAGTTAAAAAGTTTAATCAAAAAATCTACCTTATTTTATATGGAGATGACGTGATAATAGTAACACAGGAAATAAATACAATGAACGCTTTCAAAAGATTTTTAATGTACAAATTTCAAATGGTTGACTTAAAAGAAATAAATTTCTTTCTTGGAATTAGGATGCAGAGAACAGAAGACCAAATTTCTTTAGATCAAAGTCTATATATAAAATCTGTTTTAACAAAATACAATATGAGAGAGTGTAATGCAATAAGCACACCTTTATCGATAAAATTAAATTATGAAGCTTTAAAGTCCGATGAAGCCTGTGGTGCACCCTGTCGAAATTTAATTGGCAGTTTAATGTACGTAATGTTAGGTACACGACCAGACTTATGTGTATCTTTGAACATATTAAGTAAATATCAAAACAAAGCAAACAAGGAATTGTGGCAATCCTTGAAGCGTATGTTGCGATACATAAAAGGTACCATTGAAGTAAAACTAATTTACAGAAGATGTGATTATGTCGAAAAATGAATTGGCTATGTTGATGTGGACTGGGCAAATAATGAAACTGACCGACGAAGCACAACAGGGTATGTCTTTAAAATGTTTGATAATTGTATGAATACAAAACGGCAGAGCTCAGTTGCTGCATCATCAACTGACGCAGAGTATATGGCGCTTTTTGAAGCAGTCAAAGAAGCTTTATGGTTGAAAGCTTTGCTACAAAGTATAAATATACAAATTATACATCCAATAACTTTATTTGAAGATAACCAAAGCTGTATAGCAATAGCTACTCATCCTACAGGTCACAAACGCTCAAAATATATTGATATTAAATATCATTTCACTCGTGAGCAAGTAGAGAACAAAGTTATCTCCTTAAAATGCATTGTTACAGCAAACCAGGAGGCCGATATCTTTACCAAGGCACTACTGGCTCCTCGTTTCCAAGAATTGCGTTGCAAGCTGGGACTCCTGAATGAAAAATGAGAAGCAAAGTGCTAAATAAAGTTCTGGTGGTTTGTGTTAATATTAAGGTCTACAATGTTGTTAAAGTAGAATTAAGAAATGTGACTACAGGGTTTGGCTAGGTTTTTGAAGTGGGGTTTTTCCTAGTCCTTGCAGCAAATGCTGAACCATATATAAATTCCCCGTAAAACGCAGTAGGTAGGAATAAGACTTCTTTGAAATAGGGATAAGTTGATGTATTTTTTGAGGGGTGTATTGGAAATAGTAACGATAGTGCATTTTCTTTGTTCGAGCTTATGACTCACGCGCTCTCCAATATACCTGCCTGTACGGTCTACCTAACAGTGTTAGTTTTTAGTTAGTTATTCGTCGATGTTCTTAGTAGTAAGATCATGTTAATAAAACTGCGTTATTGGAAATTGTATTTTTTAATTCCACAAGCCCTAATAACCAACAATATGAAATTAGTTAACCTGTTTTAATAGGAAATATTGATTGATGTAGGCCCAGCAATGTTATATTTAGGATTTTTGTTTAATTGTAATTTGTCTCTGGAGTAGATTTTATATAATTTAAGTATGTATATATAAACCGGATCTTACATTAAACAATAGACCGAGATAATTACAATTATCTGATACTTATAACTAACAATAAGTTATTGTATAAAACTAACATTACATTTTGTTTTTTTAAGAACATGTTCATATATTACTAATGTTTTTATATATATTTGGCCAGCGGGATCTAAGCCCATATGCCACTTTATGTATTATTATCTTGAGAGCTATATTTAACAACACACATACAGAGTGATTTTAAATGATTGAGGATGCTTTGAATTTCCCGCTCTAGATTTTAGGGTATTTTACATGTTCAAAATAGCTACAGTGCTAAAATGGCAATCAGCTGTCAGCATTATGGGCGACTCGTTAGCGGTTGTTAATATTGTTTTACTTAAAATTCGTGTTTCAATGTCAGAAAACTGATGAAATAATTGAGTTAATTAAAAACGTAATTAAAGCATATGCATTTAATTTTATTCTTATATCCCAAGCACAGCAATATTGATTAAATCATATCACTACAGTATTAATTGCCCATTTGGCACATCACTGATAAGAAACGTCAAGTAATCAACGTGACAAAAATTTTGTGCAGCGGGAAATTCAAACCATCCTCAATCATTTACAATCACTCTGTATATAGGATCACACAAGGAATACACACTTCACAGTCTGGGGCCTATCAGACTGACTTTGAAAAGACAAACATGAATTCGGCCATCGGTTTAAGGGTTAACCCACAGAGGAGACAGAATGGATGGAGTGTGCTGTAAATAAAACTATATCAGCAGTTTGGACTTTGTTAAAACATCCAGAAGTTTGTCACAAATTGTTTTGCTATTTAAATTTAACAGAGTTACTACGCTGGTTGGTAAGGGAATGTAACTCAAAGTTAGGAATTCGTATAATTCATTTACCACACTTAAATGATTAGTGCAAGCTAAGAAAAGATGATTTAAATCAGCCTGTTCGTACCCACATGTACATTTTGGTGACTCTATTATATTTAATTTAATTATTAATTAATTAATTTATTTGTTAATATGTCCAGTCTAAATGTAAATATATCGCAAACGTCGGACACTGCCGTACAGGGAGGTGATTCGTCAATTGTCAATCCTACAGAAAGTATTCAATCAATTGCTAACATTGTTAAGGAAACACGCAATAAATTTATATTTCCGGAGAGTGACCAAGCAATCGTGTTTGATTCGTTAGACAATACAAAAAAAAATGAATATATAATGGGAGTAGGCAAGTTATTGGGAGCTAAAAATATTAGTTTTGCGTCTAGAATTTCTAATGGCAGAATATGTATTTATCTTTCCTCGAAACAACTTGTAGAAACATTTATGAGTGAATATGGCGGTATTAAATTAAATGATCTGTTTATATTACTAATTTTACCTTCCCTGGTCATTCTTTTCTTTATCGTGGTTTTCCTTTTATCCTATGCTTTTTGCAGAAGCTAGCCTGATGAATATTGTAATAGTTTTAATAGGATGGTATTAATTATTAACAGTTCTATGCATTTTAATTAGCCGAATCTTTCTTTTATCGTTGTAGGTACTATTTGAGTCATATTGAATTTTATATGGTTGTAATTTTGTAATAGCGATTCACAAGCACATAATTGTTTAGTGGATATTCATTAGACATAATTTTGTTTTTACTAATATATTCAGAAATCGATTTTGAAATCTGCGTAATAGATTGAAGTAATTCTTATAAGACTATCCCATAAAGGATTAAATTGTGGAAAAGTCCATAATAAATCATATGCCAAGTTGTATTGCGAATTTTATGAAGAATAGAAATTAAATGTGTTAACTTTTCTTTATTTCATTTATATTTGTTATTTATGTGGTATTAATGTTTGTATACCTATTTAAACACCTTTTTGTACTTCACATTCCGTTGTTTTTTTAAATAATATAAGTTTACTTCCTGAGCTATTTCTCTTTTTGTTTTCCCATTTTCCCATAGAGATATGATTTTTTCCCTAGTTTCTAATACCGACTCGCTCTGATTTTGTTACCTGGGCATTTTCACGATATATTCACTCACCTCAAACTACACAAGCAATACTAAATATCGAATTCAGAAATATCTAATTAAAATTGAAATAACCCATCTGGAAATCGTAAACTAAACCTGTAATAATTTAATTTAATTTCGTACAAATTCTCATAATGATTTTACTGCTAATCTGTTTTACTGGCCTGGTAGCACCTTTGTTTCTAAGAAAAAGATTATTCCTTGTCTGCATTCCGTATCCATATAATAGTATTAGACACACAGATTTCAAATATAAACGAAAAATAAATATATACAACAAGATAGCACAAATAGAATTTCAAAGAAGCCCCTACTAAACTAAATTTTCGATAACAGTCAAGAGATTATTATATGCAACTGTTTCATCGAGAAAATCCGTTTGTCCTTTAAATATGTTAAGAAAATGTAATTACACCCAGCTCAATAATGATAATGTTTTTCTTTGCTCTTTTACTACCTGCTCTTTTTCTACCTGTGAATCCGAGCTGAGCCGAAATACCTGGCCTTGCTATACGTAAAATAGTATCGATATTTGGTCGTCCCAAGGGGGTAGACATTAGAAAAAAAGGCTGCTATACATACCGATTTGAAGTATCAACACGTCACTTCAATCAATAATAATCGCACTATTTTCTTCAAATTACACTTGAACTAAAGAGGAGTACTAGATCGTAAGATTCAAATCCGATGTCGTTCTAGCTTATGTACTTACTTCTTAGTTCAATTACCAAGAAAAAGAAGATAACAAAAAGCGACAAAATTAAAAAAACCTATTTGAAAAAAAATTACATATTATGAGAGAATAAATAAAAGTCACAAGTATCCCAGCATTTTAACACTTCATTATGTGCAAATCTGATTGAATCTGCCAAACCGCAGAAAAGCGAAGGTTTTTTTCAATTGCTTATTTTTCGCAATCACGCCGAAAATCCTGGATTGTATATCTAAGAAAATTTTTTTTGGCAACGTTTTGGGCAGTTAATATTCTGGAAAATACTAGAGAGTGTATAGTGAAGTATTTTGGGATGTTCGAGTTTTTCATTATAAGCAGTGAACTGGAAATGTTATTCTAACCATTTAAAGATACAGTTTACTGGATATTTCTAATTTAATTAGTTGTTGCTGTTTTTTTATTCTGTATGCAGAATCTATGCAGAAAATACTGTAGGAATCAAGGATTAGATCAACAAAATATACATATTTTGAAATACGGTTTTTTCCACCTCGGCCCCACTGTGAGGCGGTGAAGTTTCAAAGGAAATTCCATAACTTTGCTGGATAATCATAGGACAATGCTTAGTTTGTCAATGCTTTTAAGCAGCTTCATTAATGAAACTGCCAACATATGGATAAAACAAGCTGCGCGGTTATTTAAGGCCACAATATTGCCAGTAAAACTACTGATACAATTTTAATGCAGACGTTTGACCACTGTACTAATACTAATACCATCTAATACTATGCGTAAATGCCTATTCGGTTTCCTATGTGATTAAGTTGTAAATGTGCTCTTTTTCTGGGCAGATATCTATTATGTGCGTACTATAGGTAACTGTTATGGCTACATAAATTAAAGCACAGTAGAAGAATCGTAAAATATACTAAAGTTATTATGCTATAATTGCATATATACGGGTGCTCACTGAGAGTGTAAGAAAACGCAATGAATGGATACCTTTCCGCTAAGTAATAATAAATATGTATTAACGTACATCGAATTCTAAATTAACCAGTAATAACATCACCAGCAACACCACTAAATGAGCTTCAGGAGTAGATACACTTGTATGAAACAACCAATCATAATTATAAGTAATTTCATAAATGGTAGTAGGATACCAAACAGTACAACACACTATAAGCACTTTGAGGTTATCGCGAAAAGTTTAGTTTGTCTGAAATTATGCACTAACTTTTATTTTTTTGCCCTTATTGCAGTGTCTCATAGAAAAAGTAGTGTTGCTACATACACAACATTAATATTACGGATCAATTGCTTATTGAAGTGTATCGGCTTTCTTGTAAAATGAAATTATTTTATTATTAAAAAATAAAGATTATTATTAGCAGTGAAAGCGATTGTTCAAAAGCTAATCGTTTGTCCTATAGAAAAGAAACATTAAAACGTTTGACTTGATTCAAGATCTTAATTTCTCGTGCTCTAAAATAGAAAAATATGTTATTTCTTAAGATTTATAGCATTTCAAATGGCATTGGATACCTGATGAAATCCTGAACCATTAAATTAAATGCAACTATCAAGAACTAAAACCAAAAACATTTTCTTCTTTTATTATGTGCTATGATTCAAGTATCCCTAATACTGAAAAAGAAAATCAGCAAAATATTAGAAAATCACAAGGAGTAGATGACACTTAAGCAATTTTATGGATGAACATGTTTACCAGAAAGTAGGATTGCAAATGCTAAACGATATCCAGAAACAAAAAAAAAGGTCTGTCATCACGAGATAAGTTTACAGCATACATGGGTGTAAGATCTACCAAAGTATTTAACCTACAACATTAATAACCCGTGAAACGAGATAATAGTAATATAAACGGTTAAAGGAAAATATGTTGGTACTTTGCAATGAACTAAGTGAAGTTACAAAATGAATAAGTATCGTGCACTTGCTAAGTATTTAAATGCAACCTAACAGTTACAAACATTGCACTGTCCTGTTCTGCGTTGGAAGTAATACCATGTTTCAGATGCAAATATAGATTGTAAACCATTTGTCTTTGCCTACTGTTAATGTGTTTCCCTAGAGGATTTTTCGATGTGTATGCAGTTGGGTCAAGAGCCGAGCAAACTACCTCTTCTGTCATGCTGTAGCCGTAACCTGCAAATAAGACATATACATAAGCGTAATTCATTAACGCAATTAACAATATTATAAATCAATAAGAACCCTACGTCATTACCGTATAAGATTCGTTTCAAATCGTATTGTCAAAATTAACTTTAAAATTACATTTACACATAATAGTTGCATTTACTAAATGTATTTCACATTAACTATTGAATACAATATGTACACGATTGGTTCTCCGAAGGCTTGATTTTTGAAAGTGGCATCAAGTCTGCACAATATTCTAACATTAATACATGTATAGAGAAATAGAATTAATATAATAAATTCAGTATCTTTCCATTTTTTATCATTTCATTTTGGATTTCGTCTGGGCGTGATTTTAGGTTTTTAACAAGTTCGTCAAGTTCAGTATTTGTCGGTTCTAGTACTTTATTTTCTTCTTCTTCACATCTTTATATATATTCTTCGTTCCCTTCCAGTTCTTCCGTTCCTAATGTCGTCTTTACAAATTCTTCCCATTGCTTCTTGCCAATGTGTCCTGTACTTCTGGGTTTTTGCTTTCTTATATACTGATATAATTTAGAATTATTTTTATTATCTCCGCTGCTTTTCTGGATCAAAATACCTCTAATGAATACTTCATAAATTCTATACCTCCATCAAATGTGAATAATGACAATCTAGTACAGTTTTATACGTTTAACAGGAAAAATGTTTTTAAAGATTTATTTCAACTAAAATTAGTGGATATTTCTACTATTACAGCAATTTTATTCGATATCAAAACTAATGCAACGGGAGCTGACGGTATTAACGCATTTATGCTAACGCTTTGTTGTCCATATATAACTCCCGTTTTGGCACATATAATTAATTCGTGCTTATTATTAAACTACTTCCCATCGATGTGGAAACATTCATTAGTGGTCCCGGTAGCAAAGAATAATAATCCAACAACATTGGCACATTTTAGGCCAATAAGTATATGACCAACATTATCGAAGATTCTTGAAAAAATTATTGAGATGCAATTGCGTAGCCACTTGTTGTTATACGACATCTTACCAACATACCAGTTTGGTTTTCGTCCACATCATAGTTGCGCTACAGCTTTGCTAGATGTGACGGACAATATAATTAGGGCTGCAGACCGTGGTCAGGATAGTATTTTAGTTTTATTAGATTTCAGCAAAGCATTCGACACGTTAAACCACGAATTATTATTGGCGATACTTCATTTTGTCGGATTATCGAAGGAAGCTATTTTATTTTTTAGGAGTTATTTATCTGATCGTACTCAGTCGGTGGTTGTAGGGGACACGGGATCTAATCCAATGAACAATACTCAAGGCGTGCCGCAGGGGTCGATTTTGGGGCCGCTATTGTTTGCTATTTATACCTGTAGTTTCGGTAGTTGTCTGTCGCACTGTGGGTACCACATGTATGCTGATAACACTCGGCTTTTACACTCGTTCTTTAGTGATAGCGCAGTGCGTGTGGTGAATGAGTTGAATGGTGATCTTCAGTCGATTGCTACCATTTCCGCAGATCACTCTCTTCGTATAAATCCGGATAAATCCGTAGCTTTACTATTCAGTAAGAGATATGATGTAACTGATTTTAATTTGATGCTGAATGGTGTGCAGTTAAAGTTTGTTACTGAATCAAAAAACTTTGGTTTGATCATTGATACAAATTTAAGGTTCACATCACATATTTCTAGATGTGTTCGTACTGCATATTCTAATTTAAGAGCTATTTATGCAAACAAAGATTTTCTCTCCCGCGAATTAAAAATAAAACTATGCGACAGCTTAGTTCTATCACACTTCAACTATTGTGACGTAGTGTATGGCCCATGCCTGGATACGGTTACTCAGAGGAGAGTGCAACTTGTGCAGAACTCGTGTTTGAGGTTGATTTACGGTATACGAAAGTACTGTCGAATTTCTAACACCTTAAAACTGACGGATTGGTTGAATATGAGGGATAGAAGGTTATTGCACTTGGCGTGCTTATTTCATAAGATAATTAGTCTAAAATGTCTAATATACCTATATAAAAAGGTAACTTTTCGATCGGATGTCCACCATATAGGAGTAAGGGACTATTGACACCCCCTATACACAGAACTACTTTCTTTGAACGTAGTTTTACCTATAACATTGTTAAAGTTTATAACAGTATTCCTAATGAATGTAAATCATTGTCTGTGCTTGCTTTTCGACGGCCCACAAAGTCTCGTTTGCTGAGCTAGCCTATGTAATAGATGCTGAGCAATATATAGTGTGTAGTTGCCAAAGATTGTATGATTGTAATGTTATTGTGAATGCTATTATGTTTCGCTGTGTTATTATTAGATGTAAATTATTGGATTGGGTTTAAAGCAGATGTGCATAATGCACTTTATTTCTGGACCCCGCCCATGGATTTTCCGAGTATGCAGTTTATTACATAAGAAAACGCATGTTAAATTATTATCCTGCACTGAGAAAAATAGATTGTAGAAATTAGATCGTAAATCTCTTTACTACTACTACTAAAATAATTATTGTCAAAACGACAATATGGGGCGTATTAAGAGTAAAATAACCAGATTTTATCATGCTTATAGTAAGAGGCAAAATCTGGATGTTACCATCTACATCTTATGGATGTAACAATTAATATACTCTATTGCTGAAAGCCTATATAATGACGTGGATTATATAGATAGTCGCTGCGATTGACTGCGATGTTATCAGGTATTCGATGCATATTCAATTTCTAAAATAAATGTTTGTAACGCTCTTCCCACCCCTTGCTCTATTCATTGTCTATCTTTACCGAAGAAATCGACCAATAAGCTGTTTTGACGCGACAAAATTACTGACACGTGTTATGTACGTGTGATACAGGTGTACGTGTTCGTGTCGGTGAATGTTTGTGTCTGGTCGTTCGTTGATTGGTGTGCATCGTGAGCAGAAATGGATGCAAACGTGGAAAACCACAGTTAATTGATATATTCATAGGTAAGTAATATTATATGCATATACTTCGTAGTGGATACTTTATGCTTTGATAGAACATTAACCTAAATCTAACCTACTAGTGATTGTTATGTTAATGAAAGTAATGCACGTTGGAATTTTGTAATAATGGTTCTAAGGACAAATAAAAAAATAAAATCAATATTATAGTTTTTATTGTGTAATATTCCACTTTTCCTATGCATAAACTGGGTAAAACCTTGTATAGTACTATATTTTTCATTACAGGTAAGTATCGCTGTATAGTGCCCGCATATGATCCATTATATTATTGTTTACTATCTACTATTTTAAATGCTAAGAGACGTTAGATTATTATAATAGAAAATAATATTGTAAGTACTACAAGGCTATATAGTAAGTATGAGCATCATGTATCCTAAATAGTAAAATATTACATTATACTGGGTACAATAAAAAAATTAACAGTTATTATCAAATATAGTCAGTGATATGAGACATTTTTTTCACATTCACTAACATGTATGCTCAAATTAATAATACAAATATAGTACGAGTTAATAAAAACTATTCACAGAAATTTACTATACAGATATTGTCACCGGTAATATAAAATATGATTGTCCCTATAGGAGCTATAAAATATGTTAAAGTATACTATATTTATGTTAAAGAGTACAATCTATTTCTCTCAGTGTGTTAATTCATATTTCGGAAAATAAAATCACTATTATTATTATTATTATTATCACTCTCTAACTCCTCCATAATTTCTTCCAACCAACTTTCCATCTTCCTCTTTATTAGTTTTGCTACTTCCTTCCTTATTTTTCTGTAACCTTCAAGATCTTCATTATTGCCACTTCCTATCCATTTTAATCTTACGCTCCTTTTCTTTTCTATACTTTCGTCGCACTCTCCATCGAACCATCCGTTTCTTTTTTCTAATTGTCTAAAAATTAGAGATATATAAAATAAATGTTAAGATTGTAAAACTCATTTTTTCTCAAATAGAACACCCTGTATGTTTTAATGTTGTTTGGGGCAGAATTAAATTCTACACCGTACTTCCCTCAACCTTAATGGCGACACCATCCACGGCCCCATGTCGTCGTTTAGAAAAAACCATCACGGATGACTTCGCCTACGGATCAATAGTGCGAAGTCATCCGTGATGGTTTTTTCTAAACGACGACATGGGGCCGTGGATGGTGTCGCCATTAAGGTTGAGGGAAGTACTTTACAAATTACAGATACAGTTAAGAATTTGGGCCTTACGATAGATAACAAGCTCAGATTTAAACAACATGTGAACAACTGCATTCGAAAGTCCTTTGCAACATTAAAATATCTTTATGCTAGTAGGAAGTTAATGACCACTAGGCTTAAAACTTTACTTTGCTCTTCGCTAGTATTATCGAAGTTTGATTACGGCGATATCGTCTACGGCCCGTGTCTTGATTCTGCAACGTCCCTAAAAATACAAAGAATCCAGAACCTTTGCATTAGATTCATTTTTAATTTAAAGCGGAGAGATCACGTATCGCATCTGATTGGTCGTGTCGGTTGGTTGAGAATGGATAGCCGTAGGGAGCTGCACCTGTGTGTATTTGTTCATAGGGCTTTGATGGAGGGTTCGCCTGGGTATATCACGGAGTTGCTGATGCCTAGGGGCATGGTTCACGATAGGGATCTGCGACATGTCGCTTGCCTGACTGTGCAGCAGCATCGCTATACAATATTCACTAGATCTTTTTCCTACACATCTGCTAAGTACTACAATGCCATCCCTCACAACTTTAAAAATTTCAGTGTCACTTCCTTCAGGCAGCACGTAAAAAAACTGTTCCTGCAGAGGCAGACACCTCACGTTGGCTGAATGTATGTATGCATTTTAGTTATTACTTAGTACTTGAACAGGTTTCTTTCTTTCTATCTCTGTAAATCAAATTTTTGTTTTTAACGCCATTTATTTAAACTTTTACAATGTATACCCTAGGTTGAGTAGAACAGCATTGCTGGACTTCGCCTGTGATTGGATTTGTAAAAATTGTTTTCATTTCCAATAAAGACCATTTATTATTATTATTATTATTATTATTATTTCCTGTAACATTTTCTATACCTGTCTTCAATAGTTTTCTTTAAAATAGTCGTTTTATTTATTAATGCTTTCAAAACTTTTAGGTAGTAGACTATGATTTTGACATTAACTAAATTATTGTTTTCAGTAAAAAAGTGCCGAAAAGTTGCTCTAGAAATAAATGCATTTTATTGCAATTCAAAATTCTGTGAACAGACGTTTTCGGAATGCTCAAATCTTCAGAAGTAGCAGCTATTAAACTACAGGGTGCTTCGAAATATCGAAATACGCTAAAACATTAATCTCATTTTTCTCACTCTCAGAAACAAGTATATTATAGTTTTTTTAACAAAAAAAATTTAAAAAAATTCTGTGAACAGACGTTTTCGGAATGCTCAAATCTTCAGAAGTAGCAGCTATTAAACTACAGGGTGCTTCGAAATATCGAAATACGCTAAAACATTAATCTCATTTTTCTCACTCTCAGAAACAAGTATATTATAGTTTTTTTAACAAAAAAAATTTAAAAAAATTCTGTGAACAGACGTTTTCGGAATGCTCAAATCTTCAGAAGTAGCAGCTATTAAACTACAGGGTGCTTCGAAATATCGAAATACGCTAAAACATTAATCTCATTTTTCTCACTCTCAGAAACAAGTATATTATAGTTTTTTTAACACCACCAGTTTTTTTTTTAAGTTTTTTGCATATCTTTACATCTACTGGCTGCAAATGGTATGACATATTAAATTATCGGCGAGTTCTTCTCCCAATTCTTTACAACAATAATTTATTGTGAAGTGAAGTCATAAGCCTACTACTCAAATATTGTTCGACGATTTGAAAGCATTAAACAATAAAACGTTATTTTCAAGAAAACTATCGAAGGTATAGGGAATATTACAGCAAATCGGTGTAGAATTTACTTCTGCATGCACCAAATAATGTTGAAACATTTCGGGTGTACACATTCCTATGTGTTTAGTGGGATTACAAGTATGTAAAGTTTGGTATATCTATCACTCGTAAAGTTCCACTGATGATGTGCCCGTCTTGAACAGATAAAAGCGGTATGTGATACTTACGTATATTAAAATTTTGAGCAGATAACATATGTGTTTATCACTGCTGGTTATAGACACATTTATTTTGACTACAGTGTTACAGTAATATAAATAGCATCTTCAATTGTTATACCTATATACCTTTAAGTACATCATTTTTCGAATTTAATGTATCATCAATTTATTTCGTTCTCATAAGCATTAGCTGACTTGGGTCTCATGAAAATTACAAAAGAAAGATCATCAATGTAAATACCAATCTCCGAACAATTCATCAGTAATTATAGTGCATTGTCTCCAATAATTCAAATTGTGAAATCGGACTGAACGCTATTAGTTCCTGCGTTAGATATACGTAAAAATTATCTCGCTCAGCTTTCTTGTAATAATTACTAACACACTGTTTGAAAGTCAATTATAACAGGTACATAAATACATGAGACGTATAATTTATATTGCATATTCACGCACGTTGCTTATACCTTAGCAATTTTAACAGTCGGTTGCGAACACCGCTTGTATTGCACGCCAGTAGATGAGTAACGCAAGATACGATTTGATACTGCAATGTAGGTGTTTAATATATAATAGCAGCTTCGTCTGGCTTTATAAATGTAGTTTAATCTTTTTTATACATTTATATTACGCTTGCAAATAGATTTTTAATTCCCAGAAATATACTTCCTACCAACTATCATAATTTGGAGACAAGGTATAAAGCTTGCAAATTAATTTTAATCGAATAGAAGAATTGCACATGTCAATAAAATGACTTCTAACCTTTATGGTGTATATATTCACATATTCGCTGCGTTCTTATACCTTTTATTTACGGTATTACTTTTCTACTTACACACGTATGCATACAACTATTATACACCAAATGAGCTTACTGTTATACTAATGAGTTCAAAAATGGTGATGAAACAAAAAAATTGGTTGAAATTTCAAAGACTATAAAATTTTATATGGTTATTATCAACGGATCTAACTTAACGCGGTCGTTTTTCGCTTCGGTTGAATAAAAAACGGACTTGAATAACTGTACCTTCTAGGAAAGAATCGTTTCCTAGTTTGTGTAAATTCTATTGAAAACCACACCGAATTGACCTATTTCGTTCTTTAGGATAATTCAAATCGAATTATACTGTTATAATTAGAGTTACAATCGAAAGAGACGGCATCCTCTTTTCTCTTTTTTTCCCAGGTATACATTCTTGGTGGTAACGTAGAATTTCAACTAACAAGTGTTAAATTTTATTGTAGGCTTGCACAATTCATTATAAAAAATGTTTCTTGTTTAATGATGGTTTTGTATTGTGCCCTATTCATATTTGTGTTTCAAGGAATCGACCGTCTTTAATTTTTAATCCGGTATATAAGTATATCGACCTACAAACCATGTAAATAATGAAAAACAAATTTAAAATTTTCAGATTTAATAGATTTAATATATACTTTTTGCATCATGTATGTTCTTAGAATATTGCATGTAGTTGAATAATAAATATGTATTTACAGGAATGCACTAAACAATTTCATTACAGGACATCTGAATATAAACTCTTAAACCTCTGTTCTTAATCAACTTCTCACCAAAGTTAGCTATGGTTTTTCTTTAGAAATAAATAGGGGATGCTAAACTGGTGTAAATAAATATATGTGACTATTGATCTTCCGTATGTACTTGATATAGTATTTGATCTTCTGTATTTAAATTTATAGGTTTGTAAGATTTTACATAATCGAAAATGTAAACTGAGACGATTTTTCTTTAGCAATCAATGTACGCATACGATTTGATACTTTAATGTTATTATAGAAATATGAACGCCCAAAACCCCTCCCCAGATACGGCTCTGTACCTACACATAAGTTACAAGTTTATTCCGGCACTACACTAATTTATCTATCACAACGATAATTTCAGAAGTTCGTGGATTTTCATTTTCAGCCGAAGGCCGAATGAAAATCTTGTCATGATTGTGATAGCGCGAATTGCCCCCCGCATTGGGTGCACAGAAAAAAAAGTAGTAAATTTGAAAACAACTGTAAAGTTTGCCATAACAAATTGTTGAACGTATCGAAATGAGCACAACTTTCATTAAAATTTCTTACAAAATTGTTGAAAATTATTGCATTTTCTGCAACAAAGTGCGCAATTTTGTTATACAATTTATGTTGACATAAGCTATATAGTAAAGTAGCACAAAATACAGGTGACTTGTTCTTGTTGCCCTTGTTGTCACCAAATAGTACGGAGTGATCAACTCAAGACGCCCTTTAGTGACAAAATTTTACAGCCGACTAGGGCATTTTACTATTCTATTATTGGCTACCCTGTCGCTTCTTGTTATTGTTTACATACCGTCATTTATGTTATTTCTGCGTTTGCTGTTGTATGCATTTTAATTCTTAATTAATTAATAATTTTGCTATTTTTCTGAAATTGTATTTATTATATATATAGTATTAATACAGCTTCAGCTCTAATTTTTGTTCTACACCGGTAAGCATAAAGAATTTTATTTTCATTACAATTAAAAATCTTAATCTCATATCTATCGTAAATGTGTTAAAGGTAAGAAAAATAATGCCGTTCACCGTTGAACAGGATACCTATATTGTGGTTTCTCACTGTCGAAGTGCTGTTGAAGGTGGAGATGGTGAATGGACTTATTCTTTGCCATAGTGCATTCAGCAGTTCAATCTCAAATATCCTGATGAGGATATACCCTATGATGTATTTCAGAGACATCGGGATAGGCTAGTTCAAAGGTTTATAGAAACTGGTAATGTTGTGAAACGTAAATGTGAACCAAGAGGCGCTACAGAAAATGTGCTTGTTGATATACAAAATACAATAGAAATTCGTCCTAATACTTATGCAAGGAAATCTCCTGCATAATCATATGCATAAACCGAAATATAATTAATCAATTGGATGATGAAGAACTGCAATATGGTTATTTTAAACAAGACGGTGCAACTCCTCACAACGCAAGCTAATTTGAACTACTTATAAGAATTTTTTGGAGGTCGACCTATTAGTAGAGACCGCTGGCTACCCATTCACCAGATCTAACTTCGTTGAATGATTTCCTTTTTGGCCACTTGCAAAATAACGTTTTTTTTTTGCACACCGTAGAAGATTTAACAAATTCTATTACGCAAGAAGAAAACAATATTTTCCCCGACGCTTTACAAAATGTTTTTAACAGCATGAACCAAAGAGTTAATTTATGCTTAGAACAGGATGGTGGACATAGAAACTCAAAATATTATTCCAAAAAGTGAAAACTTGGTCGCTGATCCTTATTTTTTGTTTCCTTTCTCCATGGTTGATCCCACGAGTAGCTAGAGAAAGAAAGGTCCACCCCAACAGAGCCCCGCATGCACGAGCAAGGCTAGATACAATGGGGTGCGCCCGCTGCCCCAGGGTTGGATTAGTAGAGGCTGGTCTTCTATCCAGCCACGCATCCCATCGGCCTAGACCGCCACCTTAGGATTTAGAGTTTTTTTTTGATGAGGTTGTCTCCTCTCTGTCCGTGCAATTAAGCAAAGACCCCCCGATCCCTCAACTAGAGAGGGCATAGACACTACGGCTTGGGCAGGGTAAAGTGATCCGCGGATTGGCGTTCAATGTTCCCCATATTGTGATTATCAGTCGCTCAGGTTTACACGTGTCCTCTCCAAGTTACTTGGTCATAGTACACACAATATCTTATACCGGACCAGACTACCGCCCATGTTATGAATACATAAACTGTGACCCTCCCCTATCCACCACCTGGGGACGCACCTGGTAGGTACCTTAACCGCCAGGAATATACCAGTCATTATTCACGTAACATATGAGCTACCTACTAAATGTATAGAGCAACACAACATGGACAAACATTAGCAAACTACAAAGACAGCAAATGAATCACCTTCTCGCAAAGCTATTGTAAGTAAAGCTAATCGCAAAATAGCTAAGCTACTAATGTGAAACTGCCAGTTGTAAGTCATACCGTCATGTCTGCCCAAAACATTTCCGCTGTCGCTGAAAGTCGGGTTCGTCAATAGACAGATCTGGGGTTCCGAAAATTCAAGAACAATCATGAAGAAACCTCTTTATCCCCAACGAATTACTATTTGGTGCGGTTTTTGGATCAGCGGAGTTATCGGACCTTAGCTTTGTGAGAATGATGATGGTGCTGTGATTGCAGTAAATGCGGATCGCTATCGTAAAATGCTAACTGACTTTCTTTTGCTTATATAGGGTAATAATATGGCCATAGATAATTTTTGTTTCTGGTAGCATGGCGCTACACAAGCCGCGAAAGACAAACGGACATAATTTGGTCCCTCGGATCGTGCAATTTAACTCCGATAGACTTTCTCTTTCGGTCTGCGTGAAATATGTTTTAGATAAAAGTAATTTAGGATCAAATATACATCGCAAAATTACTTTTATGTGTACAGACTGTTCAGTTTAGCCTGCGCGTTATTCAACTTTGCTTTTTAAACAGAATACTCTATATATTATTGCATCTTTTAATTTCTTAATGCAAAATAGAGCAGATTTGATTACATATCTTACACCAAAACCAAACGATTTAGGAGATATTCGATTTTTTAGAAAACAGTTGCATTTACAAGGTTCACTTTGAAAAATTAATACCGCCTTTACCTATAACATTTTTGCGATAATTTTGTAGTATAGTTGTGAGAATGTTTGAAAGTGTATAGCCAAAAACTAATTTCTTTGTTATATTATACAAGGTGTTCTTGAAGTGGTAATAAAGCTGGACATCTTTAATCTAGAGAAACTCATTTTTTCAAATATTCTATCGCGACGTAGTGTGGCTGCATAATTAAAGGAAAATAAAGTATAATCGGTCCAATCCAAAAATATCTTTTTTATCTTCAGGTCAAGATACTAAAATATATAGAAATTTCTGAGAATTATGCTATACAAAACCCTCAGGATTAATGACAATTAATAAAATTGTTTATGAAAATGTATTTTTATCTATTTATTTGTTATTTGTCAACGTATGTAATGATTTAAACTAAAAACTTATTTGTTTCGTATCTATTTCAACTTATGCTTGCAACCATCGATTTTAGGGCGTGTGTATGTCTTTCGATGAATGTTCGATGTGGGAATTTTAATTCTCTGGTATCGTTGGAAATGATTTCTTTGATAGTTGCCGGGGTACTTTCGCCCTGGAAATATTAAGTTTGTTGAAAACAAATGGGAGGAGACTTCTTTTTCGGTTTTTCCTGTGTGGTTGCTTTTTCGATATTTATCTAGCATTTGTATTTTCTATCACTATAAAGTTCATAAAAGTCTTTAAATTTACCTTTCAAGAATGAGAGTATCACGTGTATTGTGCTAAGATGATGGGTTATTTCGAAATTTTGGGTGGCCATTCGTCTAATCCTGCGGTTTTGAAGAACAGTTCGAGGCAGTTTTGCTGTAAGACCTTTCAGAACACTATTTGGGAGCTGGAATGATTATTTTGAACATGGAATTAGTATCTGGATGAAACTAGAGCAGTTCTCGTACCTGAAGTAAGCGATTTTATCATCTTTTATGATCGGCATATAACTTATAAAAGCATTTGAGGTTATATCTGTATGAAATTCTAAATCATAAATCTAGTGAATTTGGTTATGTGAGATTGAATTTGATTCTGTGGGTTAATTTCACGAGCATATTTAAGTTGGCATTTGATTTAGTTGTACATGGTTCTATGAGGGGAATACAGCGGGGGATTTGAATTTTATTTATGATTTTAAAAACACAAAGCATGAGTTTTTAGTCTGAATTATAGAAATCTTATTATAGTACTATATTAAGTGAAGAACTTACTTACCCTGAAGAAATCCTTATAAGATCCATTTCTTTGTAACTCATTCAAGTATATTGTGATTAAATAATTTCACGAATATTTTCTGGTAATTTTATTTAATGTACTAACTAATAACTACTACAGCAACATAAAGCTATAAAAGAATATATATAAAGATTTTTTTTCCTCCTTACAAATAAATGTTTAATTGGCCAGTGTAGCCTAACGAAGTGTACAATCATACATATATATTACATATATATGGACACACACATATAGAAAACACAATGCTGTTCCACACGTGCTGGCTAGTGTTGCTATCCTGTCCTCTGTCCTCGTCTCGAGATGATGAGAATTCCGTCTCGTCTCGGATTGCCGGTATCGAGGGCGAAATGGTCTTGCTCTTGTTTCTGAGTTTGTTTTATTTTTATTATAATACTTGTTGTTGTATCATTCGTTTAATTTTTTTTGTATTGTATATAGTTTAAATTTTTTATTTGTTTTGATCAAGTGTTGTAATGTCTTATGGTTTCTGCCGTAGGTATTTTTCTATATCTGTTGCATAAGTTTCTTTCCGTTCTAATGCAAGATTGTCTTCTTGTGGTGTAGTTATGTATTTGTCGGGTCTTAGTCAATTGTATATTTGTTTTTACTAGATTTTTTTGGATATTGTATATTAGTATTAGGTTTTTTTGTTGTATTGTTTGTTGAATATTTAACTCGTGAGTTTTCTTATAGATTTCTGTTGTGGGAGTTCTTTTGTGTAATCCATATATGAGCTTCAGTATTCTCGTTTGTTGTCTTTGTATTTTCATTAGGTTCTTTTTTGAGGTGTCGCTCCAGATATTTATTAAGTAATTTTGGTGTTATGAAAAAATGGCATGGTATATTGATTTCTTCATATGTTCCGGGATGATGCTTCTTATTTTGTTTATAGATGCTATAGCCACTGCATTTTTACTAATCAGGGTATTTATGTGTTTGTCCCATTTTAAGGTGTCTTGTATTGTTATTCCCAAATATTTTATGTGGGTTACCTTTTGTATGTGTTGGTTGTTAAACGTTATTTTGAAATTAGTAAATTTAAATGTTATATGCTATAATCGACACAATAATCAGTGTTTAGGAGGAGCAACAATATCCTGCCATAGTGTTACTGAATATAATAAGTATATTATTCTATTCGTTTCCGGTGTACTTAAAAACCTTGTGGTGGGCCCAAATTTACTTTTCTTGTCCTCTATCATTTCAGATCCAGCATATCTTTGGAGTTAATGATCGTATAACAGATGACTCTGAGTGGTGTTTAGTAGAATAAAAACAGTTGTTCACTTTATAAAAATTTACTTGAAATTTAAAAGATTTATTTATAAGTTTCGTAGCAAAATATATAGAATTCTTTATTCTCACAGATTTAAAAAATGCATGCTTCTTAAGATCTATCTATAAAATTAAATCAACGATAAGATCAAAGTAATTGAAATGAATTAAGATCAACTGAAAGTTCTACTACTCGGTCAAACACCTTAAAAGAACACCGTACTACATTTAAATTCTAAAATTCCTTTTAGAAGAAATCTTAAGAGATATGAAATTTTTAAAGCTGTGACAATTCCCATATATTATAATATCTTGACCTGACGATGCGCATTCATATGTGCGGAACCGGTTGTTCTTGAATTTAATAAAAGATATTTGTGAATTGGACCGATTATATTATTATTTTCTCTTACCCATTTTTTTTTCCATCAAATCGAACACCTTATATTTTATTTATTAATTATTTATATTTTTTATGCCACATGATACAGAATTAAATTCCCTTTCAATGGCATGGAACATTTTTCTATAATTAAAGCTAATACTTTTTGAGTAATTTTGAAATGAAATTAAGAAGTTGAATGAAAACGGAAAAGACATTTTAAAATCTATTTCTGCATTTCCCACATTATATGCCTACCATCAATCAGAATAACTTTTAGAAACAACAAATTCAATAATCAAAATACTTAATTAGGTTATTCTATTCTATTTTATGAATTCATACCGCTTAATATAAATAAAAATAAAATACCTCTGTCTCAAAATTCGAGGTTTAATGAAATTCATTTAATATTCTGATATTAGACAAAGCATTACAGTCATGATCATAAAACAAATTCAGATAAATAAACCTTTAAGCCAATATATTCTGAAATAATAATTAGTATAGGCATGTATAGAACGCAATTTAGGTAAAATAATGCAGTAATTATAGAACTACTAAAATGTTCCATTAGTGCTTGAACATGCAAACAAATCCATATACGAATCTTGTCTAGTATTTAAAACCAACATATGCGTGCCCGTCGACTAAAAGAACATATAGTGTACTTTGTTACCTGAAAAATGCACGATAAGTAGAACGTTTGCATAGATTCCTTCTCTTTGAACCAATATATCTCGTCAGATTGTCTAACGCACTAAGTGATGCATATTAAATAGTCTACCGTATCTACAGCATATCTCAAGACCGTCGGAGATATTCCAAAAATCTTGTCTACTAAGTGATAAACTATGTTCAGCATCATTCGCAGAAGTAATTAATGTCATTGCGTGTTACTATTTCAAATCACCTATATCACCTTACTTACTCATTTATCAATGTAGAGCAATAACTAATTTTGTTACATAATTTCTTTGCCTGTCGGAATGCAAACTAGAGCAATTGACGTATATGTGGAGTACTTATGTTTCCTCAAGTTACGTCGATAAAAAAAATTGTTTTTTTATCAATACACATTTAAACCTTAATAATTATTGTTATGAAGATAACAATTATTATTACCCAATTCGTTTAAATGAGTGATACCATTAATACTGTGTGAAGAAGTCCAGAGACTTACCCTTCGAAATATGACAGCTGTAAGAGTGCCTGGTACAGATTTGTGCAAGGAATGTAGAATTCTCTCAGTGAAACACCTTTACCAGTACAGGATGCTGATATCACATTACTTCCGAACTCACATGTTTCCCAGGGTTATTCATCAGCATTCGACAAGGTCTCAGTGCGTGGGTGATTTGTGTGTGTCTAAGTGTAACAATAAATATGGGTCATCATGTGTGGATGTGTTGTGCCGCGTATTTACAACAGCTTGCCTACACAGTTGCAATCTTTAACATCGATATCGGGGCTGAAACGAGAACTTCAACATTATTTCTTGTATTAACCTAATTTACTACCTTGCTGATCCTTCAAAATAGTCATAAGTTTTTTTTTTTTAATTTTTCAACATGTACACTCTGTATATATGATTGGTAATTCCACCGAAAAGCAAATTTTGTTTGCTTGGTTAGCACCACCACCTTAAACTATAGCTTGATAGTTGTAACCACTTTCATTCTATGTAGATTTGACTTATGTATTTGTTTTTCTAATTTCATAACCTTTTGATATTTTGGAGCCTGTTCAGTCGGAACGTGGCTACAAACTGGCATAAACGTAATATAATGTTGAGTTAAACTGCCACTTCCAAATTGTTGTCCTATAATTTTTTAAAAGAACTTAAAGCTTAATTTCACAATCAATTTCTTTAATTATAATTTACTTATATATTTATTTTCAGTAACAGAATCTGTACCTGTATCTGTATCGTTAATTACACCGCGATTTTTAATCCAAAAAGAGTAAAACGATTTGAACTTAACTGGTCTTAGAATTGATAGAGTGTGTAACTACATCGTTGTATATTCTGTTCTTACTAATTTTTACTTCTTAAAAATGGAAATGTAACATTAGCGATCACTATTTGATGCAAATTCAATATTTTTATATTTTTGCATGATCATGATGTAAAGGATATGTATTAATAATTTTAACTAATTTCACACTTTTAATGTAAAAATAGTTTTCCGATGTAGTAGAGATACATTTCATGTAAGTACATATTATACAGACCATCATAAATCTGTGATTTTGTATGATTTGATGAATTTTAGGAGCTAAATTAAACAGTTTTATACATATTAAATGTTATTGAGCGTGTATTGATAAAAATAAACTATCACTATAGTTTTGTTTTTTAGTTAATCTTTCAATGTATTGTATTTTCCAACTTTTGATACTTATTTTTGACATGTGTACATGAAACTCCATTATCTCTGTTTTTGTGTGTATCAATTTTTCTTTAAAGAAGTTATAAAATTTAATTTCACAATTGATTTCTTTAATTAGAATTAATCTATATATTTACATTCAGTAACAGCAGTAAAAGCCTAATTTTAGTTGTATCATTAATTATACTGGTTCACGACCTTTAAATGATCGACATTATAATTTGTTTTATCTTTTGGGTTACCGAAAAGGTTTCTCAAAAATTTCGTGTCTCTCTGTACAACCATATACAACTGGCATTCTGTAACTGTAATATTTCGTAGCGTTTTAAATATTCCATAAAATTTATACTTAGCACCAGATTTGGAATTTATGAAAAGATCTTCTGATTGCAGTAAACCAATGCAATGTGTTTGTACACGTTGTTTTGCTCTCAGTACCGTCAACTTTTTTCTGAATATTAGCTCAGATAGCAAACGTATTTTTCGAATACAAGTCGTTTATGATTACAAGATATTTTTGTAAAAGCAATGGCAAAGTCTACATAGAAAAACATAAGAGAAAA
Organism: Cetonia aurata; assembly: GCA_949128085.1. Taxonomy (NCBI): domain Eukaryota; kingdom Metazoa; phylum Arthropoda; class Insecta; order Coleoptera; family Scarabaeidae; genus Cetonia; species Cetonia aurata. The sequence goes on from OX421882.1 coordinate 34,247,945, forward strand.
GAATTTATTAACAATTCTTTTATATTAAACGTACAGATAGAAATAGTAAAATAATAGGGAAGAAAAAAATAATCCATGCAACATAAGGGACGACTATTGTAGGACTAAAACAAAGGCTATTGAAATAAAATGAACAACTGATACCATATCACAGAATAGACGGAAGCGAGAAGATGTGTCGGCACCTTTGATGTTTATGTGATCGATTTGAATGCATTAATTTAGCTATCGCCATCTTGAAAATGCCAATTCTATTAAATCAAGAATTAAACTTGCGTTATTTACAAGTTAAATTACTTTTTACATACAGTAAAAATCTCTGTAATAATGCATGAATAAGTCTGTTTTATTTTACGGGATTATTACTATAAGGAAGTTTTTACAACACACTTTACACAATAATCAAACAATAAAGTAAGAGTTGTGCTGATCTTGGTGATGACATTTTGGAATTGAAAGCTGTTATTGTTGCTTTAAAGACTGAGGTATCTGAACTAAAGCAGCAGACCGCTCTGATTGGGGCTGCTCCGCTTGATGACCAGTCATTCGAGGAAATTATTCAGGAGATCCGTGATCGTGAGCGTAGGAAGAACAATATAATAATATTTGGTATTAAAGAAAATTCTTCCACTAATAAAACTGAACGTCGTAGCCAAGATGATTTAGCTGCAGCGGCGGTCTTGGCACATATAGGCATAGTGAGTCCTGGATCTTCATCGCGTTTAGGGATATTCGATAAATCTCGCTCGACACCTAGACCATTACGGCTAACACTAGATAGCGAGCAGCTTGTCAGGGAGACCCTACGTAAAGCGCGACGATTGAAAGACTCTGACAAATTCAACAATATTGGAATTTCTATGGACCGCACACCTAGACAGACCCGCTATTTGAATCAAATTCGTAAGGAATTGCTTGATCGTAAAGAAGCCGGAGAAACTAATATAATTATACGATACGTAAATGGTGTGCCGAAAATCATGAAAGCGAATGCATCTTTAAACTAGAGACGTCCAGCGCAACCACAGTTAATTTCACTATGCAGTATCAAAATGTCCGAGGATTGCGGACTAAGACAGATTTAATCTACTCGTATTGTAGCATAGTTGATTCACAAATAGTGTTATTTTCGGAAACTTGGCTAAATGATGAAATTTCTAGTTCGGAGATTTTTGATTCCAATTTTGATGTATACAGATCGGATAGAAATTTTGTCCTTACTAATCGATCTACTGGTGGAGGAGTCTTGTCTGCATTTTCTAGCAGTTTAAAAGCTATTGAAGTTGATATGTTTGCTTTATCCCAATTGGTACCTTTAATTGATGTCAGCATGTGTAAATGTAATTTAAATCACACAGTCTTACATATCATTAACATATACGCGCCGCCTGATGTACATGTTAGCGATTTGGAAATTTTCCTGGACGCATTAGCTTTAACTATATCTGGAAAACGCGTAATCATAACCGGTGACTTTAACGTACCGCTCTTCAATGCAACTGCAAGTGACATAAAGTCTACGATTATTCGGAATTTTATGCAATTGCTACATCTACGACAACTAAACAACATTACGAACGTCAACGGAGGACTGCTTGACCTTGTATTCACAAATGTGGACTGGGAAGTAACGATTGCTCGTGATTTGGAACCGTTTGTCCAGGAGGATAGTCACCATCCAGCTCTTCTTCTTAATCTTTCATTTAATAATCTACATAAAGCGGTTAATTTTCCTGTCACCTATAATCGCAAATATAATTTTCGGAAAGCGAACCTACCTTTACTCTATTCTGAATTATGTACCATAGATTGGTCATTTCTCCTACATACTAATAATGTTGATGACTGCTTAAGTGTGTTCTATAATCGTCTCTACTCCATAATCGACAAGTATGTACCTTTTAGTTATGCCACTCATCGACGTTATCCAGTTTGGTACACCAATACTATTAAACGTCTTATTAAAGTAAAGGAAAAATATTTTAAAAGATGGAGGCGCTCAAATATACCTTACCACTATAATGAATTTAAAAGAGTCAGGGAGTTATTAAAACATGAAACGAGGGTTGCCTACAGTGATTACCTTTGTAGAACCGAAAATAATATAATTGATAATCCACGATCGTTTTGGTCCTTTATACACGGCAAGAGATTGCAAACTAGGATACCAGGAGCAATGTTTTTGAATGATCAGGAAATATCACAACCTCAGAAAATAGTCAATGTGTTCGCTGATGAATTTTCAAAAAACTACTCTACAAGTTCAAGTGATGTTTCTCAGACGTTCACTTATAATCTCTCATTTGATGTGGGAAGCATTAGTCAGGAAGATATCTTAAAAAGTATTTTAAGGATACGTGATGACATGACTACAGGCGAAGATCAAATACCTGGCTTCCTGGTGCGTGACTGTGCTGGCACTTTGGCTTATCCTTTGTCAATTATTTATAGTTTAATTGTACGTAGCTCAATGTTTCCGACCATCTGGAAAATAAGCAAAGTGATACCCGTTTTCAAAAAAGGTGATCGTTGTGACTTTAATAACTACAGGCCAATTAGTATAATATCAAATTTTGGTAAGATTTTGGAATATATTCTATACAACAGAATCTATAGAAACGTACATCAGTTTTCATCTACTCGACAACATGGTTTTATGGCTGGTCGCTCCACGGTCACTAATTTAGCCTGCATCACACAGTACATTTCATCAGCTCTAGATAGGCGCCAGCAAGTTGATGTGCTATATACCGATTTTAGCAGAGCATTTGACTCTATCGACCACAACATTCTTTTGACGAAAATAGATGGTTTTGGTTTCAGTCCGTCTTTTACCCAATTGATGACATTTTATTTGTCAGAAAGAAAAGCATACGTGTTCTACAATGGATATTCGTCAGCATTATTTCCTATGGACTCTGGTGTTCCCCAAGGCTCCAATCTGGGACCTCTACTATTTAATATATATATTAATGATCTCCTGCAGTCTCTTACATGTGAATGCTTAGGATATGCTGACGATCTGAAAATTTACAAGGTAATCAACACTGTTGATGACTGTATCAATTTGCAGGAAAATCTAGACAAGGTGGAAAAATGGTGTATAGAGAACAAAATATCTTTAAATGTCAATAAATGTGCTGTGGTGTCATTTTCCAAAATAGTAAATCCACTGGTTTACACGTATATTATCAATTCGGAGTCTATAATAAGACACACGCAGATGAAAGACCTCGGCGTAATATTTGACTGCCATCTGACTTTTAACGAACACATAGAGTCTATTTGTCTGTCTGCTTCTAGAAACCTAGGTTTTCTGATAAGATCTTGCAGAAATTTCAACAATATCCAGACTATGAAAACATTATATTGCACGCTCGTCAGAAGCCGTATTGAATATTGTTCTATAATTTGGTATCCCTACTACACTTTTCAACACTTAGCAATTGAGAGAATACAAAAGCGCTTTCTGAAATATTTGTCGTACAGAGTTACTGGAACATATCCTGAACGCAACTCCGATTATGCCACGTTACGTAGTATTCATGGATTCAGTTCGTTATCCGACCGACGTACTTACTACAGTGCCAAGTTCTTATTGAATATACTTTTGAACAAAGTGGATTGCCCCTCACTGCTTGCCTTGGTGGACTTTAATGTGCCGTTTTTCATCACACGGAATGCCACAACGTTTCGTGTTCCCCGTGCGCGAACTAATGTGTCGGTAAAATCCCCAATATCTCATATGACGAGAAACTTCAATGAACTGTATGCGGACTGTGAGTGAGTGTTATTTTGTCTATGTAACTTTTGATTTGCACTTTCTATTATGATATGGATACTTAATAGTTGATTGTAAGAATATGTACCTTTTGTATTTTTAAGTTAGTTTCAAATTTTATGTGATACCTTTAATTTTGTTTGTTATACTAGGATGATCTTTATTTCTATATTATGTTACTGCAACGCCATCAATCACTAATTTTCGTCCTGTAATTGGCTTGTTTGCTGTTGGACGTAATAAAGTACTATTATTATTATTATTATTATTAATAAATGTAAAAGTCCAAAATATTGATGTAAATTTTTGACAGTTTTTAAATATACTGGATATGGAAATTGAATTTACAGCAGCCATACTGTACTGTTGTAAATTTTGATCTGTAAATTCCTGGCGTACCATTATCAAGAATGTTACTGTAATCTCTTTTTACTGTGCACAAGTTATAGACCGTCGCCCTGATTTCAAATCGGTCCAGAACTCAACAACCCCCTTTTGTAAGCTGGAGTATCATATTATAGTCTGCCGAAGTGGCAGCTCGTCTTCAATTACTATTTCAACAACGATAGGACGATCCACATCGTCACATTCTAATCCTTCTACAGCGTCTACTGCGAATATTGTTTCGCAAACACTTGTATTGATCAGAAGTATTCACAGATGAATCATATTTCCTGGATTATTGTGAACCATGTTGGCTACCAACTCTGCAAAATGTTATGAACTAAATTTACATAAAAATTGACTTCTTTGCCAGGTCACGTTGTCCCAAATAAAATACAAATATCTGCAAGTGGAACGTACTAAACGCTAGCCAAACCTATCCATAATTATTAGAGTTGGCATTTCGGGTGTGCTAGTGTTTGCGAATAAATAGATATAAACTGAATCAATATCGATAAACTGAACACTTTGGCCGTATTTATTTTTGCTTTTGTTTTCTTTTATGTGTAGCTTTTACGTATTTTTCTATATGTAAATATATACATGTTCATTCATTTCATTCATTCATAACGTTAGGGTGGACACTTTTAGTGCAGGCACTTGAGCTAGGTGCTCATTGTAACTTCGAGGGCTCCAATAGATCCTTCCCGTAATATTTCTGCCGGAGTACTTTCAACTCCTCACATGTGCAGATTACATGTAAACTCGTTTCCTCCTGTAGCTCACATCTTCTGCACCACAGTTCGCTTACTCGACCTGTGTTGTATAGATGCTTTTTCAGGGGACAGTGTCAAGTTACCAGCCCAGTAATGGTTTCAGATTCTTTCTTGCTGCGTCTAAATAGGTTATCAGAGAACCTAGCATCCCCATCCCCTATTAGCGCTTTGGTATGGAGTTGACTTCAGTCGTCCTCCATTTATTTGCACTTTGTTTGTCTAACCAGGTTCATAACGTATATACATGTTGTTATACAATTTATAGTCCATAAATCGATTGAAGTTATTATTATATTAGTTTTCTATTATTCTTGAAATTTTCTTATATTGACCTTATATAGTACTGTACATAGTAATTTCTTGGCTTTTGTATTTTTTTTTTAATAATCGTCATCCTAATACTAATAAGAAATATATATACCTAAAACGTTTCGGTTTAATCAAACCTTAGTCATTTACAAATATGAGTATGACATGTGTAAAATTTAAACAACTTTGTAGGTTTTACCAAGAAATTACTATTTATATATAGTTGTCTCTTATATATTTACCGACAGTACGAATACTAATAATGTTAGTACTTTATTTTTAATTAATCAAAACTGTCGTAATCTGTCGCTACGTTGTATATACGGTATGTAGCATCAGGAACAATCAGTGGAAGTATATATTTTCTTCTGCCTGTTGACTGTCGGAGCGTATTTATTTCTATGTCCAAACACGCGTAAGTCGAAAACTTTCACATATAAACATTTAGCGTTTGGAATAATTTTAATCACGTTTACACATGAATCTTCACCGCTACAACTACTTTAAACAACATCCTGAGTGTAATATTTTTAGGTAATTTACATTGTAATATGAATGTTGTTCGAAGCCGTTCCGTCAATTTCTAATTTAAACTTCACGCCCTGCGTTCTCCGTAGGATAACACAAAGAAAGTATGTTCATTTCAAAGAAAAAGCAATATTGTAGCTTGTGTCACTAACTATCCTTCCACGACCCTTAAAAAAACACATGCAATTAAAGTATTACGAAGTGGCGCCCCACAGGGATGAGTTTCGCTACATGTTGCAAACCGATGTATAGACCTACCCTTCACACAGAACGTACATAATTTTCGATTGCATTCACTATACAGTTCTCATACAGTCAGCATCTATTACACTCATAGTATTCAACGCTATAAATACTTATGTAATTCCTTAGTTAATTTGTAAATAATAAAGTAAAGTATAAGTTAGTGTAAGGAAGGAAGTATTTTAGTGGTACCCTTACTGTTTGGATTTGACTACGTACAAATGTCCAAATAGTTAGCAAACGAATACAAAAATTTTCTCCTTAAAGTAGATAGCTACGATGTAGTGAATTCTTTAGATTTTGTAAATAACAGCAATACTATTGAAAATGAGTAAATTTTAATGTCGTTTGATAATATTTGTTCCCTCTTCACAAAAAAATCAATACCAGAAACTATTAAATATTTAGTAGAACTTAACTAAAATTAAATAACTTAGATGAGGTCCAAATTGTGGAATCTATGGAAGACTAATTCCCCTGTACATGTATCAAAGTCATTTTCAATTTGATGGGAAATATTTTAAACAATCCCAAGGAACGGCAATGAGTAAATTCGGAACAACATCGAAAGAGGGCGCTGAGTATTTTCCTAGAATTTAGTTGAAGTACGTAGATGATATCTTCGCGGTCTTCGACACTATAGTATCGCAGATCTTATCACAAAAATAAATTAAAATTCGATAGTATTAAATTCATTGCTGAAGAAGTGGTAAACAACTAGCTTCCGTTCCGAGAGAGCTTAGTAATCAGAAACATTAACAAAAAATTATACTAGCTGCATATATAATTTTGTTAATTTATTTAAAGCGGATGCTCATGGTATGTGTATGCTAAAAAAGATGAAAAAGGTGATGTACAGACGCAGAACAAGCTCAATAACGGGATCGTATTTTTGCTAATACCCGCAATTTCACTTGCTTCCGTGAAATAAAGATAAATATTTAAATACACTTTACTTATTCTTAAAGCTAAAGTTATGCCAACAACGTACGTCGTGCCTATACCTAAAGACAGGAAGCGCATTCAATCGCTCATTAAACAATTATTTTAAATCTATTCTATGTCTCTATTGTAAGTATATCAAACTGTAGCAATAATATCATATTTTATTAACCCAAAAACTATATTTTTTTCTATTTCCTACAATTTATAATTTATTTTTTTATTAATAACGTTTAATAATATTACTCTCATTGGTACCATATTTAATGTTTTGTCATTTATAACTAGGATAATTTTAGAAATTCAAATTTCGATTGGAATTAATAATACTATTAAGTTTATCGTTGAAAGATCACAATAAATCTCTTTTCAGAAATAGAAAGAAAATCACTTTTTTAAGGTTAGAAAAATGTTCAACAGTTTCAAATAAAGAAATCGTAGAAAGTATTCTTAGATATACTCACCTACTATATCGCATGTCTCTCGCGGTATACAAAGTAATAAATATTTGCAATAAGATCGCCATACAAAAGTCCCGTAAAAACAAATTGAATTCAAACCAATTTGCATATATATAAAAGCTTGCTCATGTAACCTACATAGACACATACTTTCCTTACTATTATTTATTAATAAATCAAAACAAGCGCCCGTGATATGTTTGCAAATAAATAAACTTGTCTTGCAAGAACCTACCGTTGTTTGCGTAGGCGGTGAACTACTTTCAATTTCCTTTTTTCTAACGCGAAAAACAGGCATACTTTTTCGTGGTACTTTTAAGTCATTGGTATGCGATTAACTAGTTGATTCGCATGTATGTAGATTTTAATTTTACGTGTAAATAAAAAAAAAAACAGTTTTTATGTAACATGGAAATCCGAATCCAGCATAACACGCGCTTCAGAGCACCAAAAACCGAAACGTAAATATATACCGCTCATAATCTACTTCAGATGCTAGATATGTATATAGTTCGGTGAATAGTAAGCACTCTACAACTCAATAATAGAAGAAAATAAATAAATACCTGAAAGTATAATTCTCTTATTTTGGATAATTTCTGACAGCCTATCGATATTATCACATGTAACAGATGCACAAGTTACATTTAGGTTAATTGAGGAACTGTACCTAACTTTTCCTACACACTCATTTTTATTGAAACCATCTGAACAAAATTTAATGGGCAAATGATCATATACTGTTGAATGTACCTACTCTACAAAATACTACGAACTCAACGATCAGTAAAACATCAAATAAAATAATAATGAATTCATTGTTAGTTCAATGTACTACGGTATTAACGTCGTTTGTAAAAAAGGTGTGATAAAGGTCAGTTGTTTATAGAATTTAATACTTAACATATTCCAAATTCATGTTATTGCTTATTATTGATATTATAGGTACATATAGTTTCATGCCATACATTTAGTTAGCTTTAATTTATTTTCGAGGTAGTTATAGGTGGGGCTGAAACAGATATGTATATACAGGGTCCAACGATGAACTGCAGCCATTGATATATAAATAACTATATATATTGCTACGAAACTCGTAGATATTTTTATAATTTTATTAAATTTATTTAAATTACTTCAACACTGTTTTATTGCTCCATATACTGCCATGTGAGCGCGTTGTACATGTCTGTTACTCCGAGTTTTTTCCTTTTTTTACTGGTTTAAAATAAACTTTAATTGTTAAAATTTATATCAGTGCGTAGTGTTTTTTATTGTCTATCGATTGATATTCGTTTGGTGGCGATCTGTGGTGCCTTACGCAACTTGGTTTTTATTGTGTGCTTTCTTTTTCCCAATGCAGAAGAAACCCAAGCGACATATGGCCGTAGATAACTTAACGGTCGCTGAACTAAGAAAAATTTTAAAAGCGGAGAATCTGCCGCAACACGGGAAAAAGAGCGAACTTCAAAAACGTTAAAAAGCAAATATAAAATCTGATACAGTGCGGTGTAATGATTTTGGTGACTATCTCCATCCTGACCCGGACACATCTATAGAGAGTAATGATAGTATTTCTACTATAATAAATCTTAACAAAAAAAACAAACCCGCGAAGGTAGTAAATGCTTTGAAATATTTAAATATTATTGCGCAATTAAAATCTAAATTAAATTTTTTACTTGTTCAAAACACAAAACTACGCAAAAAAATCAACGCGCCTAAAATAGTGCATGCAAGTGAACAAAATAAAACCGAATCGGTACAAAAACCTAAAAATGACGCCAATAACAAAAAGGACTCTAAAAATAATGCTGATATAAAGAAGATGAGCACTAATAATAAGCGCAAAATACTTATTATCGGTGATAGTCATGCACGGCATAGTAGTGAAATTATTAGAGACTTAGTACCGCACTTCGAAACTCTATGCGTTTTCAAACCAAATGCTCCTATTGAAAATGTATTAGAAAACATATCTGCCTTAACGAACGATTTCAATGCGAAGGACTATGTAATAATCATAGGGGGTGCTAATAATGCCTTGCAAGGGCGAAATCTAGACGCGAACTTGCTTAGAAATGTAAAATCAAGTCTGGAAACCACTAATGTGGTTCTATGTGCGGTCCCTTTCTGGTCTGAGCGACGGGTGCTAAATTATTTTATTAGTAATATAAACTCCGAATTGTATAACATTTTTTACCGTTCTTCTAAATTTTATTACATTGACACGAATTACATTCTAAACAAAAAACATTTTACGAAGCGAGGACTCCATCTGAATTACAGCGGGAAACTTAAATTGTGCTCGGAAATATCTTCTTTAATAAAAAATAAAGTTGACGACTCTTCCAATTGTGGAACAATGTTTAAACCGGTGGGCAATCTCATTGAAATAATTCCAAGTGCCATTGTCAGATACGGGTGCAGAAATAAAGATACGCGAGTGGCTTCTCCGCCGCCTGATGCTTATAAGAAAATAACAATAGAAGAAACATTTCCACTGGAGATCACTAATGCCGCCCGCAGCGAGGAACCTACGCGGATGCAATCATCGACGTCTCCTTCAACCGAAGAAATAACAGGCAAGCAGTCGCGATTGAGCCATTCTGGGACACAGGAAGAAAGTTTAGGGACAGTAAGTTTAAAGTCTGGACAAAATGTAAGTGCTATACCAATGAACGATAGCTCGTTAAATCTCAATCCGTCGACAACATTAAAATAGCTGATTTTTTATATGTAAATGTACAGGGTCTTACAGCGTCTAAAATATCGGAAATTGAATGCGATTTTGGTAAACATAACATTAAAATTATATGTATAACCGAGACCTGGGCTAATGATGGTAACCTTAATGTAAATCTCTTTGATGATTTTGTCTTAGCATCATGTTTTTATCGAAAAGATCATATACATGGGGGCTCAGCTATTTGGGTCAAGCATAATGTGTCTTACAGTCCTTTGAAACTTGAGCAATTTTGCTTTGAATTGGATATTGAAGTGTGCGGTATAGTATGCAATATTAGTGATATTTCCGTGACAGTAATAAATTGTTATAGATCTCCAAATGGAAATTTTTCAAAATTTCTGGATGTTCTGTCAGATCTATTAAACTTTGTCTATAGGAGCCATCATCGGGTTGTATTTACCGGTGATTTTAATGTTCATTTTTAAACTAATGACCCTAAGTGTCAAAGTGTTTTAAATGTATTTCATACATTTAATATGTATGGTATAGTGTCCGAACCTACACGGAGGGACGCAGTTCTAGACAATGTTTTTGTGAATTTCTCGGGAGCGCGGGCATCCGTTGTGCCCTGCCTTGTATCAGATCACCATTATGTAGTTTTTCGAACTGGATTGTTTGAAAATGTGAATGTCGACAGTTCCTCTAAAAAACTCTCTTGTATATTTAATAAACAATCTATTCAACGATTCCGAATGTACCTCTCTGACCAAGTTTGGCCGGACTTTAGTCAATTCAATAATTTTGATGAAGCCTTCCGGTTCTTTCATGAAACTATCGTGTCTCTATTCCAAATTTGTTTTCCAAAAAAGCTTGTTTCGTGCAATAATGTATCAAATCGCGATGGCTGGATTAGTGATGATGTTCGTGTATCCAGTTGTAACTTAAGAAACTTATACAGTTTGCAGCTGCGGTATCCGTCCTTTATTGAGCCCTACGAAAGGGCAAGGCGTTCTCACGCTGGATTGGTGAGGAGGTCCAAGAGAGATTTCTTTAACCGTAAGATTGCTAGTTCCAATAACCCAAGTAAAACCGCGTGGTCTGTTATGTCGGGCTCTAATGGCAGGAGCACCGGCAATATTGCACTTTTGCTTGACAATGTGAGGGTTGATGGGCCCACTGAGGTTGCAGTTGCCTTCAATGAGTTTTTTGTTGGTGAGCCCAGAAGAATCGCGGCTTCCATTCCTGCTGTGTCCGCGGGCTCTTGCTCTTTTGGGGTAAATTTAAGTCCATGCGGTAGCATGTGCGCCTTCCCGTTTCACGAACAAGAAGTCTTAAACTTATTCAATCAAATCAAAAATAAAAATAGTTCGGGCCCGGATGAGATACCTAGTAGCTTATTAATACGGATTTCTCCCTATATCGTTGAACCGCTGACCAGGCTTATTAATTTGTCTCTGGAGAGTGGTGTGTATCCCGATCTACTTAAAATTTCGACAGTCTATCCTATACACAAAAAAGATTCAGTCTCTAGTATATCGAATTATCGCCCCATTTCAATAATTCCAAGCCTTTCCAAGGTTTTTGAGTATGCAATGTTGAACAGGTTGCTTAGTCACCTGGAAAAGAACAATATCATTACAAATAGACAACATGGTTTTAGAAAACAATTTTCCACAATATCAGCTATTCTTCAATTTACAAACGACGTGTATAAATCTCTAGATAGGGGTGAATATCCGGCCGAAGTCTTTTGCGATCTATCTCGTGCCTTTGACTGTGTTGATCACGATATCTTAATACGTAAACTTAATCTTTACGGCATTCGTGGAGCAATTGCAGATTGGTTTTTCTATATCTGTCAAACAGATTTCAATATGTAAAAATATCCTTTAAGGACGGACATGGTTCAATTAGGGATGTTGTGTCTACTCAGTTACCTATTGCAATGGGGGTGCCCCAAGGCTCAATCTTGGGTCCAATTCTCTTCATCCTGTTTATCAACGATATTGTTAACTTTGTGCATTATACTTTGGTCATTTACGCAGACGACACCTCTGCTGTGGTAACCGGTGCGGATACTAGGGACGTATGTAAAAGGGCAGAGAGACTTCTGGATGACCTGGGTCGGTGGTTTAACATCAATAAACTATGCATGAACCTATCCAAAACCAATTATATGCGTTTCCGTCCTTCTAACTCTAAAAATAAGTCAGTTTCTAATGATAATGTACAGATTAATGGTTTTGATTTGGAACGAAAAACTTCCGTAAAATTTTTGGGCTTAAATATTGATGAAAATTTGAGTTGGAAAAATCATTGTCTCGCTTTAGTTAAGAAAATCAATTCGGCATGTTTCCAAATTAGAAATTTAAAACATATAATAGACTTTAATTACTTACTTCCCACATAGCATAAATATATTCTATGTAGATTCCATGTATATACAAATTAGGATATTGCATATACATAGAATATGCAATTTAGTGTTGCGTATATACAATATATATTCATAACATATGTATTTGCTACCAAGTTGGATATGCAAAGGATATACGTTTGGTATATACCACGTATATCCCAGTATATACACGGATATGCAAAGGATATACGTTTGATATATACCACGTATATCCCGGTATATACATGGATATGCAAGGTATATACGTTTGATATATACCACGGATATCCCGGTATATACATGGATATACAGAGCATATTCGTATAGTATATATGATGGATGTGCAGGTACATATACTGATACTATCTACATTTTTATGTGCCCTGTATATCCACCAAAAAGATACTGCCCATTGTATGTCCATCACTGAAACAAAATTGAAGTCAGACAAAGAACACAAATGAATAGATAGTAAACAAACTTAAATATCATTTATTGCACAACTTTCTACAGAAATGTATTGGTATGTTATTTATAAATTATACACCTATATATTATTATACTATATACCTATACATAAAAGAATATATTATTAACAAAACCAATTATTATTCATTACTATTACATTCTGCAACAGCATCATCATCTCCATTAACCCTGCAAGAAAAGTAAAGAGTAACATCAAATTATAACAGTAATGTAAAATAAGCATAAACATGAACATTTTAAAAATTTGAAAAATGAATGACAACTGACATCAGTGAGATCGTTAAGGTCAGATTATAGAATGTTACTTAAGCCTACCTTATCTTACTATTACCAGATTTCAGCCTATCTTTCGCTCGGACTAACCATTTTTTTATGCCAATGATGACTTCAGGTTCTGTTGCTGAACATGTCTTTTTATTAAGACGCACAGCATCTGAAAATGTAGAAATAATAATTTTATTGTTAACCTATCACTTGTTGTACATACTTAGTACAACATTGTAAATTTTTAGGTTCTTAAATTTTCTCTTGCCCTTGGCTCCCTCCCAACTATATTGGCATCCAACTTCGTTCGTGAACATCTTGTACATCAGTCTTTTTACAATTTCTGCTGTATTCGCACCCCCGACCATGCTTAACTGTTTGCTCTAGAACGATTATTATAAAACATAATAAATTCACTGATTAGCACTAATTAACTTACCAAATTTGTGCTCAACTCCTGATTTCCAAGATCATTCTCCATTATTTCAATAGCTTGCTCATTTAATGGAAACATGTTAAACTGTGGAACAGTTTGCGGAGGTTGGTCTTCATGTTCAGCGCTTTTAAGTTTTTCTATGGCTTCCCACAAATCGTTAAGTTTATTGTTCATTACACTCAGTTTTCTGAACACTTGCACTCTGAATTCTAAATGAAGGCAAAATATGAAAACATATAATAATACAATAATTGCATTTGTTAAAATACTTACCACTCTCAGCAGCCTGCATCCTTTTCAACATATCGATAATTGTCACTGAATTTTTTTCTGTACCCGATTCTTCCGATCTATAAATAATAATTAATAACCTATATATTTTTCTTTTCCGTTGTATGTAAATTTATTTTTTCTTGATGTAGTGGAAACTTAAATTAATCGGTTTTACGAGAAGCATACCAACCTGTTTGAATGAACAAGAGTAATATCTGCTCTTTTAGATGAACTTGATTGTTTGGAAGGTAAACTATTTTGGGAGGTAGCATTTTCTTTTGAATTGCTAATAGGCGATAGAGACCTTGATAATGTTCTGCAGAACCGTTTTCGTCCAGTTTCTTTTGTATGCTCAGCACTAAGACTCCTAAAATGAAAAATTTATAAATATCTAAAACAAAACAAATAAATTAATACCTTTTCTTTCCATGGTTACTACGCTGTTCATTTTTAGCTTCTCCAAGAGCATGATAATCGGGATATCTAAGTGAACTATCAGAATCACTCACTGAGTCACTTGAGCTATGACGACGTTTAGGTCCTGTAGTTTTCTTTCTTTTTCCTCTTCCTAATTCATCACAATCTGTAGAAGATAGTTTATCCTTCTCCTTCGCTTTCATCAGTTTGACAGTTGCTGCATGATAATCATCTACAAGAAATACACAGTGACTTATCATAATGATAGCACTGATTCTTTTGTTTTACCAAATTTTCCTAAAATTTTGGCCTTGTAAGGCTCCCATTGATCAGCAGGAGGACACCTCCGTTTGACTAAGGTGTCAATGTCCTTATTTTCCCTTTGTGGAGGCCAAAAACATTCTTCTGTGGCTTCTATATACCAAGTTGATGGTATGACAGAGACAGTATCTTCATTGGGGAATAAAATGACATACCACATAGTTTATCACAAGGTGAGCAGATTATGCCAGTAATTTAAATCTATAATTAATTAATTATTGCATAAATAAATGTGAACTTTCATAAATGTAGAAGAGGAAAACACACTACCTGCTTTTCCCAATGTAAGGCAAACAATTTTTTTTTAACACTTTTAATATGCCAAGATCCAAATTGCTTAGTACTCTTTATACAGAATATATTTAAAAAAGAAGATGGGCAAGGTTTCAAAAAAAGATCACCAGTACATTCATATATTAAACCAAGTATGTGCATTTCTGAATTTATGTCTGTTGCAAAATTTTGAACTTGTATAATTCGATTATTTGACAATTCTACAAAACTATCTGCAAATTTATTCGTATTAATAGAAAAACTTTCTTGAACAAGTTTCTTATATTGTGGACTTGTTAGTCCGGGTAATAAAGGTCCACAGTTGTGTTCTCCATAATAATTATAACATGGAGTTTGAAACTTTCTTGGTATGAAAAAGTTTCTTTCTTCTGAAATTCTTTTAACAATCTGTTGCAGAGCTTGGGAACTTTTACGCAGCTTTCTCTTCAGCTTCTGCATATAATTTTCAAATGGAAAGGAACTAAAGTTATCTAAACTCCCATAACAACGAACACAATCACCTACATGCAATAAACTATGAACATTTAAACTAACAAAACCTGAACCATACACATTTTTACAATTTACAACAAAATGCTGCATCAAGGACTCCGCAAAGGACACATAATTCTCTTTCTGACAAAGCTCTTTACTTGCGAATATCAAAGTAGCTACGGATAGCATTGAAAAAAGACCAAACACGTTTTTAGGAGCGACACCTTTTAACACAATCACTCCAGTATACAATAAAAAAAGCCGAAATTCTGTTGCTTTATACCGTTTTACTTCAGTAATATTACGTGTTTTTCGCCCTGAAAACTCCGATGGTACATATTTTCTCAGCCAATTTAACCGTCGGTTTATCTGCAATACTTTTTGTGCTGGCAACTTGTATGGTGGTTTTCCAAAAATCAATCCATATTTTTTATGACATAACATCCTTTTTGTCACTCCTAATAAAATTAGATGCATGTAGTCAAGCGGTACATTTTCTATTAAATCAAATTCAGGAAGCTTTTCTAAAAGTGTCTCACCTACATGATGTTCTTCCTGTTTTTTGCTTCGAAAATCTACATCATGTCGTTTAATATACTGTGTATCACCAAAACATACAATGCCATTACAAATCGATCCTTCTACACAACATTTAGTACAGCAAAAATACCCCGAGTGTCCTTTAACTGCCAAAACATATGATTTAGCAGGAGAATCACAAATTAGCATTACAACTCTGAATTTAATTAAAGAAAGTCCTATTTGTATTCCATTTTTAATTAAATCTGTGCCTTCCATAACAAAGTCAAACAGTAAATCATTGGCTGGAGGTTTTTGTTGACCCTGATAAAGAGCTATTAAAAATACCTCTTTGCTAAGCTCTGGGACAGATTTTATTAAGCCCAAGATAGGCCAAAAAGAATCTCCTGCACTTTTGTACAACGGTAAACCGTCAATGTTGACTGCAATTTCTATTAAATGCACATTATTGATATTTATATTGAATTGATTAAGCAAATTACTAACTGTTTTTTGTATGCCAAAATAAAAGTACCTACCACACCCAAGTTCTTTGCAATTAGTCTTTTGGCTATTTATATTTAATAATGTTCTGGGATCTCTTGGCAACCTTTTCATATCTTCACTTGAACTAATCCTCAAATGATTTAATAATTTTCCAAGTGAACTTAAGCAAATATTTTCTTCAATAGCCCAAGTGCTTAAACGTACATTCAAACTGAATTGACTTTCTGCAATTTTAGAATCATCTTGTATTGTTTGTTCAAAAGAATTATTATTTTCACACCTGACTGCAGGTTCTTGATGTTGAATTATAGATTGGAAAGAATCTCTACTGGAACCTGGCTTATGTTGTTGTACAAAGGAAATTGATTTTAGGTTGGTGTTATTAAAGTTATGAGTATCTGCTGAGCTAGATGAATTATCAAGTAAGACATCATCACATATTAATTGATTATTGTTAGGAACAGATAATGTGTTCTCTCTATATTCATCATTCATGAAAGACATAATTTCGGTAACATCTCTTGCCACTTTCCGATAGTTATGGCTTTTTTTATTTTTTTTATGATAAACATAGTGGAAGTTTCGTGACATTTTCTACTTTGATTTCCACCTGAGATAAAAGAAGCCAATTAAGCATGATAATGTCAAATCGCACTTCCACTGAAGTATCAAAACGAAACATATTTTACTAGATACATATTTATCTATAAATGAAAGTAAAAAAAAAATACAATACAATTTTGTTATTTAAAAGCGCTAAAATAATTTGATAGTTTTTTCATTGCGAGACTTGAGTTCATAAATATTGGAAACTATTATTCGTTTAGCGGAAGAGAATTATCAAATAACTTCACTCTCATCCTGATCATTTTTGTTCACCGGCTTTGATCCGAACCTAACAATCAAGGTTAGGTTAACTAGTTCGATTGCAAATAAACACATACTAACTTCATTTAGAAGTAACACTATTTTACTTAATTATCTAAACCTACTTACCGCAAGTAATCCTCTGTATCTCGAGCCACAGAAGCACACCACACAAATTGAAGTGAACAATGGCAGCACACACAGCCCTTGCTCTATGATCGCCTATGATTATGGCGGTAAAATGCAATCTGGCGTCAAGTTGTGGTCAAGTACCGGCGTGATCATGTGACTAGACCATCAGTAACCGTCCCTTGAAATTTGAATATTTTGTATCGTTTTCAAAGCGATATTTGCTATCTTAATTTAAACGTTGCTATATTTACACGTTTTGTTTACGCGAATAGGATTTATGTTAGTTATGGTTAAACCGTAGTTTTATTTACAATTGTAGGAGTAATAAAATTATAACGTATAAATAAATTTAATGATACTCATTACAAATAACTTATTTATTTATAAGATTGGTGCACAAAAATAAAATTATGAATGGTTTTTATCTAGATTTACTAAATATATGATAACCGCAAAATTAAAATATATACCTACACGCATATACATAGTATATATAAACAAGGGAAATATCTACCTTGCATATGCAATGTATATGCTTTCAATCCTAATTATGTATATCCAAGAAAGTATATACATAGCATATACCTTTATGAGCAAGGAACGTGAATGTTCATTTAGGATATTCATCGAATATCTGTAATAGATACAGTACATCTTTTGCACATTCTGGATCTATGGTGGATATACATTGGATATCGAATGCTATGTGGGTTAGCTTTTATTATGGTCGGGTGCACAGTGTTATCCAGTACGGGATTGTATTCTGGGGCGCGGCAGTTTCATCAAACGAAGTCTTTCTGGCTCAGAAGCGTGTTATTCGGTGCATGGCAAATATTAAAAGTACAGACTCTTGTCGGCCATATTTCATCAAATTTAATATCTTGCCCTTGCCTAGTGTGTATATACTAGAACTTTTGATGCACATTTTCACAAATAAGGAGGCCTTTGTCAGGAATGGTGACTTACATTCATATGATACGAGACAAAAAAGCAAATATAGTATACCCTTCAATAGGCTCAACGTAACAAAAAGATCCCCAACCTCAGCTGGGTTGACACTTTTCAATTTACTACCACCCGAAATAGTGTCCGTGAATAATGAAAAACTCTTTAAGACACGGGTGCGCTCCTTGTTGTTTCGGCGCTGCGTCTACTCCGTGGAAGAGTTTGTCGCACTTTTTAAATAATTGTTTTTTTTTTTGGAACTATTGTATTTTAGATATATATATATTTTTATTTTCTTTTTCTTGACTTGTCCTATACACTTTTTGTGTCGCTTGGATGAAAAAATTCTATCTATCTATCTATCTATCTATTAACATTACATACAAGCAGCGTCCTCTATTAAATATAATTTACTCCACAGATATGCTACGCCTCAATTGTTAGATCCCACTATAACACACAAGTACTTGAAATCTACCCCTCTACCTGTTTTTGAGTACACCGCAAACCAATCGGACGATATACTTATTATCTTCAGTCACCCTTGGGACGCAGAGGAGATGTGCCGCTCCAATAAGCCTCCGATTACTAACTTAATAGACTTGTTATACTCTTTGTCTCTTTTCTGTACTAGTTATTCATTCGTGATGTTCTTATATTATAGTGAATAAAAAACGATGTTATTATAATAAATTAGTTTATTTCAAGTTAAATAATTATGATGAAGAACGAAATGAATCTTCTAAAGATTCTCTCATGTAAGGTAAGTAAGTTCTTTACTATTTAAGTTGTACAAAAATAAGATTTCTAGAATCTTAATCCAAACTAATAACTCAATATATATCGTTTAAATATCATAATAGATTTCAAATTCCCCGCTAAAGCAAGAAAACGCATAAGGCAATTTGCTCGAGGAGAGTACGTATAAATCCCACTATCAACCATGGAAATAGCAAGCACCAGTCCCCTGATCAGGGCTACCCTAATGACTACAGTAGAACTACTGCCGAAACGTTGGATTTACAAAATCCAACAGGCGATGGAAACAGTCCAATCAACACCAACTCATGTTCTTCTTCTAACCCATCGTCAAGAATTGAGCTACAATTTAGATTAACTAATACAGCAAAGAAAATACTCTGCAGGTACCACCTACCCCAGGTCCCCAGGTGGGTTGAAGAGAAATCGGAAGCGCATCTGTGTCACTTTTTCGCAAAAAATCAAAACATTTCGAAAACAAATTAATGTAGGTAGGGATCATTATCCCTACATAAATTACAACTGCAATTTTAAGAGCAATTCAAAAATAAACATTATATTTAAAATAAGAAAGTTGTGATGTTAACACCTTGTATTACCCCAAGTGCTTGAGAGTTGTGTATATTTTTCTCAAATAGCTCAAGGTGTTGCTAGTGCACTACGAAATTTTCAAATTTCTTTGATGAATATATATCCTGCTGCAGCTCGTCGTGGGACAATCTGTACACGCGTGAATAATATTCTCCAGGGACCACTTGCGTGCTTATTTTGTCTTTTCTCGTTCACCCTCCAAAAACATCTGACCCGCTCTAGTTTGACAGAAGAAGAAGGATGCACATTAAGAGATGTATAATTTAATTTTTTTATGCCCATTAACGTAGTAAATTGCAAAATCACAAATTCATCGTTTTAGGGGTAGTGTTCATCCTTTAAACGTGAGCCTCCGGCAAAATGGAAAGACTCCAAAGAATGGCCTAATACTTCGCAAAAGTTCTACACGGAAACACGGCAGATGCAATCCAATAACATCACTTTGGATATATTCAACCACAGTGAGACCAATCATTACTCATAGGTCAGCTGCTGAAAGCAGAAGAACTAATCTGAGTACCACGAGAACTAACTTCTCTAAAGTGTAATAATTGATCTGTATTATGCATAGCTGGGGCAATTGAACATGTCCAATGGCAGCTGTTGAAGTTAGACATTACTCCTCCCCACGCTTGGGTTAAGAGTGTACTGAAGAGTACGACACGTAAAATAATCAAGAAAGGAATTTCCAAAACTAAAAAAAGAATTTACCATAATGCCTAGTCACATAAACGACATAGGGAACTAAAATAGGAAATATATGGCCCCAAAACCAAATATTTCGAAAATTTGGGCAGATACTTGAGTATTTTCCTGGAGCAAATTATAGATAGATAATGATAGAAACGACCGTAAGCAAAAGATTGCCGTAATGTCTAAGAAAGAAACACCCTGAGATGCTACTCACCGATCGGATTAAAACACAATTTTAGAATCCATCGAGTTGGTTTTAGGTTTTAACACCTAAACGCCAGGTTCTGCAGAAACGGAAAGCAACAATTTACAGCACTCGATGCCTTATGACGAACTAAGCAAAAGCAATGACGTTACTCTTCTATGTGTTCCAAGACACAAGGAATTGAACGAAATGAAATAACGAATAATTACGCTAAAGAATGGTCTGAAACACCATTTTTAGAATTCAAATCATTTTGCCGGATAAGTAACAGCACAGTGCAAATATTGGAAAAATCTGCGATAAATAAAGCAAGCTGAAGCTTTTCTGTCTTTCTTGCAACTCAAGGGTACCGCACAATCCAAATAGCATTCGACGGCTAGCTGAAAATATAAGTATATGCGACGCAATACATCTTTTTCACGTCGCAATACATTATCACCCTCATCTAATGTATACATATATAGCCTAAGAGACAGTACGAATCGCAAAGATAGTGGTTTTATGTTCTCACGTGCGAGTTATAAACAAATATTTACTTCGAATTTGTTGCCAGTAACGATAGGCGTACCGCAGGGAGCCGTCCTATCACCAGTTTTGTTTTCAATATTAATGATATTATTACATTTTTCGAAAACTATGAACTAGTCCTATACGCAGACGACACTACCGTGGTAGCTAAACAACAACCAACTCTATGTTAGATAAATTAAATACTTGGTTTATTTCTAATAAATTAAGTTTCAATGCATCAAAAACAAAATATATTGCTTTTAATTTAAGTTCAACTCGCACTTTACCTCAACTGGATTTTACCATTGGAAATGACACTATTAACGAAACGGAGTCAATAAAAGTGCTTGGCATACACTTTTCCTCTGATTTAAAATGGCATGTTCATATTAATGAATTAAACTCTCGAATCTCGTCATCAGTGTTTAAACTCCGACACTTAAAAAATATGATCCACCCAAACACCTTAAGAACAGTTTATCTAGCTGATATTGAATCCCGGCTACGATATGGTTTATTGGTATGGTGCTCCAGTAATGCAATAAACAAGATTTTGAAATCCCAAAAAAGTGGTATACGCGCCATGACAGGTGTCTCACAGAGAACATCGTGCAGACCTTTGTTCAAACAACTTAAGTAATTTCTTTATATATATTAGAAATATCTCTTTATGTACACAAAAATAAGCAACGCTTTTTCGAAGACAATAACCCAAAACACAGCCACAATATACGAAACGAAAATATACATTTACCCACACATAAACTTACACTAACATCCAGGAGTATTATGTGCATTGGCATTAAAATATGTAACAACTTACCTGCTGAAATGCGAAATTCAACCCTTTATAGTTTCAAAATAATCTTGAAAAACTATTTACTCAGTCGACCATATTATAACTTGGAAGAATTCTTCAGTAATACATTACACTACACTTACATTTTACTTTAAGTATTGTATATTAATTTATTTTTTTCTCTTTTTCTGACTATATCCCGTAAGTTTTGTACTTCTTTTTTTTGGGAAATAAACATTATTATTATTATAACATTCTTCTATATTTATTCGGGTGTGTCCCACTCCATTGAGCATGCTTTCTTGCTATCGCGTATTCGCCACCACAAAATAATTCAACTGTAAGTGACTGCACTAGTAGGGGCATTACGCTAGTAATGAACACCCAACAAAGACCACCAAAATATATTTTTTTTTAATCTACTAGTCTTATTACTGATTCGTGTAGTAGTGCTTTTATGCGTACTACTGGCATGCTTGATAATTTGTAACAATTTATTTTATAAACATGTGGTTAATGAACTTATCTACCAACATATACTATACATATACTAAAAAGAAAACAAAAAAATTACTTTATTGAGACTCTTTGGGTGCCCGTTACTAAAGCAGTTACTCTATCATTAAGAAGCGAAAACGAATAAAAAAAAAGAATAATTTTAGAAACGTTCGAATTACATCGAAAAATAAAATAATCATGCCGAACAATGCTTATAACTTTATGATAATCATGTAGTAAGTAAAACATATGCTATCTAGAAAATAGAACAATTATTTTTGCAGCGTAGATCGCCAAATGCTGTTAAGGATTAAAGTTTGAAGAAAAGACGTATTGTTAGGTATTTAACCTTAATCAATAACGTGTTGGGCAGCCCAGATGCTCTTTATATATTCATTCAATATCTCGGCGTGAAGTTCTGAAGTAATTGATGTCTGCTTATGTACTCTTCTTCTTAGTATAGAACTATAAAATTGTGTTGAAAGAATATATAAATAAATAATAAATAAATAATCTTTATTGATTCATAGTATTATAATAATAATTGAATCAGTCAAAAAGAAAACAGAAACAAGAAAAGAAGAAATAATAGTAAAAAATAATCTAAATACCAAAAAAAGGGGACACAAGAAAATTTTAAACAAAAAGGTATTACAAAAAAAATATTTAAGTATTACTAAATGAACTATCAGCTAGGACTGTAAATATTCATTATACTGAGTGAGTTTTTTATCTTAAGACAACGGAATATCTCTAAAACACTGCATCAAACGAAAAAGGATCTTAATAAGATTTGTTATAATGTAGGACTTACTGAAAATCATACCCATGAAATTCTTGATGCATGGAAACTCTAAATGGATAGGTATTTCCTACGCTTCAATATTTGGCAGACAGTGGACTGAAAAATTCCTGATCCGCGAGCTATTTCTCGAGTACTAATGTGCGGATTATTAGCTACTGCAGGTAATACCGTGATTTCATTATTTTCTCCAGCAATTGTTTTTCGGCGATTACGTTTTCGTGGCTGTACGGTTCGTTCGCTAGAGAACTGTTAAACGACTCGGTAAAAAGAAGCGCGCGATCGCACCTTGTCGGGAAAACGTTGTGAATAAAGATTAACAGCATAATCGATATTCCTACCACTTTCTCCATAGATGTAAATCATTTCAAATCTCTCTTGTAATGTTATAGCCTCCATTACTGTTCAAATATTCAACACTAACTAATTTGTATTGGATTAATAATTAATAATCTAAATAGAGATCGGACAATGTGTAAGTATTCACAGCTTGTCAAGTATTGAATAAAGTTCGATTTTGTATCGTTGAATAGCGTTCCAATCGCGAATAAATAAATGTATCGAAGTGAAGGGCACAGTTTCGAACACATGGCTTTTTGAAATGTTAGTTAGAAATGTTAAAATAAAGAAAACACAAAATCATGTTTGCTTGCTCCTCTTTTTTGTGTATTTTTTCTAGAGGTTCACAATCATGTTTTTTGCTATTACAGCGCAATCTGTTACAAATCGAAAAAAAAGTTTCAAACACAAACTATATACTTAATGGCGTAGCATCTGAATCTGCAATACAAAATGGGGGTTCCCATTTAAAATTTCAAAATTGTCCCCTCTCCCTCCCCCCTCCCATTAACTCTGGGGTGGGGGGATTGAGTTCAGCACCATTCAGTAACCCCCTACATTATAACAAATCTTATTAAGATCTTTTTTTTGATTTGATGCAGTGTTTTAGCGATATACCGTTGTCTCAAGATAAAAAAACTCACTCAGTATATGTGTACTTTCCATATTTTTCTCCAGGGAAGCTATAAAGACAAATTTGTGGAGAACAACAAAATTATCCTTATCCTTATTACAGTTACTAAATGTAATATAAGTCGTGAGGATACCATTCGTAATTTAATATTATTATTCTAGCAATTCATTAATTATTATATATATATAATAAGTGTAATTCTTTTTACTATTCAATAATTGGTATAAATAAATTACAAATTGCTGCAAGAAAATTATATGTAAAAATTTATAGAGAGAAACTGCATTTTTACTGCAACGAGACATCGATACAATGTTAAAATTATACTGTTACACTTTGCATTGAATCGAAAATGACTTTGATTTCAATAATTCATTTCGCTTCTTTTAATCATAGACAACATCAGCGATATAAACGTTATTTTGAAGGCAATTTTTAATTCATTCTCTTTACTTTTAATCTGGCAACTGCAATTACGACTTTAGAAAAACCGTTACGTCACGTAGCGGTTCCTTTTCGCGCGGAAATATTTAACTTACGCGCCACGGAATTTAAACTCGCTTATTTTAAATTTATTCATTTAAGCTGCCAAACTCTTAGGCGCTTCGTTTTTTTTTTATGATCCTTTGTGCATCACTTGACTTTACTATTGGTTCATCCTTTTTTTTCGCTACCTACCGAGCCTTTATAAGGGCTCTGCACGCTACGCGCGCTCTCTGTTCCAGTTCAGTTAATTTGCCGTTGTGACGGACTCGTTTTGACTCGAAAACACAGAAACCACGTGCTGTCCCTTCAGCTTCGAAGCCCAGTTGTTTCAAGCTACAGCTAAGTAATCCTATTTAAAACGTATCTATCGCTTTCTTTTATTTTATTTCATTACTGTTGCTATTTATACTTTTAACTTGTAATTGCCAGTAACTTTGCTCTCACTAGCAATCATTTACTATTCACTTATAGAAACGGATTAATTGCGTCACTTTTAAATTAATCTCAGGAATTCGGCTACCACGTGCTATTCCTTCTTTTGTCTTAATTCTAATATCAGAATACAGCAACCACGTGCTGTTCTTTTTACATTAATCTTAACACCAGAAGTCAGCAACGACGTGGCCAGTTTTTCTTTTTTCTTTTTTTTTTTTTTATTATTACAATAAAGTTATCGTTACGTTTTGGATCTTTCTTTTTTTATTAATCATTACAGCGACTCCAAGCGTCATACTCGTGTGTACCGCTTTTCTTACTAAGTTGCATCAGGTGGAGCACACACTGCTTCCGCACGCCACGCGCGCAATCCACTGTTTTTAGTATTGGTTATAGTCAGATAAAAAAAAAAACAAAAGAATGAAGCATTTCCACGATAATTAATAATATTACTTTGTACGATTAACAATAATAACAAAGTTAAAAAAAGTGCTCTAATATAAAGCTTACTACATGTTTTATAATTATTACTCTTTTATGATATTTATCCAATCTTCTAGGTCAGTAGGTAAGTCCAGAAAATATTATACTTATAATTTATAATATTAATAGGTACCTACATTTACACATAACGATAATTAATTCATTATTTTGCAGGCAGATGCTTTCTTCTGAGTATTACCGTCACACTTGTTGCATAATCTTTTACTGGATAGTTAGCATAGATCGTCCAGATCAAAGAAAACAGTGCAGAACTTATGACAGGCATATAAGTATATGTACAACATACCTATAGATTGCCCCTACTCCTTTCGAAATCCTGAACGAAATATTGTTGCAGCAACACATGCACGTTTAAAGAAACACACTCCCGCTCTCTACCTGGTGCAGCATATATTAATAGTATTAGATCGCATCTCTTGATATGCGATTATAGATTACTTTGTTTATAACTTTATACCTACGCCGAATTCATTCGTAAACCAACTTATTCGCGTGCATAAATCGCTTCCGACAACAAAAGCAGACATACCTATAGAAATATAACCGTGGTTTTATTTTGTTCAAGCTTTTAATTTTACACGTAAATTAATATTGTAATGCACTTCAATATATTAAACATGTACATTTTTATTGGTTTGTGCTATTTCAATAGAAAGAGAAACCCAACACATGCAAACGAGTATCTCAAACCTACCAAAGATTAAGAAACACTGAGCGACAAAAGCAAATAAAATATTGAAATTAAAATAGCTTAAAATTTTTCACATTTTCATGTCAGCAACCTAAATCTAGTAATTATTTAAAAAATTACAAGAGTACCCACTCACAATTACGAGAACTTAAATTTTAAATATTAGGGTTTACATCTTCTTTTTGTCTACGTCTCAATTGGGTTTTATGGGTTTTCATTAACCCATCTCACCTACTCTTCTATATTTTCTGTCATTAATTGATTTGTATTTGCTACTTAAAATCTGTATGTATCAATTATTTTGCAGATTAGCTGGAGAATGAGCACCCAGTTTTTTTTGTCATAGAACGAATCGAGTAAAATAAAAAAGGCTGAAAATGAAAAAAAGGAGCCAGTACCTATAAGTGTTAGCTATCATACCTAAATACAGATAATGTACACAAAGAAAAAATTAATGGAAATAATTAGATATTACAATTGCAATTAGAATTTCCAAAACGGTCCAATTCTTATACCTCGACTGCAAAAAAAAAACTATTACCCATCACATAAAGCCCCTAGTTTTTTACTTGTGTAAGCCTATCTCTATTATTGAGGATTGCTTAATGGAGTCAGAATCAGTTGGTTGTTCGAGGTAGTGTAAATAGCAGCTGCTAATACCTATAAATACTAGAAACAGAAAATACTTTCTTGGATGTTTAGACTTTCTGTATACACACCTTTAGGTGAGAATTTGGTTTCTTAACACTACCAGATGGTCATTGACTTAAATGCTTAATAATTGATGGACAAGGTCGGACCTTACTGGAACACTCGAAGATCTAGTAAGTAAAAAGCCTCAAGTCATTCGGTCTTCGGTTGAAAATAAAATCCACGAGTTTCCGAAACAATTGTCCCGAATTAATAAAATTGTGAGTGATCAGATATCGGAATATCAGATACGCATTGCCCCTATAATTCTCAAACAGGCCGTTCTCTGTCATATCTGCAATTCAGCTTGTGCTGTTTTTCTTTTTTACTTGGCCACCATACTATGAAAGTATAGATGACCATAACAGCCTGATATGGCCAATATATCATTTTTGACTGTAGACCCCAGGTTTTCTCAAAGAGCTTTTGCCAAGATCAATATGCCATTGTTGCTCTATAGATAATTATGTATAATTGTTTGCTTCAATTCAGTCTCTGGTCGAGAATAACTGCCAAATATTTTACTTTCTGGAGTATTTGGTCTAACAATAGTTTCTTCTTGTTTCCAAATGGTACAACTGCAGTTTTATTAGCGTTTATTTGAAGCTCTCGTTCCAAGCACCATTCGTTAACAATGTTGAGGATCTTCGGTATGCCATTTGAAAAGATTTTATCGTGCCAGCCCCTAATTACAATTAACAGATCAACTGTATAGTCTTGGACATTGTATCATACCCCGTGCAGTTTCCTGAGCAGGTCGTTAATGACGAAGGACCATAATAGGGGGCGATAAAACTTCACTCAGTACCCGCCCTTCGTCCCAAGTGTCAGTGAATTACTGCCTAGCTGCGCAGATGTATTACGCCTAGCATGCAGCATACCCATTTGATAGTAGAGGGCTCAAATCTCCTGTATTCCGTAACTCTAGTAGTTGTTTTATATAGGAGTTATAGTCAAAAGCTCCCTGTACATCAATAAATACACGCAAAGCAGGCAAAGAAGCCTTGTAAAGGAGCAGGGAATATACCACCCAGGGATCTGATGAATAGCCAGGGTTAGTAGGATCAGTTTATGCCCAAATAATAGACATAACCTCAAAAAATAAAAGAAAAATAAGAAAATACTGATATAGCGCTACTGGTAATAGATTATAGTGCCAAAATATCGCAACGGTGTCCCAAAAAAATGAATGTCATCAACAACAAGAAAAAGAAATCCCTAATCTAAAAGGCTGTCAATACTAACATATTTTTTTTTTTGCATAAATAATACATAAAAAAGATTTTTTCACAAAATAAGTTAGTCGCAATAGTTTAGTACTTGGTTGTAACGGGATAGATAAGAGTGAAATTTTTCCAGATTTCGGCGTGTTTTGTGTGGTGACATAACCTAACAATCGAATCTTTTTTCAAAATCATGAAAAAGTGCGAATTTTCGTGATTTTGAAGTCATTCTACACCACTTAGATCCAAAAATTATGGAAAACGGAATGCCGGGCTGCTTTTATACATATCCTAGAGAAAAAGAAGTAATTACCATAACCTAAAACAGATTCAGATCGTTAGCCCAACTAAGCGTTCGTTTATTACACTACGAATCCGAACTAATCCGAGCGAGTAGTTGGAAACCTCACAGATCAGTTCGGTATATTCGGATTTAATATACACCTTTTATTGATCGACCTTGTCGATTGCAATGACCACACTAAAAAGACATTGTCGATCGACAATATCGACGAAGTGAGGCAGCGGCTTTAGTGGTAAGTGATATTCTGAACGTATAAATACAAATAAACTGAATTGTTGAAGTGTAATGTAAAAAAAATATTGTATTCACCACGGCAGCACTTGCACCATCGGTACTGAAATAACCATTATTCTATTTCTTTTTTCAGAAAAAAAAATATTTCTACCTCTTAGAATTTCCCTCTGGACAAAATGTAATATGTTACTCATAATTGATTTCGATAACGTATTAATTGACAACTGTATCGTTTCTTTTCTTTATCGCCACCTTCGAGTGTTATCTTGGAAGATTCAAATCAAAAACATTTTAATAGATTTGCTTTTCATTCCATTCACAAAATCATTTGTTTTACTCCACTACTTCGACATTTTATAATCCTACCCAGGTCTGGACATAAAGACCGGATTATTAATGCATAGAAAAAAGTTTGAGAAAGTACCCAATCATTCTGTATGCAACAGATTACCTAAATAATAAAATAGAAGTAATAGCGCTTTTAAACATTCAGTGCAATGTGTTAATTATTGATATAATTAGCTATTACTACACAGTTCGATGTGCTTTTTATAATAACTGTGCACGTGTGTCTATTATAGCAAATAAAATTACACTTTCTCCTATAATTGAGATTCATCATGCGTTCATTTATTACAATATTTTCCTTGCTATTTCCGATAGCAATTATTAAACAAGAAAATTGCTTCCTACAAGTATTTAATAGATCCAAAAGCAATTATAAAATACAAAAGAATATCTAAAACGCCAAGGATTATTATTAAATCATTCGAAGAATTTCAATCATTAACAGTTATTAATTATAGTGTTTTCACTGAAACTGAAGGCTAATTTCTATGCTGATAGCAAGGATCATGTTAACAAGAACTGGCAGTATCGGTACTTCTGACTTCAAATAAAGAATGTTGTTGACCTGTCAACTGCTCTATTAACTAACTACAGGCTACAACAGACTCAGAAACGACAGCAAATGGACACAATCAAAATTTGCTAGCTGTTTGTGGAACTATTGATTTGCTATTGACTAGAAAAAAAATCTGAAGAGTATGTACAGTCAAAATTTGCTAACTGTGCCGTAAAAGTCAGAGAATATGTCAATAGAAACAAGCTTTGGCTCCATTGATATCAGGAAGATAAATTATGACCTTCAGTTGTGTTCTGTAGACACATACTGCTGTGGTCTGGCACCCGGGTTTTTGTAAATTCAGTTGTTTTTCATTTCTTAAAGTTTTGTCAATGTTACGAGAAATTTCAAATTTGTTTTATTTTTATAGAAGTGAGTTATTGTTTTGAATTGTATAATTTATTTAATTTATTGTTCAGTTGTGTATATATTGTTTTGTTTTTGCGAGTTCGTCTGTTTGCGGAGACATCTTATAGCGTGGTGTCGCACGCATCAAGTTTTTGTTACATGTACGATTTGTTTAACCGTGTGAGTTAGTTCCTTGAAAGACTCGAAAGTAAGTAGATATTAAAAATTGTATTTCTCTGCAGACATTTTGTAATTTTGTGATTATTGAATTTTCATATTTGATTTTAATTAAGTCCATCAGGGAACTCAATTAATAATAATTGGTATTGTATTTTTGTGTACATATTTTTGATATAAGATCTGTTATTATTTTTACGTGCAGGAAGATATTTTAAGTTTATAGAGTTAATTTTTTGTTCGTTTTTAATTTTTCTGTTTTGTCATTTATTTATTAATCACCCCGGGTTGGGTGTACAAAAGCTTTGTAATTGCTTTTATTTTCATTTATTTAATTTACTAGAATTTTCCATTTTTAAAAATTAGTTATTTTAAGATTGAGACCACGTGGAGTAAATTGAAGTAAGAGTTTTATCTTCCTGAACGTTTTTTTTTATCTTTTGCTTTGTGATAGGATTTTGAATTGTCCTTTTGTACTTTAAAACTTCGCAGTTATTTTTAGACCAGGATCTTAAATCCAAGGTTTTTTTCTGCACTTTGTAATTAATTTTTTTTTTCTTTTTTTTTTTAAATAAAATTATTGTATAAACGTCAATCTAAATTTCTGTTTCTTTTATTAAAAAAAAAAAACAATCCTTTTAAATTTGTTGAAGAATTTTAATGAAAGTCAGTTTTTTTTGTCGCCCACATTTTTCTTTGCTTTGCAATCAAAACCCTGATATTAATTGTTCTTTTGCGAAATTATTACTAAAGCTAGCCGATTTAATTTTTCATTTTTACTTTTTTGTTGGTACTTTCAGTACACAGCATATTTATTTGGCAATCCCAACGTGAGGCTCGACGTTGTTGAAATTGTAATTATTAAAATAAGGATCACTGTTTTAGAATTTGTAGAAATTTCTCGTTGCATTGATAGGACTAATACGATTTTTTTTGTGTGTTCAAAAACATTGTTTATACACCGCTGCGACAATGAATATGGACAAGCCCATGACAGAACAGGAAGTCTACGTTCCGGAGGACCAGAGCTGGCGGAACCAAGTAACTTTTGGCAGTGAGGAGTCGGTTGTGGCAGAAATAATCAAATCCTCGATGGAAGATTTGGAAGTTGAGGATAAGGAAAGGATGGAGGATGTGCGTATGGAGAAAGATGATGCAGAAAACACGAAGGAAAGTATCAGTATGAGTGATGTTATGGCGATGTTTGCAAAGTTAATGAGTGCTAATCAGATAATGATACAGAAACAAGACATGTTTTTAGAGAATGTGAGAGATTGTTCAAAAAGGATAGATAACGTCATCACTGAAAATAAAGTCGAGTTTGAGAGAGTTGACAAGAATGTTAAAAAAGTAGAAAGTCAAGTTTTAAATAACACAGTTAGAAGTACCGCAAATCAAATTGCCTTAGAGCATTGTCAACAAGAGATTAGAAAAATGACGAAGAAATTGAATGAAAGTGAGAGCATTGTTGATGAGAAAGTAAAGGCTGTAGAATGCGAGATGAGAGAGAAAATAGCAGAAAGTGTGGAAAAAGCAGAAGAGGAAATTTCTAAAAAGATATTCAGAATGAAAGAAATTCCAAGCAATTTTCAACCTTACAATGGTACAAATTTTACATTGCCGGTGCAAATGGAGCAGCTACCGAAATTCTTCGGTTCAGCAACTCACAATCCGATGGCTTTTCTGAGAAACCTGAATGATTTTGTAGAGTCTATCCCTGGAGATCGAAACAAATTGCAAGTTGCCAGGAGTTGCATGAAGGATGAAGCACGGACATGGTTTGAGTTTGTCGCAGACGATTTAACCACATGGAAGCAGTTCAAAGAAGCATTCGAGCGTCAATACTGGAATCAATCAATACAGTTAAGGGTAAGAACAAATCTATTCTTAGGCTCATATAGAAAAGGTGGTTCAGACAGTAGAGAGGTGTATGTCATAAAAAAGATCAATGTACTTAAATATTTATCGCCATCCATTTTAGAATCAGATCATGCTGCGCTTACCTCACTTATGTCAACACGATTTTCGAATAACCGCATATATCGTTGGTCATTGCTGCTTTCTGAGTATGTTTTTGAAATTCGTCACATAAAAGGAGAACTTAATGTAACAGCTGATGCAATATCTCGTATGCACAGTTTAAAAAGCCATTTTAACCATGTTGAATTAAATACATATAATATGTATGAAGCCGAGGGGTTGTTTGACTTTGACAGGATCAATGAGATTCAACAAGATGAATGTTTCAATGGTATACGAGAGGCATTAGTTCATCAAGATGATTATAAAGAGTATGTGATCAGAGATGGCGTTTTAATGAAGAGAATACGTGATCAGTTCAATGTTGTTGTAACAGAAGAGTATGCTCGTCAAGCGATGCTAGTGATTCATGAATCCCTTGGACACATTGGTGGACACAAAGTTTGGCTCACTTTCAG
The DNA here is from genome assembly GCA_949128085.1 of Cetonia aurata. Lineage (NCBI taxonomy): Eukaryota > Metazoa > Arthropoda > Insecta > Coleoptera > Scarabaeidae > Cetonia > Cetonia aurata. The sequence goes on from OX421882.1 coordinate 34,280,658, forward strand.
AGAAGCTTTCTTCGCTGTCAGAGACAAGACCATTGCCAAGGATATTGTACGCTCATGTCTTCAGTGTCAACTTGGAAAATCGAAGAACCGAACTTGCCAGGATGTTATCAAGAGCATCGTTGTGGACAACAAGCTCGACCTAGTTGCCATTGATTTTCTTGGAAATTTAATTCCTGGATCATATGGATACCGGAACATTTTCGTCATGGTAGATGTTTTTACTAAATTTGTAAGACTTTTTCCCACTAGATTTTATAATACTGATACTGCTATAAGATGTATTGATAACTTTATCGTGCATCAAGGTAAGATGCGACGCATTCTAGCCGACAATGCGACTTATTTTAATACACATCGGTTTACTGATGCCATGTTAGAGCGTGAGATAAAAGTGTCTTTCTGTTCTATACGTCATCCTTGTGGAAATCCTTGCGAGAGATACATCCAAGAAGTCGTGAAGTTTCTAAGAATGCAGACCCATCAACGCCACACCGACTGGGTTCGTCATGTCCAGAACATAGAGGATTGGATCAATCAAACTCCTAACACCACCACGGAGGAATGTCCATTTACACTAATGTATGGAAGGTTGCCCAGCCGCCCCTGGAACCGTTTGGAAGAGGATGTCTACCTCGAGGCTCGCACGGATGAGGCCAGGAGGAAACTGCAGCTCCGTGGAGATCGGTACGTCCGCCAGGAGAACGCGAAGGTCATCAAGCGTACCCGGTTCAATGTCGGCGATGCTGTGCTCGTTCGTCAGTACCGTGTGGCCAGACGCGATCGGCAGATCTGTCAAAAACTTGAACTACCGTTCGTGGGACCTTATAGAGTGGCTAGAGTTTTTGATGGGGTCACCTATGAGCTTCATTCGTTGGACGGTATGCAGAACAAGGGTCGTTACCACATTTCAGCACTCCAACATTTCCACCAGGACCCAGGGTAGTTTTCAACACCCGGAAGTGACGTTTTCACCCCTGTGTGCGGAGATACTGTTTTGTTTGTTTAAGTGCGGGACTCTTTTGTGTGCTGACAATTTCTAAGGAGAAACACTCAATTTTTGTTGAAACTTTCGTTTTCCCCTTAGTAATTGGGAGATGTGCTGTGGTCTGGCACCCGGGTTTTTGTAAATTCAGTTGTTTTTCATTTCTTAAAGTTTTGTCAATGTTACGAGAAATTTCAAATTTGTTTTATTTTTATAGAAGTGAGTTATTGTTTTGAATTGTATAATTTATTTAATTTATTGTTCAGTTGTGTATATATTGTTTTGTTTTTGCGAGTTCGTCTGTTTGCGGAGAGATCTTATAGCGTGGTGTCGCACGCATCAAGTTTTTGTTACATGTACGATTTGTTTAACCGTGTGAGTTAGTTCCTTGAAAGACTCGAAAGTAAGTAGATATTAAAAATTGTATTTCTCTGCAGACATTTTGTAATTTTGTGATTATTGAATTTTCATATTTGATTTTAATTAAGTCCATCAGGGAACTCAATTAATAATAATTGGTATTGTATTTTTGTGTACATATTTTTGATATAAGATCTGTTATTATTTTTACGTGCAGGAAGATATTTTAAGTGTATAGAGTTAATTTTTTGTTCGTTTTTAATTTTTCTGTTTTGTCATTTATTTATTAATCACCCCGGGTTGGGTGAACAAAAGCTTTGTAATTGCTTTTATTTTCATTTATTTAATTTACTAGAATTTTCCATTTTTAAAAATTAGTTATTTTAAGATTGAGACCACGTGGAGTAAATTGAAGTAAGAGTTTTATCTTCCTGAACGTTTTTTTTTATCTTTTGCTTTGTGATAGGATTTTGAATTGTCCTTTTGTACTTTAAAACTTCGCAGTTATTTTTAGACCAGGATCTTAAATCCAAGGTTTTTTTCTGCACTTTGTAATTAATTTTTTTTTCTTTTTTTTTTTAAATAAAATTATTGTATAAACGTCAATCTAAATTTCTGTTTCTTTTATTAAAAAAAAAAAACAATCCTTTTAAATTTGTTGAAGAATTTTAATGAAAGTCAGTTTTTTTTGTCGCCCACATTTTTCTTTGCTTTGCAATCAAAACCCTGATATTAATTGTTCTTTTGCGAAATTATTACTAAAGCTAGCCGATTTAATTTTTCATTTTAATTTTTCATTTTTACTTTTTTGTTGGTACTTTCAGTACACAGCAATACGTACATACATATACTGCAAAAAATGTATGTAATTTTACACTATTTGCGAACGATTATTACATCAAAAATAATTGTATTTGTACACTTTATTTAGGGTTTTTTCTTATTATCCGATATTTAATAGTAATATTACAATTGTATGGTAATTTGTTTATAACACATGTAATTTCCCTTCAATCTTTCATGAAAGTTACCTATTGTTGAGTAAAATTCTTAAAGTAGAGGTATTTTTACATTATTATAGGTACTGTATTATTATCTTACGAATGGATAGTGCTACGTTGTTGAGGTAATCTTACTAGCCTTAAATAAAATAATGAATCAAAAAAGAATCATTAAATAAATTTTAAGTTTAAATACGATTTTAGGTTCTGCTATTTGTATAAATAGGTTTCAAGGTTGTATTCACTTATTTTTTGAATGTCTCGTATGGCATCGGCAATAAACCTTTGTAATGTGGGCGGAGTTTTAGCAGTATGATTGTGGTTGAATTGGCGGGTTGAGACATACTGCGCCTGCACAGCTGTGGCACCAAGTTTGTCTTTGAACGTTCTTTACTATTTAGAAGCTACTTATTGTTAAATGTCTTAAGACAATTTCTATATTAAGAGTAGGTATTTCCTATTGTGCGATTTTAAATAAAAGTTTATGGATAATAGGGTAAGTTGCCTTTACTATCTTTTAGATGTATTTTTCGGCACAAAGATGTCGAAGAAGAAGCGCATCTTGTCACATAACCCTATTTTTGAATCCCTAAACAATTAAAACGATTATAGAATTATAAGACATTATAAATAGTTTGAAATTGACTGTTTTAATACCATTAACTCTTACTAACTAAATTTTTGTCATATTATGTAGATTTGATCATTTTTACGATTTTAGGTGCAATTTTCACCGAACATGATATCAAGGAAAAATATGTTAAATAAGTGCTATAAAATAATTAATTTTGGAATAAAAAAGCAGTATATTACGGTAACCCCTAAATCAGAGGATAATAAACTGTTGTCCAAACTATAACCAGCTATTTTTCAGTACCAGAAAATGATATATGTGTGGATATAAAGGTATGTTATCTTAATAATAAAAACTATATAAAAGAAAATGACATTTTAGGAAGAAAATGATATCAAGCAATCAGGAAATGTTTCCTCACGCTTGGTATACTGCACTGGAAAAGGTGATTACTTTTTTTTTATGATAACACGTTCAAATTTTAGGGCATCATGTTTCAGATGTTAAAGAATATCTGGGGATGATGGAAAGCGCAATTGTTGCTAGGTGCAATACAAAAGTCACCCTTAACAAGGATCCAAAAATAGAATATGCCAAAAAACAAGTTTGTTAAGTGGAAATGTCGGTTTAATGAGATTATATTATTCTTTTTCGTTTCAGAGAAATGTGAAAGGAGTATAATTAATCCTATAAAACCGACATTTCCAAATAAAAATATTAAACATTTTAATACCCTCTAGGTTTTTAGTTTTACACTGTCAGTGTCCTAGTTATATTTACCCTACCTATGTAATTATATCCGTTATTTTTACTTCCTTGGAAGTAAATTTCTTTAGTATTTTTACCTTTCCTTGTGCAATTTTCCACAGAAAAATTTACTCGAACGAAAGTAAAATTAACTTTACGTCATGTAATTTTCATAGCCTAAAGTAAATATAACACTGAGGTTAATTTTACGCTTAAAATAGGAGGTAGAAAAGTTGCCTCCTATTTTTCGGGCAATTTTACACAATTCTTTTCTTACAGTGTACCTAAACATACGCAATCAATACAATGGATACAATGTACGGTGACAACACTTTTAACTTTGCCAATTCTTTTCACAAGACACAATTTTTTATCATCAAAGTTGGAAATTACTTCCATAAAATTTACCTGCACCGATTTTAAGAAAAATTACTCAAACCTGCCTGAAACGCTCAAATTTGTATAACCCTAATGTATCATCATTAATAATTAATGAAAACTCAATTTAATAATCGGGTAGGCGCACGTGCAAGTCATAATAGGTACCTGTAATACAGCTGTTACTACAAACGCGGCACCAACATGTTCCTTACAATAACAGTCGCACAAAATGTTATATGAATAGCATGAATATTCCAAATGCCAGTTGCGATTATTCGTTAACCAATTAACTTTTCTTATTGCAAATACTGCTCACTTTACATACAACGTATTACAGATGCACAACTAATTAATATGTGTACATAAATCGTAAATGAGAAGATACAATTCACCATTAAGCTGAAAGTATATAACTCCATAGTTATATGATATTTTTTACATAAAATAAAACAGCGGAAAAAACATAATCTAATAAACACACTTTAAGTCAACATATCTACCAACTAATTAGAGAAATTATTGTTCCAATTATTATTGATAATATGAAAATAATTTTGTTACTATCAGTGTGTACAAAACATTCTTTTACATTTTTTGTAGTTGTTTAGAAGACAATTCCTTTTGAATCTAGCATTTCTCTACTGAGTCTGGTCGGTTGCGTAGTGGACTTTTGAGGGCGTTACAGTGAACACACCCCTACATGATTCCCTTTTTCACAGACTGAAGTTGCTTTACAGAAAGGATTTCTGAAAGAAGAAGATGCTTTTGGTATCAACGGAGTTTTCCCAGAAAATGATTCCGTATGAAAGACGGGATCCTAATGTGCATGATAGGCCGCTAACGCTGCTTCAGTGTAAACCTTAGTGGATATGCTTCGTAGTGCATATGCCATTCCGGTCAACTTCCGCGTCAGTAGATCCACATGCTCTTTCCATGATACTGCGCTGTCGAGTAGTAAACCTAAAAAACTTTATATTATTGGTTGTTGGTTTTCGTTAATCTTTGAAAATTATTCATAAGGTCTTTTTGAAGGACTATATTTGTATAGTTTATTTTGGGTTATTTTCACCAAACCACTTTTTTGTTCTATCTAAAATATCCACAATTTCATCTACCAATGTTTCGTTGTTATTTTCTTTTATAACGATTGATGTGTCATCAGCACACATGATAAGGAAGTGATGCGTTACTTGTGGGAGATCTTTCATGTTTCTAGGTTGTCCAAATTGCTTATCGGAATAGGACATCTCGGTAACCGTAAAGATAGGAAAAAGAGAGTGGCCAAGTCTTAATCTGTTTTTTCGAGATATTCGCAATGGCGAAAACGAAAATTAGTTTCTTTTGTTTTTGAGTTATAGCCAAGAATTGAGTTTTTCAAGTTTTTGAGAATGCCCAATAACTCGCTTGTCTTTAACGATACGAAAAAGCCCTTTTAACATTTTTAAGGCACTTTTATGAGTAGAATCGACAGATTAAATCAGATTGTTATTTTATGCACTCGTTCTTGGTCTGCAGCATAAAGTTGATTTGTTTTTAATGTAAAGCGTAGTGGGCAATGACTTAATTAGACATAGTGTTTCTTTCTCTTTTCAAAAATATATAGTTTATGGGGTCGATTTCTACCAGTTATCTAATAAAACATAAAAGAACTAACTATTTACATTTTTAATTAATCACCCAGTAGCCTACGACAAACACAAGCGTGTATTTGTGAAATAAATAAAATCTATTTCAATACTGTAGACGTACCTTACACCAAATGATAGAAGGGTGCTTGATTATATGATGATAATATAAATATATATATATCATTACTATTTAACTTATATATATATACCGGGTGTCCAGCCTAAGATGCAACGGTCCCTAGCCGATTTATTATTGTCTTTTTGAAAAAATATTTCAAATAAATGTTGCCTCGAATCATATTCTACACATGTTAAAATTAGTTTCAGAAATGGCGGACTTCCGGTTGTACCGGAAGTAGATACTAACTTTATTATTTTAAATGGAACACCCTGTATATTATTGCACTTTTGGATTCCTTGTCAAATTTAAATAACAATACGTTAGGGATACATTAAGGCTAAGTTGTACCGTTTTCGAATTGCATGACCTTTTTCGAAAAAAATGACATTTGCAGTGTTTGGAAATACCTCAGGAAATACGAAAGTTAGAAAGATGCGGTATTCGGTTTTCGCTTAACCATGAAACAGCGCACGTCTTTTATTTTAAAATTGTTGCGTTTAAATTACAGCGTTATTAAATAGGGATCTGTAATTTTCGAACTCTCAAATTATGGATAACTTGATTTTTTTAAATTGAACGGTATAGCAATTTTTACATAAATGGATATAAAATTTAATTTTCTTTCGATTTTATACGGGTATCATTGTGTCTATCTCCAACGGTTTTGGAGATACTCACAATTTTTCAGTTTCTCACGATAGATATTGCGAAGCGCCGCCGCTGGCCACCTTCCCCTCGTATTTCACCAGGCTTGGGACTGGCAGCAATAATACTGGCATGCTTAGAAAGTGGCCAACAGAACACAATAGGACCACTAGAAACAAGCAAACATAGCAAAGATAAAAGAAAACATAACATTACTGGAATATCAATAAATCAGCACATTTTTCAAACTACATTACTCTATCCAATATATAGGGTACGTACACTTCGAGCGTCTCGCTAATGTTGTCATTGTACAGAGAATTTGTACAACACTATTATATTAAATGTTCAAAATGCTGTCCGTTTTGGGCACTACATAATCGAAATCGCTTTTGCAAACACTTTTGAGCATTTCTGAGTATTCTTGGTGTGACTTCTTGAAACGCTCTTAAAATACGATGGCGCATATCATCAGGGGTTGTTGGTGGCGTCTTATAAAGCTTATTTTTAATGAAACCCCATGAGAAGAAATCGCACCTTGTAACTGATTTTCATCCGTAAGTACGGAGTTATTGCGGTTCCGTTGTGTATGTGCTACGGATCCAGTACTTACAAATCTACCCAGTAGTGGTAGAAATGCCCTCCTATCTGGATGCTTTCTACATGGTTAATACTGTGCGTGAACTCTTGACGCTAACAAAGCGTTTCTGTAACATACACCGAGAACGAAAACCATATCTACTAATTCTTCTTGAGTAAGCAACATCTTTGTTGCCATCATGTTTCCAAACAGTACTCTGAATGTCAGTGCTGACACTTGGAATACTAATAACGGTTAGATACCTAGCTTGTTTTTCAAGCTAACGTTGACTTTAAAGATGCCGCTTTAAACATCTCAAGTATCTTTTAGACAATTTTGTTTGATTCAAATGGTCCTATTGTGCTCTGTTGGCAATTTTTTAAGCATGCCAGTACTATATTGCTGCCAGTCCCAAGCCTGGTGAAATGCGAAGGGAAGCTGGCCGACGACGGCGCTTCGCAGTACGTATCTATCGTGAGAAACTGAAAAATCGCGAATATCTCCAAAACCGTTGGAGATAGACACAATGATACCCGTATAAAATCGAAAGAAAATTAAATTTTACATCCATTTATGTAAAAATTGCTATACCGTTCAATTTAAAAAAATCAAGTTATCTATGATTTTAGAGTTCGAAAATTAGAGATCCCTATTTAATAACGCTGCAATTTAAACGCAACAATTTTAAAATAAAAGACGTGTGCTATTTCATGGTTAAGCGAAAACCGAAAACCGCATCTTTCTAACTTTCGTATTTCCTGAGGTATTTCCAAACACCGAAGACACTGCAAATGTCATTTTTTTCGAAAAACGTCATGTAATTCGGAAACGGTACAACTTAGCCCCAATGTATTCCTAACGTATTGTTATTTAAATTTAACAAGGAATCCAAAACTGCAATAATATACAGGGTGTTCCATTTAAAATAATAAAGTTAGTATCTACTTCCGGTACAACCGGAAGTCGGCCATTACTGAAACTAATTTTAGCATACGTAGAATATGATTCGAGGCAACATTTATTTGAAATTTTTTTTCAAAAAGGCAATAATAAATTGGCTAGGAACCGTTGCATCTTTGGTTGGACACCCGGTATAAATAAAATTCCGTATATATGTATAAGTTATAATGCAACACAACTGTAAATTTATGACATCAAATATTCAAACCGCACCCCATGATTGTCCAAACACAACTGATGTCTTCTCCTTTCACTTGCAATTGCATTATAAATATAAATGTTAAAAACAGCATTTTTTACATTCTCCAAAGTGCAGTATTTTATAAAAGCGATACTTTACGTACCCCCACAGAAAGAAATCAAGGGGCGTCAAGTTCTGTGATCTTGATGGCCATCAATTGTTTCCAAAATTATTATTTAAAAAATGTGTTATAATTCGAGCATTGTTCCTGGTGCTCCGTCGTGTTGAAAAAATAGAACCCTTCTTTGTTGTAATGGCATGTCGTCGATGAGTTCTTCAATATTTTCTTGTAAGATTTGCAGATTCCGTTCAACGTTTAAATTTTCCCGGTATATATGCTATGCGATGATACGATTGTCCATAATAGCACACCATACATTAAAACCGTATCTTCCTTGTTCAATTTGATTGTTGACAACCTGGTGTGGCCTGATATCAGACCACCAATGCGCGTTATTTCTGAGTGATCCTGGATGTGGATGATGTACCTTTCTGATTTTATATGGTTTATGTTTATTTTTAGAATTCTAAGTGAGCGAACCCGAGATACACCAACTTCATGGTCTATTTGATGGCTTGTCATTTTTGGATTTTTCACAACAGCTCCTAAAACGTTAATAGCATCATCTTCTACTCCTTCTTTAGAATACTTTTTTTGGTCGTGGTTTGGTGAAGGATCCATAATTAATACAGTTTTCCTTCAGTTTACTATATATTCTATCAGCAGGTGGCCTTCTGTGCGGGTAGCGATTAAAATACAAATCAGCAGTATAAGCGTCTTTTTTATTTGATTCAGTGTAACACTCCAACATATCATACTTTCAAAATTTTCAAATTTCATTTCAAACCGTACTTAACACGCACAGTTCTTAGACTTATCCTTAACACGTATGTCAAACTTTTGACTTTGACGGAAGAAATCGATTGTTTTTACAGTCTTTTCCCTATCATAGGCTACTAGATGACAGTTTCTTAATTAGAAATGTAAATAGTTAGTTGTTTATATTTCATTAGATAACTGATGGAAATCGATCCCATAAACTATACTATGTCTAACTATATCATTGCCTACTACAATTTACATTAAAAAAATCAAGTTTATGCTGCAGACCAAAAACGAGTGCATAAAATAACACTCTGATTTATTTAGTCGATTCTACTCATAAAAGTGCCTTAAAAATGTTAAAACAGTGTGTTCGTATCGTTAAAGACAAGCGAGTTATTGGGCATTCTCGAAAACTCAAAAACTCAATTTTTGGCTATAACTAAAAAAAAATGGAATATAACTAAAAAAGAGATCGAGACTTGGCCACTCATCTTTTCCTATCTCTTACGGTTATTGAGATACCCTATTCTGACAAGCAATTTGGACCACCCCGTAATATAATATCGAACCTTGTAATATACCCTTTGAGTTTTTTAACCATTACGATTGGTATCTCTTTTCATCGGAATTCACTTGAACGCACTGCATTTTGTTGGTGCAATAAGATTTCAGCAGGGTGTGAACTATCCCTCTAAATCCCATTCCCTCCAGTTTTTTGAGTAGGATGTGATCTACGCTGTCAAAAGCTTTTGCTAAGTCTAAGGAAACTCCGGCTACTCCTTTTTTTCAGATAGCAATTGTGTTATTGCAATTTTAGTGACCGTCATATAAATGGCTCTAGTAGTTGATCTTCCTTGAATTCTGAAAAGGTGTCAGAAGATTGCAGGATTGAGTGAACCTTATTAACTTTGATAGTATGGCTTTTATTAACAGTTTTCGCTATTATGATAATTTTAGTTTTAGTTTCTTGATGCTTTTAATAGGGCCCTGTTTAAAAAAGCAGTCCATAGAAGCCTGCACTGTTAAAAATAAGCGAAACACACTAAATTTTTTAAAGCCAGAGAAAAGTCACTTTCTGTTAGATCGAATAAAGTACCAATCCGGTAGAATAAACTTGTAACAAAATACATACAATTAAAAATTAAATGCAGATAAAAGATATATATACAGTCAGCACCTATAAGAACTCTGTGATTTTTAACACTGTGGCACACAAAGCGGTAACTGCTTATCAAAACATATTTTTCTCTTAAGTTTTGTAAATGTAGCCTCCTCATGCAAATGACAACACCTTCTGATACTAAAATTTACGTACAGACGCTCAGGCAGTGTTATTACAGCCCGTTATTCATTTATTGTTATCTTCATACAGAATCTACGTTTGCGCATATTGTTATACGAGAAACAAATACTGAAATTACCACCATATTAAAGTACCTACATAGCTCGTTTCAACCAGAAGTTTGCGCCTTCATTGCTTTTAAAGCTACAAGCACTGATTACATTGCGAAAGTTATGTACGTTTTGCGCTGATTATAAAAATTGAGACAGAAAAACTAAAAAAACAGTGAAGTAAATATTTCTAGGCTTTTATTTTTATAAAACCTAGTTGGTTCTTCGAATTTCTTCGTTTCTTCGATTATAAATGTAATATTAAAGTAACTCCAACACAAAGACTTCTTGTGACACTACTGGAGAAAAACCTGCGGGAATCTAGTCTAGGGATAGCAACAGCTTCGAAAAAGTTCAGCTCGATGCGGTATCCTTTCAAAAACCGGTGTCGCAAACTTTTTCCTAACCAAACGAATTACAGAAAGCATTATTCGTTATTAAAACAATAGATATTTCATACGTGGTATTTACAAGTTTGGTGTAATTAATATTTATAAATGAACGTCATTTTTTGTCTATCAGAACGTACGATTTATTATTTATAAGATGTTAATTCAGTCCATCCATTATGGTTAAACTAGAAGCAACAAGTTTTCATATTGGGCACGTCCTTGCTTTACGTTAATTGAACAACATGCATCAAGATACTGCAATTAGATACTAACACTTTAAAGGAATTTGTTGATTTAAAAAATAAATTCAGTTATTATCATAATATTCTGTTTATTTAGTAGTCAGTAAAAACATATTGTGTCACAACTTTATAAATAAAAAAGATCCTTGTGAAATCCTTCTTCTATTTCAATGTTAGATCGGTGTCTGTCAGTAAAGTACGCTATATTAAAATTATGTATATGCACTCCATAAGATTGTCAATATTTTTCCTTACTTTCTTGACTCAGTGAACAGATTATAACAATTGTCAACTACTGTATTTGTTAGAATTTTTAGATTTAGTAACATAGTTAAAAAAATCGATCTTACGGATCCCAACTGTATCACCCATAATTTATTTGAGCATTCCTTTAGATTAAGGGCATATAAAGTCTGCCCCTGATAATTAGAATGGTCTTACCGGAAATAGCTTAAGAAGTATTTAGGAGTTGTAAAAAGTAAGTATGTCATGGAAACGTGCGGAAATTCAAAATTAAATCTTTAACACAAAGTTAAAAAAAAACAGTTTTTCAAAAACAGAGCGGCACATAAAATCATAAAATAACGTATCGCACAAAAGCTAATAAAACTATTCAGAAGAAATTTCAGAAATCTGCAAACATTTTAATATATTGAAAAGCGAGTTATTTGTAATTTCCTGCTACACCTTTTAAATTGAATTAAATAAAAAAATCCATTATACCAGCCGTCTTACATAAAAACCTTATGAATGTAAATAGCTGAATGAGATTCTTTCTGAAAAACCAAATCAATTTTTACCGTGATTCACAGATATAAAACCGCTATTTCCAATCCAGACAACCTTGCTTCAGTTCGGTAACTCAATGTGGTTCCATTAATATCAGTTTTAGTATATACGGATATCTTGTTTGGCCACTTTTTATTGTCTTGTTTTACTTGCAGACAAGTGGTAAAATCAAATCACTATTGTACATACCTGCATGTTACCCGCGATTACCATTTAACAAAGAGGAAGAGTTTCTAGTTTCAAATTTTTATATTTTATATGTTAAAAAACATATCTGGGTTTGTAACGCTTTTCATAATGTTATTGTTGTCCTTTATACATACTACTATTTAAACAAATTGCATTTACTTAATTTTATTTACTTAAAAAAATAGAAAAAAAAAAGTTAACAAATTAACATCTACTTAATATTGCTTGAAATCTGCAATTTCGTAAGTCAGAAAACATGACATTAACGCGTTTTTTACGCTCACTTTTCTTAGTTGAAAACGTTTCTATAAATACTTCAAAATGAAAAAAAAAACGTTGGCTGCAAATAAACCTACATCATTAAATTCACAATATAATAGAAAGAATGTGGGAACAGTCGAAATGTCATTTTGACTTGACTTTACGTAGCGTAAACTTACAACTGCTTTAAATAGATGATACTGTAATATTACGTGACTATTACTGTAACGCCCTAAATACATATGTATTTATAAATGTAGAAATCGATAATTTTTATGTGAGTGCAGACGGTAGTGTAAATTTACAGTTTTCGTGTCGTAATCTTGACAGCTTTTCGAAACAGTATGTAGAAAGAACTTTTTTTCAGTAATACAAATTTTTACATGCCAATTGTATTTTTACATATAAATTTGAAACACGCCTGCACGTCAAGTTAACTTACTAAACGGTGATTTCGTTGGTTACCGATTACATCTTTTATTTAAAGACAGAATCAAGGGAGGAACTGCTCAGAAACTGGTAAAAGAAACAGTGTGAACAAGTGTGAAGAATATTACAGAAACTTTGTCTGGTATCTAAGACAGAAACTTTTATTTTCAGTGAACCCAACCAAGATATAATTGTGATTCAGAAATAACTAATATTTAGATGTGATGATTTGGATAGACGCTTTCAAGTACACCGATAAAAAATTTGTGTAAATTTACCATGCTGATTGTTGGTTACTTGACGCCTTGAACAATAATGTAAATGCACATACAACAAATAAGGGGACAATGTGATGTATAACTACATTTTATCTGTAAAACCAATTACTTAGTAAATGTGTGTTTACATTTTAACAAAATTTTATATCTTAAAATTCCAATATTATAATGTATAATTATTTTTTATATGTAAAACCAGTTACTTGCTAAATGTATTTCTACATTTAAAAATTACAACATATGTTCTAACTAGGTTTACTTATACAGCACAAAGTTGTAATTTTCATAAGTAAACTTTCGTTAAAATGTACACATACTTATATTTGCCCTACCCTATCCCACTATCACAAGCCAGGTTTACAAAAGGCGAGGGAGAAGAGTAACAACCTCGTCAAAAGAAAAGAAGTTGTATGTACCAGGCTCGGGTAATAGTACCCTGTAAGGGTTCCTTGTCAGAACTACGACCAGAACCCAAGGTGTCAAAGGGTCCGTGCCAAGGGGTAGATAGTCACACATGAATCAATCTCGAACGGAGCCTTCGGAGTTCCAAGCGATCCTTCGGAGTAGGCAGCCGTATTGCGAAGTTCTATGGGGGCAGACGTTATTTTCCTCTATTGTTCATGAAATTTCAAATGAAAAGAACAGAAAATCACACCAATTTAAGTATTAGTGATAGTTCAAAATTATTAAGCAAACAAACTTCTTCAATCGATACTAGAGCGAAGGTCTTTGATTTCAGATTAGGTTTGTGCGTCACGCAAAAGCCACTGCAGAGAAACAAACGGAGAGAACGGGAAAAGCGCTCCTGCAAAAAAACCATGGGAAATGAAGCAGAAAAATTCAATAAAGTTGGATCATGGTCTTTTAGCGATAGAATTAAATGAATCTGAAACTCAGGTGTAGAAAATAACAAGGATAGTATGAAAGGTATGATGAACAAAACAATAAAAACCACAGCGGATCTCACAAAGCGTATTACAGATAATCCATATACAAAGATCAAAATAAACAGTACGATTAAGATGCTCGATTGACAAACAATTGGTATGAACAAGCAGCTGTAAGACAGGCGCGGCTCGTGCTTACGTCAGTCGGAGGCTATCTATCAATTTTATTATACGTTAAAATACTTATACCAATATATATATTTTTTTTTTATATTTAAACATAGAATGGATTATTCTGCATGGTGATGAAACTCGTCACAGAAATGTTTAAAACACAGGAATTTACACGAAGTAAAAAATGGAATAGGAAGCACAAGGTCTTGTTGTGTAAAAGCAATAGTTACTGGATTTTCAAATTGATTCGGCCTTCGGTCAACGTATTCACTTTTATATCCATCAAGCGTAAGCAAATAGGTCGTCATATTTTGGCGCCGAATGTTGATTATGAATGATTGTAATTTTATAATATTATTACGTTCATGTGACATAATATCGTAATCATACAGTAGCACAAGGTCATCTTCAAAAGTTTTTCTGTTTGCGAAAACCATATAGATCAAGAGGTTGTATCATTGATGTAGTTTTCTTCAGGCTCGTTAATATACTCACGTTTATGCACGTTGCATGGTATACTGGAAATAAACATCGGTTAACCATTGCTGAAATAGTTCTTTTGTTAATTTTTCCAGATTTGGATGCTGTTAAATAAACAGTCCAAGGTCGAAACAAAGACTGTGCTACGCATGGACCGAAATTTCCACTCTGCTCCTTGTGAACAATGAATAATGGCGACAGCAGTTTTCCGAAAGCTGATATTATTGGGAGTATGGTAAACTATCTATGTGTAGTTGCGGATACAGACTGCGCAACTGCTGTCACAGTTTTTGTTCCCTGCTCAGTGAAAGTGCGACCGGAATGTAGCTCAAGATTAAAACCACTCTTGAATGTATTATCTATCTCGACATGATTCCTCGCACTATTAACGCAATTGAGACATTTTCCTTCAATTGCTCTCTTACAATTCCAAACCCAATGTCGTGACGCTTTAACATTTTTTAAACCGATGTCTGCATTAGCTTATAATGCCCATCGCTGGACGTTCAAATCATGAATAATGGCACCTGAATTTACAAATTCATTATATACGAATTAAGAAATTTTTAGCAACTGTTCTTGTCGCGTACCACCTCTGCTTACTAATTCTTCCGACCTAGAAAAAAATAATCTAATAATATTATAGAATAATACATATTGCTTCACCATTTACCTGTACAATTGCTCCATAGATGAAACTTTGCGAAACTTTTACTGGACGGTATTCACGCAAGTCGTCCTTTCTTCCCACTTTTCCAATACGTAACAGCGGTGATTTCATAAGCTTAAGTTACATTACCTCCTTCTTGTGGTGTACACTCTCCTTCTTCAGTTTCTATTGCTTCTAACACTTCTTCCCTTGTGGACGCATATACCGCATCTACAAATTCTAAGGAATGTGGTCTGTGCGGTCGAAAAAATTCTAGAGTTTTATCAGTTTTCATGCAGTGAAAACAATGTTTCTCTTTGGGCATCGATAAGGATATTTTTTATTATATCGTGCAATTCGATTCCGTTGCTATTCACATAGGGCTATTATTATTAGTGGCAATTTTGAACGCTACCATCAGTAAATGAATTACATTTATAACACTTATGGCGACCATTTTCAACACAGGTCTGCTATATAACCAACCAATAACTATTATTAATTTCAAGTTTGATGAGTTATATATACTACTTGCTTATCTCATTCAGTCTATTTTGTACAGAAACATGTTTACTATTTACCGGTCTAATGTACCTTCCTTCGAGAACCTATGCATCTCTAAGATAAGAAACAACCTAATCTAATGAAACAAATACAGTAAATCTTTTCCTCTCTTCTTGATAAACCCTATCCGAACAAACAATTTTTGTCTTAAAACTTACTCTCTATTTCTTACCGTTAGCGAATTATGCGCATCGCCAGAATGCAAAATTTTCCATTATATGTGATTTACATGTTGCCAAAGTTTCATATTTTTTTGAATTTCCAGGTTCAGGATCTTCCCTTGTAAGAAACGCATCAGCGTTGGAAATTATGCCACAAATACTGGAGCGCATAATTCAAACTGCAACTGTGTGTTAAAACTGACGGCTACTTTTAAAGCAATAAAATAAACTTTAATTTTAGTAGATGTATGAACCTAATTCTTTAATAAAAAAAATAAATTACCATTATTATTATACTCAAACAAGCCCTTCTAAAAGCGGATACCAGTCAAAATGCGCAGTTTGCCTATATTATTCACCACAAGATTTAATAATATAATATTTCATTACAACTGTCTCAGAAATGTTATTATAATGTTTTCTATTAGAAAAGAAGATAGTAAATAATATATTAAAACGTGTATAGGCACAGCGTTTTAATGTTACCATCATTGTAACATGAAATTCGTGATTGAAGCATGCAAAAATCCGTAACTCTCATTACGTTCGTTCTAAGAGCACAACAAGTCCACTTTTGAACCTCATTTCCTGACACGTACGAACGAATAAATAAATTACGAAGTCGCACGTAATATTATAAGACAAAATGGAGAAACAAATACCGTGGACGTAACAATTATTTATTTTATACCGTTACAGACTGTCTAGAATGGAAACACCACTTCCACCCACGAACGCAATTAATAGAAATGATAGGTCATGTCCTGATAGGATCGTTACGCGACGTTTTAAAATCGCCGGTGGTTTATTTCCAAGATAGCCCGCCGTAATTGTCTTTACTTATTTTTTTTTTTTTAATATAACACTCAACACGAGATTAATACAGCATAGCGGCGATGTTTACAATCAATTACCGCGGCTAAGATTACAAATTGCAAGACTAGTTATTGTTAGGTGCTTATTTTAAAAACATATAACTTGTTGAAGGGTGGTAACAGAAAAATGATAATATTACATTTTTTTAAATATTTAATCCATGCAATATAACAGTGGCATTCTGTACATATTTGCAACACCTGTAAAGTTACCTGTAAGTTGGCAACATGCACTGCAGATGCTAAATGAGCATATGACACCACCATGACACAAAAGTAATATGGATAAGGAATAATATACAAATGATATACCTGTCATATATTATTGCTATTATTACTTGATGCGCACTACATGTGTTTGGTGGTAATTTGTAATTTTTTAATTTTGATTGTAGATATTGGAAATTTCCTTATTGAATGTTGTACAAAAAAGGTGTGTCTTTATTATGCAAATTATACATAACTTCGTCATAAGCACAGTACGAGTGATTTGTTCATACGTAAGACACATTGTATATAAGTCAAATTGCCAAATAAAGCCAACAAATAAAATGTATCAACAATGCGAACTAAAACAAGTTAAATATACTAACAAAGCAATGATACATATAAATCTTTACGGGAAAAACGACTTACTTATATACGTAAATCAAAAATAGAAATTATTTCCTTGATTGCGCACAAATCCGCTACCAAAACTTGGAACCAAAAGCTCCGCTTTCTAACATGCTTCAACTCTCTCCGCATCATAAATATAATAACATATAATATATAAATATTGCATAATAATATATGTAATAATACACTCCGCCAAAAAAGTATCGCATAATTTAGTTTTGAATCATAAAAGTAACGCATAATCTTTGTTTGTAGCATAAAGTTGTAAATATACTTTAATGCGCTCTAAGATATAATTTCTATGATTGTTTAAATAAAATACAGGCCAAATAAAAACAAGAACTTGAGATTTTTATTAAAACAAGAAATTATAATTTTGGAAAGAAAAATGTCATAACAGTAGCTTTTAATACTGAGTATTGCCACCTCTGGCTCTTATGACCGCTCGCATACGGTTTGGCAGAGATTCGATTAACCTCCGTATATAAGCCTGATCCAAATTCTCCCACTCGTCACGGAGAGCATTTGCTAGTCCATGCAGGTCCGCTGGGGCAACATTTTGGGTTCGTATCCGTCTGTGAAGGAGGTCCCACACGTGCTCGATAGGGTTCATGTCCGGACTTACCGCAGGCCAATCTAAAACTGGAATACCAACATCGTTAAGGTATTCCTGGACGATTATTGCAACATGCGGTCGTGCATTATCGTGCATTAACATGAATTCGTTTCCTATAATTGGCGCATATGGTACTACATGTTCTTCTAAAATTTCCGTTATATACCTGTGGGCAGTCAGTGTACCTCTGTCTACTGGTACTAACTCTGTACGACCTGTTAAACAGATGCCTCCCCAAACCATAATAGAGCCACCAGCGAAATTAGGTCTAGGTCTGATATTACACTGCGAATAGCGCTCACCGTCTCGTCTGTACACTGAGATACGCCTATCTGAGGTGTAAAGACCAAATCTTGACTCATCTGTGAAGAGTATATTGGCCCAGTCATTAATGTTCCAATTTACATGTTCTCTGGCAAACCTTAAGCGAGCCACTCGATGGTTCCTAGTGAGACGAGGGGCTGTTACAGCTACTCTAGCTCTTAATCCACTCTGTCGTAACCTATTCCGAATAGTTTGAGTACTCACACGAGTATTTCTGACTCTAGCCAAGTCGTTCTGCAATTGTCTCGCAGTTACATGTCTTCGACGTAATGTTTGTAGTAGTAAATAGCGGTCATCTTGGCGAGTAGAACATCTTGGACGACCTGGTACAGGTCTTCTACTGTAAATGCCTGTTTCCCTATATCTGGCTACGGCTGTAGAAACACTTGACTGATTGATGTTCATCAAATTAGCAACGTATGCTTGAGATCGTCCATCTTCGATTAAAGCAACTATAGCAGCCACTTGTTCTGAAGTTAAATTGCTCATTTTAGTTTTAAAAACGTTGGTACAGAACTCTGACTTCGCACTTTAAAATTTGTCCGTATAGGAAGACTTTCAATAAACAACTGAGCAAACCTTACACATATGCATTTTTGTAAATGTGTTCTTTTAGGAAAAAAATAAAGTAAAAACGCTAAGTTCCATTATTTTGTTAGTGTTTTTATAGTTCACATACACGAGGCAAACTTTTTGTGAACGTATAAAAATATCTTGGTTCATAAATGCCCTTTTTTAGTTTATGCGATACTTTTTTGGCGGAGTGTATATAATAAATGCTTTGACTGTATATTATACTCCCTTATATAAAAAAAAATATTTGCGAATTACAATGATTTGAATGAACCGTAAAATAGTTACGATATAAATTGCTTTAGTATTCAGTGTATTAACTGCTTTAATAAAAGAGCCAGTGCATGCTTTTTGTTACAACAATAAACAAATGCCAACAATTCTTACAATTTTTTATTATCCCTACAAATATCTATTCCAGTTTATTTGCTTAGTTATTTGATAATAATCAATTTATTGTCATGGTTCAAGCTGAACAGGGACAATGTCAAAATTACAAAGTTATATTACAAAGTAGCAAAATAAAAAGAAAAGTAGAATTGTCGTACATCTACACATATATACTTAACTACACATAAATTCGTTAATATTGTAAAAACAGTTCTGAAAAACATAGTGCTTTACTTTTGTTTTAAATAGCGATGCGAATAGTTGAAGCGATTTAGTTGAGATTAAGTAACTAACATCACTGCCGAATATCTAAAACTCATTTCATATAAATGTGTTCTGTGTGTTGGTATGGATAAATTATTACGTTGACGTTGCTGTAACATACAGTAAATATCACATTTTTGATAAAAGTTTGTTAATAGTTTTTATAAAAAATTATCAATCATTCTTGCCTTTCCTATTATCACCAAACGGGCCGGAGAAAAGTCTAGAAGATTTTTGACTTCGGCTATAGCAGTTTACTGCTGCATTTGCTTCGCCCTGGTTTTAAATCTCTGAAGCAGCATTCTAAGTAGGTTTGGAGTCAATGATTATAGGTGTTTTACTTCTTTTTTTCACTCTGAAGCTTTAGCGACCTAAGACCATCCAAGTTTCATATTGTAAATACTATTTCGTTCTTCAAAATTCTCTTGACCTATTGATAAAATCAGTTTGTTTTTTGTTTTAATTTGAGAGATTTCTGAAATGTTTTATGTAAATACACCATTACAATTTTGACAATTCATTTTATATACCATATGTGATGTTTAATTTTTGTCAGTTTTCGATTTTATTTTTGTGTAAATTTGATTTTGTAGTTTATTATAATAATTAATTAATTAATAATTTGATTTATTTTTTCAGAAAGACTTTTATATAACAAATTTTTATGTATTTTATAATTATTTGACTATCTTTTATAGTTTTTGTTGATTTATTATAAAGACGGAATATTCTTTGTTTGGATATTTTATTGATAAGATAATTTGGATAATTATTTTTTTTTAGAATATTTTTTGCTTTATTAGTATCATATCGAAAAATTGGACTGGCCATCACCCTAGATTAAAATTTACGGTCGAAATTGAAGAACACAACAGCATTACATTTTTAGACATTCAACTGATAAAAAACAATAATGAAATTTGAACTAAATGGTATACCAAACCTACATGGTCTCGACATTATCTAAATTTTAAATCATCACAACCATGTCGTAAAAAATAGTGTTATTATTAGTTTAGCTGATAGAGCTATAACTTTAACCAGTCATCAACACCGAAACGTTTTATTATACGATCTGAAAACCGAGAAAATATACGTATATCTAATACTATTTTGGCCGTCGGCAGGACTGAAATTTAGATTCTTCTCCTCTATCTAGCCCTGAACAACTTATAGAGCATTCGGCATACTACTGCAGCAAATATTTGAACGCGAAACGATATACCTCTTATGTCAGCGCTACGCTTTGCACCACCAGCGCAGGTATTTCATGTTTCTAGAAAGTACGATTGGTTCTACAGAATGTGCAAGCAATATTATTGAATATTGCCTCCATGACATAAAGGATGAAGATTTCCGTAACACAATTTTGATTTTGTTTAAGAAACTAAGAAGTAGAAGAAGAAGTTATTTCTAAGTGAACACACGGAATTTAAAGTTTCATTCGAAAATGATACTTACAATTTATTCAAATATTTCCTCAATCAATACAAAGCTTTCAAATAACTGAAAATTCGCTGAAGTTGCGACTTTATTGTTCGTTTTAAAAACATGTATCCCTATTTTCTATTAAAACAAGACTTCGACTTTTTTAAGCCGTTAAAAAAGCAAGTAATAAGATCACAACACACTTTCAAACACCTTATCACAAACTTCACTACACTGCGCACTGGATGTATGTACGTTCCAATAAGAAAGCTGTCATCAGCAGTAAAACTGAACTCAGTTTGATGTAATCGATAGTCATCGGCATAAAACAGAATTATTTAATATTAATTATTGTAACATCATCATGAATTGCACATTACGCTACTTGATAGCGCCAAATACCAGGGTGGCTGTTAGGTGTGTAGGTTGTCAAGTGGTTGTTTGTCTATCAGGTAGGTAGTAAACAAATTTAGTTTTTATACAGGATGGCCACGAAAAGCTGCATCAATCGACATATTAAAGAGTATACATATACCTCCAAGGTCAACAGAATTTTACTTATGAGGCTTCTTAAAGAACACTGTTTACTAGACCGCACCTACCACAACTGAAGACCTAAAGGACTGTATTAGACGAGTATGTGACAGTTTTCCAACCAATATTCTTAGAAAAACAGTTGTTGCATTTGAAACACGATTGTGATTATAGGTCCAACAGAATGATAGTATATTTAAGCATTTTATGTAAAATATACAAGTTATGCAACATTCTTATTGGGTTGATCAGTCTTGCCTTCATGGCCGGATCAACCTCGGGTCTTAAATTTACAGGCATACATTACACTTACAATTAGATAGTGCTAGTGCCGAAACGTAAGCCGGTGACTTTCAAGTCTGATAACTTGATAAGTGCTTTATAAAAAATACTTTGTCATGAATGTTTTGAAAAGCCCTTGTAATAAGCGGCAAGGATATGCAATAATATACAGGGGGTTCCATTTAAGAAATTTGAGGTGACCCTTATATGACTTTTGTTTGAAAGATTTTTTCATATTTTCCATATCTTTCGATATATTTGCCTGGGGCGATTAAAATGAAACACGCTTTATATACAATCTAAACTACTTGACAGACAAACAACCACTTGACCTATACACCTCACCGTCACCCTGGTATATGATGCTCTCAGGTAGCGTGATGTGCAATTCGTGCTGATTTTACATTATTACAATATTAAAGATTTATTTAGGAGAAAAATACTATTTTTTTTGTTTGTTTTTTAGAACAGTAAGCTTAAAGGAAACTAAATAACAAATAAGGATCCTGTTAAATGGGACTTCAAAAACACAAATTTCTTTAGAGTGCTGAATGTTATATAAATAATCATTAACTTTATAAATTAAAGGTTTGTTGAAAAACAAGGTAAAAACATAGCCAATATACATACATCTCATTATTTATTCCTTTCTTTTGGGAGACATAATTCTCAAAATACCTCAATAGTTTTACATAAAATATCATATACATGTAGAATAGAATAATAAATAAATATCTCAACAATTTGTATATTTAAATTAGAAATTTTTAATTATAGCTGCAATACAGCAGGTGTCGTCAAGATATGATTGAATCCATACTGGTCATACTTACATACTGTGGTACAGCCTTGTATGTTTCTATACAGTCACCGACAGCATTGAGTGTCCACTCAATTCTGTCGGTGACTGTACTTCGGAGATCGTAGATAGTGACGTTCCGATATTTTCGATATTATTAATATCAATATATTTGTTTCGATATATTCGATATTCTTATCGATATCGAGGTTTCGATAATATCGAGATATCGAAAGGAACTTTCAAGTATCGAATCAAAATATCGAATCCCGATGACCAACTGCTTTCTCATCGGAGGTTATTGTCAAGAGCCATGACTACTATATAGTTTATTTGTCATAAAGTATGATTAGCATTTAATGATTAATGCACATAATTTACGTATTTATCTATTTTTGTGAAGATTTTTGCTAATTTGCCGATTGAAATTTACAAATTTTCTGTAATTCGAACACAAATTTGTAATCGTTTTGACATAAAGCTGAATAAACTGCCCATGAAATACATAAATACTGAAAAGTATGAATGAAAATGTGTAGGATCTAAACATTTACAGGTTTCTACCTACTACCATGCTTGTACCGTTCTTGCGTTTCGTGATTGCTAACAATTCCTTGTTTTATAATACAGTTTCTTTTTTCACTGCTATTTTTAGGACATTTTTCCGCTGAAGAGTGGGGTTTATAATAATTTATAAAATGTATATTTATTTTTCACATATAATTCTCATATATAAAAAGTTAATATTAGATTTTTCTTTACTAATAAATTTAAAAAAACTGTGAAACGTAAGTGATTGTATTAAAAAAAAATAATTAGATATTAAGATAAATTTATTTAAGAATGAATCACTAGAGGATGGAAAAGCAAAAACGCAAATCACCAGAAATTAAGGAAAAAAAGGTAATACAATGAAAAACTATTATTAATTTAAATAATCGAATGATATTCTCAGTATCGATATTTTCTTTCGATAATATCGGAGTATCGATAATGGGTTTTCGATACTGAGTTGATATCAAATATCGTATCGAAAGGAATATTGGAACATCACTAATCGTAGATACGTATAGTTTTTCTACTACTGTACTTTTTGTGTTGTATCTCGTACATACATATTTTCGTGGCATTCGTACATTAAAGGGGATCACATACGAGTGTTTTATTTTTCACTGGCCAATATCTTTTACATACTATAAAAAAAGGAAAAGAAATAAGGTGATATAATAAATACATTATAAAATAGTTCATATAAGTATCACGCAATTTTAATTGAATAAAATTCTCAAATTGTTAATATCAGCTTTTAATGTGCACTTCTGCAGTTTCCGTGTAGGTTTAAGCATTTTGCTCAGTTAATTAGCAAAGAAGCAATCATTAATATCCTTTGTTGCCTTAATTAATTCCACGTAACATTAATTATTCAATTTTTCGTTATCGATACCGTTAGTAGCTACGGTAAAGAAAGTTATCTAGCGCTGCCGTATTCGCTGCGCACAAGCTCCTTATAATTATTTGCCGTACTTTTTTGGTTACAAAGTGCTATTAATCAGCATTATTTCTTCACTATGGTCCACTAAAGAAGTAATTATGTTAATACACTAGCGAACATTCAATCTCATCCTAATAATGTAAACATCAACGAGTACATTTATTACATTTGCTTATTAACACAATAAATTAGAATGTTAAGGATATAAATGGAATTGAATATGACAACTAGAAAGTTAATGTGGCATATTTTCGTGTAAGGTTCAGTATATGGACAAAAATACTTGATTCAAATATGTCAGTTTGTCAATGATATATAGTACTATTTAATTACATATCCCTAATCAAGCAAAATCCCTGTCAGCAATTGATATTATTGCAACATCCATATTCCACAAGATTTTAAAATAATATACTTTCCAATGTATATCTGGAGACAATTGAAAACTGTCAGTAAAACGTTAAGAGTGTCGACACAAATGCCCTTACTGGTTATATTGCGGTGGGTAATATCTTCACAAGATTTAACAATCAGATTTTGCTAAGAACTCTCGATTTCCAAACCATAATAAACAAACGAAAATACATGAAAATTAGCAACATAGAAATACCTGTCGAATTCTAATTTATTTATTTAATATCAACAAGCATGATCCAATTACAGACACCATGATCCCATAACAAAACAATTTTCAGCACACTGAATAAATAAAAAAAAAAAAACACAAGAACGTCTGTTTACTGAATAATTACTTAGCAACTTAATACTACTTATCTACGCACACACAAACCTACAGTATTCCTCGCCACCTTGGAGCACGCAATGCATACTCATCCTCCTAAACTTACATAATAATAATATATTTATTTCCTACAGGCGTATGCCCAGGTACAAGAAAAGTATGTAACAAAAAGAAAATTTAATGCGAACGAATACATAGCTATAAATTAAACAAACACCCTATACCTTAGTAATAACTTACTAAGAGACAAACCGAAAATTTGACGGTCACCAACTATTAAATTACAATTTCTACTCAGATGTACAGGGTGTCCCACCGAAGACTCGGTCTTTGATTACAGCTCTATTTGCCATTTTAGAAAGAAAGCTTTTCTACAAGAATGTTATAGAATCCAATGCTGCATCACCTAAAAATATTTTTGACTATACAGAGTGTCCCAGAAGTAGGCAAACGGATACTTACTTCGTTATTTTAAATGGAACACCCTATATATTATTTCATTTTTCAATTCTACGTAGAAAAATAACATGACTTCATATAAACTACTATATGTCTATCTTTAATAACAACGTTGTTATTTACTCTTTTGTCAAAAGTAGTCCCGATGCAAAGCATCGGGTAAGGCGGCGTGGTTTATATTTGCATTTGTTTTAGACATTCATATTTTAAATATCATACATACATACTTAGTCTGATTCAACATTGAAATTAAAATCGATGTAATTGTATACAGGTGTCCACTATAGCCCTGAACATTTGCTTAACTTTAATCCAAGGTAACTTGATTTTTTTAAATAGCACCCTATATTTTTGCTTGTGTTAAATTAATCCTTGCCCAAAACCCTATCAATCCATACTAAACATTTATGATGCCACATGCACGACTTCATAGTTAATTAATGATTTTAAATAAATCCAATAATTTTTCCGTTAATTTACAGGTCGCCTTGATATATAAAAGCTAAACAATTGAATAAAGCTGTGAATTAGTAAGTATACGTCGGCATCGGGTCATAATTTAAAACTAATAACACTTTTTTTTGAAAAAATCAGAAATTTTATGTCATTTAACTCTGTGATTATGCAAAATTCCTTAAATATATATATATATTAAAAAACCGTTAAAATAACAAAAAATAAACATTAAAAACAGTCAATACATCTAGGGGATTGGTGTGATGTAATTTTGATATTAAAATAATAACAGTAAAATATGTTGGTTTTCCAATCCTATTTTATTGTTTATTATCTTTTATGTTGCTACATGTTTCAGCCAAAAATGACCATCTTCAGGCAAAATAAAATTGTCAGAGTTTTGTTATGTATTACAAGAATGATGTGTCAAATCTTTTATATATAGTTGCATCGAGAGAATAATTTTTTTTTTTTTTTTTAAAATACTATTATCTTGAATTTTAATTACTTTTTTAAAAACATTAACGAATAACTAAACACATTAAAACGTACAAATTTTAAAATTTAAGTTTAAAATATCTCCGATTATTACAAACACTACCGAGTGGTAAACACAACTGAAATATTTTATTTCAGTATTTTCATTTTAATTTGACACGTCATTCTTGTAATACATAACAAAACTCTGACAATTTTATTTTGCCTGAAGATGGTCATTTTTGGCTGAAACATGTAGCAACATAAAAGATAATAAACAATAAAATAGGATTGGAAAACGAACATTTTACTGTTATTATTTTAATATCAAAAATAAAACTTTATGTTTGAACAACTACTAACACGGGGCACACAAAAACAAAATCCACCCAGCAAGTGGATACCATCAATGTGGTTGTTTACTAATTTAAGCAGTACATAGCCGATAATTGTTTACGCCTAGCTTCAAGAAAATCCACAACAAACGGTCATACGAGATACACTCCGGATAAACATCAAACTACTTATAATACAGGTATCTTAAGAATCTTTTTTGTATTCTCTCAATCTCCAAGCTGAGGTACAAATAATAGGGATCTCATACAACACACGAAAATTCCAGCCGCGATCTTACATAGGCATACTTTTTAGCATGTATACCAATGACATATTTCATTTTGTTTCTGATTTCCTTATTTATATGAATGCTGATGACACCACAATACTTATTTCACGGGACAGTTTACAAGATGCAGAAACTGCCAGTAACATCGTAATCAATCGATTGTATCAATGGTTTTCTAGCAATGAACTGTCAACAAAGATAAAACGATATCTATGCTTTTCACACTAGACAGCAACTGCAAAACACACAATGTTGCATACTTATAAGTGGTGATCCTTTGCAGCGACAGAAGAAAAGTCCTTGGCGTGCACTTACAAGATAATCTGTTGTGGTACAATCATTGCAGTACAATTACGAAATCAATCCATACTAAAGCATATCTTTTTCGGGCTCTTAAGGATACTTTATCAGGTCACACTCTCAAGACTGTTTACTTTGCTGAGATTCATTCGAGAATAACGTACGGAATACTCCTCTGGGGCTCGTCGCCTTCTGCTAACATGGTACTTCTAGCGCAAAAGCAAATTATCAGAATTCTGGGCTGGTTAAAACCAACTGAATCTTGCAGAAATACATTTGCTACACTAGGTATTTTATCCGTGCCATCGCATTTTATATTCGATGCAATCTCCTATATTCGTAGGCAAGCTAGTAATTACGTCACTAACAGAGACATACATGATCATAACACGCGACATCTTGATGACTTTCGTATACCGAAATGTGAGTTGCAGGTTACCGAGCGGGGTGTTGAACTACTGGGTAGAAAGTTGTACAACAAGTTACCTGATGTAATAAAAACTTCCACTGTGAGCTTTAAAAATAATGTCAAACGATTTCTGATCGAGAGGGCTTTTTGTAGCGTGCAAGAATATTTATTATGTTGAACTTTTCGTTTATGTTTTTAGCTTTAGGATTACTGTTTCGTTCTAGTTTTTCTTTCTTTTATAATTGGTGGTGGTTTGGGTTCATTTATCATATTCATTGCTTTGTTAGATTAATAATTTTTTTCTTTTTGTTTGATTTTGACGGATTTTATAATCATTTTTGATTCTACAAATCAATAAAATTACTTACTTACTTACTTACTAATAAAGTTGTTTAATAAGGTTAATATTATGAAAGTCCTGACAATTGCAAATAACATATCCAAGCATTCTGTATGATTCGCAGACATGTGCTTTCTATAATCTAGTTCATAATTAATCTTCACACCCAAGTTCCTGATTTCAATTAGACACGAACACTGCACGCCGTCCAATGGTACTTGTCTTTCCCATTAATCACCAAATGGAGCACAGAACAGTAGTCCTCCTTACTTCTGTTATTCCTAAACATAAAAGCGTCTGACATCGATTATGCAGTTTGTGGCTGCACTTTTTTCCACCATATCATGCATGCATAAATAATCTGACCACCGTGATGTATATCCAATACATCATATTTGGTCTTAGCCCTCATATTTTTCCCATTGGCTGTTGTTCAGCCTGCAATCCTACGCGCTGGTTTTAAGTCTCTGAAGCTGTCGATTGACGTAAGTTTAGAGTCAAGAATGACACTTAGGTGGTTTACAACTTTATTTCTTCAGTCCGAAACTTTAGCGACCTAAGACCATAAAGTTCCATTCCGTGAATACTGTTGTGGTTCTATTGAGATTCTCTTCCTCTATCAATCGCTGTGCTACGTGTAGAACGTTCGGCATACTATTGTAGTAAATATATGAACGCGAAACGACATGCTTCTTATGTCAGCGGTGTATTTTTCATCACCAGCGCAGGTATATCTTGCTTCTGGAAGAATGTGGAATACGAATGGTTCTAGAGAATTTGCTCCACACCTGTAGAGGCTATGTGTGTTGAATTTGGACAACCTCCTTTGGCACTTAGGCGAAAATGCTTAAGTAGCAATTTTTTTTTAAGAAACAGAGTCACAGAGAACAAAGTTATTGCTCAGTGTGCCAGACTCAATATTCAAAACCTTATGTGTATTTACTGGTCTAATAAGCCTTCCCCACCTTTTGCGTTGTCATTTGCATATGGCACAACAAAATTATAAGATCTAATGGTTTTTTCGCCTATGGTATGCCATTCAAATGTTTAATGCATCATAAACCTGCGATTTCTTTTCCAAATTTTCCACATAATTCACACTTAAACACTATTTTATATAACAAAAATCATTGGCCGATATTTTCATTTTACGCATGTCTTCACCGATGGCGCCAAGGATGATTTGGCCACTGACTGCGCGATCTTTGTTCCTCAGTATGGATTCAGTAAAAAATTCGACTTTCTAAAGAAGCCAGTATATTTACCGCGGAAGCTATTGCTATTAAAAGAGCTCTGGAATATATTCAACATCACAATAATTAATTTTTTACGATTTTTACCGACGCCAAAAGTGTGCTTATAAGTATGCAAAATTTTAATTATACTTCTTCCATTCTCGTCGGGGAAATATTACTTTTGGACTACCAGTTGAAAGAACGAAGGAAGCTTGTCAATTATATATGGATCAAAGGACATTCTCAAATTCTCCCTAATGAAATAGTGGACAGCTTAGCGCGGGATAATAATAATGTCTTGATAATGTCATTGAGAATATGGAAATACCACACATTGATTTCTTAACTGTTATTAAGAAAGAACTCCAAGAGAATTGGCAAGCACACTATACCCAGTGCTTTAAAAACAAGCCTACTCATTAGTACATGCCCACCATCAAAGATCACCGCTGTACGACAAAGTGACTACAAAGAAAAATCTGCTATCCCAGATCCATAGGATTCTGATATTGGGTTGCGCCAAATTTCGAAAAGAGATCTCCGATTTTATGCAAATTTTAGCTGACATGATCCAATTCTAAACTTTCATACATACATAAACATATGTGTAATGTTGGTCTACGTATTTAGCATTGTTTCTTTGTATTTTTTTCTTTGTGGGTTTCTTTCCTTTTTCCGATGGCCTGCCTATGTTTGTCTTGTTGTGAGTCACCCGATCGGCCCCGGGTGTGAAGCATGCCCTGATCGACCCTGTCGTTTATTCGGGTAGTTTAGTTAAGATATTAAGAAGAAATGTATGTGGCCAATAATAATAATAATAATAATAGAGAATTTGCAAGCAGTATTTTGGAATATCGCCTCCACGACATAACGAACGAATTTTGTCAGTTAGGCACGACAAGTGTACGCCGTCCAAATGGTACTGGTATGAATTTACGTTTTCGTACCGAGCAAAACTCATAACATAACACTTTTGAACATTAAAAGAAACTTTATTGGACAAATCTGCAGGCAAATTATAGCAGTGCTCAACTGTTTCTTACTCTGCGGTACTGCAAACGCCCTAGTGAAATCCGCGTAAATAACATCCACCCGCGTCCAACGCATTAGTTAGGTATTGCTTAAAACAGATTTGAGTTAGTTATTCACTAGGTAAAAAAAAATTTTGCAAAGGGGACAATTTGAGATGATAATAAATACATCTACTAACAATGGTTTCAAACACCTAGGGAGCACCGCTCAAAATCGATATCGGTCTTTGTTATTATCGATTTTAGGAACAGGGAAGATTCTTGTCATCTTTCATATAGTGGGTAACACATAAGGACTTATTATAAGTTGAAAATAAAGTGTAGTGGTTTTATCATTATCGTCGGTACATTATCGTGCCCACAGCCTTTCTAAATACCATTCATTCTACACAGAGTATTTTCAATCTCATTCAGCAAATAACCCGCAAATTACCGATCTCAAGGTTATTATTCAATGGTGTGAACAGGTCAACTTCGTATGTTGCATGGACATTACTGACAAAAAGATTTACAATTTCAAACGATGCAGTTAGAATTTCGGATAATTCGAAAAGGAAACGGCAATATTAATTAAGCAGTATTGGGCCTAAACTATTTATTGATACATTTTGCAACGTTTCGACAAGGCACTCTTGTCTTTCTCAAGCTGTAAATTAATTAAATCCAAAATAATTAATTTGCAGCATTTACAGAAAGACAAGAGTGTCGTATCGAAACGTTGCAAAATGAAGCAATAAATAATTTAGACCGAATACTGCTCAAATATTGCGGTTTTTTTTTTAATTGTCCGAAATTTTTTGCAACGTTAGATTAATTTATCAGTTCGAATTTGTTCCCCATATTGTACTTAGACACGGACAGACTTAGTGCTTCTCATACTATTCACATACATCCAAACAATTCTCAGATCATTCACAATACTTTATAAGCAGCCCTAATATCATTCTTTATTTTAGTCTGTAACTGTTTAAATTGTAATATAATATGATCATCATGTTTTTTTTTAAACTAATGCTTTGGTTTTGATATAGCGCTTGATGTCTAATATAAACCTTGGGTACCTTGTGGAAACCTTATGAATTTTGGAAGATATACATATAGATTACATTCTCATAGGATCGATATATCAACTATTTGATTCACATCAACATATCGATCTCAATTATTGCTCGATATATCAATAAAAATATAAGAAGTTAGCTTTTATAAAATATTGTAGATCGGTTTAAATAGAATATTTTTAGTTTTGCTCTTACGATTTTCTAAATGTAGTACATGATCTTGTCAGATGATATACATCCTCAGCAAAAAAACCTCCATGCCCCGTTCGCACAAAATCTCACAGTTCACACAAACTAATACATTTACAGTACTTTCAACCTGTGTAAGCCCATGCATTCGACTAATAGTCTAGTGCTGGTAAAAGATGCTTTGCCGCTAATAATGAGTTAATGAAAATAGTTGCTTAATGGTTTCATCTTTAAACAGTAACAATAACAGTGGGATAGCATTTACAAATTCTGCTGCAATCAGCTACAATAATCATAGTTTTTGGTTTGGAGATAGTGATAAGATTGGTTTCAGTTGAGTATGCCTGATGATCATTACTAAAAGTTTTAGTTTTGGTTTAGGTCTTAAAAAATAGTTAAATTAAAATGAAGTGATATTACTATAAGAAACAATGGAAACTTACTAACACGTTGTGTTATTTCATCTTTCATAGAGCGTAACAAAATAATATTTACAATCAACGCTTGAACATTTCATTCTATTATAATCCATTACCCTAGCATTGCATTCCCCAATACGCAAGTTTAGAATTTCCAATTGTGTTCTATGCGAATGTGATCGGCATAATAGATGGTCAAGAAAAAGTGTTAATTTACAACTCGCGCTTCCCTTCTGGCTATTTCCAACGGAATAATCCCCGTCACTGCGCCGTTAATGTGTTGAAACTTTTATTTACCGAGGGAACAGCGAACGCCGACGAAATCTGACTAAATCAAAACACACACATCGGTCGTGCGGACTTGGGCAACACCTCTGTATTTGTAATTATACGTTGCCGCGCTAGTTAGTGATCATATTTATGGTTCCCGGCCCATATTAGTGCGTTAATGCTCGTCAGTTATTAATAGCATCAACGTTTTAAATGCCGACCTGTGGAGTTATCTTTTGCCCTTATGGCATTATACCTGTTATTGCTCATTATAATTTAAGAGCTGGATTGTACATAGAATACATAGCTTTATGCTCGAGGAGGGTGTAGTTCTATAAGAACACGTACTTGCACATTAAATTTTGTAGCACAACTTATAACACGAATGTAACATAAGAAAAAAAAAATTATTTGTACGCCTCTTATGCAATAAAATAAATTCCTGGGGAAAATACATTAATTCAACCCCTTTTTATACTAGAATATTACACACCTCACATAGTTTCTTCATATACCGCATCATATGCAATCAACAATAAGACAGTAATACAGCAAATGAAGTAATAAAAAGTTATAATTGTAGTTAAACGTTTCTCAGTAAATAATACATCCCAAAATACTCATAAATGAAAAAGTTATTTTTTATTATATTTTATTCGCTATTGTTATTTTTATTGCTATCCATCAAATTAAGTGCTAAAAAGTAGCTCATCAGTAAATTTAGAGAATAAAATGCGATTATTACATCAATGAATTAAGTTCATTACTTTAATTACAAGTTTACTCTATAACAATTACTAAAATTCGTTAGGATTACGAACAATATACATTAAATCAACCACCTGTGATCAGCACACAAACCAAAGAAAATTGTTAAAGAAAAATTCGTGTTCTTTACAACAGTAATATATTTTATTGAGTCAATCATCCCATCATTTCACTTTTAATGACTTTCCAGTAATTGGGTTTTGGAACCTTTGGTGTAACAATAACTATCACACTGACAAAAGTCAATGCTAGGTTTTTCCACTATCACCAAACAACAATGCACAATCTCTCGACGCGCGTTTCGCTAACCAAGTTAGCATCATCATCTCCTGATGATGCTAACTTGGTTAGCGAAACGCGCGTCGAGAGATTGTGCATTGTTGTTTGGTGATAGTGGAAAAACCTAGCATTGACTTTTGTCAGTGTAATAGTTCAATGACTTTGGTTTCATTAATAGAACAAATAGCTTATTACCCAAGAAATTCCTTTGCCATTTAACAAAATATTTTTCAATGATTTGATAAACTCGTTCTTTGGACTAATTTTGATGCACTATTGATAATGAATTATTTCATTGCTTAAGGACCCATTTTTGGTTCAGTCCATTAGAGGCAAAAGTTTATCACTTAATAGATAATGAAATAAAATTCGTACTTCATAATTTGTAATAATTTACATTATAAAAATCCAAATGCTACCGGTTTCGGTGATATACCATCATCAGGCGAAAAACACTGAATGCTAACGGTTTCGGTGATATACCATCATCAGGTGAAAAACACTGACAGTGTGTATCACCGAAACCGGTAGCATTTGCACTTTTATATAGTAAATTATTACAAATTAGGAACTACGAATTTTATTTCATTATCACCTTTATTAAACAACCTAATTATTTATGGACCTTACGACTAATTTATATTAAGTGTTATGAAACCGGCGAAAGGTCGATAAATATAATTATTGCTTTAATTAGGAAGAAGTCTCCAAATACTGCAATTTGCAAAAGTGCTGCTTGGCCTTTAATCAAGATATTTCTTACAACAACAAGCGTTCACTATAATAAAAAAGGAAAAAAAGCGTATGATGAAACTGACGCAGGTGCTTTAGTTGCTTTAAATTCAATAGATTAAGTACCCACCATGATTCTAAGAAATCGAAGGGTAAATACAAATATAAGTCAAACACATTTACAAAGAATTTATCTAGCAAAACGAATATACCCATACAAGACGATTGTGCCACACTTTAGAGGAAGGTGACAGTGCGAGGCGATTGCAATTCTGTTTATCTTTGAGAGAGCTAATTTTGGAAAAAGAAGAAGCATTCTCATAAATTAATATTTTATTATTCGGGCGAATATAGTTTTACCAGAAATGGTGTTCCATCACCCCAAAACTGTCGATATTGGAGCAAAAACAGTCCCCATTAGGTAATAAATGCAACAAGGCGGTATTTTAGAAAAGTTCATGTTTGGTGTGGCGTATCATGTAACCTAGTAATTATAGGACCTTACCTTATTGAAGGAAGATTAATCACCACACTTACCTACAAATTTTGGAAAGGTTTGCTGACAACCTTAAATATTTAGCAGCCGCATTTCTTTCAGCAGGACGGTTGCCCTCCTCATTCTACACAAATGACTGATTGGCTAAATAATCAATTTGGTGAAAGGTTGTTGGAAGAATGAGCGTGACATCTTGACCCCCTAGATCCCCAGATTTTACAACAATGGATTTTTTTGTTTGGGGAATGATCAAGCAAATACTTTACCAATAACATATTTATTTAATAAATTATTAGTGTTAAGCCAATATATTGTATTAACAATTTACTGTGAAATTTATTTATTCATAATAAAAAAGTATTGAAAAGATTATGGTTTCATTATTGTAAATAAATAAAAGTAATATTCGTATATTGACAGGGATCCTATCAGACAATTGTAAACTGAACGGACATCTGAGTAGGTTTGGAATAGCAGAGGAAGCCAAATGTAGATTTTGTAGGGAACATGATGAAACACCCATCCACCTGCTCTCAAATTGCGCTGCATTGTATAACTCAAGGGTTCTGCACCAGGGAGCATGTGAAGTTGAAGAGGAATATTTACCTAATCTGGGGCCTTTTGACATTCTGCACTTTCTAAAAGGAATCAAACTGGACGGCCAGCTTTTAACTAAACCTGGCTAAACTCAAATAAAAAATAAACTAAATCGATTTTTTTTTACCATTTACAAAAGTTGTTTCACCTATCTTCTATTCTTAAGTATTCAAACTTGTCTCCTATAAGGAAAAATTAATGAAACAAAAACTATTATATAATGTTGAAAATGCGAATAATTTTATACAAATTTAACGAAGTGAAAAAGACTAATCCCTTTATTATTAAAACAAACCTTAGCAACTACTTAAACGCTTTTTTAAATCCCAAATGAAATCATTTAAACCAGTATTAATGCCTTTAAAAACTAAAATGCAATAAAGGTGAGGGCTACATTTCAAGCACTTAAAAAAATAAATTATGTAATTTACTTCCAAGAAGCCCTTCACCCAAACTTCGATTAGTTTCACTTTCTGTAGAAACAACTGTGAAATAGTGTTTTATATATAGAACACCCACGTTCTTTAAAAATAATGGAAAAAGCCGCATGACTCGATGAAAATAATTTGATAGGTAAAACTTCATCACACGCCTTTTTTTCGATAAATCCGCCTCCTGATATATAAATTGAAAGAACTCAATTTTAGCAGACCTCTGTATGTGCGTTACTTGCCCTTGATATTTTCATTAAAACTCACTGTATCATTTACATACGAATAAACAAAGCGTTGGAATAAGAAGTATCGTATTCAGTTTGAAATATAATTCGCAATTGTTTGTGAAGACAAAGAACGCGTTATCGTTATTCTATACTTACACCGCCAACTTAAATTACTTTATATCCTTGGTGCGTCTTCTGCAAGTTCTGTTAAGTATTTATGTAATGTGTATCTCATACGTATAATCTATATCTGTTCAATTTATAAATAAAATGATTTAGGGCCGGTCTTTCAATCTCCTAATAAAGTTCCTAATAAAAGTTATTAGCCGAATAATTGAAATAACTGTCTTTCCACCAACTAATAAAAATTATGTAGGTAATAAGTTTATTCTCCTAAAATGTTATTGCGTGGTTGAAGTAGCCAATAAGTACTATTAGAACCTTAATGAGCTTATCAGAAGTCGCTAAATGTCGCCAACACAATCAAAAAAGAAAAAAAGTTTGAAATTGATTGAAAGTATTATTTTAAACGAGAAACATGGATATTTTTGAAGATTTCGGGGAGTTTGCGGAAGATGATTTGGCCAAGCTTGTTTAAATAGCTGATCGTGACAGTCAGTATAAGTATTAGCGAGCTTCGTATAATTTGTTTAAACAATTGGAATGATGAACAATTTGTTAGAGATTGTGTAAGTATTTGAATAGCGCTGTCATTTATTGCTTGCTGTAAACCTTATGGGATATTACGAACATAAGCTAGCGTTATGAATATACCGAATAACTATTAACCTAATAAATATTCGTTGAAAGACGGTCTGTTTTTATTTACCTAATATATCTTCCTTATAACATATTAGCTAAATTGTTATTCGATACATTTATTAGCAGATTGAAATACCGACAGCTATTATTTATAGCGTTTATTGTTTATTTATTGCAAAGATTGTTTATTGTCAATATTTTTGATTGTCAATATTGTTTGTCAATATTGTTTATTGTCAATAGTGTTTATTGTCAATATTGTTTATTGTCAATATTGTTTATTGTTAGTATCGTTTATTGTTAATATTGTTTATTCTCAAAATTGTTTATTGTTAACATTGTTCATTGTTAATATTGTTTTTTGGCAATATTGTTTGTCAATATTGTTTATTGTCAATAGTGTTTATTTTTTATTGTCAGTATTGCTTTTTGGCAAAATCGTTTATTGTTAATATGGTTTATTGTCAATATTGTTTATTGTTAATAATGTTCATTGTGAATATTATCTATCGTCTATACACTGTGTTTTGATAATCTAAACCTCTTGATAAATCAAGATGAATTTTAACTAGATTCACAAAATCCCTTCCAAAAACAATTCTAGAAATTTTCAAACATGTCTGGTTTATAAATAATTTCAAACTTGAAAACATAACCTTCCTTGTTGTTTTAACAACTTTCAAAGATTTTCGATACGCTATTAAGCATCTAATAACTCTTATTGGCTACTTCGAGCACTCAATAAGATATTAGGAGAATAAACCAATTTATTACCTACATAATTTTTATTAGTTGATGGAAAGACAGTTATTTCAGTTTCAGCTAATAACGTTTATTAGGAACTTTATTAGAAGTTTGAAGTACGTGTCTTTAACCTAAAAATATTCGTTGAAAGACGGTCTGTTCTTATTTACATAATAACTTATTAGCTAAATTGTTGTTAGATACATTTATTAGGAGAGGGGCGGGGGGAAGGGCCGGCCCTTATTCCAATAAAAATAAAGAGACCGTTAATTAATATTCCAGATTTGTTAGAAAATTTTAGAAGAGAGACTGTGCTTGATATTGATACCATAAAATAGTATTTTATAATAATAATAACTCGGACTAATCGAAATAAACATATTGACATATACGCACAACTTGACAAACTACAAATTTCAAAAATTGTTTACTAGGTTAGTACGTCACGCTCTCACCGGTTTGTTTTTTGGCCGAAATTTTTACACTTTGAATTTAATTATTATTATTTTTTCGTTATTGTTACAGACTTTAGAACAAAAAGAAATTTGCTACTAACATTTTAGGCTATTATGCAAAGACTTATATGGAACACACATATCCAGAAAACAACCAACAAGACCACTATCGCCGTAGGGAAGTGCAGGAGGTTGTGTGGAGAAAATGACTGTATAGTTATACCCATAATAATGTTACGACAGACGACGGCAGCCAAAACACTGAGTGAAATATAAAGGCTAGCTTGTCTGTGTGCTACCACCGTATCTAATGGAAGTAGTTCTAAACCTATCACCACTATATATTTATATGCAAGGAACTGGTAGGTCTGCAGTATACAGACTTATGCACAGTCAAACACCGATAAGTAAATCGCACGGTGCTGACCATCAAAAACTACTAGATCAACTTTAGGATGCACCCCTTATAGGGATGCCAAGTGGCGTCATGGTTCAGAAATTCAACCTATGGATAGGAAGTATCAGGTTATGATACCAGATAAGAAGAACTGGGCTCTCCAATAAGAGCGCACCTGAACTGGTATACAAATGGCTCTAAAACTGATTAGGGCGTTGGAGCCGGAATATATAGACGGAAACCCAGAAAGATAAGCTTCAGCAAGTATACGACGGTGTTTCAGGCTGAGGTGGTCGCACTTCATTATTGTGCTAAAGAAGTAGAAAGATGGACTGAGTCAGATAAAAGCGTGGCTCGCTTCTCCGGCAGCTAGACAACTGTTAAAGCGATCAGTTCAGCAAGTGTTGACTCTAAGCTGGTTTGGGAGTGCGTAAGCGTCCTAACCTTAACTAAATGAGGTGAACACCTAAAGGAAGCTAACTTTTGTGGTTCCCAGCCATACGAACGTGAAGAGAAATGAGGCCGCCGACAATCTGGGCAGACAAAGCCCGTCGCTTGTTGGAGCCCTTCCTTCAGCATTACCAAATCGCAAATTAACAAGTTCATTAACGAATGCACATAGAACAAGTTCAAGGAATGATGGCAGGGGTCACCAGAATAAAGACAGGCAAAAGAGTTGTTAAGAAGACAAAAGCCTAGTTTACTGAAGACCTATTGAGTAAACACACAAAGACTGTTAAAATGATAGCAGGTCTGTTCACTGGTCATTGTAGACTAAATAGGCCTGGCAGAGGACGCTATCTGCAGATTCTGTCAAGAGGAAGAAGAAACCCCAGTTCATGTGCTGTGTCATTGCAAGGGCCTGTCGAAGACAAGGTTTCTAGTAGTGAGCGTAGAGAAACCTAGAGCGGATAGCTTCACATAGGCGCCGCTCTCAAAGATGATAGGCCTAATTAAGAAGGCAAAGTTAGAGGACGCCGTTTAAAACAAAGGGGATTACAATAGATCTGAAAAGGTCGCGGGTAAATAGGTCAAAAAGTCGCACCAATCTTAATCTAATCTAATCTAGGTCGTAATTGTGTGCCACACCTCAGTGTTGATTATTACATATTAGTATTAGACCTCGTAATATCTAATACCGTATGAAATTTTTAATTCCAGTATAAATTGTAAAAAGCAAAAATTCAACAAAATTGTAATATCAGGAATATTTTAGCTTGGGGATAAGAAATCTTTAGGAGATTGTTCAAAAACAATGCGAGCAATTCATTAAAGTAATAAAAATTGTATCATCCCGTTTTAAAATAAAAATGCTGACAACTAACAATAGGTACTACCTATATATCTCAAAAGCTATGAGTTTCAAAATTTTTGTCGTTCAAGTTCTACAGATTCTAAAGAGGCAGTTCAAAGCAATACTTGTATGCTGATTGTGAGTGTCTCACCAAAGGTTCCGATGCATAACTGTTCCATTTATAGGTATTTTTCAATGAAATTCGGTGTCTACTGCATATTTTCAACTATTAACCAGTTTTATGATTTATTATAACTTCCAGTTTTACTGGAAATAGTATCAAATTTAAAAATGTCATGTCCTATATAAACATACGATAAAACAATTGGTAAAAAACATATGCTTTGTTAGTTTCGTTTCTTTGGTTACCAAAATGTTAGTTTTTTATTTGTCAGTCTAGAACGCTGCAAACTGAGACACTGAGAAATTACCAATTATGCACTCTTGTGGTTTTTATGTTTACTAAGCGCAACAAAATGCATTTTGGCTGTTTTTTTCACATTATCTAAATAGAACGTTATGAGTCCTCTAGAATAATTTTCAAGCGAAGTTTTTGCCAGTTCCAGAGATACCACATAATTTGCCTTCGAGTTGAAAGCCGCTATTTATATACCAAAATGTTGGTTGTCAGTAAGTACAATACATGAATTGAAATGGTTCTTTTTTGCGCAGTATTATGAAAAAAGTAACCCATTATTGATATAAAACAAAAGTTAGTAGCATATCCATAAATTACAATACCGGATGGAACCTTCAAATTAAACAACTCT
The DNA here is from genome assembly GCA_949128085.1 of Cetonia aurata. Lineage (NCBI taxonomy): Eukaryota > Metazoa > Arthropoda > Insecta > Coleoptera > Scarabaeidae > Cetonia > Cetonia aurata. Next base: position 34,320,754 of record OX421882.1, read on the forward strand.
TCACAAAATCAATACATCCACTTCAATAGTTATTTGTATCACTAGGCCAGAAACTATAATTTTGCGAGTGTGAGTACGGTTTGTGTCGAGGCGAACCCGAGGTCCCACAAGTGCGAATACTCGCAAAAGAGTTTCTGGCCGTGTGTTACACACTATTTTTTGAGCCGACAAATCCTAATCTTGTTGTAAATAATAAAAGAAATTAACGCTAGGAAGTTAACAGTACAGGTTGGCAATACTTATTACGTATGAATTTTGAATTGGAAATCAAGGTTAAAAGACCTTAGTATTTTGACGTTTTAATTTTCTTGGTAGTTTTGCTACATATTCGTCAATAATAAGGACAATGGAGACCCCAGCTCATATTACAGAAGTTGTGTGTGAAGTTATTAACCCTTTATTACCTGTAAAATCTTCCGAAAATAGAAATAGAATTAATATGAATTAATTAAGAGCTTGTGTAACGAGAATTCTGTCATCTGTCATCGAATCTATAATTAATGGCAGAAATGTCAGTAATTCCAATATAGTGTTGCCAACCAATAGCGGTCTTTTTGCCGGCCTAGGCCGGAGAATGGTAAGTTTCCGGCCGATTTATAGTAATGCAAAATCAGTGTTTCTGGAGGGAGGCGCAAAAAAGTTTTTTTGTAACGCTGCTAGAAAATAAGGAAACCCTATAATCCAAAACAAATATTGCAAAGTAAACACAAAGTGTTGTTAAGACGCAGAAAATATAGATACTAAGTAACTTTCTCAATGTTTTCAGACACAGATTTAATAACTTTTAAAGAATTTAAAGTAAGTATTTAAATTAAAAACAAAAAGGTAAATTAGTTGCCGATTTTCAATCAAAACCGGTTTTAAACATCAATTTTAAATATAACAAAAATCCAAAAGAAAAAGTGAAAAAGTCATTTTTTCTTTTGGATTTTTGTTATAGTTTTCAAGCCACAGTCTCCACCCATCACAGGATACCAATTTTAAAACCGGCTTAAAAATCATTTTCAAAACCGTTCATAAAATTTCTTATAGTTTTAGTTTTTAGGTCATTGCCAACCGGTTTTTATTCGCAGCACCTATTACGTATTAATTTATATTTTAAGTTGTACATGATTATTTCAGAAAAAAAAACAATGTTCATTACGTAACGTATGACTTTACAATTATATCTCTCAAAATGTATCACCTTAAATGATTACATAACACCAGGCATATGAATGTGGCTATATGTAACAATTCGAAAATTGTTGCTCTTTAGTATGACTAACATTAAGTAAATAAAACTTATTAAGGTTTAGAAACCGGTTACGGTTTTTGTTTTGAATGCAATTAATCGGTTCAGCACAAAACCGGCTTCGATTTGCAACTCTCGTCACAGGGATAAGTAAATATAGCCATTAAGGATCACAACCATTATACTCTGACTACATTAATAAATGGTTTCTAGCATAAAGTAATGCTGTCGAAACCTTTAATTTATATAAACCTGAACGTAATCCGTTAATATATAAAAACTAATAGCGCAGTGGCGGCAAATGGCTCTTGATGTAGAAATGACAATTTTTTTGAAACGCGTAAATCAAACATTTTTTTCTGATTACGGGGAATAAACGATTGCACCTCGTCATTACTTTATATTCCTTTACGTCGTGCGCCTAACATTTTTATATTCGTCAGCTTGCAAAGTTGCGCTGTAAAGCCTGTTAGTAGCGGTTACTCTAGGAACTGATAAATCAGAGACCATGGCATTCAGTGACATATTGACCCGTCTTTGTGTGACGTGATTTACTTAGAGGAAAAAGAATCAGTCGTGAATAGAATTAATACTTTTTATTTGATCAGAAATTACGTCGAAGAATTACATTAATTTTTTACAATCGAGTATGCGTCTACATCATGCATACAAAATATCTAGTACTTATTTTAGAAATATTCTTATTTCTGTAGTTTCTTTTTGTAAACTAATAACTATCATATTATTTCTAAGTTTAAAATTATTTGAAAAAGATATTCCATAAAATAGATGAAACCAACAGAAATGATACGCCAATTGGTAAAGTTTATGCAATACTTTGACTCACACGCTTACTTTGTGGTATAGTTCTGTTACGTTTGTTTTCAATTTGTTTTTATGTATTTTCTATTCTGTTTTCAGTTTTATTTATTGAAATAAGAATATCAACAAGTAATTAGAAACCGGAGCTTACAGGTTCTCAACCCTCACCATATTCCAGCACATTCCTCGTCACGAGTAACTAATAGATAGGGACTCAATTAACCAGCAAATGTAAAATTGCCAATTCTTCTGATCGAAAATACTTACCGTCCTGAACCATGAGGTGATCGTCAGTTACTCGTATAACCGGAGCTTTCGTGGCGAAATTTTGAGGTAGAATTTAACGGTTGAAAGTTGGTCATCATATCAAGCTATGCCCATTGGTTAAACGAGTGGAATAACTAACGGTTAGTCCGATGTAATTTTAAAACTAACAGGCTATAATTTCAAAAGAAACTGCATCACATTTATCCCAGAAATAAATAGTCCGGGTTTTCACTAAAATGGTCTCTAGACCATTCTAATTGATAATATAGATCGACCAGCGGTATAGTTGAATGCATACTCAAAACTGACGCCTGCTGATTTATCACTAATGGGGTCTTACCTAATTGTAAGTAATAGAATCATAGAGATGATAGAGTGCTGATATTGAACTCAAAACTGCCATCAATTGAAATGCGCCATATTGGAATGCAGGCGTCATCAATGACGTCGGTACCATGGCGGATATTCAAATAAATAAAGTTAAGGATATCAATAAATTTTAATAGCACTTGAAATTTGTAATAATTAGTAGCATATGTTAGATTTTATCCTATGTATTTTATATGGCATTGTTTTTTTTATTCAGTTTCTAAACTTACGATTAACTGGTAACATATACTTCATTCGTTGTCAGGTTTAATAAGAGAAAAGAAAAAATTTCTTTCAACGCCATATAAAAATACGTAGGAAAAATCTAATACAAGTTTCATAAGATCTTCACCACTTGTCAACAATCCAACATTGTATGTTGTCTTTAGGAGTAAATAATATACTGCGATAGTTGTTGTATAATTTATTGATGATTAAATAATATTAGTTTACTTAATTCCTTCCTTATTGATTTACCTTGTATTTTTTCTGTAAACTTCTTCGCTAAATTATGAAATAAGACGATATTATGGTTTTACTTAAAATTGAAACACGAGTTTCTTCCAGAGGTGACATATCTAACAAATGATGGGATAAACTAGAAAAAATATTTTGGGGAACATGACTTGATAGTAAATAAACAAAAGTCGTTAGGAAGTTTTCTTCTTGTGGAATCTTGTTTCCTGTCAAGATCATTACTTTCCGAATTGGTTTTTCGGTGAACTGGCAAATATATCGTACCTCCTTTGATGGGCAGATTAGATTTACCTAAGAAATAGTGCAGAAAATTTAAAGAAATATGTATGTTATACATCATTTATTTACCTCTACCCTTTGTGTTCAGGAATATCAAGTGATTCTAAATAAATATATACTTTTTTAGATTTTCTTTGTCCGAATTCAATGTTGGAATAACTCCCTCTTTAATTCGCACAATCTGTCCCGCTCTATAACAATCCTTTTCGAGGAAATGTAATGAACAAACATATGCACGCTTACTTTTGCTGGGATTTATGGTAGTCGCTGTAACAGTAATCCACACAAGAATGTTTGGGCAATCTACAAAAAAATATTTCACATAGAAACGCTAAGTATTATCACAATTTCAGAATATTTTTAAGCTATGGCATTATTCTGCAACTTACATATGAAAAGTTAGTTCTCCGTCATCTTTGTAACTATTGCTTTAGCAGGATTTTACACGACACGATGGCATCACTTTTTTCAGGGAAAACTACCTGGATTAATTATCACATAAGCCCAATTATATAATATAATATGCATACTTACACATAAATAAAAAATATTCGGTGAATAATTTATAATATTAAGAAATAGTCCGGGAAATAATAATACAAAGAGAGTAAATAAAACAATCGATCTACAAGGTTAGGTAATACCAGTAAGACTTGTCAACTTGCAAAAAACTTAACGTGGCTTAACACAAAAACTTCCTATAGAAAACTAACGTAAGCATGACGCTACATGAATCGTGACGCAAGTAATGATGCCTGTATTCCAAGATGTCCTGTCGATTTTTGATGGTGCGCCGTAGCGATGCGCATACGGTTCATTGGCAGTCTATCAGGTCTGTGAATAGAATGCAACAGGTTGTGTTGTACGGGTCTTTTTGGGGAAAATAGATATCTCTGCAGAAGTACCATATGTACGCTGACGACACGCAATTATATTTATCTTTTAGGCCTTCACAATATCTTGAAGCACAAAGTAATATTAATGAAGATTTGCATAATCTATCTCTATACTGCGAAAAGCATCAATTGTTGACCAAACCTACGAAAACTCAAATGATAGTGTCTGAACGCAAAATAACTCGTCAATCTATACAGTCTTCATTGAATTGCACCTACTGATTGCCTAAAAATGATCTTGGCCTGTTTTTAGACTCGTCGATTTAAACAAGAACACCTCACACCTTATTCGCAATTCTATCCCTGATATCGATATTTAATCACAGACTTAATGCCTCTACCAGTTATATCTTACCTATGCGGTCTGTACTAGTTGTTTAATAAAACAGGATTAATTGAAAATACAGAGTGTTCACGATAGCCACAGCCGCTGTATCTATGTAATGCGTATGATAGAGGTTGTTAGTGATATGCTAAAGAACACTGACACATTGAATATGACTAACTTGAGATTATTACACCCAGCAATAGCAGTTGTAAAGATAAAAAGAGCGTTATCTCTATACAATAAAGTTACTTTTAGATTTCAGTCACATAGTAGAAGCACTCGTCATAATTATTTTTTATCAATTCCAAAACATAGGACTGAAATTTCTAAGTGCTGTTTTTCCTATAATGTAACTAAAATTCTGAATAGTTGCATACTTCCGACTATAAATATGATATTGTCCATATGCGTATTAGGCAATACCTTTCAACCTTAGAATAATTTAGAAGTATACTGCAAATTATGCACCTGATGTTGGAGTGTGCGTCTGTTTTTCTTTTATTTCTTTAATTTAATTTAATTGTGATATGGGTTAAAGGAAGAACGCCATGTGCTATTTTATAACGAGCCGATTTAGGCTCGATTCAGATTGTAATGCCGTTCACGGTTCAATCTCTCTCCGGTTTCGGTCCACTCCCGGTCCGGTCAAATATTCTTAAACAAAAAAAAATCAGAATTCTCACTATCGGATCGGAACTAGAACAATACGATAATTGCAGTAGTGTGTATTAACTTGTAATAACTAAACCGATTGACCATTTGGTTAAGGATATATAATTGGCCTGATATTTCAATATTATTGCAATTTGAACGAAATTTTAAATTTATTTAAAACATTACACTAAAGCTATTGCATGTATTAAAACGATATACTTTATACCTAATCTAACTGTGTGAAATTGTAGTCATATTGTGGTCTAATCATCAATCACCTTTCATTTACTTCTAGTATGTTGATACAGACAACCACCCATTTTTAGATTCATGGCATCATGATATTACCTGAGACTACTTAGACAACTGATAATTCTAATACAAAACAAGATTACCAAGTTGTATTTCCTTATTTGGAAAATAAAGTATTTACACAATAAATAATAAAATACATCTAATGTACTGCTATGTGAAATGTTAACTTCATCGTATTGTACAATTAATTTAAATTTTAATTTCAATCACATATACAAAACCGATAGGTACTGAAGTTGATATGCAGTTATTTCTAGATTCAAAATTTTGCGAAAAAAATCTTTTGTTACTTATATATATAATCATGATCCCTTGATACCTCGGTGTAGGGATATACTGTTCTATATTTCGCAACACTATTTTCCAACTTTTTCTATCCTGGGCGATGTTTCTTGCCTCCTCCATGCTCATCCCTCTTCTTATAGCTTTTGCCACTGTATTGTTCGATGGAGGTCGTCCCCTTCCTGTTCTTGCTATCACTCTTGCTCCCCATGCTCTCCTCGTTTGCCTCATTTCTCCCATCCTCTGAACGTGTCCCCACCATCCCAGCTGTTTTCCTTCTACGAGCTCCCAGATTGATTTTGTTCCTAATTCTGCCCTCACGTCTTCATTCCTGATCCTGTCCCGTCTTGTAATTCCTTTGACTCCTCGTAAATACTTCATTTCGGTCGTCTGTAGTTTACTCTTCCATGTGGCACCTACTGTCCATGTCTCATTACCATGATATAGCCTCATTGTTTTTTCTACTCTTTCTTGTATGTTTTTGTCTTGCTTTCCGTTATTTTGTATAATTACTCCTAAGTATTTATATTCATCAACCTGTTCTATACTGTTTCCATTAATTTTGATGTTAATGTTTCCTTTATCTTGCATTATACCCATTACTTTCGTCTTTTCTGTATTTATCGTCATCGCATTTTTTTCGTAGTACCTTGTTCCATATGTTTATGTTTTGTTGTAGTCCTTCTTCGGTTCTTGTCATTATCACTATATCATCTGCAAATGCGCATTCTGATATTTCTACTGTCTTCATATTTTTGTACCCAGCTATTAGCTTTTTCATTTGGGGTGGACATTTCTTAATAACATGATCCAATAGTACATTGAACAGCAGTGGCCTTATCATACCTCCTTGTCTTAGACCATCCGTTGTGGGAAAGCTTTCTGACTTCATATTTTGGAATATTACACAGGTGTCATTGACTTTGTATAGTGACTTGATTGCACCAATCGACTAACCCCTTTCTCCTCCAGTATTTTCCACACTCTTGTTCTGGGTACTCTGTTGAAGGCTTCTTATAGATCAATTAATAGAAAGTATGCTTTCGTTTTACTTTTGATCGGCTTGTCTATAATTTGTTTCAGCGTAAAAATATGATCCTGCGTACTTCTTCCTCGTCTAAATGCAGCTTGTGCTTCTTCTAGGGTAGGTTCTATGATGCCCTGGTTTGTAGATATTTACCTTTTTTAATGATGCGTGGTCGGGGTAGATAAAATTTGGTGTTATTACGCAGCACTCAATTTTATTTTTATATTTTACTCTAAGAAACAATTTTGTGGTATTGGAGATACCTATAGTGTTGCATAACGAAAGTTTCACACATTCGCCACCTTCTATGCTATGACAAATTTACCTACTAATCACTAATTGTCTTCACGAAAGCCGAATGTGTTATTGCAATTTGCAAGTTCAAATGGACACGAAACAAGTAAAGTACTGTTGGCTTATAAAAAAACGTACAGATTTCGCTAGGCACATGTTCAAATCAGAGTAAGATAGAAATTATAAGATATAAACTAACAACGTTATTTGCTGCATTAACAAGGGCGTTGTGTACATAACTCACTTTCTGAATGACTTTGCTAAATTGACAAGAGTGTAGTGTATATTAACAAAATGCAACATTACAACCCTCATTTATGGTACAGTTTGTTAAATCAACCATTATTAATTCAACATAAAAGTTTGTAACTATGACAAATTTTCACTTAAAAACGATTTTCTTCGTACTGTGTAGGTACTAATGTTTTTTTTTTTTTTCTTAAATCACAAACAATTATACATATCCAACTATATACATAACACTGAAAATAGAATTAAATCTGATCCTCGAAAGTTCTGATCATTCATCAATTTGAAGAAGGGACATTCACTTAGTCAAGTCATATGCTTAGCAATAACCAGATTGTATCTAGACCGATTGATATTGTGGAGGAGTTTGCCACTTTCTTTCGTTCAGTTTATGAAACGTATGGTGATGAGTCTTCAAGCCTAAAACAGCTGCCAACCCCTACTACCTCTAACATCGGTACATTGCCTTTATCCAATATATGTGAAGATGATCTACGGAATGCCATTAGAAAGATGAAACGTACATTGACAATGGATCCGGATGCAATTCCATCATTTCTTGTGAAGGATTGTGCTGAGTGTTTGCTGAAACCCTTACTAATCATTTTTAACTCCATCATTTCCCAGTGCGCATTCCCAGATAAGTGGAAACGAACAAGAGTACGCCTGTGTTTAAGTCTGGTTTACGAACCGATATAAGAAATTATCGTCCTATATCCTTGATATCCAACTTTGCTAAGACTTTCGAGATGATGCTGTACACTAAAATACACAGTCATGTAAAACCATTTATTTATAATAACCAGCGTGAATTTATGAAAGGCAGATCCACTACAACTAATTTAAGCAATTTCACTCAGCTAGTATCTGAAGCTCTTGATCTTAGTAAAGCTTTTGATCGTGTGCAGCATCGTTTACTACTAGAGAAGCTGGAACAGTTTGGATTACATACCAACTTTCTCTTTCTACTAAGAAACTACTTAACTGCAAGGCAACAATATCTCGAGTATGAAGGGATCCAGTCACGAACTTTTCTTGTCCGAAATGGAGTTGCACAAGCTTCAAATCTGGGTCCTTTGTTGTTTATACTATTTATAAACGATGTATGTGATGTAATTGATTCCAACTATTTACTTTATGCTGGTGATTGAAAGATTGTTCGCATAATTAATAGCCCTGATGACTGTAATATGCTTCAAAGTAATTTAGATAGACTGTCTAATTGGTGTCAAAAAAATTGCATCGAACTTAATGTTGAAAAATGTAAAGTAATGACATTCTCCCGAAAAGCTGTAAACATTGAGTACAATTATGTAATTAATAGTGTAACTCTCCAAAGATATACTGAAATCAAGGATTTCGGAATACTATTTGATTCTAAGTTAACCTTTAACAACCATGTCATTAACATTTATTCTAATTGTTGTAAATTGCTAGGATTTATCATTAGAACTTGCAAAGACTTTGTAAATATTGACACCATCATTACTTTGTATAATTCCTTAATTCGCTCTAAGCTCGAATATTGTTGTATAGTTTGGTCACCTATGTATTATAAATATATAAACTTGCTAGAATCTTTGCAAAAGAGGTTTGTAAATATATGTACTTTAAGAGGCACGGCGAATACTCCGATTTATCATATGAAATATTGTTACAACAATTTAATTTTCAAGGCCTTTCTAATCACAGAAAAATTATTACGTTATTACACTTGTACAAGTTGATTCATAATGTTATTGATGATCCACTGTTCTTGTCACAACTTCATTTCTATATTCCCCGTTTTAAAACTAGAAATTCCATTACCTTTTTAAATAGACAGGCTGCAACAAATTCCTACAAAAACTCTCCTCTATATAGGATGTGTTTTCTGTACAACTCATGTAACTACAACTTAGATGTCTTTGGAGATAATTACCACAATTATTTAGCTTCTGTAAAAGAAAGTATTTGTTTTGGTTGTTAAAATTAATTTAATTAGGCAATTTATTAATTTATTGCACGTTATATTTTTAGTTGCAATTGTATTTAATCCTATTGAATAAGAATAAGAATGATTTATTCAAATAAGTAATAATTATTACAATCCTTTGTCAATATAGATTTAAAAATAAAAAATTGATGTGTATATATATAACCCTATAAGTGGATGTTAATCTGTTGGGTTAATAAACGGATTATTATTATTATTATATAGCAACAGGGCGTTTGCTATTTCTACCCACTTGTTTCCACATTCGACCACACTACATATATTACAAGTAAAAAGTAGCACCTCTGCTAATAGCCGAAGCGAATTATTTCTCTACCGCACTGTTCTCTGTTTATATTTTTATAACTCTTACATAGCACATCTACTACAAACTCCAGCTTGGTAGTAAGCTTAACTTGGGACGTATTTACAATCAAATGCTCTCAAATATTAGAGAAAGAAATAAATAATGTGTCGTATAAGTAAACATTGAATCGTTCAATTGCGATTCATGCCTCGGCCTGCCAATAACTAACTAATGTAAATTTTACAAATTCGACACGACTATTTGTACCTAAATTAAATATATAAATAGATGAAATAAACATTCGTGATTCGTGTATCGTATAAATAATTTGATAATTGAGATTCTCAGGTGAGAAGAAGTTAACATGAACGCGGCGGGCATCAGCAAAGCCACCAGTACGTTAGCATTATGAAGAACTGGTGTAAAATGCGCGGTACTAGCTGAGTCAGGCCGTGTAATGAATACTCAATGTGAATCAGCAGAAGGAACTTCTCGTATTGTACAACACTGTCCCTTTATACGAGTCGAGGTATATGCATTTCTCAACCTTATTCCGTAGTAATCTACCTAGGCTAGATGATACCAGTCGATTTACGGGAGATAACCTGTTTGTAAAAGGAATTCGTAATTTAATTTTAGAATTCCATACAATTTCATCATTTTTATAAATCTAAAAGAAACATTATTTACTTCACAGTATGACACTATCACATTTAATTATATCACCATTCGTAATCATATTAAAAATATCATGCACTCCATATTATATTTTATAATTTAATGGTGCATATCAAATTAATAGACCGCATTGTGCAGAGTGACTACTTTGTCGTTGCATAGCTTAAGCGGTACAGAATCTGTTAAATCGTGAAAAAGTTGCGTTTTCGAAACCCGAAGATACACGGAAAATAACCACTTGATTTTTCTTGTTTGTAATTGCGTTTTCAGTTTTACATATGTAGTTTAAAAATAATGGCTTTTAAATCCGCCAAATTGGTTACAACACTGAATTTTTCAAAAGGTAGTGATGCCATCGATTTTTCGTTGGTTTTCATGATGATTCATTCCAGCGTTTATATTGTCACTTGTCCCTTGTGTTGTACTGCAGAAAACAAATTTTGTGCTCTCATCCCTTATCAGGAGTTTGCTCTGATTCAGACTAATTATTTTTCCTCTGACCTAAATTACTTTTACTGCTTCCAAAGAAAAGGGGTAGCATTTCATGTATATGTGTGGTTTTAGAAATCAGAAATATGTGACCACTAATTCGATTTTTACATTTCATAAAATGTTGATAAGTAATGGCGGGATTTGCAGCAAAAAGCTGTAAATTCCCAAACTTATAAATATCGATAATGGAATGCTCTGTTGAATCCAAATTATACAAATCTATTTATAAGTAAGTTACTGATTACAAATTCACTAAAAATAACTGTTCTGTATATGTATCTCTGTAATCCCTATTAATATTTGCTTTTTTGCATTAAAGGGCCCATCAGTCACTGTATTTTTTATTGAAACAAGAAGTTCTTCTTTTAAATTCGAATATTACTTCCCTATCAAACGGCCAGATTGTACGGTATATCTAAACGTTATAATACTTTAAGATGTGTATGATCGCTGTAGGTAGTGATACTTTGCAATAATATATGCCGTTATAATTGATAATTCCTTAAAACCAAGTGATTTAGAACTGCTATGTTAAAACAACACAAACAGCTTAGAGAATCCACCCATCCATTGAGGTAGGTCCGTTTTTGTTTATGCTACGTAAGCATAGGCAGGTAGACCGCACCACGTTAACGATACATTTCGTTTGTTTACTATAAGGATATCGATAACCTTAAACGTCGAAGCTAGTAAGCATTGAGAGCATGCAACGATATTTACGAGTATATGTTTCCTTCAAAGAAAGCAACATAAAGTAATGTAACTTTGTAGTTTTTCTACAAGTGAATTCACAAATAGTAGGCAAATTCCATTTTAAATACTAATTAAGAATCTAACAGGGCGGTACAATAGCTATGTAAAGCCTCCCCGGATATTGCTTAAAAGTACTTGCTTTTTACACATTAACTTACAAGAAATGTCAAAAATGTTCACCAATGCTGTCAATACATGCCTGTCCACGACATAGATACTTTGCACGCGCAATAGTAGTTCTCTGCTCTGACGAATCGTTGCTTTATAAAACCTGTTGTTGTTTTGATAAAAACAGTTAAACTCAATTTGTCAAAATAGCATTAAAGAGAATTACTTCACAGTTTTTGGAAAATCATCTAAGCACATGCCATGTAGTTAGAAATAAAGTACATCTCGACGGTCCTACTAGTATTTTAACATCACACTCGAATAATCATTAGTATTGATAAATGATTTGGCTAAGGAAGGGTATTAAGGTACCACCAAAATGTAAATTAGTATACCATTATTGAGGCTTTATTTTCATAAGGTTGTCAGAAAAATTCTGAAAAGTGAAAGTTAATTTCTAAAGTGTGGTTCTACGGCAACTGCATTTAAGCCCATTATGGTTCCTCCGTCAACGTTGTCCACCTAAGTTGTCAACCAGCCTATTGTCTTAACAAACGCTAGAACATTTAGTTGCCCCTACAAATTGAACTGGTTTCTAGCCGCAGCTTAAGTGAGTACGCTCTTAAGCAACAGTGCCGATCAGAAATTACACCACTAAGCAGAGATAGTTTGATGCCACTTGCCTATCGGGATGTGATCAAGTAGCCCTGATAAGACGACATGCGTTGTTGTCATACCAAGCTTAATGAAATGCTCATAGGTGATGAATTTTAATCTGGTCGCACAAGTTAGATAGGGCAGGTCTCGTAAACACATCTGCAGCGTCAGCGTTGGGTTTTGTTATACGTACTTGTAAGGAGTTTAGGGATATCCCTCTAATGAAAATGTTGTACTATACCTTTGTTGTTTCTAAACTAGAATATGCGAGTATAGTCTGGCATCCGATGTATGTGACGTATTCTCAAACTATAGAGCGTATACAACGCAGATTCTTTAAATATATAGCCTTTAGACTAACTGAAAACTATCCTGAAAGAGGGGCAAATCTGGATCATCTGATGAATGAGCTTCATATTTTACCTTTGGCAGAGAGGCGTGAGCAACACTCAGCTGCTTTTTTGCATAAATTAATTAATAACAAAATCGACAGCCCTCATTTACTGTCTAAATATCTATTACTGTACCTCGGTTTGCCAGTAGATCGACAAACACTTTTTACATCCCAACAGCCCGTACGAATGTCTTAGCCCGAGCGCCGCTTACTATGATGTGCCAGAATGCGAATAGGCTGCTTTCGGATATTTTTGGATAATGTTTACCTTTTTTGTTTTTTTTTTCTCTTTCTATTATATTATTGGTATCTTTTTGTTATTTACAAAATACATAAGTTGGCTGGAATAATTTGTATAATCAACTAATGAATTTACTTAGAATTTGTTTTATTTTTCTTAGTTTTTTTCATTTATATTGTTGTTCTGTAATTGGATATATGTCTGTTGGACAATAAATGAATAAATTAATAAGCTAATAAAAAAAACATTTTTAAAAGCTTCTCCGCGTGTCAGTTTGTACAAAGAAAAATATCCGGATTTGTCTTTGCCACTAGTTACAGTTGCACCAGTTACAACAAGACAGAGCATTTGGTTAGAAGGAAGTTTTTTTATTGCAAAAATATTGAGCATATTAAAGAGATAGTATTTGACCTAAAAGATGAGTCAGATTTTATAGTAGAATGCAAAGACGTTCTCAAAGATACCAACTCAATCAATCAATTAAATTTTATGCATGCACATTTTAAACGTTTGCGAGATCGCATCAGATGTTTTGAAGAGCAAAATACATCTCTAAAAGAGGGAATATTGAAATTAAATCACCTCCTCTGTATACAGTTTTAACACAATTCCGGGTGAATTTGGACAACGTCTGCAGCAAAAATTGAAAAATATATTTGATAGTAATCCGGATATCGATATACTAAAGCAATTTGCGTTGGGATATTTTACAGATAAAGTAGCTGGAAGAAAACATGGAGAATTAAAACAATATTTTGATCATCTCCCACTCAGTAGTACTAATGTTGAGCGAGCGTTTCCAATTTTCAAAGATATGTTAACCCGAAAGAGAAGTAGGCTTACGGAAAAAATATAGAATGAATAATAGTTGTTAATGTGAATAAAAGAATATTACAAAACAAATAATTTCTTTCATTCGGAATATACATATATTGATCGTCACCTATTTTTCTTCTTTTACTTCTCCCTTTTATTTCTTGTTTCTTGTATGCTTTGTTTATCTACAAGTACGAGGTATCTGTTCATTTCCCTGGCCGCTTCTTCATTTCTTCTGGACATTAATATTGTTCTTACATTCCAATATCATAAGTTAATATGTTTGTGTTTTTTTTGGCTATGTTCCTTAGGCTTGCAGTACATATTACTTTATTTGTTTGATGTTAGTTATACCTCATACCTACAGTAAATTTTTCGAATGAAGATTGTATATTTTTAAAGACGTACTTTTGTTTGTTAAAAAGACTAGCTCAGTCTGTTCTAGTGTAACCATGAAAACAACACTATTGAAAATTAACACCACAAAATCGCTTGACCTAGTGCGCGAGCTTTATATTGCGTTCCATTTATCAAAAGTTGAAAGAATTGTTCACCTTTGTATAGATAAAACGACTTAGCAACGAATCACTACCTTGTCATACAGTGAAATACATACATATATGCAGTAAACGTAATCAAACGTAATAAACAATACACATTTCCTGTAACAGAAACACCATCACAAAGGACGACATATAATTTCATGCAACTTAAAAAATGAGTACTCGTCTACTTAATAACACAAATTTGTAGTGTAATTTCAGTAAAACCGAAGCACATGAGAAAATGTCGGACAGGAGATTCGCATAGTCTGCGTGGGCCGTTCTGACACTGGACACACAAACTATTACCGACCTAATGCACGCGAGATTAGACGATTAAATGTAGGTTTAATAACAGATCCGACATCGAATCAAGTCTATGTGCATATAATATACAGGTGTTAGAGTGAAGAAAGGTTAAAATAATGAAAATTAATTCAAGTGAATTATTTATAGTTCTCAATAGTTATTTATGCAATGTATGATTAAACCGGGCTTTCATTTCAAAATTAGCCACCCGGTATAACTTATCAAATACCTTAGATTGTATTTAACAAGAAAATGGGTACATTTCAATTTACGGAGAGGCGAATTTTACATGTACCTACGACTTCGTAGTTTCAGCCCCTAATCGGGGGTGAAAATCATATCGAAAAGTTCAAATAGAGCGTTGAGCGATACGTCTTTGAAAAGCTCTTATTAGCAACCTTTTGGCGCTTTATTTTTTAGAATCGGATTATTTTTTTTCTAAGTTATACCTCCTTCAAGTTAAACAAAAAATCGAAATTTTGATCTTTTAGATTGTTATATAAAATGGTACCTGTTAAAACTAACAGCAAATTACTAACATTATGTCTGGAATTGGAATAAGGTACAAATATAAACACGGATGTAAAAACTCAACAAAAAACATTTAAGGTATTTATTTCCAAATGTTGTTTTTGCCTTCTACATTACCTTTTTAAAAAGATTTAGTTTTCAACTTGACCTCGTTGTATAGTGACCACCAAATTTAGACAATGCAATGGTTGACTCATTACAAGAAATAATTGAAATCATTTTTCTGTATGGAGAAGAAAACCGTTGTGCACGTAGAACAGCCCGTGTGTTTAATCATAGACATCCACACAAAAATGTTAGCCACCAGTATGTATTGGATTTAGTAAATTTCAAGACACTAGAAGTGCATGCAATAAAAGTGTCAAGAATCTTAAAGTTTTAACTAAAGCCGCACAAATTGAAGTGCTACGTCATTTTGCCATGAGCCTTCAAACACCAATGCCAAACATCTCGAGGTTAACACACCTTTCCATCGGCTTAATGCATAAAATCTTAAGACGGAATAAATTCATCCCTTACAAAATAAAGCTTTTATAATAGCTTGGCGAGGATAATTATGACAGAAGAATACAATTCTGTGAAGTAATGACTGAAAAAGCAAATGCACAACCTAATTTTATAAAAAAAAAATTGCTTCAGTGATGAGACAAGCTTCTTTTTAAATGAGTTTGTTAATAAACACAACTGCCGATGTTGGGATAATACCAATCCATACGTTTTTCGTGAAGAGCACACACAATTTTCTCAGAAAATTAATGTATGGGCCGGAATTCGCGAAGACAACATTATTAGCTCGATATTCATGGAAGAAAATTTAACTGGTGAAATGTATTTAAATCTATTAGAAAATGTGATAGATCCCAAAACCAAACCGATCAAGATGGAAATTTGTTGCTAGATGAAGAAAGCCTATTTTCTCAACAGGATGGAGCCCCTCCACTTTATGCTGTGCCTGTACGAAATTGGCTTCATCAGAGGTTTCCTGACAAATGGATCGGACGAAGAGGCGCTATAGAATGGCCAACGAGATCACCAGCCTTAATGCCCTTTGACTTTCTTTGAGTGGGCATCTAAAGACGGTAGTGTATAAAACTCAACCTGCGAGTATTCGTGATTTTAGGCGTAGAATAGTGGAGGACTATGAGCGGATTACCCAAGAAACGTTTCAAAAAGTGCAGGATAAGTTTGAGCAGCAGCTTTACCATTGCCTTACCGATACTGGGGAGCATTTTAAACACCTGTTGAATTAAGTACAACTTGATTCTGACGCTAATAAAATAATTTTCACTAAAATGTCGACTTTTAAGTTTTAAACATTAAAAGGGCATAACTTAAAAATGATCTGGTTTTAAAAAATAAAGCCCCAAAAGATTGCTAATAACAAGACGTACCTATCACTCAATCCCTCTTCCTATTTGAACTTTTCGATTTGATTTTCATCCCTGCTTAGGGGTTAAAACTACGGGGTCGCAGATACATGTAAAATTTGTTCCCCCGTAAATCGAAATTGACTTGTTTTCTTGTTAAATTTAATTCAAGGTATTTTAAAAGTGATTCCGGGTGGCCAGTTTTGAAATGAAAGCCCGGTATGTAAAGAACTACAAAATTATTTACAATATAAATGAATGAAACATGCTCTTTTATCACTAATCATCAGCTTTGACTTGCTTATCTTATTTCTTAACCACCATAAATTAATAAAGATGAAACCAAATAATAGATATGAAGGCAATTAGCTAATGTATGTACTAGTAACATCTTACTAACGTAATTACAGTGATTCTTTTGATGACGAATACTTCCTCTCGTCCATATCATGATAGCCATTTATAAAAAAAAAACCTTGGATTTGAGAACGTTGATGACCGGAAACGAACGCGTGCGGTCTGCGCAGACTAGAGTACCGGAAGTCGTCTGTTGACCTTTCGGTAGCGAACCGTTTCGTAATTAATATACATACGCATACATACTATATAGGTACATATATGAATGGATAGTTAGTATAGAGTTCCCTTCTGCCTTCCATACGTCAACTTGTTTGATGTTAGCTGCATCCACTTATTATTTTATAATCTAACTAATTCGTGTATGTTAAATTAAACGCTTCAAAAAAAAGCATTAATTCCATTAAATATTTATATATATTTACATATTTACATATATTGATTTTTTCAAAAAAATATCACCTCCTGTCAACGGGCTCAACATAACTTGAATATACAGGGAGAACAGGTAAGGGGAGTAGAGTTCAAAACACCCCAGCGTAAACCTACCTGCATACAAACATAGCGAATCGTCCACACTCAGAAAAATGCATGCATACGTTACATAAATTTGTCTTGAACCAAATAAATCTACCTTTCGAATATCCGCAAGACAAAAACTTCTTAAGGCAAGAAAAAAAATGTCTTGACAGCATGATCTTGACGTAAAAGGCAGTCTTGGATAAAGCTACTTTTAGTCTCCACTTTAAAATATACACTCCGCCAAAAAAGTATCGCATAAACTAAAAAAGGGCATTTATGAACCAAGATATTTTTATACGTTCACAAAAAGTTTGCCTCGTGTATGTGAACTATAAAAACACTAACAAAATAATGGAACTTAGCGTTTTTACTTTATTTTTTTCCTAAAAGAACACATTTAGAAAAATGCATATGTGTAAGGTTTGCTCAGTTGTTTATTGAAAGTCTTCCTATACGGACAAATTTTAAAGTGCGAAGTCAGAGTTCTGTACCAACGCTTTTAAAACTAAAATGAGCAATTTAACTTCAGAACAAGTGGCTGCTATAGTTGCTTTAATCGAAGATGGACGATCTCAAGCATACGTTGCTAATTTGATGAACATCAATCAGTCAAGTGTTTCTAGAGCCGTAGCCAGATATAGGGAAACAGGCATTTACAGTAGAAGACCTGTACCAGGTCGTCCAAGATGCTCTACTCGCCAAGATGACCGCTATTTACTACTATAAGCATTACGTCGAAGACATGTAACTGCGAGACAATTGCAGAACGACTTGGCTAGAGTCAGAAATACTCGTGTGAGTACTCAAACTATTCGGAATAGGTTACGACAGAGTGGATTAAGAGCTAGAGTAGCTGTAACAGCCCCTCGTCTCACTAGGAACCACCGAGTGGCTCGCTTAAGGTTTGCCAGAGAACATGTAAATTGGAACATTAATGACTGGGCCAATATACTCTTCATAGATGAGTCAAGATTTCGTCTTTACACCTCAGATAAGCGTATCTCAGTGTACAGACGAGACGGTGAGCGCTATTCGCAGTGTAATATCAGACCTAGACCTAATTTCGCTGGTGGCTCTATTATGGTTTGGGGAGGCATCTGTTTAACAGGTCGTACAGAGTTAGTACCAGTAGACAGAGGTACACTGACTGCCCACAGGTATATAACGGACATTTTAGAAGAACATGTAGTACCATATGCGCCAATTATAGGAAACGAATTCATGTTAATGCACGATAATGCACGACCGCATGTTGCAATAATCGTCCAGGAATACCTTAACGATGTTGGTATTCCAGTTTTAGATTGGCCTGCGGTAAGTCCGGACATGAACCCTATCGAGCACGTGTGGGATCTCCTTCACAGACGGATACGAACCCAAAATGTTGCCCCAGCGGACCTGCATGGACTAGCAAATGCTCTCCGTGACGAGTGGGAGAATTTGGATCAGGCTTATATACGGAGGTTAATCGAATCTCTGCCAAACCGTATGCGAGCGGTCATAAGAGCCAGAGGTGGCAATACTCAGTATTAAAAGCTACTGTTATGACATTTTTCTTTCCAAAATTATAATTTCTTGTTTTAATAAAAATCTCAAGTATGAGTTCTTGTTTTTATTTGGCCTGTATTTTATTTAAACAATCATAGAAATTATATCTTAGAGCGCATTAAAGTATATTTACAACTTTATGCTACAAACAAAGATTATGCGATACTTTTATGATTCAAAACTAAATTATGCGATACTTTTTTGGGGGAGTGTAGTTTACTTGAAGGAAAATGTTAGAATTCTTGAATTCTTAAAAAGATATGAAATCACTTTTCATACCTCTTTAAGAATAGTAATACTTACCTTAGAACACAATTTCAATAGAGTGGGCAGTTTTAATGATCTAGGATTCACAATAACAAGTAAAGAAGAAAAAAAAGCAGAAATACAAGAAGGAACTGCTAAAGGGATAAAATGTATGGGATGGTTACTGCATATTCTGCAGTTACAAATTTTATCGCACAATGTGAAAAAGAGGATTTTTGGGACATTAATAAGGACAGTAGTTATTTATGGGGGAGAGGCATGGAAACTGGTTAAAAAAGAAAAACTATCGCTGGAAATTTCTGAGAGAAAGGTATTGAGAAAGATATATGGTTGAGAAAAAATAAAAGATATAATGGAGAAGACGAACAAATGAAGAACTTAATGAGCTATACGGGGTGCCATCAATAAAGAATGTACACAGGTAAAAATATAGCGGAGTGAAATACAGAGTCTCCGATTCGGAAGGCTTTATGTAGAGAAAAGAGTTGTATATCTACAAAACGGTGGGCATTTTATCGCTTTCGGACAAAATCCCCACCGAAACGGAGGCTCACAATGTCCTCCGTGTTATTTTAACTTCAACACGTAGAAAACATCCTTCTTATTATTTCCGCCACGGATATTTGTATATCTAACTCCCAAACGCAGTTAAATGTATTCATTGCATATTATATTCTCTCCATATCAGGGTTATTCTTATTTCAACTACTAAACGCTGTTAAATGTATCCGATTCATGTAATATTCCGCTTTTATCGGAGTTATTTTTTTGAATGGAATACGTAGTTTTAGTTGCGTATTTATTTCCATCAGTATAGATTTTGTCGTAAAGATGGCGCTACGCTTGTTTCATAATCTTTGTACTTCTTACTCAATGTAAATTGTGATCGGTAATTGTGACTATGTAATATCTATATGATGTTTACACATGGTTGATATCATATAAAAGGTACTGTGACTGCAATCGCCCACAGACGAGAATTACGTGGCGCTTCCCCATACTGGGGAAATTACTATTATGAAAAAAATTGACTTCGTTTTGGTTTCCAGTAACTTCGCTATGAAATCAATTAATTCTGATATGGAATTAGAAACGCTGGCTAAAAGAGGTAGTTTCTTCTATTTCGGAAAAAGTTACCTCCGATGCGGATTTCAATAGCACCGTCATGGAACAATAGTTTCCGTAACGGAGGCATTTTCGTCTGTCAAGGAGGGGATGTACTCTCAAATGGAGTTAGAATCTCTCCTTGGCGGTGGTAATTTCATCTATTAAGGATGTAGTTACCTCTGATATGGATTTCAGTAGCTCCCATTAACCTCCCAGCGGTGTGCTTTACCTTCGTAAGAGGAGAAACATCCTCCTTGTTGGAGGAAATTCACGGTTTCTCGGATGAAATTGCCTCCACGTTTATTCCGTTGAGGTGTAAAATATTTAACTCTTAAATGGAGGCTCCTTGAACGGATGGTCGCGAGGGAACACCGGAAAAGTGTTGAAGCGGTGTTAAATCCAACTCCGTATTTTTATCTGTGTAGTGAGGGCGAAAAGATTGAGATGGTTGGGACAAGACTGGATACTGGCAGACCAACAAAACTAGTTTTAAAGGAAGGAATTACTGAAGGCCAGGAAGAGGTAGACCACATGCGGAATGGTTGCAGAGGGTGGAAAAGGATATATGTAACTGGGATGTATTTATCGACCGATAAATAGTTGGGGAGACGATTTCGATCAAGGAATTCGGTCTTCCAGCAATGGAGAAATTAGTAAATGAAACTCATTTATTAATACCCAATATTTCGGAAATGTTTATTTCCTTCTTCAGGAGAATTACTACAATTGAAAAGCAATCAGCAAAATATATTAACAAACAATAGTTTAAAAAACTTACATGAGAGACCAAATGTCGGCAAGAACGACGCACATGGGTGGAAAATTTTTATTATTGTATTACAAGTAAAAAACTGAAGTGTAAAATATAAAAAGGTTGCAAAAAATTGAAGTAAAAGTCCTATACGCAACCTTTTTATATTTTACACTTCAGTTTTTAACTTGTAATACAATAATAAAAATTTTCCACCCATGTGCGTGTGCAAACTTTTGTTTGTTAATTTATTTTGCTGCTTATTTTGCTCCATGGTTACAAGCATTAATTGAAATAGATACGAAATAAGTAAATTTTTAGTTTAAATTATCACATACGTTGACAAAAATAAATAATTAGATAAAAATACATTTACATAAACAATTTAATAGTCGATATTACGATTCTGTGGGTTTTGTTTAGCAGGAAATAACATAGCAATATATATATATATATATTTGGACAAGGAGTCTTTGCCGTTGGGTAAATGAGTAAATGGATGATTTCTTGGGTAGCGGCATTAACTAGAAAAATTACTCTATTGTTTCTTTATTTTTATTGCCAATATTTCGCATCTAGCTTGATGCTTCATCAGGGCTCAAAATTCGAAAACAGATGTGAAAAAATCTCCACCTTAAGAATCCACGTTTTTAATTTAAAAATTTTTTAAAAAAAAATAAAAATAATTTGTAAAAATGTCGTTAAATTTGATTTATAAAATAAAATTTTAAATTTAAAATGTCGAAAAGTTAAAATTATTGAATAGATACACATTAAAAAAGTTGTCACATTACAAAAACGGAGAAGGACAAATTCACATATGCACGAAACAAACAACAACAGTTAAGTCTGACTTAACTGTTGTTGTTTGTTCCGTGCATATGTGTTTAATTGCAAATTTTCATTTTTCACATTATTACTTGCCGAATAGGCGATTATAGCGGCTATCGTCAAATAATTGCAATTCAGTGTCCGGATCCGGACATATTTGTAGAGGTCGATTGACAAAATTAGCCATTACTTCGCTAAAAAAGGGTTTAAACATCTTTAATACACTCACCCAAACTTATATATATATATATATATATTTGGACAAGGAGTCTTTGCCGTTGGGTAAATGAGTAAATGGATGATTTCTTGGGTAGCGGCCGCTACCCAAGAAATCATCCATTTACTTATATATATATATATAAAAGGTGGGTGTCATGCTATGCAAAAAATAGCTTTTTCGATACAACCTCTCCCAATTTCAACTTTCTATCTAGATTCATTCAACAGATATGAGAGTATATCTAAAATTTTGTCATTTTGTCACACCTGTATGCTTTTCAATTTATGTCATATAATAAATACAAGGGTACAATATTATATGAATACAATTAGAATATTTATTAAGAATTCATTAAGCTCCTTAAAGCCAAAAATCAAAAATCAGTTTTTAATAAGAGGTAAGTAACGTTTATACTTGCATACCGTAAATTTTATCTCTGAAAATATTATAAAGATGGGATTCCTATTTTAAAAAGGACACGTCGATACATTACTACCCACATGTGAGAATTGACAACTTGCAAAGAGGGAAAAAATGTTAAAAAATAAAAATATTTTTTCTTCACACCAGCGAGGGAGCATGAAATTGATTTTAATGATTAAATTAATTTTTAAAACACCCAGAAGGGGCGGGAATGAAACTTTTTTAAAACATTTTTAACCTCCTTCCTCGGTGTTGTGACAAAATTAATGTAATCGTTATAAAAATTCTTTTCCCGTCATCAGTATAAAAAAAAAAATTACCATTTAAAACATTTTCAATACGCGAGGAGGCGTATTGTGAAAAAGTTAATTTAGTCATTAAAATAAATTTTCACCTCTTTCCTCTCCAGTGTGTGAAAAACGAAATAACTTTTTATACGTTTTTTATTCCTTTCCACCCCGGTATTCCTAAAAAAAATAATTTAAACATTACAAAAAACTGATCACCCTCCACTCCCTCCCGATGTTGTAAAAAAATTAATGTAACAAATTTTATTTCCCGCCTATCCCGATCATTATTTTAAATCTTCTCCTATAAAAACAGATTTATTGCCAATTGTCAATTCTGATAGGTAATAGATTGACATGTCCTTTTCGAAACTGAACTTTAGATACATATGTGTTCAGATATAAAACAGCTCACCTGATATGGTGATAACAATGAAAGTAAATAGCAAAATTCTGGCAGAAAAATCAGAAAACTTGACAGATCATTTTAAGAAAATTGTTGAGAGTACCGATTAGACTAGCGTATACTTCTGCAGGTTCTTGTAATAACGTATTTGCTAATTTAAAAACCAAAATTATATAAATTATATATGCAGTTCAGTGCAATGAGTGCTCGCGCTACCATATTGGCCAAACCACCCAAAGATGGCGAGAAGGTGCGACTCAACACAAAAGCGATATCTGGTTAAACCCCAAGAAATGTGCGCTAGCAACACATTTGCATGAAAAAGAACCTACAGTTAATTTCGAAAAAGTCAACATTTTATTTCAAGAAAATAACTACAGTAAAAGAACCTTTTTAGAAAGCTTAGCCGAACATAAATTACAAGTTAACTTAAATACAAAAGAACAAACAAATTTTGCAATAAATGTTTACAAAAATATTATAAAAAACGTTAAAATCAAGATATGTGGTTTGTTTATCTCTTTGACTATTTTTGGTAATTTTACAAGATAGACTTAAATTTTCATTTATTCTTTAAATTGTTAAATTGCCCCTTGTCTTGGTTTTTAAATGTAATATTATCCTTTCAAAATCATCATCTATTCTATCAAGTTATATATCAACCGATTATTTATATACTTTTAATACGCCCTGATAGCAAGTGTAAGTAAGACTTCTTGGTTAAATAATTATCGTTTGATCAATGAATTTTCTAACTCAGGTCAGAAGAAGGGATAAATATTTTAAATCCCGAAACGTCAGAAGCCAAATAAAGTGCAAGTAATAATTAAGTCCAATTCTTGTTTTATTAATTACAGGTTACGCTTCTGATTAAAATTTTATTGAAAATGAGTTTTGAAACAAATTCCACAAAATAATTTACTTGGCACAGCCTTTGATAAGCGTTTTCTAAGAGCAAAGAGAAAGAGTATCGATCTACTGCGTTGACAACAATATTCATTTACGTAGATCTTTACTGCCGAAACTGTTGCATTAGACAGATCTAGATAAAATGTATAATGATCCGTAATTCTCGTCAAACCGTTTCAGAAAAGACGCGCGAACGCCTTGAACGACAATCGCCAATCGATCTGACCTTAGAACCTCCACTGAAATTTTTTTATAACACAAAGCGCATTCTAGTCTCGCAATAATACATCCATAATCCCATTTATCGATTCACACGGTCAAAAACCCAACTAGCGACTAATTTATCTGATCAAACAAGGCGCGCGGAGGGCGTACCAACTTAACATTACAGTTTATCAATGTGAAGTACCGGCTAGTAGACTGAGGCTGTCCGAAACCTGTCCGCGCTGTAATCATATATTGGAATATTTTTTCGGAGGATATCTCTATATGTAGCTGTCAATTTATGTGTTATCGAACAATTACAAGTGTGATGGCCAGTTAGAGTTGTTAAATAGTTGTTAACTCAGAGATGGACGATATGGGGACCGACCGTGGCGATTGTTTGGATGTTATTTCATGTTCCATCGTCGACATTGTCGACGCACACGAGTATAATTATATTACAGCGTACCGGATCTTGATTGTTCCCTGATTCATATTCCGCTTTATCTCTTTTAGTTTGCTCTATAATTGCTGCTAAAACATGTTAATTAATACGGGGCACGTTGTAAATGATCTTGTTCCATTTTATGGAAACTTATTTGCAAGCCAAATATCTGTGTGCTAGTATACCAAATTAGAAAAATTCAACGATTAGCATATATCACAGTAAAAAATGTTTAGTTAATCTCACTACAATTTAACAAAATACTTATAGTAGCTTACTTACAGTTAATATTAACACATTATTAATATCTTTTTAGTTACATTGATTAAACGGTTTTTTGTTAAACTTGAAAATTATATGTTACTCGTAATTCAATATAACAATTTAAGTTATTAAGTTAACAAATTGACTGAGAAAGAAGAATTTTAGAAGTAACTTCTAATAAATTCTTTGCTAAGTATAACAAATATATTATTGTTATATTTAATTTTATTGGCAGTGTAAAATTTATAGATTATCGAAGTGGACCTGTGAGAACTAAAAGTGGGAGCTGCTCTTCGGTTCTCGGGTTCTCTGCCGTGTAGAAAGTTTAAATTACTTGACGTTTCGATCATCTTGTCGTGATCTTCTTCAGAAGTGAAGCCTAGAAAGCCTAAAGACTACTTTAAAAGTGGGAGTTGTACACAGGTAAAAATATAGCGGAGTGAAATACAGAGTCTCCGATTCGGAAGGCTTTATGTAGAGAAAAGAGCTGTATATCTACAAAACGGTGGGCATTTTATCACTATCGGACAAAATCCCTACCGAAACGGAGGTTCACAATGTCCTCCGTTTTATTTTAACCTCAACACGGAGAAAACATCCTTCTTATTATTTCCGCCACGGATATTTGTATATCTAACTCCCAAACGCAGTTAAATGTATTCATTGCATATTATATTCTCTCCATATCAGGGTTATTCTTATTTCAACTACTAAACGCTGTTAAATGTATCCGATTCATGTAATATTCCGTTTTTATCGGAGTTATTTTTTTGAATAGAATACAGCGAACAGGAGAAAACTAATCCTGGAATTTTTTTTTGTCCAAAGTGACCTTTGATTTAGTATATGTATTTAACACATAATTATCTACTCTCTAGCCCCAGAATTTCGCCAATTCGTGTGTAAAAAGTAATAACCACACTTATGTCACTCTTTTGGAATTCTATGATTGTTACAATTTCACTATTTCAAAAATAAACCATTCTAAGAAACAAAACGGCTTTGTTGTTTATACCTCTCCTATAGAGATTTTTTCTCTTTGAAAAGCACAGTCTTCCATGCACATTTCATAAGATGTGAAAGAAATTTGTTTCATGTAGACAGCATATGTATTCGCAGGGAAAGAATTTTAAAGTGGACATTCGCTGGTTGGTATTGATTGTTTCCGATGGCTGTGCCATGTAAATACAAAATTGAATTACTGGTTTCGTAATGGAAATATGTAGGTAATTTCATGTATTATGAAAAAAATTGACTTCGTTTTGGTTTCCAGTAACTTCGCTATGAAATCAATTAATTCTGATATGGAATTAGAAACGCTGGGTAAAAGAGGTAATTTCTTCTATTTCGGAAAAAGTTACCTCCGATATGGATTTCAATAGCACCGTCATGGAACAATAGTTTCCGTAACGGAGGCATTTTCGTCTGTGAAGAAGGAGACGTACTCTCAAATGGAGTTAGAATCTCTCCTTGGTGGTGGTAATCTCATCTATTAAGGAGGTAGTTACCTCTGATATGGATTTCAGTAACTCCCATTAACCTCCCAGCGGTGTATTTTACCTTCATAAGAGGAGAAACATCCTCCTTATTGGAGGAAATTCACAGTTTCTAGGAAGCAATTGCCTCTACGTTTCTTCCGTTGAGGTGTAAAATATTTAACTCTTAAATGGAGGCTCCTTGAACGGATGGTCGCGAGGGAACACCGGAAAAGTGTTGAAACGGTATTAAATCCAACTCCGTATTTTTATCTGTGTACTAACATTACATTTCTTACTGTTTTCAAATAATATTAACAAGGCGTACCGATAGGACTTTGTTAGGGAATATTTAGTTATATTTTATAACATCATCAGAAAGTAACGCTAAAATTTTAAAATCTCGTGATGAATCAATTTTCAAAATTACGATCAAATAATTCCTTACAAACTTAAAGAATCACAACAATAAAAGCCATAATAATTAACCAAAACTCAATACAGAAATATGAAAAATAGTTGAAATAATGTAAATGTAGAAACAAAACGATTCAAAACAAATAATAATAATAATACATAAAAACACAGAATCAGTAGTCGCCAAAGACAATTGCAAAATATTTTGGAACTGATCATTTTCGACCACTAGCACTTTCTCAATATGACCATCATTGATTTTCGCGAGAAGGAGATGTACATTGTGGAGATGTCATGTTTCGGCGAGCAGAACATACTTGATAAAGAACAAAAGAATGTCCAGAAATATAAAGACCTACTATATCAGCTTCATCGAGCATATCCTGAATGTAGATAATAATAGAAGTTTAAGAGAAGTAAGACGTAAGAAGTAAGAAGTAATAATAGAAGTTTTAGTCGACATCCACACAAATACATTAAAACATCTGAAAAAAATAAAAATAATTAACGAAAATCTTCTAAAAAAACTTACCTTAACAATGCAGAAGCATGTAATCCTGGGTCACGCACATTCTAAGGGCGCACGAAGTCAGTCATCCTACATCTCGAGGCTGGACACACCGCTGGAACATCTCTTAGGGACGCTGGAAGTGGATGCTATACGGCGCCGCATATTCACGAGCTAAAAAATTGTTGGCGAAACTACCCAATATTTAGAAAAGAGAATAAATAGATACAAAACAACAAAAATTTTACAGCTTTAAAAAAACAGAAACAGAAAATCATACATTCGATTTTAACAATGTATCAATTTTAAACGAAAGACAAAGCTTAAAAACACGAAATATACTTGAAATAATTCAGATTTTTAAACACAAAAATTCAGTAAATGACAAAACTGGCACACAGTTTTTCATGAAACTTTATAACTTAATTCTATAATTGAACTTTTAGTGAAAACATTTTTCATATTTAACCATAACAAATAAAATTCACACAACTTAGAAAATAATCTTTATATAAAAAATAATAAAATTTTCAAATTGAAACAAAAAGGGCACTAATTTTATCACTAAAACAAAACACATTGTCAAATATTTTCAAAAGTTTTACATGTCATATTTATTTTATTTATTATGCACATAAATGAATAAGGTTTAAGAAAACCGAAATGTTTTATTAAAGTATACATATTATTATTATTATGTATATGACATGCGAATAATTTTTGCTCTTAAATTTCATACTGAACTATGCTTAATGTAAAACGAGCCTGATAAATTATTTTATAGGTATATCCGGTTGATGCTTATATTAATACTTATTTTAAGAATGTAGGAAGTAAGAAACAACAGAGTAATGCTTCATAAATTTACTCTAGCTTTAATTTAATGATTTATTAAGTTGTGAATAATGCTTAATTATTAGGATTTATCATTACGTTACTTACCCAGAAGTAAGTAACGCGTAAAATTATTGCTCCTAAGGTAATAAAAACAATCTTTGACCTGGTTATACTGTTTATTTATATAAATAGGCTTACTTCAAAACAACAATAATATAAAACTTAATAAGCAAAAAAAAAAACAGATTCTGATGTAAAAATATGATGAAAAAATAAAAAACAAATATGGAAACTCTGAAAGGTTTACAAAAAAGAAAAATAAATTCTAGGAAATATATAACAAAATATACTTTCTAATACATAAATTATCAAAATTTTTTTAATTAATTTCATTTTGTATATTAGCTGATCCTAGTGAAGCTATTATTATATGTATGTGCGAAATATTCGTCAAATAGATTGTATCTTACAATTAGTTATTCTATGTATTTAGAACCAATCAATACAATAATTAACTTATTAATCAAGAATATTTCATACTATTCAGAAAATTAACGATTTCTGTATCCTATATATTAAAGTTTTGCTGAATATTCTTTTTGTTTTGTTGCATTTTATCTCATTGTTTGTTTGGGCTCTTGTTAATGTAATAGCAATTCCATAACTACAAATTGTAATGACTACTTACAACTGTTTCACAAAGATAGATTAGTCCCCTAAAATAAGTTTGTTTCAAAGTGAGCATGCATATTGAAATAGAAATAATATAACCATACCAAATATGTTTTTATTTTCATTCAAACAAATTTTACCAATGCGTCACTTTTATTTTACTGTGTCGGTTGGTAGTTATAAAACATTATTTCAATTATCAGTGAATTTATGAAGTATTATTACTCCATTGCTCCGTGCTTCCTATTAAAATAACTATAAAAAAGTTAATTACACACAATTCGTGTAAATATTGAACTTTATAATCCTATCAACTTCATTCCTTTCCGAATATTTTATTATATAAAGTACCAAAATGATTAACATTACTTAACTTGTCATCTATACTTTTAGATAATTATTCTTAAACGTTAATATTAAAAGTTGCCAATCGTTTCTCAGCTGCAAAAAAGATATTTTGAAAACATATTTCAATGACAAAATACATACATATATATCTTTTTATTTGATACTAAATAATATCAATTCTTCTACCTGATTTGCGTAATTGCCAGATATTTGACACGTATGTACCCTAATAAATCTCCTACCTGCAAAAGCCGATGCCTGCCGAACACACACCTGTCCAAATGGTGAGTAGTTTTGATAAACACTGCGCTTTAAACGACGACATTACTTTAGTCGGGAGCTATACCTACTACCGTTCATATATTTGGGGACCACTAAGAAAAACTCGAAAAAACAAATTGTGTTTTATATGGAAAAAATAATTGTGTTTTATATGGTAGATCATACATTTCTGTATATATGAACATAATTTACAATAGTATTATCTTCTATCTCATAAATTACAAATAACTGTTTGTTTATATTCTAATAAAAAAAAAACCTGTATTTTTTTAATCGTCCTGAAATATATGAACGGTAGTGTACATACGGTAGTGTACATACATTACAAATGTGCTTAGAAACAAATTTTATGTGTTTTTCAGTGATGTTAATTGCTATTCCAGTAAACATATTCTTAAATATTACACATACTTTAATGATTTGTGTGTGTGTATGTTTGGAAAAATAAATTATTGGCACATTTAAATGCTATCTGACACCACACATCAATTATTGCATAATTAAAATTAATTAAACTTCTTTCTTAAAGGTAATCAAAAAAGATAATTTTTGGAGTACTAAGGGTTTCACCGCTGTATTCATAGTTCACCCGCAAAGAATCTATACTTTCATTATACTTTTCTTATGCATACCTTAATATAAAAATGTGTGCATTTCACTTTTGCCTTAGATCAGAAAGATGCTCCTGACCTGCGTTAAGCATACCTTAGGACAACGGCTATGAAAAAGTTATTACAGCAATTTATGTATTCGAAACCTCTTAAACGTATTTAATTACATTCTTACAAAATGTATAAAAATCTATTTCGGTTCCAATCTTCATACCCGATGCATCGCAAATCAATTTTCTCATACGCAACAACGACTTGCTTTTAAGTCACAATTATTTCAACTATTTACGAAGCAGCAATACAGAATATCTGCAGACATTCGAATTATTCTTAAATAAAGCAATTTATCGTGAGATCATACACAAAAACTGTTCATATGTATCCCTTACCTACACATAACATTTCAAACCACAGGCGCATACACACATGTATTTCAACCATGAATGTAACCAGACTAGGCTCGAGAAATTCTCTGCAATTTTTTAGCAAGTAAATAGATCACGAATGCATTCCCACCTGCGACTTAACAAGCTTTAAAAATTTTTCTACTATAATCTTCAGACTTTTTATACAAAGGAACCTGTATGTGAAAATATGAAAGTTAGTTTAACATATAATACTGTGTAAATCCTTAAATTTATTTGAAACCAGACAACCTTCATCAACTGCACTTAATTAGTGTATATAAATGTTGAGTTCGAGCGCTACTAACTAAAAGATTATTTAAAAAGACTAATAGCAAAATAGGTTGCTAAAATATAATACTAATATATTTCACTAAAACTCACTCATACATAAAAATATCGGTAAGTAAATAGAATTGGAAATGATTATTTATCTAAAATTTCGTTACGTTTTATTACTTATATCTAATCGTTACTTTCGTTGTTTGTCTTCGTTACTTTGAATTGGATACTTTCGTTACTTTACTTACCTTCGTTACTTTCGATACTTTCGATAGTTTCAATATTTTCGATACTCTCGATACTTTCGTTACTTTCTTTACTCTATCACTTTAGTTACTGCTATCGAAAACAAATATAACCTATTACAGCACCCAAAATTTATTTATATTCTTGTATTTTAACATAAATTGTTAATGAAACGTCACGTTTATTTAATCCGCTAGATCAAGAGGTTAAAGTTATATATGTTAGGCGCATATTACACCATAAAAGTTCCTTGACAAAGATCTTTTATAACACTTCTTTTATAAAATATATTATATCATCAAAGGTTTCTATATTACAGTACGTAAAATACTTTATAAACATTTTATAAAATATCGGTTCGAGAGATAGGACATTCGTTATTGTGGAAGAAAAAGTAAATGTGATTTTTAGAAGTATAAGGTTTTTCTTACCACACACACTTAAATTCTTATGAACCACGGCATAGATTTGCATCAGAGAGGTTAATAGAGATATTAACTGTTATCTATAATTTTCAAAATACAAACTCAAATACAATACAATGTATAGGATAGCCCACCAAACTGGCTCACCAAAATTGCAGCATGCAGGATATATTTTTTTTTTTAACAGAATGATACAAATTTGTTCGATCTAATGTAGATATTTACATAGATATATCATTTGTGACCAGCTCCCATTATATACATTAATATTACTCTTGCATTTTTTACGTTTGCACTCATCCGAATAAAATCAAATATTTCTTAAGGTATTGGAAATTTAGGTACTAATGTCGGTGGTAGCACAAATACGCAGGTATTCACTATTACGATAATATGTAGTAAATCACATACTACGTTTTCAGAACCCTATATCCAATATGGAGCATTTTAAACCAATAAGACTTTCAAATTAGCGCAGTTTAAACAATTTGTTCCTGAATTAATGCACTCTCTGTGTTGTTAAGTTATTATAATATTTTGAACACCCGCATTACTGGAAGAAAATAATATTTTTCAATTTCGTTTGCCACTTTTTGTATGTTTCTTAAAAATGTCAAAAATTTTTGATCCAACATTGTATTCCTGATCATTCCCGATCTAATTTTATTTATCTTTCAAATTTGTATTAGAACTGCATCGCTACTAATGTAAATAGTGCTATTAAAGAGGCACAACTAGACTGAAAAATAAAACATGGAAATACATGTGGGTACTGCAATAACATACATGTACAGCTACGGTATGAAATCTTAGGACACGCATCGAGGCAAACCTTCTCGTAGCTATTGCTATCTCTTCCTCCCGTCTTACCCCGCAAATTTTGCCGCAGGCGCTATACTACTACCTGCTCGTTCTCATAATCACAAATTTATTATATGTTAAACTTGAACCATTTATAGAAAACGGGAAACAGTAGCGATAGGATTTATGAGGGCATAATGCAGTACTGATTGTGCGTTAGGAAGCTTACCCGTTCCAAAGTTAGCATTGAAATACAATATTTATAATCATAACTATTCATAACATGATGCAATTAATGTAACAACGTTCGGTAGCTTAAAGAGATAAATTTTGTATGTATAAATAAAATTTAAAAATATGTAATTAATTCTGTAGCTATTATTACAATCACCGTTTGAAAACAATTTTAGTATTTTTTAAAAACGATATATCTATTTAAAAGTATTAACCGTGTCCTTAATTTCTTATTGTAAAAGTAAGGTATAATTGCATAATATGAAGAGATGATATAAACTAATGATGACAATTAATCTTGTTTTAGTTATAATGTCTTGCGGTACTTATTCAACATTTAATAAACAACGGACTATAAATTTTAATTGAAAAAAAAAAAGTTTCCCGAAATTAATGGAATGTAACTTTAGATATTAAAGAAAAAATTGCGGCAGGTCTTGCAATTCTTGTAAGGGCCCATCGAACTGGAACATTTTGTTCTATATGATATTAAATAAATCATGACGTAGTGTTGCTACATATTTAAACTGTAATTAATTATTCTACGTTTCGGATTTGTCTTTGAACGTAGAATAATAAATTCCAGTTAAACATATGTAAAATTTTATTGAATTATATCTACCGTATACCCAAAAAAGGAAAAATAACACTTTAAAATATTACTATTAAAGGATAAACGGTAGAAGAAAAATATCGATGAAGAAGAACATCTCTCGCATAAGTTAAAGAAATTATAAATAGGCAAAATATCTATTATCCTACAGATACTGGATCTTTTTTGTACTTGCGCTAAAAAGCGATGGGACAATAGTCATTGAAGGCGAATAGCTCCAATATCGTTTCATTAGTGTATTTCTTACATAGTTATAGGTTGAAAGCAAGGTAAAAAAAAAATAATTAAATTTAAAACAGAGTTTAATAATTGCGCCCGCGCAGCGTCTTTAATATGTTCGCTCTCAGCATTCGTCTAGGAGTGAGGAAAAGCACGGTAAAACCTACACTCTGAGAGTTGTCACCACTAAAAATACATGTCTGAAATTACAAAAAAAAAACGTTTTGCATGAACAGTAAAAGAAAAAAATAATTCTAAAAAATAATAACTATAAAATTTATAACAATAAAATTAAAAAAATTCTAAAAACAACAAAAACACAACTTAAATCATAACTAAGACGGGTAAACAGTGAGAATATCACTTTTGTCAAACTTCTTCAAAAAAAAAAAAATCTGAAAAGAAACAAAATATAAAGAAAAAAAAAAGAATCCTCTTCTAAAAAAACAATTAAATATAAAAAATTAAAAAAAAAACAAATAAAAAAATTATTAATAACACGTGGAGAAATTTTGAATTTTGAAACTGCCGAAGATTACCTTAATCCTACCTGGTAATCTTCGGCAGTTTGAATTCAAAATTTCTCCATACACATTGTTTAGTGTAATTGACTAACAACGTGCTTTTGTAATTTTTAAGAAAATTTTATAAAATAATTTTTAAAATGTCCTTGTGATTGTCCTTAAATGTATAAAAATGTGAATTATAAAAAACAATTTTCTGAAGAAGACAACAATAAATAGATTGTCGAAACGTAAATGAAGTGTTTAATTGATTAAAAATTCAAATCATTATATAAAAATAAGCCGCTAACTCATGAAAAAAGAAAAAACATAAAATTGCATTAACGGCTACGAACAAATCCCCATCAAATATATATATATATATATTGCAGTCATTTTATAAATTACTTTTCTCAAAATAGTCATGTATATGCTGCACAAACTACGTCGACTCCAAACGAAAGCGCGGAAAGCGCTTCATAGATATAACTCTCTGCATAACTTTTTGTAGGTTGTGCGGTATATTTTGTATTTTATTCACATTACACCTACAACCAATTATAAAGAGGTAAACACAAAACCATAAACCCTAGCATTGACGGCTACCTGCCGACTGCCCACTGAGAGCGCTTTATCAAGGTCGACCAATGTATCAGAACTTAGGCGAGGGGGAATGAGAGAGACAACTACAGCTACGAAAAGATTCGGTGCTCGATGCGTGTCCTAAGATTTCTTACCATGATTGTACATGCAATCCATGTATGAAAATTAAAAATTTATATATTTGAAGAAGTAGATAGAAGGGACTTTATTTTATACGTATCAGCACCAAATAT
The DNA here is from genome assembly GCA_949128085.1 of Cetonia aurata. NCBI lineage: Eukaryota > Metazoa > Arthropoda > Insecta > Coleoptera > Scarabaeidae > Cetonia > Cetonia aurata. The sequence continues at coordinate 34,355,671 of OX421882.1, forward strand.
CTCTAACATATGGGTTAAATATTAAACTATGTGTTATATATTTTTAAAATATACAGGGTTATTTACGTTATAGGCACCGAATATTATGGCCAAAATACGTGACGTCCAAAAAGTTTCACTTTTGGGATGTATGGGGTTTATTATGGTTACTTTTTTAAATTATTTTCATATTATACAGGGTGTCCCAAAAGCCCCAAAGGTATCAAAGTATTGTTTCTTTGGATGGAACTCCTTGTATATTATTGCATTTCTGGATTGTCTGGTTTAATAAGGTTTATTATACTTGAACCTTAACGTTTTTTAAATAATTTGAATTTTGTGAAAATCTAACCTAATTTTCATGTTTCACATACTTAAGAAGTATTTAAGTTATATATACAAACTTTACAACTTATGATGAAGTGTAACAATATACCATATTATATAACTCAGTTATAATAAACCTGCTATCTTATACAGTGTGTACACAAATTAAAACTAATCGAACAAGAATTTTCAATGGCTATAACTAGATTAATTTAAATAGAACGGCATATTATTTAATTTACCAGCAAATGCACTTTTTAATTACCTCTCGAATGGTATTTATAGGTTAAGCTTTAAGTTTTTGTGTTTGAATATGCCGAATAATCGTTTTTTGCACCATTTGGTGTTTTTAATGTATCTAGTTGCCGATATAGTACTGAGAAATGTCAGATAATTTACAATTACATATAAGAACAGTAATGAGGAATACCTTTACAAGTGCTCAGAAACTTAACGGAATTTATAATCCAATCCGCAATGGTAATAACATAAAACAGACGCCAAATATGTATTAAAATAAAATTAAATGAAGCATGTGACATTTCTAAATACTATAGGCAACTAGATACTATAGAATTCTTTATTAAATTGTCAAATGGTGCAAAGAAAAACACGATTATTTGGCGTATTCTGCAAAAACGTGAAAACTTAAAGCTTAAGCTATAAATACCAATCGGTAGGTAATTAAAAAGTACATTTGCTGGTAAATTAGAAAATATGGTGTTCTATTTAAATCAATCAAGTTATAGCCACTTAAAGTTCTTATTTGATTACTTTTAACTTTTGCACACCCTGTATAAGATGGCAAGCTTATTCTAATTTGATTATAAAATATAGTCTATTGTTACACTTCATTGTAAATTTTGCTTATATAATTTAAATACTTCTTACGTATTTGAAACATGATATTTAGATTAGATTTTCACAAAATTCAAATTATTTAAAAAACCTTAAGGATTAAAAAATGCTATAATATACAAGCTATTCCGTTAAAAAACACAACATTTATACTTTTAGGGCTGTTGGAACACCCTGTGTAACAAAAATAATTTTAAAAAGTAACCATATATCCCAAAAGTGAAACTTTTAAACGTCACGTGTTTTGGCCACAATATTCCGTGCCGTATAGCATGAATGACCCTGTATATATGATACATATTTTAAAAAGATTTGATTTTACTTGGGGATAATAAAAAATGATAATTTGACTTTAAATATTCTTATGAGACACATACGAACAAATGCATTGGGCCTAGTGTAAGTCAATCTGAACAGTCTATAGAAAATATTTATATTCTAAATAAGAGCGTAAGCAATCCATTTTACGTAAATAACAGCTGTGCGGCAAAAAAAGCATATTTTTTTAAATAAAAACAACTAGCGAGTCGGTACCCCTTCCACACTCAGACGCTCAGTCTCCGACCATAGCTCCTACGGCTATCTATGTTTCATAAAATCGAATTATTGCAGCCTTCGAATTATGCAGCCCGCCTGATTTGACCAATTCTGCTTCAGTGAGCTATCTGTTTACTTATCTGTGGTATTAGCATAGATGGTATTAGTAACTCTTCCATTTCGATATATTAAGTATGCTAAAATCCTCACGTAATGACTATAATTGATTATTCAAATTAAACGTATACCTCACTGCTCTTAAATATTCTATCATTTTTTCTCTAAGTTTTAAAATGACCTATTCATATTCAAAATCTGAAATATCCGTAACGAAGCAAGACTGGCATCGAATTCGAGTATACCTTGAAACAAGACGATACCAATTTGTGACAAAGACGATAGTCGTAACTGTATTATCGCGTTAGTTTCGCTTTGGTCCACGTACTGCTGCGGTCGCCGCGACTACCTGAATCCACATCCGGCTTGCCACTACCGACCACATCCTCCCCATCTTACCTTGCATAAACTTTATACACTTAGGATATTTTCAGTCTTTCTCACAGGTAGCGGCGTGATTAGTTTTTTCCTTATTCTTGGTTACGTTGTTGTTCTCTTCTTCTTCGTCTGGGATCCCATACTCTCTGCTATTAAATTGTGTGAAATTGTTCTTCGCGATATCTACCGCAAAGTTTATTTTAGTTACCGGGGAATGGGTTCAAATTACTACCTTAATAAAATATCTAACGTCCCTGCTTGCTCTTCCTAAATGTTCGTTTTAATGTCAATACAGTTGGTTTTACTACTGAGCAGTATGTTGGGGGTAACGTCTCATTTTGAGAAAAAAATAATAAAAGACTACCAACAGATTGTGAGACAAACATATCATTAACCCCTAATTTGTCTATTCTAGACAGATGGAGTTTCTCTTTCCTACCATTATTTTGTATAATACCCATTACTACTATCTTAAATTATTAAGCTATAAGCTATATTTAAATTATTACATGTATATTTCTATAAACAAGCAAAGTTTGTTTTAAATAAATGCTTAAATAATTTTTTTAATATAAAAATTGCCTCATATTAAAATTACAGTTTTAGCAGAAAAATTTAATGATTTCACACTGTAAGAAAATTGCACTATTGCAAAGTTTGTTTTGTTTTCTGATTATTTAAACATACTTTTCGCTTTTAATTCAATACTCTATCACTTCGTAAAGATTTAAGACAATAAACTATAAATTTCGCTATTAATATATATTCGACTGATAGTGTAGAGGCTTGCACGCTTGGGTATCAGTCGTAAGACCCAGGGTTCAAATCTCACTCTGGTCAATTACGATAACCGGTTTTTTTTTCCGGCGTCGTAATGATGATTCGCAAGGGGATTTGGCTCTGCGGGAGTGCCTGACAAGCATATAAAATGCTTAGGCTTTATATACTCCCTTAAAAAAATATGTAGGTATGTATTTTCTTCATTTCATTACAAAGGGCAATAAGCCTATTTTTATCAATAGCCCATTATAATATTCGCAGAAGATTAAAGCCTTAAAGGAACTTCTCCTTTTTTAAGAATATGCCATGACAGCAGCTATAATTTCCAGTCAAAATGGTAATCACTACACAGTAAATTCAATGTTGTTATGCCGGAAGATTATCTCCCACGATTCGCTCATTCTAATTGTTTGGTACCAAAGTATGATATTAAATACAGTGTTTACATTAAGAACCTGTAGGAGAAATTTACCTTACAAAAAATGATCATCTCCACATGGAATTTTACCTTAAAAGTTGTTGAATTTGCTGTTGAGCTTCCATAATTAGATAGCTACTCTCTTAGCAGTGAAAGGAAAGAACATTCAAAGGCCGTAGATATGCACAACCTTTGTACCGGCTGCGAACGGGTAAAAATTACCGGAAGAGGAGATTTCCACCCGACCAGGAATAAACAACCAACGTCTCCAAAAAAATCTTTGCAGCGTTTTGGGATCAACAAATGAAGACAAAAGTACTTTAGAGACAAGGAAACAGACTAAAAACCTGGACGTGCAACCATATTTCAGTATAGAAAAACTGAAGTTCTGAACCAAAGAGTAGCATTCCACTGTAAAGAATATAGCGGTTTCCAATGGCGAGATGTCAATAGAAGATGCTATAGACCTTAGAAGCAGCGGGCCCTGAAACTAAAACAACTCCCTTCACAAAATTGGTTATCACTGGAACTGCTCCAATAGGGAAAGACAAGGTCTTTCACGGAAAAAGACTCCTTTCTACGAAAAGAAACTCCTTTCCACGGAAAAGGACTCTTTTCCGCTAATAATAAATATCAGGAATAATTTGAGGTGGTTTTTGTGCAGCATTGAAATTTGATGCCACGTTAATTGAATCAACCTTTATTTAAAGATAAGAGCCAAATTTGGTGAATCATTTCTACCATAGGGAGAACACCACTAGGTGATTTAGTCTTTTTGACATTTGCGTGATGTGTTATGTATGTACATTATATTATATTCGTATACCTAACGTCAATAAATTGGTATTATTACATTATATCCAATACTTCACGACATATAATTTCTTTTTCCACAACCAGTTTCCAATTGATACAGCAAAATTTGGTAACTAATAATAAATATTTTTTATTCCTATTTTTATAACTCTCAATGCACCTTATAGTAAATTTAGTTGGATAGCTGGTTGTTTGCATCATGCCTAATTTTTTGTTCTAATAAAAATTTTTGTAATTCGTAGTTTGTATGATGTTCTCTGCATTGACAAACAAATATATCGCTACGAAAATTTCAGTCACCCTCGGGACGCGGGAGGATAACGTCACACCGCTGAACAACTGATAAGTATCTTTAATGTGACTGTAGTAGTTATTAGTTAGTGATGTTCTTGTAATACATTGAATAAAAGAAACGACAATACAGTGTAATTTATTTCTTTTCGAGTTAAATAAATTTGATGAACAAAGAAATGAATCTTCTAAAGATTCGCTCCGGGTAAGTAAGTTCTAAACCATCTTAGATACACAATAATAAGATTTCTAGAATCTTAATCCAAACTAAAAACTCGTATTTCTCGTTTTTAATATTATAAATAAAATTCAAATCTCCCGCTAAATTCCCGTCATAAAATCAAGTGTAACCAGATCAATGCCAACTTAAACTGTTGAGTGAAATTAACCCACAGAATCAAATACAACTTCACATAGCCAAATTTACTAGAGTTACGGTTATCATTCAAATAAATATAACCTCAAATTCCTTTATGCATTATATGCCGGTTTTACGTTCAAAAGATGTTAAAATCGCTTCCTTCAGGTACGAAAACTGTTCTAGTATAACCCAAATACTAATTCCATATTCAAAACAATCATCTCAGCTTCCAAATGGTGTTCCAAGATCTCACAGCAAACTGCCTCGAATGTTGTTCTTCGAAATCCCAGAATTATACGAAAGGCCACCCCAAATCTCGAAATAACTGCATTTCCATCATCTTAGCGCTATACATGTAATACTCTCATTCTTGTAAGTAAATTTGAAAACTTTATGGACTTAAATTGTGATAGATATTACAAAATTCTAGATATATATACGAAGAGCAACCACACTCAGGAAAAAACCGAAAAAGAAGTTTGTTTTCAACAAACTCAATATCTCCTAGACAAAAGGACCCTGGCAACGATCATAGAAATCGTTTCCAACGATACGACAGCATAAAAATCCCTCGTCGAACATTAATCGAAAGACATACACATGCCCTAAAAATCCATGGTTACAAGCATTAATTGAATTAGATAGGGAGGTAGATTTAACCAAAAAAACTGTTGACATAGGTTCGCATAGATCGCCTGATATCAGTGTATGTTTTGTTTCAGTATATGTTAATGTTAATGTTTACAATTTTAAAATATTGTGTAATATTATTAAATCGTCAAAACTTTTATTAAAAAAAGTAACATGTAGTGATAAAAGTAAATGGTGTTATGGGAGACATTTTTACACTATTTAAAAATAATTAAAAAAATATTAATTTGGTTAAATGATGAAGGAAAAAGAGTGCAAAATTACTAAAAAGATAAATTTTATTTTTTGCTTTGTATTGGTAAATAGATATTTATTAAATAGTAATTTATTGTAATCTTCTTGATTTAAATACACACAGTGATCTTAAAAATATGCTTTATTTCGTTTATTCTTACACTTCTTACTCAGCCTAACTTAACCATCCATTCTCTCTCTACATCTCGATCGCCTCTACATTAACTTACAACTACTATTTGCACTAACGCCACCTGTTAGCAAGAAGATGAATGTCGTTTATCTAACAATATTTAATAATTTTTTAATAATTTGTCCAAGAAAGCGGAGAAAAACTGTATTTTGTTATAGATAAAAAGCAACGAAACCTAGATAGAATAAACTAAAATGGAACTTTATAACATAATTTGCTTATTTTATTAAGACCTATATTTCCCAAAATAAAATTCAAACAAGATTTTTTTTAATGTAAAAACAGGAATAGTAATAGTGCTAAAATCGAAAATGAAATTACAAAATAATTTATAAATGGATCATAAAATGAACGTAGACAATCATTACGTAAAATTAATTCAAAATGGCAGTTAAATTAAAAACAACTTTCTAATGATCACCAAGTTGGTAGATGACCGAGCTTTCTGCTCCCGACTTTAAATATTCGCAACGGTAAAAAAAGCAAATGCACTGTCAAAACAACAGAATTATTAGCAACAGGAACAAACGAATACCATTCGTAATTATTTTAATAGCAGTTGGTAACGCTCGGCATTATCCTCGCTCTGGCGATCATTTGTTTCCAACCATGACGCCACGAGCCACAGAAAACTATAATAGTTCACCTGTTATCTCAAGAAAATCTAAGATGATCCACTTCTATGTTACTTTTATACTACCTAACCTCTCGAATTTGCATGTATTTTCTTCTCAAAAGTCAGGATTCTGTAGAGCTTCTATAATACTAAATTATGTTTGTATAAATACATTTAGTTATTAAATTAAAATGAAACATGAATATGAATCAATTTCATGCCGCGCATTATCGCTAGTTTCTAAGAGATACACGTTTTCAAAATTCACATGTTACTGTATCGCGAATATACTGTTACACAAATTAAAACGTAGAAAACTCTCTAGATCTAATATCTTTTCCTTGCGACGACCAAATATCGGTACTCTTCCTCACAGCAAGGCCAAGTACCTACTTTGGCTCAGCTTCCATGGAGAGATAGAAAAAAAAGCAGGAAAAGATAACATCATTCCTGAGCAAAGTACACTATAAAAAAAGAAATAAATTTTACAAAAGAAACACATGTCGCGTGAATGAAGTTTTACAAGTTAGGGGTATGTGTTCTTATTTCACATAGTACAAAATGATAAAAATAATTATATTATGTGAAAATGTGAAAATATACAGAAATTTAATACGACTTTTACACTCCATAACATCACATAATTTTACGTTGCCTTCCTTAAGATCACATAATTACGGTAAACTTAGGCCACCATTTATGTAATTGCGCGCAGTTTTTGTCGTGCGCATGCACAATGCATCAAGAGACTTATTATGTCTTTGAAGCGTCGCCGTCGTATATGTCGTTAATGTTAATACGTGAATTCAAAGTGTAGTTTAAATAAAAAAAAGGTTTTGGTCAGAGTAAAATAAGGCAAAGCAAGGTTTGTTTTAGTTTTTGATGCTAAATGTCGTCCCATAGTCCGTGTCCGCGAATTTCGTAACCTCTGTATAGGTATATAATATCTATACGACCAATGATGACAAAGAGAGAACATGGAAGGTACAAAAACATTAATTTATTATTCTGGTGGGCTAAATTACATTTTCGCGCCCTATATATTTGTTTTATTTCCAAACACCATATTTAAAATAGTTTTCATAAAATTTCAATTGTAGAGAACACTTTTTCACGAATGTACATCTGATAATATTCAAGTATTGCAGGACTTAGGTTACGTAGGTAGGTATATGACATATGATAATTGTTTCTTGCTTCACTGTATGTTACTTCAATTACACATTCTATACGAGAGAAAGATACGCATAACTTTACAGAACAAATATAGTTATTTTAGTCATTGCAATGCCTAAATTCACATTATATGTAATGTATTAGTAGGTATATCAAACCACAGTAAATTTAAATAGCGGTTACTACTACGTGATGTGTACTAATACATTTAATTCGCAGTTTCTTACAGTTAAAATTTCATATTATACTCAGGCCGTTGAGGAAAATTGATGTAAATATACTTGAGCTTTCACCTATTTTTTCATAAAATTTCCTAAATAGGTAAAGTAAAATAAGATCTGTAACTTTACATAATACTCTGTAAATTTACATTACATGAATTTAATTTTACACAACCCACTATGGCCACATATAACCATGTGACATTCTGTGAATTTACAGAAATGTGTTTATAGTGTATATTTATATTTTCTTAAGATACTTTAAAATAAAGGAATCTTATCCATGAAACATTTGCATATACAGTGGTGGACATAAAAATAGGTACAAGGCAAATGACTTTAGTGTTAGCCGTAAAACTCTGTTGCTTATCATTAATATCATGCGACATCCCTTGGTAAGTATCCACAAACACATTGGAAGGTATATACTAAATGTAATGTAACTATCGCTGGAAAACAATGAACAATATTCCTCGATAATAAAAATTTCATATACCTGGAAGTGGCCAAAAAAAATAGGAACTTTGGTAAAAACCGCGAATACCGCGAAGTAAGAGGTAGACCCTGACCGTGAATGAATTATGATGAGTTTGTGTTTTTTTTTTCGATTCGATGTGTACTTCACCAGGTATTTGACCGTCCCGGAACATTTAGGATACCCAGTATAATATATATATATATAAGTAAATGGATGATTTCTTGGGTAGCGGCATTAACTAGAAAAATTACTCTATTGTTTCTTTATTTTTATTGCCAATATTTCGCATCTAGCTTGATGCTTCATCAGGGCTCAAAATTTGAAAACAGATGTGAAAAGATCTCCACCTTAAGAATCCACAAACAACAACAGTTAACTTAACTTAACTGTTGTTGTTTGTTCCGTGCATATGTAGATTTGTCCTTCTCCGTTTTTGTAATGTGACAACTTTTTTAATGTGTATCTATTCAATAATTTTAACTTTTCGACATTTTAAATTTAAAATTTTATTTTACAAATCAAATTTAACGACATTTTTACATATTTTTAAAAAAAATTTAAATTAAAAACGTGGATTCTTAAGGTGGAGATTTTTTCACATCTGTTTTCAAATTTTGAGCCCTGATGAAGCATCAAGCTAGATGCGAAATATTGGCAATAAAAATAAAGAAACAATAGAGTAATTTTTCTAGTTAATGCCGCCGAATGCCGCTACCCAAGAAATCATCCATTTACTCATTTACCCAACGGCAAAGACTGCTTGTCCAAATATATATATATATATATATAAAAATGAGAATTTCGCAATTAAACACCGCTATCCGCATACGCGTTTCACCCTAACTAGGGCTCATCAGTACGGCTTGTCGGTGATTAATTGCTCTCTCCGCATGTATATAAGCGTAGCATACTGGTATAAGATTGGGTGAGTGTATTAAAGATGTTTAAACCCTTTTTTAGCGAAGTAATGGCTAATTTTGTCAATCGACGTCTACAAATATGTCCGGATCCGGACACTGAATTGTAATCAATCGACATCAAATCGATAGCCGCTAAAATCGCCTGAATTGCAGGCAATAATACGTGAAAATGAGAATTTCGCAATTAAACACCGCTATCCGCATACGCGTTTCACCCTAACTAGGGCTCATCAGTACGGCTTGTCGGTGATTAATTGCTCTCTCCGCATGTATATATCTGCAAATCCAAAAATAGCCGAAGCACATAAAAAGTACCTTGATTCGAGTACACTAGCAATCCATTTAAGGAAAATGACGTAACTAACAGAAAAAAATGCAGAACTTAAAAGTATATATTGGTATGATTTTCCTCTTAAAACTTTATTTTTTTAAGTTTGGCTGCAATGATTGCTGTGCATGGTTTTGAGAGAACTTTTATAGAAAAATCTCAGATAAAAAGAAGGTGCAAATTTCAAAATAAAATGGGATTAAAAGGTGTTATTGATAATGTTGTTTGATATTAGATGGAATTGAAAATATTTAGCGTGGTCATACTATTTCTTTTCTATGCTTACTATTTATATTACTAGCTTTCATTTAATGCAGCTTCAATTAACATTGTCAACTTAATTTTTACTTTTCTATTTATGCTTTACTATTTTATAGTTTTTACTCCCATTTTCCTTATATTGTAGGTATAAAATTGACCAAAAATGATTAGATAAATATTTACTTATAAAATATAGAGAAACATTCAAACCGTAACTAGTAGAGAGTACATTTTATAGCATCACTTTTAAATGATCGTCACGTCTAAATTCAACGGATTGATATCATAATATCGACATGGTTTGAAACGACCCAAAACGCAACTTTATCAGCGTTTTACTTGTCAAGTAAACCATAAAAAAATAAATAATGGGTACAGTTTGCGAGAACACACACACAGGGCCTTTAAATCGAGCAATTTCTATTCGCCTCACAGTTTACTACAGTACTATAAATAAACTGCTTTGGAACTGCATTATTAACGTTATCCGCTGGAAAAAAAAACTTGTTTTATATTGGTATATAGCTGTGAGCTTTCGATCTCAAATTGATAGTAATATAGAAATACATAACTTCTCGATGAAACTCGCATGCCATTTAATATTAAGTGCAGTAAATACACACATATAAAACACGAAAACCTAATTGGTACGGTATTTTATTAATTATAGATGATTTAATCGATCACAATAACTACACTTCGGTTACTGGACGAAAAATGGTCCTAGGAGAGAATAGCCGATCGGGTACCCAGGTATCCAATTCTAGGACCGGGTACTCGGGTAACTCGGAAGCGAATATTGCACCGGACGATTACCCGGATTCTGTAAAAGACGGTTTTTGACAGCCCTAGTAGAAAGCAATGTGTTGTGTGTCATGAATAATATGGAACGTAGATAACATCTCAGTGAGTCTCGTGTACCTCGGGGTTCTCTTTTGGGACCACTATTGTTGCTACCGCACATCAACTTATTGTCTTATTCGCTGACGGTATTTCTAATGTGTTGAGAACTAATATACAACGCCCTTTTTGTCACACTTATTACTTAATAAAAATATGGGAAAATACAACTAAATAAAACTTAAATAACTTACAAAGAAGGTAAAGCCACAAGTTTTTACCTCTCATATATTGACGGCTTTCCAATTAGCCGTCTTGAAGCAAAACTCGACAAATCACATTTTTTTACAATAATGAGTTATATATGTCAAAAAGTTTGGAATGACTAGATGCAAAACCAGACATTTCCAATGTACCATAAGAGAACCCAATTTTTTGCAGGTGACTACCTTTAAATATCAGGACAGGCAATTTTCAGTACTCATTTATACAATTAACGAAGAATAAAATAATAAAAAACAAAATTGGTTTTCATTAATCATTGTTTTTATTTTTAATAGTATAAGATTTTTGGTGCAAAACCAGACATATCCGTCTAATTAGTTAGAATTAGGTAGAATCATTTCTTATATTTTCCAAAATCAGTAATAAACTTTGAAACAACAAATAGTCTTACGTCTACACGTTTAAAGAAATTGTTTTTCAGTTTATGTATTTGAATTTTCCTTTCACTATCAATTGCTCTGGTGTAATGTCCTCTAATTAAATCCCAGGATATGGGATTTTTAAAATTCAGCTGTGTAAGCTTATCTTTTATCTGTGTCTTGTGTTGCGCAGGTTTATTCCGATATAAACTACACACCCTTAACCTAACAAATATATAAAAAGTTCGTCAAAGTTACTCGCGTTGATTTTTGAAGGTTGAGAAGAGGACCATTCATTTGATCGGTATCTTTTTACAATCACCTATTCTTTTTAAAAATTTAAGAAATAAATATGAACTTTTCCGCCAAAATTTTCCCCCAATCCCAATCGAAACTACTTTCTTGCAACTAAAGTAGCTAGATGTATGAAAATATGTATTTGTGATTTACATAACAAGTATATCATATGTATGAATCATTTACACGTTTGTAATATGAGGAATAACCCAACATTTTAAGAAAACATGTGTATCTGGATACTTTTAAATCACAATTCACAAATATACATATAAATTTAAATAGCAATCGTAAGCAAATCTAATGAAATCAAATCAAACAACAAATAATTCAAAGAAAAAATATATAATACTACTAAAGCAAGTAAAATTATCAGTCGCTTTTCCTATTTCGATCATCACGATGTTCGTAGAAGAGTTCAGTCAAAACCGCAATCGTTTGCTGCTTGAACGATGTCCAATCGAGTGTCAGGCAACAATGGCGGCGCCATCTTTGATCTTAACAAAAAACAATCAACGATTGCCGTACAAATTAACCGTGCCTGAACCAGTGGTCGCCGACAGGTGAGAATATATTGCTTAGTTGGCCGGGTAAACAGCGCCCACTGGTGTAGAACTAATACGGGAGAAATAATCAAAAATAAAGTAGCTGTAAATAAATATATATAATAAGTTCGTTATTGTTCTTGTTATTACGTCGAACGTTATGCCCCTTCCACACCTCCTTCCTTTTTTAAGTACAGACCTCAAGCAGAAATAATAAAGCAATGATTTCATTCTGGGGATTTACTTCGGTAGCACCATGACTTTCTCAGTAATTTTTGGACATTGTATCAAAGGACGTTAAAGTAATTATACATAATTATCATCAAAATAAATATAAACAAAGTTATATAAATATTACTCTTTGTAAATGTCACAGCGGGCAGCGAATCAGATATAAAGATTTAAGAATCAAAGGGTGATTATATTCTCGTTTTACAAACAAAAGATTATTACGTTAAACATTGACTACTTCAAATTTGATAACTAGCTGACTGCTAATAGCTTTTTCGCTCTGCTAATCAGCACTTAATTGGAAATTATCCCGGTTTTTCCAGTGCGCATCATTTTTTGAAATATATTTATTAAAATAGTCATATGCCAGAGTATTGAAATACTGATATTTTTTCAATTTACATGTAAACGCTTTTCAACTAAATATTTACGTGTATTTATCTTGTTATATATTCAGAGCTTCTTTTTTATTTCTACGTAGTACAGGTAGTATCTACGTTTTTATTTCATTTCACTCTACCATTGTTTATGTATGTACGTTTAAAGATGTTTTTATTTGGATATAGAGAGAAAAATTATAGATACAAAAATGATGATTCTAAATGATGACAAATAAATATCGAAATTTGCATATAAAGATTGTTAACCTGTATATGTAGGATTTTCAGTTAGTTAGACACTCTAAATTGGCAAGAAATCCATGAATATTTCAAACTATTCACTAACCGTTTCTGACTGTAATCCTACTACTGTTCAAACACCATATATTGTACATTTCAAGCAGTCGAAATGCGAAATTGTGGCACTGCGAACGCCCAATTGTCATTACGCATGCGTCGTTCAGTTGTAAATAATTTCTAACTTATACAACGACCGAAGCTAATAACACAGTATCAGGAGTTCATAGAACGTTCATAGGATTTAGTGTTTGTTTTCTATTTACATGCGTAACATTCCACTTTAGAAGGCAAGATATCTGTGTCTTTCTACAAAATTTGACATATCCAAACGTGTCTATTTAAATATGCTTTCAGATTTACAGCGATATAGGAAAAGCAGTGAGAATGATAAATATCTCTGGAAATGACAATAAATTTAGGAAGGTCAGAATTAAAGGCATTAACAGTTCTTACATCGAATATATGATGAGGAAATACCCGTGCATTGATGTTGATATAATTCATGCGATTTATAAAAAAAGGGAATAAATACTAAAGTGTGGTCATTGCCGAGTACTGGATGAGTGTAGTGGCTAAATTATATGAAAGGGTAGTATAAATAGAGATTGCAAATAGAACAACAACTAGATGAAATACTGAGCAGGTACACCGCGAAAAGAGATGTGTTGATTCAATCAATAATTGGTTCACTCGACAAATTTTTGTATTTAAATATGCTCAAACCACCGGAATGTTTAAATCAATTACGCAGAATTAATTGCAGTAATATTGTTGAAACAATCAGCAGTGGTGATTCATTCAATAACCTGAACGTTGCCTGAATCATTTTGGTTCAAAATTGAAAGCATAGATTTAACCGATGACAATAGCACGTATAACAAACGTTAATATGCTGATATCGTCTGTGAAAAAGATTTTTCTTAAAACACCAAGTCGTGTCCAGAGGTTTCGATAAATTGCAGGGGACGTTCTTGGATCGACGCTGCTGTATATTACACTGTACATTTGGAAATAGTGATGAAAATTTGTAATGAATTTGACTCTGAAGTGACAGAGTATTTTAAGAAGAAAAGGTATCTCTAAAGATTTGGTTTTTATTGTACCTAATCTGGCGTGCATTTCGACTGCAAACTCTGCGCTCGAAGTTAACGGATTATTATTATAAGACAGCATTGAAATTGTGAAGATATAGTTAAACGTTTAACAAAACTCAAGAAAAATTACTTCATCAATAAATTAAACAATGTGCTTTCGAAAACTACGGACTTTCAACAGCTGAAGACTATAAGTGAGGCATCACAAAATGATGCAACCATTAATGAAAAAAAAATTACTAAATTTATGTTGCATGCCAATAGTGTCGTGTCTTGTTGAAAGAGTTTTATCACAGGACAAAAATTGGTGCAAATTTATTTTGAAAATTCGTTACACCATGTTGTAGTTAAATGTAAATATAATTTGTTTGTACGCGTAATTAAATTGCATTTAACAAACTTTAGTTACTTTTTTTTTAATTTTTAATAGAAAAATTATATAAAAAATTAGTACTTATTCTAACACAAGTCGATTTTTAACGCTCTTAATCGCTTATTGCATGTATATTTTTAAGTTTTTTAGTGCATATCTATCCTAAGCTTACTGATAATATATGGAGCATCGGTGATATTTAGTTTAAAGTTTTAAGCAGAATCCAACGGAACTTGTACTTAAAATCTTTCTTGCTTCCATTACAAAAATATCTACCCTATAAACTCTAGGTCTAAAAGCAACTTCCTCTATATACCTCAGTTACTTAAAGTCGATTGTTAACAGGTTACAGAGCCGTAGGTTATCAGTTTGAACACCTAGTATGAATAAGTTTAGAATTTCTAATACCGTGGTTACTTTTAAAAGTATCGGTGATTTTTTATTAAATAATTGTTTAATAATAAAATAAATAAATATAAAACAGTGAGTCACAAACCCATCAAATCTTATATTAATAGATTCATAATAATTATATTTACCCGACAAAAGAAAACTTATACACAGGGTGACGTATTTAAAATATTAATCGAAGACTTGGTATTATCTTTCAAAATACGACATAAACAGAAAACCTGCAAACGCCATTAGATAACCCAGAATATGTATAAAAACTTTTATTGAAGTCAATCTCTAGTATATATATATATATATATATATCATGCTAAACAGAACCCACAGAATCATAATATCAACTATAAAATTATTTATGTAAATGTATTTTAATTTATTTATTTATTTTGTCAACGTATGTTATAATTTAAACTACAAACTTCCTTACTTCGTATCTAAATCAAGAAATGCATGTAATCATTGGTTTTAGGACATATGCGTTCCTTCGATAAATGTTCGACGTGGGTTTCTTATGCTGTCGTATCGCTGGAAACGATATCTATCATCGTTGCTGGGATCCTTTTTGTCTAGGAGATATTAAGTTTTTGAAAACAACTGTGAGGGACTTCCTTTTCCGTTTTTCCTGAGTGTGGTTGTTTTTCGATAATTATCTAGAATTTTGAAATTTCTATCACAATATAAGTCCATAAACTTTTGAAATTTACTTACAAGAATGAGAGTATTACGTGTATAGCGCCAAGATGATGGGAATCCAGTGATTGCGAGATTTGGCGTGGCGTACATCTGATCCTGGGGTTGTTGGAGAATTTTATTCGAGCCTGTTTGCTGTAAGATCGTTGGAACACCATTTGGAAGCTGAAATGATTGGTTTGGAATTGGAATTATTATTTGGATTATACTAGAGCAGTTTTCGTACTTGAAGTAAGCGATTTTATCACCGTTTGAATCAATAACTGGCGTCAAAGGCGTAAAGGGAATGTTAGGTTATATTATTGTATGATAATTTGGATATGTGAGGTTATATTTGATTATGTGCGTTAATTTCACGAGCGGTTTAAGTTGGTATTGATTCGATAATACTTGGTTTTATGACGGGAATTTAGCGGGAGATTTGAATTCTATTTATGATATTAAAACGAGAAATATGAGTTTTTTGTTTGGATTAAGATTCTAGAAATCTTATTATTGTGTATCTAAGATAGTAAAGAACTTACTTACCCTGAGGGAATCTTTAGAAGATTCATTTGTTTGTTCGTCAGATTTATTTAACACGAAATAAATAAATTACACTGAAATAACGTCTCTTTTATTCAATGTAGTATAAGAACATCACTAATGAATAACTATATAGTACAGTCACAGTAAAGATATTTAAGTGTTATAAGCTGTATTTAAATAGAATAATCGGTGGCTCAGTGGTGTAACATGACCCCACCACGTCCCGAGGTCGACTGAATCCGATTGGTTTGCGGTGTACCCAAAATTCTGTGGTGGGGTGTAAACTTACTGTTCATGCCATCTAACATATAGGTTGTAGCATATCTATGGAATTAATGAGAATATAGAGAATATAATAGACGACGCTAACTGTATGAAAGGATAATAAAAACAGTGTTGACTTAGTTTAAAAAATTTTATAAAAATTATAAAGAATTATCTACAAGTTTCATAGCAATATGTATACCGGGTGTCCAACCTAAGATGCAATGGTTCCTAGCCAATTTATTACTGCCTTTTTGAAAAAAATTTTCAAATAAATGTTGCCTCGAATCACATTCTACATATGCTAAAATTAGTTTCAGTAATGGCGGACTTCCGGTTGTACCGGAAGTAACTACTAACTTTATTATTTTAAATGGAACACCCTGTATATTATTGCACTTTTGGATTCCCTGTTAAATTTAAATAACAATACGTTAGGGATACATTGGGGCTAAGTTGTACCGTTTTCGAATTACATGACGTTTTTCGAAAAAAATGACATTTGCAGTGTCTTCGGTGTTTGGAAATATCTCGGAAAATACGAAAGTTAGAAAGATGCGGTTTTCGGTTTTCGCTCAACTATGAAACAGCACACGTCTTTTATTTTAAAATTGTTGCGTTTAAATTACAGCGTTATTAAATAGGGATCTGTAATTGTCGAAATCTAAAATCATGGATAAGTTGATTTTTTTAAATTGAACGGTGTAGCAATTTTTACATAAATGGATGTAAAATTTAATTTCTTTTCGATTTTATATGAGTATCATTGTGTCTATCTCCAACGGTTTTGGAGATATTCGCAATTTTTCAGTTTCTCACGATAGATACGTATTGCGAAGCGCCGCCGCCGGCCACCTTCCCCTCGCATTTCACCAGGCTTTTTCCTATTCTAGATCAATAACAGCTGTGTGGCAAAAAAGCATATTTTTTAAATAAAAACAACTAGCGACTCGGTACCCCCTCCCCACTCAGACATTCCGTCTCCGATCGTACACCTTGCTCCCCGCACGTATCTATGTTTCATAAAATCGAAATATTGCACCTTTGATTTATGCAGTCCACCTGATTTGACCAATTCTGCTACAGTGAGATATCTGTTTACTTATCTGTAACTATGCCCAATAAGATTTATAAATCCCACACTCTATATTGACCTCTTTTTATAGCGATGTAAATAATTTGCACGTATATAGTCTAATTTAGCATCAATTTACAAATCTCCTCTACTTACTATATTCCGATAACTACATATGACAGAAATCTATTATGTAGGTATTATAAGTGGTTTCAAAATGAAATACCAACTATATATGTAAATTATCTTGTTTGTTATTGAACAGGCTTTTGTCGGCTGCTGACATAAACAGAATATCTATTAAATTTAATTTTTTACCCAACAGTAAATTGTTCTTTTGCTGTAAAATGAATACGGTACCCGTACTGCTAAATGAATGATGCTGTAAACTTTAATAGCGGTTATAAATTAACTCATTCCAGATAATAATAAAGACTGTAAACCTAACTAAATATGTTGCAAGAAGTATGCGCATCGCCACAGAAATATGAATAGCGATACATAGCTTTTATAAGTATTTTAAAACAAACTCTGAAGCACTCACAACTTTTTAAATGGAAAACCTTATTCACTCTTGCATATAATTAGAGAAAACATTTGGCGTATAGATAAAACATTAACCTTAAATTAAATCTTAAAGAAAACAATCATGAACTGTAAATCGCTGATTCTAATGGAACTTTGCCAGTTTGTAGACCTCATGGACAGCAAGGACACTCTCTGATGCGGCGGAAATTGTGACTGAAATTCGCCCTAAATTTCGTTAATCAATCTTTCTTACAACGGCAACGGTATTATACGCAATATTGAACTTCAAAACTTACCTTATTAAGGTTGTTATGAACGTATAAACCATGAAATCTATAACATGTGAACTTAGAAATAATAAAAATAAACCGAAATGAAGTATCCTACTAATACTCAAAACAAACACCTACATATACATATATGTACTTACTTATAAAAATGACAATACTATAATATTTAACATTATGTCATAAAATAGTGGCAGCTAGTACCTATATATGTAGTAGCTTAGATCCAAGTGATAAATACAGAATTTTTTCGAAATATACTGCTTCTAGCGGTCAGTCACGACAAATACATATTATTTTCTCCCTTCGTTCGGTGTTTTTAAGTCACCGTTGTTGTTCGAGCTCACTAGTAGTTACTACGTTGTTTATACCGCTATTGTTTCACGCTCTTTTATTCGGACTGTGTGGCATCTAATATATTCACTGCTTTCTTCGGATTAAATATGTCCACCGGTAGTGATTGTAAATCTTAATGCAAAAATATCGAAACTCGGAAAGCGATAGGAATAGAGTAGTATAGAAATATAAAATCGAATGCGACACATTCTATTACACATTTTATATGGAGGTTTATTTAAAAACCAAAGAGCTTTTCCAGATCTTTCACAGAAAAGAATTAAAACAAAACAAGCATATGAACACGTACTCATATAAAGCATATCTGGACATCTCATTTTCTAAATTATTCAGGAAAATCATTTGAAGGTTTTCATAATAAAATTTTAACAAGTGTGTGCATAATACTAAGAAAAAATGATTTTACTGTAAGGCATATAAGTTAAATAACTGATTTAGAAGTTGTTATTATAAATTGTATTTTTTTCATTAAATAATGGACTTGATATTATATAGCTCTAACAAAGGATTTGATATTTTGTGACACATATTTTGTGTATGGCCCTAAAAAGTTCTTTAATTATGTTATTATTAAATAAAAATCAATTTAATCTTTTTTTTTATTATTTAAAACGTAAACAATCATATAACACAGCAAACATGATTTCATCCGTTGTCCTTTAAATTAGCATGAGATATACACCTATGTAAATACAGTTTTAGATCACTTAAATATGGAATTTTGCTTATCATAAAGAATAAAAATGTCCAAGTAACTTGTATATTTAGCATTTATGTAGTTAGAACAAGTATTTTTTTAATTGCTAAAAATTAAATAAAAAATGTCTGCTATAAATACCATTTAATTTAGAATAAACAATTATGATTGATTGTCTAGGTTTGCGCTTTAGAGATAAGTATAGTGTTCACTTGTCCTAAATACATTTGCATTCACTGCTACGCTACAACTCCCTTGGTATAAATAAATTTTAAAATTTACGTGGTTTGAAATTTATAGTTATCGCAAGTTAGTTCTAGTGTTTCTGCAATTAATTTAGTTATTGGCGCTAATACAAACTGATTAAAGAAAATAACAATTTCAGTTCTAAAATCAGATTGCACACTGAGGAAAGGGCACATGTTAATTAACAAAACATGTTAATGTCGTGAAAGCAATTATTTTGATAATTTTATTTTACTAATTTAACAAACCCATTGAGTTCATTTGAATAGTAAGTACCTACTGTTCATTTAACAAAGTCAGCGGTATTAAAAAAAAGTTAGTCTACCCAAATTGACAGTTTTTCCAAATTTTTTACCCTATAAATTAAATTGTCGTAAAGATTCTTTCTTCTTCTCTTATTTCACACTGACAATAATCCATATTCTGCGTAAATTGGATATGCAGCAAACAACGTTATAAATTATTTATGTCCTGTATTTACTAGGTACACAACTTATACGAGGTGTGACCATTAAAACTACGACTTTTGCCGCAGCACCGGCGATGGCTTTTGATCGCTGGAGAATCCATAATAAAGATATTTTACACTACTTCATGTCATTAACATAAAAGGTGCTGATAAACATAATACAACTGTTAATAAACTACTTTATCTGTCCCGAATTTGTAGGTTCTACGCTCTTCTAGATTTCCTCTTTTTGCGACAAATAAATAGCGCAAAGTTACATCTTTCTTTCAGCCTTTTCTGGACACCCAAGTTGGGTGAAACTCGGTGTATGTAATGACAACTACGTACCTAATACACCCTGAAAATTTCAAGTCGGGACGCCATCTGGTTCAGATTCTACGCTTTTCTAGATTAACAAAATCGAGTGAGACTCGATGTACATAATGCTTTCAGGAGCACATCGCCACACAGAGTAACCGGAGTCCGATCCGGCTCTCGCGATATCCTCGCCAGAGTAGATTAGATTAGATTAGATCTAATTAGGGTAACATGGCACCGCGACCTGTCGATCTATTGTGCCCCCCTACATCAGCTGTAAGCTGCTAGGGTTTGCCCGCACGTACAGCTCCCCATCCAGTCTAAGAACTTTAATAAATTGCAATAGCTGTGATGGTTTCAAGGAGGACATTTCTCCCTCGTCTATGACGTCTTTGCCAAAATAGTTGGCACGAGTTTCTGTGATGGCAGTGCAGTTGGATATCAGGTGTTCCGGACTTTCACCTTCCGCTCCACAAAACCTGCAATCACTATTCTGTTTCAGACCTATCCTTGTCATGTGTTCCCCCAGATGACAATGCCCTGTCAGAAAACCTGCAAGGATGCGTAGTCTGTTTCTGCTTAATTCCAGCAGAGTCTTTGCTCTTTTCTCACTGTAATTTCCAAGGAATATCTTGAAATGTCTCAGACCAGGAAGATTTTCCCAGAGGGAAGCTCTGAGCGTCTCCTCCCTGTCTTTCGCCGGAGTACCGCAGAGATCGTCATTGGGGCCACATCTCTTCCTGCTGTTTCGGATAGAGCTCAACCTCGGGAAGCCTCGCACTCACCTCGCCATATACGCTGATAACACTGTCATAAGCAGGAGCGAGAGATTGGCTTGTGGTCGCCTTCAGACGGCCACAAACCACCTGGTTCGCTGGGCCTCTCGATGGAGACTGAAGTTGAACGAATTCAATTCTCAAGGAAGAGACGTGTTCCCGCGACACGTATCCGCGTGGGAAACTTCAGTTTACCGTGGAGCCAAGAGGTTAAGTACCTAGGAGTCATCTTCGACAGACGTCTCGTCTGGACGCATGGGCGTCCATGTCACCGACAAACTTGACAAGACGCGAAAACCCCTGTGTTCAGGCGGTCGTCGTCCCTCAGGATCATCCACCTCCACTCGCTCGAGTCAGACGTCTAGCTGGTTTCTTTGAAACACCAAATGAGACCAAAGTATTCATTAATTTCAATTTTTCGAACATAGACGATCATCCAACCCCCTGATCAGAGTAATTTAATTACTAACTTTTTTCACACACACCCCGCGGCTGGATCGTCCCGCTCTATCAGACATGAAAGGGTATAGGACCCCAGGTTCCCCACCCTAGATGAGAAGTTCCGACCTTCGACCTTCGACACAGAGTAAGAATTCTCTCTGTTAAAGATTTCATATGTGTCGTTCACATAAATGTTTCTGTTAAACGGGCAATTGGTAAATTCTATGAACTTTTGAAGTCACTAAATTGTGCTTCAAAATCAGGCATAAAATCAGGACGCGTTTTGGAAAACACTTGCAGAGGTTATAGAAAATGTAAATGGCCATCCAACAGTTAACTGTGATATATAAAGTAGAGTAGGGAAAAAACCAAATTGATGTAATTGAGCAGCATAGAGAAGAAATGAGAGATAACAGTAGACAGAGGTTAAAAGCTTATATGCAGAAAATAATCTGGCTAGGAATACGTTATTTCAACATAAAGACATTCAGAAATATACTACACAGGTCATTAGTAGATATAGGAAGTTGATAATTGACTATATCCTGATAGATAAAAGATTTAAAACATTGAAAACAAAACAGGACTAGAAATAGATAGCGATAATTATTTATTGGAAGAAAAATTAAGCATAGCAACATAGACACAACAGCAGGAAATGAACACTAGTAGAAAATCTGTGACGAAAGAAGCAATAAAAAAAAAGAAATAGAAAAAGAAATTGTGTGAAATAGAAGATAGACAAAAGGATGGGGACAAAAAGCAGCCAAGAAAGTAGAGATGGGTCGTATCCGTATGATTTGTATCTTTGGTACGAATTTTACTTGAGAGTCAGATGGTACGAATCCCAACTGATGAAAGTTTTCGTATTTCGTCCCGACCTTCTTATATCCGCTTTTTATTATATGAACAAGTTTTTGCCGGCATTTCCGTCCATTCTCTGCATTTGATTGTGCTTTGATTGTGAGTCATGAATTTTTTTGTATATCGAATAGAGATTTTGTAAACTGTATCAGCTTTATTTTGTACATATTTAGAAGCATACCTAAATTTTTCTATTCTAACATCTGCCGTCGGCAACTTTTGTTCATATTGCATTAATAATCAATCTATTAACTTGCGTGATATTATGAAGCAAGATATAGGTCTGCAGTTTCAGTCAAAGCCTGTAATAAAAACTAATTGGATTTGTTCTTTGCAAATGTGAACATTACAGGGTGAGGTAATAACAAAAAATAAAACTATCAATAAAATTGAAGAAAAGAGATCAATTGATTTCTTTATTTAATTTCATCATTAACAGAAATACATAAAGCGATTTCAAGAAATCTATCGGTATAAAGCAATTAACAAAAATAACTATTGAAAAGAATATTTACTACCTACACATTTGTAATCTTACTACTAAAGAAAGAAAATGGAGAAAAATTACAAAAGAAAAATGCCATACCTTTTACAATGTCTATAGGAATGAATCGATTGAAAATATTATTCACAAGATCTAAAAAAGACTAAAAGAACGTTTATATTATTTAATATTAAAGTCGAAATAACTTTCGATATTCGTATCTGTTTTCTTCTTTTCTAGGTTTTGCGATTTTTTTTAATAAAAAAACAAGTATCCAAATCAGAATAAATTTAATTAAACATTTTCGTTACATTGCTATCAACAGCAACTTCCTCAGAAAAAAAAAATGCACATGCATGGTGCTGTGGTCTGGCACCCCGGTTTTTGTAAATTCAGTTTTTTTTTGTTCATTCCGTTAAGCGTTTGTCAATGTTGCGAGAAATTTCAAATTGTTTTATTTTCAAATAAGATTTAGTTAATGTTTTGGATTGTTTAATTTATTTATTTTATTGTTCAGTTGTTTATATTAATTTCAGTCAGGTGTACATTTTGCGTTCACTGGTAGTGTATATATATTGTTTTGTTTTGCGAGTTCGTCCGTTTGCGGACAGATCTGTGTGCGTTGCATCGCACGCATCTGAGATTTTTACACTTATACGATTGTTTACCCTTGTGAGTACAGTTCCTTGATCGATACGAAAGTAAGTAGATATATCAAGTTGTATTTCATTGCTGACATTTTGTGATTATTGATTTCAAGTTTTGAATTCACGTTTCGGATTTTATTTCCTTCATCCCGGAACTCATTTAATAATAATTGATATTGTATTTTTGTGTACACAATTTAGATATAAGATCTGTTATTATTTTTACGTGCAGGGAGATATTTTAAGTTTAAAGAGTTAATTTTTTTGTTCTTCCAAATTTTCTTGACTTTTTATATATGAATATATTTGTAAATCTTCTTGGTATTTAAAAGTCGGATAGTTAAACACTATTAGAATAAGTAAAACGTTTCGGTTTATTTGCAAACCTTAATCATTTACAGTTTTTAAAAAATTAAAGATGTATAAAATAAAATTTTTTTGTTCGTTGTTAATTTTTCTGATTTGTAATTATTTATTAATCACCTCGGGTTGGGTGAATAAAAGCATTGTGCTTGCTTTTATTTTTTCATTTATATAAATTACTTGAATTTTCCATGTTTAATTTAGTTGTTTTAATATTGAGACCACGTGGATTGAATTGAAGAAAAAAATTATTATTTTCCTGAACTTTTTGTTTTCTGTTGCTTTGTAAAAGGATTTTGAATTGTCCTTTTGTAATTTAAAATCAAATGCAGTTTTGATTTAGACCAGAACCTTTTTGGCCAAGTTTTCTTTTCTGCAAAGTTTGTAATTAATTTTTTTTTCTTTTTTTTTTAAAATAATAAAATTATTGAATTTTTGCATTCAAAAATACTGTTCTTTTATTTTTAATTGAACCTTTTAAAATTTTTTTTGAGTAAAAAGAAAGTCAGATTTCTTTCACCCACATTTTACTTTTCATGATAGTAACCCTGAGTTTAATTGTTCTTTTGCGCCTTATAAAAATTGTTATCATTTGAGCTAGCTAATTTAATTTTTCATTTTTAAATTTCATTTTACATTTTTGTTGGTACTTTCAGTACACAGCAATACGTATACATAAGATGTCAAAACGTGGAAACGTTTTGTAATTTTTATTAAAACTAAAATAGTTTACATTTGAAAAATATAAATTATGCCCATGCAAAGAAATAAAAATATAAGGAAAATATATATGTATATATATGTGAAAGAAGTATATGAGTATACTGACTGATGGTATGTTCTATTGTGATATCTTTTTACTATTATGAATAGAATTTTGGGTTATATATTTATTTTTAGTAATATCTATTCAGCCATTTTGCCTTTTATTCAAATAAAAATACCTACATGACTGTCTCTGCTACCCCGAATATCTTGATTATTTATGTAAAATTATATTTAGTATGTATGACAGCATAAATGTTTGAATTTGATATAAAGAAACTGACATAATGGACATTTATGCTAGTAATCTAAATTTACTAAAAATTAGGAAATACTATGATAATATTCCTAATCTAATGCTAATTATCATTTCTACCATCATCGTATAGTGTACCATATGCGACTGTGAGTATTGTATTGGCTCTTGTAATTATACATGTATTTTTGATTTTATATAATTAGGTCTGAAGAAGGAATAAATAAATTCCGAAACGTCACAAAGCAATAAAGATTTGTTGTTCTTATTAAATATATAACCCAAAATTCTATTCATAATAGGAAAAAGATATCACAATGTATATATATATATATACGTCTACTAATATTTTTTCATCGAACATACGGGCTGTGATTTACTCTCTAATTCATATAGAGAATCCAACACAACACATTAAAGAAAAAACTCAATGACTTTTGAAATTGAAATATGAAAAAACAAATATTTAGCTAGCTCGGTGAAAATAATTTTTAAAAAAGAAATACAAGATTCTCTTTCCCAAACTTAGCCTCATTAATTAAAACTTTAATTTAACCACAAGAATAATTAGTGAGTGTATGATGTCATACTTTCTTTGTAACATTAAAAACAAAAGGTTAATTAAATAAAAGAACAGAATTTTTATTAACCCGCCGACGTCTCAAACAAAATGAATTTTTATTTTATCAACAGGTTAATTTACAATCATTCGAAGGTGCAGAAAGAAAAACTTGAACTTAAGGTTCTGGACTAAAATAAAAACTGCACAAGACTCTAATTTTTAAAACAGGACAATTCAAATTCCTATGCAAAAAAAAGTGTTTGTTCAAGAAGATTT
Source organism: Cetonia aurata (assembly GCA_949128085.1). Classification (NCBI taxonomy): domain Eukaryota; kingdom Metazoa; phylum Arthropoda; class Insecta; order Coleoptera; family Scarabaeidae; genus Cetonia; species Cetonia aurata. The sequence continues at coordinate 34,381,598 of OX421882.1, forward strand.
TTCCGTTAACTTAAACAAAACCTTTAAATTGCTATCCACGTGCTATAACAATTTAATGTACCTTTTTGGGTGGACAAATGCCAGTATTAATAAAAAATGAAAATGAAAATGCTAATAATAACTCTTCTATTCACCTAAACGAGATGATAGAAAACAAAAATGATCCTGCCAAAAGAATAAACCGAAAAATTAACTCTTAAAAAAACAATCAAAGTGCAAAACAACAAAAATGAATCTTCCTAAACAAAAATAATCATCAATCTTAACACTAAACAATGCACACATTAATACAATATCAATTACAAAAATAAGGATTCCCTGATTGCCTATATTTTACAAGATAAATATTTAAAATTTGTCAACACACGAAAATTTAAATAAACAAAATGGCCAAAATGGAATTATTAAAAGGAAAAATACGTCTACTTACAGGATAGCCGATCAGAGAACATCGCTTAACCAATCCTACAAACAGTTGTCTGGGAAAAATCCCCACTCAAATTTTCTACGCAACCGTAGAGCTTATTTCTACAATAACAATCTTTAAAAAGACAACGCACTAAAAACAACCTGACGTACAAAGACTTAATGAATAGATTAAATGCAAATCTTAACTCTGGAAAACTAATATAAAAAAATAAATTCCTATGTAAAAACTCTTAAATTAAGCAAAACAAGATTAATAAAATTTTCTCGGTACATTGAAATCAGCTGTTCTGACATTCAAAACACAAAATGCAGCCCTGCCGGCATGTCTGATAAATGGGTGATATTGGAAGACCACAGCAATACGTATGGATTCGTATTGTACGAATCTTTGACAAGTCAGACTGCCCATCTCTACAAGGAAGCATGTGCCACAATCTTGATAAATAAATACAAAAAACAAACAAATTTAGTAGAACAAAGAAATTAAGTTGGCAAAAAATGAAGAAACTTCAAACAAAGCGAAGCAAAATTGCAGAACGTATAGGGAGTATAGGAAAACAAACAAGGAAAACATAAAGGGGATTGAAGGATTTGGGTTGGAAACAGGAAAATGACAGTGGAGTGAATAAGACATAGAGTAACAAAAATCCTCAGAAAAGAAACGAAATATATAATTAGCTACATAAAGAGTTGGAGAAAACATTTCAAGGGATTGCTAAATACAAAGAATAGATTAACATTTTTTACATCTTTCAAAAAAAATCCTCTAATAAAAGAGTTATGACTTTTACTTTACCGACAAAGATAGACATCTAGAACAACAAAATAAGAGTATGTACGGAAGTAATTTCACTTGCCCCATAAATGTATACTATAGTGGATTAATGGAAGCTTGAAGCTAGAAGAAAACTTTCGTGTGCAGTGTACGAAATATTAAATTCAAGTCAATTGCTAGTAATTCATATAATTAATGTAACATAGGTACCTATAATTCTTCAACTACGATAACCCATAACAACCATAATGAAAATATAACTAATTAATAGATTACCGGAGCAATTTTACTCATTATGAACTGTGCCACGGTAATTTAAGCTATGTATATAAAGTATTAATAAAGAAATATGAAGTGGGTGTAAAAATAAAGGTAGTGAATAAACGCAAAGCATTCATTTTCCGCTGGTCTGCAAATCAAAATAAACACTCCAGACAATTCGGCAGTTCATCTTTAATCAACCAGTACACGAAACAATCAGCTGCGGTGATGCGTAGGTACGTGATCACGCCATAGTTCACTGGTTATAAAAGCCCCTCCAATTATCCCAAGTTTCAGTAAATTCATCTGCGCTGATTAACGATAACCACCAGAACTTTATCGTGCACAAAAAAAATATATCTGGTCTCGAAGGGAAGCTCATCTAACCAATCCATATAAAATTTCAATAAAAACTTTGAACTTCCACATTAATCCTGTAGGAAATTGATTCAAAATTTACGCAGGTACTATTTATCATGTCCTTCGTGTTTTTATTGTAATTAGTAGTTAAATCAATACATGTTTAAAAAAGTTCAGGAGTATTTTTAAATTCCATAATCCTCATTCTGTATTCTTATCCTAGCATCAAATTATTACATACACGGTCTTCTACAAAAGGATAACTTTAAGTCAGGGCTTTCTTTTATAGTGGCTTGATTAGATGTGAAATCAGAATAACTAATGTAACTAAATATTCTTTATAAATGTAAACTGGGCTTACTTTATTGTAGAATTTATTAATAAACATTGTATCCTCTAATGTTGTTCGAGCGGAGAGGTAACGTTTAACTGTGGTTTAACTAAGCAAATGCCTGGACTAACAATTCCAACAAAACAGATATCGTCCACTTATTTATAAACGCTAGCGTCTGTTAGCGTTCACAGTAATAAATATGCATTTTAGTCGTTTTCTCGCTATAAGTAAAAATGCCGTAGTCATTTGTCAAAATTATTTGCTCAAATCCTACCCATGTACTAATAATATGTCAAGGAGAAATTATTGATTAATTACACTACTCGTACAAATTTATCATAAATTAATTATCATTCAGCAATTATCATTTAATAAAATATATAAATTGTCACTATCTCAAAGTAAATTGCGTCTTGCTGATTTATTAGCTCTGCAATTAGACACTGACTGAATGCTATCGTACATCGAATGTTTCTGCTGTACATATCGGTAATTAATTCCTGGTTTACTTATTCAGTTATTTTAATTGAGTACAACTTTCTTTCATATTTCCGTACAAAGCCTTAGATATCAACCGCGCGAGTATAAGTGTTAATAAATAAGAATTAAAAAGAATTATCAACATTCAAACGTAAATGTAAAATAGGTTAAAATTTTGATTGCATTTCACTCTGCATGCCGGCGACTTAAAGTTCATATAATACTAAGTACTTATGAGTGAAATTTTACTGACGTAAAACGAAAAATGCTATAATTAAATGAATTGGGAATTATCTCGGCCCGGCCTGGCCCGGTCCGCTCTGTCCCAAAACGGGCCCGGTCCGGTCCGCTCTTTCGTAAAACGGGCCTGGCCCGACCCGTCGCGTTTGCCAGCTCAGCCCGCCCAAGCCCGCCCTTCAGCCCATCGACCCGTCAGCCCGTGTGAATCACCGATTGTCTTTTAAATTTATCTTTTTTTATTAAAGCTGTTTTAATGTAAAGAATTACATTTTTTATGTGCAACTGCAAATATCTGGTGGCTTAATAGTAGAATAGAATTAACAATTTATATAATATTTATCATTTCCAATAAGCATATGAATTTCATTTTATTATGAAAAGAATATAGCTTTTTCGGTATGAAGTTAAAAATGTACCTAACAACTATACCTAAATTAAATAAATGCTTTTCTGCTTTAACTGTAATTTTTAACTAATATACTTAAAGGTGTACATATAATAGGTTTATTTATTCACTATGTTTGCCAAAAATTAAAATTTGGTAAGAAGTACAAATTTCAAAAAATTATGTTCATAGATAAACACGTGAAATAGATAAATTTCTTATGAATGGAATTTATTTTCTCGATATACAAAATACAAAGTAATATACAAAAAATGCAATTTTTTTTATAAAATATTTGTGTCAGATTTTGAAAAGCGTGTTCGTAAAATTTTGAAGTTTGTCTATTTATTAAATAATAAAATAAAAACAGTGCTAACCAGTACTAGATGCGTGTTAAAAAAACGCATTTGAAAAAAAATTAAATATTAAAGCTATCAGACAAAAACAGGAAAAATGTCTAAATTACTATTTGTAATTAAGAAATGAATAACAGCAGGATCAACAGCTTGACAAGGTAGCAACTATTTATATATAGATAGATAGGATAGATAATTTTATTTCAAACAAAATCATAAGTGGGTTGAAACAAGTCAAAAAAACAATTTACAAGTCAGAAAAAATTGACCAATTGAAATGTACCTATTATGTATTAATTTAAGAAAGCGAAGCATTATCAAAAATTTTTTTTAAATAAAACCTATGTGATTACTAAAAGTTAACTATTAAGCTACAAAACAACCAGAGGTAAATACATATATCTCTTAGCAGCAAACTCAGAAACTACATCTTGAAGTAATCCTCAAATTCATAAGGTTCCAAATTAATTAGGAAATTAAAAGTTTCTTTCTTGAATAATTTCAAATTATTTATATTTTTAATTCGTTGGGGAAGTTTATAGAAAAACTTTATACTTGAGTAGCAAGGACCTTTTTCAAATAAAGACATGGTGTGCAACGGGTAATTATAATTTGTTTGAAATCTTGTATTATGACAATGGTCTGGCAGAAGATGTACGTATTTTTCTTTACATTTGAAATTAAAAATTAAGCACTCATAAATATACAGCGCAACAACTGTAAGTAACCTATTAGTTTTGAATTTCCCGCGACACGATTCCTTCAAAGGAAGGCCAAAAATTTTACGTAACACTTGTATTTGAATTTGAAGCACTCTAATAATACCTGAAGCATTGCCCCGTAACAGGATAGCAAATTTCAGTCTTGATATAAAAACTTCATAGTATATAGTAATTAATACATCTTTTTCACAATATTTACTTAGAATTCTTATGCAATAGCTGAGTTGATTTAATTTTTTTACCAATGTATCCAGATGGGAGCTCCAATTTAGGTTTTTATCCATAGTGAGATCCAAAAAGGTTACTTACTTACAGATAAATTGTCATATATCTTAAAACTGTCAATTTCTATATTAGATTTTTTTGTATGAAATATTATAATTCTAGTCTTGGCTATGTTTAGTAATTGATCATTTTCAAAACTCTATTGTCTTATTCTATGCAATATTTGTTCTGCTTGAGCTTTTAAAGTAATTAAATTTTTTGATGTTACAAGTAATGCATTGTCGTCTGCATAATTAATATGCGTATGCAAAGTATTAATTAATATGTTGCACAGATCAATGATATAAATATTATATAATAGAGGACCTAATACGCCACCCTGTGGCAAACCTCTTTCAACTAACTTTGGAACGGACTTGACTATATTTCCATCTAAGTTTACTTTTACAAATTGCTTTCTACCCTTCAAGTATGATTCCATCCATTTTAAAGTTATGTCTCTTACACCATAGCTTTTTAATTTAAGTAATAACTTATCATGACTTATGCAAACATTTTTTTTTTTTTTTTGCTTTCATGGGCAGGTTTAATCCCGTGAGACAGCTCGGCCTTAAGACCTATTGTGCCCCCATGATGTCTTAACCCTCTCGACCTGGTTGTACTCGAACAAACAGGTCCGCAAGTTGGTCGAGAGTTAATTTTCTTATACTGGGTTCGTCCAATCGAGCGACCCCTAGACAGCTCCGTCTCTCCCTGTCCACTGCCGGGCAGTCGGCAAGGAGGTGCACAGGAGTTTCTTCTGCTCTCCCACAGTTTCTACACAGGGGAGAGTCCACTCGCCCCATTCGGTGCAAATGCTTATTTAATGAACAGTGGCCGGTTAGGACTCCCGTGAGAAGTCTCAGTCTGGCCCTGCTCGTAGAGACTGCCTTGTGGAGTCTTTCGTCGCCCGGATAAAAACCGAGGATTTTACAGTGCCTCACGCCGACTAGTCCATTCCAATAGGAGCGGTGACTAGCAGCGAGTTGAGATCTGACAAAGGCTTTGATACCGCCATAGGAACTCCCGCACAACGGTTCTGGACCAGTGAATGGTAGACCACTGGCGCCTCTAGCTAGTTTGTCAGCAATTTCGTTGCCTTTAATCCCAGAGTGACTAGGCACCCATCTCAGCGTAATGCTGTGATGCTCCGCCAATTCTTCAAGCTTCCTATGGCACCTCAGTACCACTTCGGAAGCAAATTTGACAGCCTGTAGTGCTCTGAGGGCAGCTTGGCTGTAGGAAAAAATTTCGACCGATCCATTCCCATGCGAGCAGTTTAAGATGCTCTCTGCACAGGTCTGGATGGCTATAACTTCAGCATGGAAGATGGAAGTGGAGCCCCCTAAGCTGATGGCTTCGCCATTCGGTTCTCCATCTCTCCAGATCCCAATGCCTGTGCCGTTCGGCGTCTTCGAGGCATCCACAAACCAGCGATGAGAATAAATTGTTTTCATTAAAGAGGCCAATAATGCGATAGCTTATAATTTTTTGGAAAATGTTTGAGAAACAAGAGAGAATGCTGATTGGTCTGTAGTTCTCTATATATAATATATATATTGCTACGAAACTTGTAGATATTTTTATAATTTATTAAATTGATTTTAAATTAATCCAACATTTCATACCTGCAGCGTCCTCTGTTAAAGTTATATTTACTCCACAGATAAGCTATGCCTCAATAAGTAGATGCCTCTGTAGCACACAAGCGAATGAAATCTACCCCTCTACCTGTTTTTGAGTATACCGCATACCAATCGGGTGAATTATATTATCCTTAGTAAATCTTAGGACGTGGGAGGATGTACTTCTTCAAACAAAGAAGTATATTATTATCTTAAATTGACTTATAATCTTTGTTTCTTTATTAAAACCTTTATTACTTATTCATTCGTGATGTTCTATTATAGTGAAAAATAAAACATTTTTGTATAAATAACTTTGTTTATTTCGAGTTAATAAAAAGTGATGAACAATTAAAGTGAATATTCTCTCTCTCAGGGTAAGTAAGTAAGTTCAAATACTATTTAAATTGTACAAAAATAAGATTCCTTGAATCTTAATCCAAACTAAACTCAATATATCTTGTTTAAATATCAAAATTGATTCAAATCTCCCGCTAAACTCCCGTCATAAAATCAAGCATTGCCAATAACCTTTTACAGCAACATACGTTGGTTACATACAAAGAAATCCCTATAAATAACCATCAAAACACTCTAACCTCAGAATTCTATTTACGCTCTGAACGCCGGTTATAAGTTCAAAAGATGAATAATCGCTTACTTGAAGTACTATAAACTGCTTTCTTATATTCCAAATACTGATTCCAGTTCTGCAACAATCTTTTCAGCTCCAAATCAGCAATCTACGATGTCTCAGCTACTAAGCCCCGTCTATTGGCCCCAGAAATAGAAAATACGCCACCCAAATCTTCGAAATCACTGGATTTCCATCATCTTTGCACAACATATACAACACTTCATTCTTGGCAAGTAAATCTTAAGTTAAGAGACTCTTATGTGATTTAAATTTTGAAATTTCTAGATGTTTTCGAAAATACAACTAACTCAGGAAAATATCGAAAAAGACGTCCTTACAATTGTTTTAAACAACTTTCATATCTCCAAGGCAAAACAGACCCCAGAAGAATATCGTTTCCAACGATACGAAACCTTAAATCAACCCACGTTCGAACGATCAGCGAAGGAACTTTATACCTAAAAATCCATGGAAACGTGCCCTTTTTAATTAGATACGATATAGTGAGTGTTTAGTTTAGATTTTTACAATAAATTTACAAAATAGATAAATACATAAATCAAAATACATTATATAGGTATATAATTTAGTACTTTGCGTATGTTGCTGTAAGTTGTAGAGTTTAGGTTGCATGAAATCATAGCAATATATATATATATATAAGTAATCTATTTTAATCCTAAACATTATTTATAAAAACATGTATTTGTAAAACATATCATAATACACTCTCAATGACAGATATAACTGAAGCGTGCAAAAGTATTGATTTTTGTTTTTCTATATTGTTTGCTATACTTACAACTATAATACAACAAAACAACTTTAAACTTTTTGACTGATGAATGACTTACATGTCATAATATTTAATAATTTAACGTCACTGATTCTAAATATACCCTCATTTGTTTTCTAATAGCTCTTGTTTTCGTTTTATAGCTTTCAGTAAAACTTTTCTTTCTTACACGGTTTATTTGCTGCTATCTAAAAATTTATTGAGTTATCTTACTATAATTTGATATGGCATCATCAAGAAGAGTTTGTGGGAATGATGCAAACCATTTTTTTTTCATTTGTGGATAGTATATGTTTGTATTTTAAAAAAGCTCATATGCCATATTTTCCAAACTAGAGCTGACACAGAAATTTTTATCACAGATTTCAAACCGTCATTGAAAATTAGGCTAAAATCATGTAACATAACCCAATCATCAGAAATATGCTGTAGTGCAGTGTAATGAGTAAAGTAGAGTCGCCTTGTATACGTACTTGATTTATGCAAATTCGAAGTTATGTTCGGAATATATAGTTATTTATACATCATCCCCACCATAATTATATTATAGAGAGACATCATTTCAATTATTTTCTAGCAAACACCACGTATGGTTCCATCTGGGTATTGTATCTATACGTATCTGATTAACCAACAAAAATGCTCGTGTGTTTGAATTGTTGTAAATATGGAAGGAAGTAGCCTAATAGCATGAAGAATGCAAGCCATAGTTTGCAGCATCGTAAGAAGAAGTTTTGAGGAAGAATTGAAAAAAAAAACAAACAACCTTCGATCTATTTATTAAGGAAGTAAGTAAGTAGCATTAGTTCTCGTTTTTTTTTTTTTTTAAGTGCGGATGCGTGCAATACCAATCGCGTCTGTAAGGAACGAGCAACTTTTACAGAATGCAGAATTCGACTTGTAACACAGCACAACAGTTTCAGACCAAGCGCTGTTAGTTTTAATGAATAGTGAAATGAGAATTCCTTCTTCTGTTACATAACGTATCTCAACAACGAAAATATTTGCACAAACAGTATAGAGAATAATCATGTTCGTAAAATTTTTACAAGAGGAGTAGCAGTGCAGAATACGTAAACTATCGATATCATCGCAGGATAAGCATACCTCTAGGAAAATGTAGAAACATTTCTCTCGCCTTTTATTTTTATTCTTTACTCAACGGCTTTGGATCACACTGAGCAGCAACTTTTCGATACTGTAGCTTCTGTGGCTAAAGTTTTTGGTAAGTATCAGCTACTACAAACTATAATGGGGTTATAAACTGCTGTTCCCTTAAATAATGATTGTTTAGTTCAAATTTAATATTTCATACATTTAAAGTTGTAGGAGTGTGCAATCACTCATATAATATCAGATGTGAATAAGGTTTGATCGGATTTGGTTTTGATACTTTGAAGCTTGTAAGCGGCTGGGTCAATTGACCAATGATTCCGATGCTATATTAATACTACAATTAGTTGGAAAAAAAACTATAAAGAATTTTAAATATGAAACAATTAATTAAATGCAACTCATATCAACGTCAAGTATCTCTGGAAATTATTTTTCAGAAATAAAAAAGTATGGACGTTATATCTTGAGGATAACCTAATTTCATTTTGAATTATATTTTCGTTTTGAACAAAACGTTTACAAGCAAGAAACAGGATTAAAATTTTTCGGATCATTACTTAATAAATTATATAATAATTATCTATTACATTTGATGGGATTAGAAGGAACGTATATTTATGCCGTCACGATTCTCAGTCTTTACGTTTCTCTGGGAGGTGCCGAAAAAGAATGATTTATGGGTAACGAACATTGTTGGCATCGCCTCTCAATCGGACCGCGCGCCGCTGCTTTGCCCGCTCGACACGTACACACAATCTATGGATATTAAAGAAGTACCCGCTGTGACTTGTGGAACTCGGACGCTGATTAATTACTCTATTAAACAATTAACGTGTGATCGGGGCCCGTAATTAAATGATTTTTGAATGAAATATGAACGAATAACTGCTGATTGATTCTCGGATAATCTTACCTTTGAGATATTTGTGAAAATTAGATTCTCGACGATTGATGGAATTCATTTGCAGTAACTTTTGTGCAACTATTATTTCTACCGTCTAAGATTACTTTCGTGGGTACTAAATAACATGAAATGCTGACCAGTGGTTTATTTCAATTTAAAATCGGATGACAATCTTCACCAAAATTGGGGTGGTTCTGCAAGCCGATTTTCACCACTATTTCCACGAAATCTATTGTTATAAGTTTATTCTTAGAAGGCATTATCTAATTTTTCCCGCTTAACTCGATATATCATTCTCAGTTTTCCTCTGTAGCTCTCTGCTCTTGGATTCTTTCAGGGCAGTAGTAAAGTCCTTGTTCTTACTAGATTATAGTGTTGGGTCCATCGCGTTCGCGAAGGCGTACAACTTTTCACGTACTACTAAAAATATGTGCCTACTCCGAGAGCGTACATTGGATAATCTCGATAATCGAAGCGTAAGAATGCATTGCTTGTCGGAGTACATGTATAATACTGATGTACATTTACACTACTGATGTGCATATTATGTTTGTTACATTGTACTTTTGATATTTTGTCAATATCATTACAGCAACTTTATATTTTTTTTTTTATTATAATATATAGATACATACAGTCACCGACAGAATTGAGTGAACACTATGCGATTTTTAATTAAACTATACATTTTACTCATACTTATTTAATGATAAACAATGAATGTCATAGATAACATCATAAAAGTATTACCATTTCAATTTGCTTTTATAAAGAAATATGTCGATGATATTATTTGTGCTTTACCAGAATTAGAAATAGACAATGTACTAGACATATTTAATTCATTTCATCCAGATATACAATTTACAATAGAAAAGGAAGCCAATAGAGGTGTACCTTTCCTTGACACTAAAGTAATTAGAGATGAAGATAACAATATTACAATAGATTGGTATTGTAAACCAACTAATTCAGGTAGATTTATGAATTTTCACTCTAACCATCCAATGAAGATAGAGTGTCAAGAATAAGTCACCCTAAATTCCTTCATAAAAATTTAAGTACATTATCTAATCTTTTCAATAATAATGGATACCCAACCTCTTTATTAATAAATAACTGTTTATTACTCCTTACAATCATATGAACAATTTAAACAAAAATAACAACTCTAATATTAATAATTCCAATAATAATAACATTATCAAATATTTTCGTATTCCATATATATCAGAAATATCTTATAAAATAAATAAAATTTTTACATCTAATACTATTAAGTTGGGTCATTATAACTATAAACCTTTGTCAAAATTATTCTCTCAAACTAAAGATAAAACAGATCCATTGCTACAATCAAATATCATTTACTCAATCCCATGTAAGAATTGTGATAAACTTACATAGGCCAAACATCAAACTGGCTAAAAACGAGATTGACATTACATAAAAGTGATCTAAATACCCACAAATTAAGATGTGCTTTAGTTTTACATATGAGAGAAAACATGCACAAACCAAATTTCGAAAATGTAAAGATCTTAAGATCAGTTAAAAAAAGAAGCAGAGAATTCTTAGAAATGATTGAAATTAATAGAAACAAAACAATGAATTTTAGATCTGATATAAATAAATTAAACAGTATATATTCCTTTTTATTAACTATTAACAAATCTAAAACCAATAATTTAAATGCAAGTATCTCATCAAGAGTCACTAATTTAAAATATTGGATTAATAAATTAAAATAATTTAAACATACTTATTCAAAATTATATAACAAAATTAGAATAATATAATATTTTGGATTATATTCAGTCATACAAGAAAAGAAATTATAATATATCTTGATCCTTTACTAATTTAATAAAAACTAACCATCATATACATACAAATATAAGTATCAACTTATCTAAGTTAAATCTCCATGTACACTAATAAACAAATTTGAATTTTATGAATTTATGACACCTTTCAAAATTTAATTAAAAAACATTTAGAATTGAATCAAAATTTATTATCTAAATATTATTTTATATTGCAATTTTTCTTTTAAGTTTAACCTGTAAGTATAACAATGTTTTATATTATACTTATTGTAATTTAAATGTTCTTTCATAGTCAAACCCTGATGAAGCATACAATTTTTATGCGAAATATTGGATACATGAAATAAAAAACTTAAAAAACTACAATTTTGCTGTATTCCCCAACATAATACATTATTTATTATTATACATATATATAATTTTTTCCATTTAATATGAAAAGGAATTTTGTTTTTATTATTTAATGAAACTGTTAATTTGCGATTTCTTGACAGTTATGTGTTAAGTAAATTATTATGTTTTTTTTTTTGTTGAATTAATTGTAAAATTCTCAGGTAAATTTCTTTAGTGTAAGATAATTCCATGCGTATATTTCATATAAAAAAAAGTAATTTAAATTGTGGTCTTTTAGTATTCAAGAAACCTTATTATTTGTCCAACAGAAATTAAAGATTTCTATTTAAGAAAACGATTCTTTTAACGTTTTATATATATTCATTATAATGTATATGCATATCTATCTACAACGTTAATATATGCTAAAAATGTAAAACAAAAAAATAAAACTTTTCAAATTAAATATTAAGGAAGACAAGTTACAACAGATTCTTATCGTGCTTCGATTAATAAAATGTATTAACGTAAAACACTATTTATATTCAACTGATTATTATTGTATTATACAGGTGCACTAAAAGTCAAAGAAAAACAGCGTCAGTGTCACTGTATTTGTCTAACGCCTTAAAATACGAACTCGTATTCCATGCGATAAGCGTAAACCGGTGTACATTACTCCTGTAAATATCTACCAGTAGTACTCATCAAGGAGTTGATGCAATTTATGTAGGCAATAAAAAGATGTACTCAATGTACCGCTCATGAACGCATTGAAAGCGTACAATGTACACTTTGTCTACGGAATACATATTTTTAGTAGTACGTGAAACGTGGTACGTCTTCGCGAACTGGACGGACCTAACACTATTAGATTATCACAATTGCATAGAACGTAGAGTGAGTTTTCCACGTTGTCTTGGCAGAATCTTCATCTGATATCCTCTGCCAGCCTATGATTGTCTTAAAAGTCAAACTTTTCTTCGCTTTCTATACATCCTTTAATAATGTTTGTAGCAATGTAATTTGAAGTCAACATAGCAATAAATTTTTACATTGGGAATTGTGCCAAAAAGTTTTGTTTTTACCTTTAAAAAATATCTGTGCACGACCATGGGCATGTTTCCAACACTTCCTACATTAAATTTAATCGGTTGATTATGATTTAATAAGTTCTTACATAAAACTTCTAGTGCTCGTGCTTTTACATTATTGTTTTACACGAGATAGCAAAAGCGTAGCCAGGTATGGCCAAGAGCAAAGGTGGGCAATTGCTCCTCCCTTAATACGAGTTATACTTTCTTTGTCGTTTCTAAAGGATACTCTGGTACAATTGCAATTATTGAATTCGACCTACCGTAAGGTAAAGCAACAAAAAAGTACTTCCATCAATAGTTTAAACGGTTATTATTACAGAGCTAGCAAAGGCCACAAATAAAATCAAAGACGGGAAAGCTACTTGTCTAGAAACTATGAACGCACTACTTAGATCAGGGCACTTCCTGACATATGGAAAAAAAACTCCAAGGCTGGTATTAATAGAAAAGGAAAAGTAACCGACGCAAGAGATAACTACACTGAGAGAAATAGATAGTACTCTTTAACATAAATATAGTATACTTTAATATATTTTATAGCTCCTATAGGGACAATCATATTTTATATTACTGGTGACAATATCTGTATAGTAAATATCTGTGAATACTTTTTATTAACTCGTATGGTAAAGTGTACTATATTTGTATTATTCATTTGAGCATACATGTTAGTAAATGTGAAAAAAATGTCTAGTAGCGCTGACTATATTTGATAATAACTGTTAACAATGAAAACTATAATAAATATAGTTTAATAATTTTTAATTATAATTAATTAATATAATTTGATTAGCCGGTGACAGCCGGGCGAATTGCCGTCATATCGGGCAGGATTGCGGGAATCAGAGCGGCCCGTGTACTGCAGAGTACTACCGGTATTGAAGCGCCTCGTAATTCTCGTCTGTGGGCGATTGTCCACAGTACTTTTTACACGACGTTAACCATGTATAAGCATCATATAGATATTACGCAGCCACATTTACCGATCACAATTTACATTGAGTACGAATTTCAAAGATTATGAAACAAGCGTAGCGCCATCTTTACGACAAAAGCTGTAGTATCACATATTTATGTAGCTAAACCAATTATGAGTAGGTATTATGATATTCCTACTATATAGATATAAAACTATACAGCATTCATTTCATTCCATCTCATTATTAATGCCGTTTTCAATAATCAAAGTAAGGTGACTGTTGCAAGCACCTAACCTAACCTAAATAAACACAACACAGTAAATTTGCTACACCTGTTATTATAACTGTCTTCACTACATTATATGCAATTTATTATATTCACTTGTTGTAAAATATTGTAAAACATTTCACTATATTTTGTAGAAGATTGTCACACAATATTTTTAAACAATTTTATTGCTTTTTTTGTAACCGTGATATAGGAAAATGCAACGCCGTTGTTCTAAAATTTTGCACAATAGTAGGAATTCTTACTACAATTTCCGTCAAACAGTGAAGTGTAAATATTACAACATGGATTTTTCTCTGTGCAGACACAAACATGCACCGACACGAATACGTACACCTGTATCACACGTACATAACACGTGTGAGTGGCATTACAGCTTATTGGTCGATTTCTTCGGTAAAGATCGACAATGAATAGAGCAAGGGGTGGGAAGAACGTTACGAACATTTATGTTAGAAATTGAATATGCATCGAATACCTGGTAACATCCAGATTTTACCTCTTACTATAAGCATGGTAACATCTGGTTATTTTACTCTTAATACCCCACATATTGTCGTTTTGACAATAATTATGTTACTAATTAACATAAAGAGATTTACTATCTAATTTCTACAATCCATTTTTCTCAGTGTACATATCGAACCATATGCATCCTTAATATTCTGGGAAACCTGTTGGAACTACTTCTACTTATTCGATTGAAGCGAGAGATAGAATTACATGGCAGTCTCTAAGGAACAACATGGATGCAGGGGAGGAAAATCTACGATCACTGCATTATGTAGGGCGAAGTAGACTGAATTAATCAAACTTCTGCAGTGCCAGGAAATTGTGTGCCCTGATTACCATATACATTCAAAATGCTTTTAATTCGGCGCCCTGAAACGGTATTATACAAGATACATGTGGTGTCTCACAGGGATCAGTACTGGCACCTATCCTTTGGAACGTTTATTATGACGACATCTTGAGGATCCCTATGCTAGAGACTGTGGCATTGATGGGATACGCAGACGACGTGGGTGTTATTGTTACAACAAGGACTGCGGAGATTCTGGAAATGATTGCACAACATGCGCTGCACAATATAGTGGAATGATTGGACGAGGAAGGTCTGAAACTTGCGTCACATAATACCAAGACAACGAGGGAAGGAAAACTAAGGAGATTAGCGTACGCCTATGAAATAACTTCTTTCAAAACCAGACCTCACTTAAGAATCCTAGACAGTCTAGAAACCCCAAAGTAACTGATATTCGTTAGCTAATGCCAAGAATGTATGCTCCGAACGAAGAAAGTGGAAGAATATATGCCTCAGTTGCGCAATTCATTATGCTCTACGGGGCTGCAGTATGTGTGAAGGCTATGGATAAAAGCTCCTATCGACAAAAACTTCCAAGTGTGCAAAGAAAAATAGCATTATTAATACCGAGAGCGTATACGACAATCTCTACCCGGTACTCTGCGAGGATCCCTCTGATAGATCTGGTAGCGAAAGAACACGTATCGGCGATGAAAAAGGAGTACGAATAGAACAACCACGACGAAGAATGTTGTAGAGAGGTGGCAGGAGCAATGGAGTGAGAGAGATGGCACTGCGACTTGGAGAATGAGACTGATAAAGTGATCGTGGCTAGAAAGGAAGCTTGGAGATGTCAGCTCCTACCTGTCCCAAGTCTTAAGCGGGCATAGGCGTTTACAACCATCCCTGCAGTAGTTTGCAGTCCTGCACAATGCGGAAATTTAGAGACTGCCGAATACAGCGTTTTCGAGTGCTTGGATCAAAGCAACATAGGTAACAGGGACTATAAAACCGGAAAACAGTCGATAAAATGTTTGGAAGCGAGGCAAATTGGAATTCGATAAGCACAATGGCACATGAGATTTTGAGTAGAATAACTGGAAACAACGACATCTGGACGCAATGAAAGCCACATAAATCTGTGAAGAGCCCGACCACCTATCTGAAGTAATTCTCCTGATGTAATGCAAGTGCGATTCCAAAAGGTCCCGAACTAATTTCAATCGAGAAGAGTTTTTTAGTCGGTAGAAATCCGACATGCCCCAGCAATACGTTAGGCTGAGAAAGAAACAAATCACGACAGGAACTTTTTTGCAAGAAACATGACAAGCGCTTCTGACAAATATTTAAGCTGTAAATTTTAGAATTACATTAAATACATTAAAATATTAATTAATATTAATTTGAAAAAAGCGAGATGTTTAAATGAAAACAATCAATAATTTTGGCGTTTTTAGTAAAAATAATTTTTTGCCCAACCCTCGTATTTATTATCGCCAAAATAACTTTCAGTGACCAACATTATCTTGCATGTCACTTCCTTATTTCACCACAATCACTTGTTGTGTTTGCTCATGTGCTTTATTTATAGTTTCAAATTTCTTTTGTTGGATTCCAGTTTCTCTTCCCACTCCGACAGTAGTATTTATCAACATACTTTTACAAACTGATCATGCCGTATACTTATTGACTCCCCTACGTTTTGGCAAACGTACTAGCCATCTTGTAATGTCGGCGATGTATTTATTTGACAAGGGATCTTTATGAGTTGTAGTGGTGTGTGAAACTGCTATTTTGTGTTAGCAGCTGCAACCTACTTCTGCTACTTTTAGTTAGCAGTTCAAAAAATCTGCTACTCTCCGTAGCAGTTTTCCTTAACGTATAGCAATATACAAGAACCAGTTTCTATATGTCTACAGTTTTGTATTAGAGGTACACACAGAAATACCTACCTAAACTGCAGACTTCTCAGGATAGATACATATATGGATATACTTTTCATAGATTTACCTATAATATTAAGAAATAATAATTAATACAGGGCCGTATTTCCCTAACAAGTGAAGGTCTAATTATAAAAACAATCGACTAATAAAGAATAATTCAAATCTATCATAATAACAGTAAAAATATAAAAATAACAGTGAAAATTTATTTACAAAATTTTATTACATATGCATCCAAGCTTCAACTATAAATTGCTCTAAATGAACAAATTATATACGTAGGCCCTATATCTACATAATACGGATTAATACGTATACCTAAAGCAGCTGTTGTTTACTATTCAATTCTATGACGAATATCTAAGGCGAAGAAACAGTTTTCGAAGCAGGATATGTACAAACTGCTACTGATATAAATTTCTTTGTTTCGCAACCTGCTACAAAGTAATATGGTTTACGGTACTCGACGACTGTTTGGTAGCCTAATAATTAATACATTGCTACAGAATGTAGCAGTTTCTTTTGATGTTGATTAGGTGCTAACGGTCTTTTGCTGCTACAAAATAGCAGATTGCTTCGTAGCAACCCGTCACTACTGAGTGATGTTCTCTTTAAAATCTTTAATGCTGATCCTCAATATATAAGTGGTTGTCAATACTACAATCAAAACGAAAAATATATCAAAATAGACAAATATTTTAAGCCAGCCAAATTAATTTCTCAAAGTCTCTTCTTCACTACTATGCTTTTTACAAATTCCACATTTCGGCGAGGAGATAACTGGCCTCGAGTCGGCAAGAACAATAGCAGATGCGTTCCAGGCAAAGCTGTTTATCAATAACTTTTTAATCCACAGATCACATGGTCTGCTAGCCAGAAAATATCGTCCGCGCTCTACATATTTTCCATTTCGGCCTAAGTATCAATGAAAACTGTCAATAGCACCTTTTAATTTCAATTTTATTTTCAGATTAGCACCCACCTAGATCGTTGGACGTTGTCAACTGCTAATATTTCAGGATATTGTCGCAAAAGTCTTCACAAGACCGCGCTGAACGCCTTCGTCGGTTCGACCATTAAGTACTCTACCAATACTAGTTTCCGTTAATCGATTCTGCGTCTTTATTGCCAAGACTCGACCTAAAAAGGATAATGCAAATTTTAATGAATATTTCGTATCCTAGTGATTTTAAGATTATAAGTTGGTATGTAATTTGATATGGGTTTATGTAGGGTTCACTGCATATCTGGTGATTTGGACGTTTCGAGTTGGTTATTTAATGTATTGTCGCAATACAAAGAATGCATTCGCGGGAATTTTTGCAGCCTGAATAGTCGCGCGTTTTGACAAAAACCTAGAAAATATCCCAATAAGAGTATATGTAAGAAGTTATTTTATGATTTTATACCATATTTCAAACAATTTATCATTCATATAGGTACATACTTGTAAAATATGCAAGACATCTAAGATGAGACAAATTAGATACATCAGAAACTACATAAAGCGTTCCTAAAGAAATAGTAGTAAGTTGGTTTAACATCTTTACAAAAACAAATGCTTAAACTTAGTATTTTCAATTTACAATGTGTAGTTTAATGGCATAAAAGTCATAACAATTTCTTGCTAATACCTGACAATAAAATTAATTACAATAATCTTTAATCCAAGTTAATAATATTTCATTAAATTTTGCCTAAGCCTGATGTAGGTATAAATCGTCCATGGAGTATCAATGAATTTATCTATCACCTACATTTAGAATAATATCCATCAAATCTATAAATAATAAATTGAAAAAAATATTCTATCAAGTATTAAATTGATGATATACGCACATATAGTTTATACCTTTCATGTCGTATTATTTCTAACTTATTGCTAACAATACAACGCGTAATACGATTGGAATCTTTCGCAAATTCTGCAGAATTTATGCATTGATACAGCAATACCGACTTGTACCGGAAACGATAAAGCTCTCTATTGAGAATCATTTTTATACGTAATTTTCCTCTCAATTCGTTGCGTTCTGTGATCACAAATGCATAAGTCCCATAACGATTAGTTTTCATACATCTATTATGTGGCTATAGAATATAACCATGCACATGCAATATAGATAGAATATATTCTATACTACAGTTACCATAATAAACTACATAAAATACAATGTTCCATATAAAAATTGCCCATCATCTACGACCATGGAACCAACTATAATACAAGTAGTACGCGTATGAAGTTATAAACATGCTGACGTGATCCTAGGCTAAACATAAATATATATGTTATATAATAACGGATTTTTCCGGTGTAACGCCGCCAGTTCCATAGTCGAGTGCGCCTATTCTACTGGTTTATGATGTAAGATGTTAAAGAGTAACGATATAAACAAGAGAACTCGTTTCAATTATATTTATTTATGACTGGATTCGGTTTTATTTGTATCTTCAGCGTCGTGCGGCGTGGTATGGAGGCAGTATAAAGAACACCTGTGCGGCCTGGAAGCGTGACTCTTGAAAATTCCAGTCGCAATATTCAGCCCCTGCCGGACTACACACGCCATTAAGACAATGCGCAAATGCGCATTAATGCTAATGCAGCATTTATGTCTCCTTATGCATACAAGGTAACAAATTTTCTTGACTAAGTTCACAGACGAGACAAACTTATGCAATATTTTTCTTATAATCTCCAACTAATTTTTAACTTAGAGATTTTGCTTTAATACGAAACGTCTATCAAGTGACCTTCGATTGAAGGATAATCGATAAACTTAATTAAGATTATAAATTAGAAAGGATATGTTTGCTTAATCTACAAAAGCAATGTTCTGTTGATGTAATAAACTGATATCTATAAGTCTTATATTCTCGATACCAGGTAATTCGTTTCAGATATAACAAAGTTTGTCGCTACAGTGGGGAAGTTAAGTGCAGCTCATGTATGTATAGTTACTATTATTCTAACAGACAGCTCCACCTTCTACTGTTCCACAATATAATTGCCTCACTTCCCTCAATGACTTCCGCTTTGCCTCTTATTACTCTATAAAAAGATGAAACAATGTAACAACACATTTCGATGGAATTCCTTTTACGACAAATGATGGTCCCGGACTAAATAAATTTTCCTGGCAATCAGAAATGTCTAACATTGTTCTCAAATAACTAGTATACTAAGAAATTCAGAATACACAATAGAAAATAACAAGAAAAAAATTCACATATACTCATATATACACATATGTATAGCCTTTGCAAAGAGTGTTTATATCTAGTTTTAGTTTGTCCGTTGTACGTATTAATTTTTGTTTACCTATGTTCGTAAAAAAAAATATTTTATTCATAACTACCTTTTATTAGTTTTTATTTAAAGAAAAATATTAACTCAAATAAAATGTTTTTAAATACTTCGCAAAAAACAATTACTATTATTAAGAGACATTTGCAATACAGAAGAATCTTAAAATGTGCAAACCTCCGAAAAACACTTAATGAATTATGTAAGTTTTAGATTATAATTTTGACCATAAATGTCCATTGTAGACTCCATAGAAGACTTGCCTCTTCGATTGAATAAGAGTATTATTAGTATTTATGAGGAGCAGAATTGACAGCGATATACCCTCTACTCTACTGGAATTACTACTAAAATAATATATCAATCCTAAAGTCCATGCTCGGTAAAGTAACGGAAGTGATGCGTTGACAATTCAATTCGGTAAAGCGGTGCTTTCTATTCTCGAATGAGTGTAGTAAGATTGTACTTTCGGATGCGGTAGTTGAAAACGTCATATATTGCCATATGTATTTGTAGTGGTTAGAATACAGATCACTCATATTTGAATGACAGATTGTTTGACAGCTATTTTAACAACCGAACCCAGAAAAACTTCAGAACCTTCACAGAAGAGTTAATTCGGTATGTACTTATTGTGCTTTCCAGTCCATAGACGTTAACGTAACGGAAGTGACGTGTTGACAGTTCAATTCGATAAAGTGGCGCTTTCTATACTCGATTGAAAGTGTAGTAGTACTTTCGGATGTGGTAGCCGTAACGACATAGAATATTAATTTGGGCAAAAATTTAACGTCAGGTGTACCATCAAATTAAATGTCAGATGTAATGCAAAACAGCAGAGAAATGCCAAGTTCGTGTTTTATCATGATTCAATACCGAATTATGGCTTTATGTTTCTATGGTTGCACAGAAAAAAATCCATATTGTAATATTTACACTTCGTTGTTTGACGGAAATTGTAGTAAGAATTCCTACTATTGCGCAAAATTTTACAACAACGTCGCTGCATTTTCCTATATTACGGTTACAATCTTCTACAAAATATAGTGAAATGTTTTACAATATTTTACAAATAGTGAATATAATAAATTGCATATAATTTAGTGAAGAAAGTTATAACAACAGATGTAGCAAATTTACTATGTGTTGTGTTTATTTGGTTAGGTGCTACCAACATTCACCTTACTTTGATTTATTATACATAACTGGAAACTGCATTAATAATGAGATGAAATGAAATGAATGCTGTATAGTTTTATATTTATATAGTAGGAATATCATAATACTCATAATTAGTTTAGCTACATAATTATGTGATACTACAGACTTTGTCGTAAAGATGGCGCTACGCTTGTTCCATAATCTTTAAACTTCTTACACAATATAAATTGTTATCGGTAAATGTGGCTATGTAGTTTCTATATGATATTTACACATGGTTAATATCGTATAGAAGGTACTGTGATTGATAATCGTCCACAGACGAGTATTATGAGGCGCTTCTCCAAGCTGCTACTCCGCAGTACGGGCTGGTCTGATCTCCGCAATCACGCCCAATACGATGGTAATTCGGCGGCTGTCACAAGCTAATCAAATTATACGCGACTATATTAATTATTGCAATAGTGTAGTTGATTTGTATGTAAAATCTGTTGACAAAATTTACTACAGGAGTTTATAATATATTAGTAGATTGTTTGCAATTTTGACCACTGGGGTAAACGTACTATTTGCAACAAGTGCCTTGTAGTTTATACTACATACATTAATGTATAGGTTATGTCAACAGAAATTTTCGTCAACAATTTTGTAGAAAATTTTAATAAAAGTTGTGCTTGTCCCTATATGTTACACAATTTGTTGCACTAAAGTTTACAATTGTTGTAAAATTTACAACATCTTTTTTTCTGTGTAGTTACGTCAATAATAAACGTATTATATAATGGTCGTAGAAAATAGGATATTATATTATAAGTGAGAGAAATACATCATTAAGTACTTTATCTCACTTGTGAATATTTGAATTTAGTCACCGAAAATAATGGTATAATGTATGTCAGAAACTGCACCTGCAAGATAAAAATACTTATTATACAGGCTATTATAAAAAATAATTAACACTATTATAGGCTATAAATGATTTGTATTAATAGCATTGTGTCAAATTCGTATAATACTAATTTAATTTTTTTTTTTCTGTCACTATCAATAATAAAAATGTATGCTATTATTTCTCTAATACCTTGTTTTATACAGTCTTCTCTGTATTTGCTCTAAATACTAATTTATTAATATAGTTGTTTATATTATGGAATAAAGCAGACTTAATTAGATTTTGTAGCCCTGTTATATTTTAAAATTATAATTTGAAATCACAATTCTTTTAATGGATACTATGTTAAATAAATTATAAAAACAGTAGCTATACATATTGCCCATAAGAATGAATTGTTAAGAATAAATAGAATGAGCAGTAGCAATTATTACCATAGAGAGAAACTACAGTAAGTAAATCTTACATAGACAGAATGTGTCAAAGAATGTTACGTACATGTAATGGATATAATGTATGTTTTGTTATCGTTTACTATGTAATTGTGGGATGACATCACAATATACCACCTCGATGCCAATAAAATCATTTTAATTACTATACTTCCGGCGGTATATTGCTCCTGCACCGGAAGCAACGAAACAATGCGTTAAATACATTATTTATGTTAGTGACAATGGTAAATTCGATTATAATCGCCACTGCACACTTCCACCGACATCTAGATAGATACCTACAAATAAACAAAACTATTTTAAAATATAAGTTGCATTAAATTTTGCTTGAAGTTAGTTAAGTATGCACCCTGGCTAACCAAATCAAACGTATTGCTATAACATATAGGGTAAACGCCGGATATACATATGTCCCCAGCGAAATATACTATCGTTACAAAGTTTGAATGCAGTAGGTAATATTCACAACTAACATTTCCCCTCTCATTGAGTAAACAGTTAGATAATAAAACTAATTCGGCATCTATTTTGGTACTATTCTTTTTTAAGAAATTATACTATATTACATAATTTTATCCGTATTTTACACAGAACTCGAATCAGGAATAAGAATCAAGATTTTGTGACAATAGCGTATACATTGGCTGCATAATGTAGACCTAATTTACTACATGTTAATATAAACAACATACTGTTCTTATATGAAACGCTCTGGTTAAAAGTCATTGTAGGGTAAATGAAACGGACAATTTGAGCAACAATTGTAATTAAACTATATTCTTCTACTCAAAGCAACGTTTCGGCAGATAAAGCCGCCTACTGCAGTTATACAGCAAACAAAAACCAGGAAAATATAAAATTATAAAAATTGCAAACGCAATTAGTTAATCTATTAAAAGCTTTTTATTTTTGCAACGATATCTTGATTTTTAAAGCCCGCGGTGTTGTATACGAGTAATTGGCTGTGAGCTATTAAGAAAAAATAACACCTTCCATTCGTACTTCTAGTTATACCGGAAGTCATGGCCAGCTATAGATAGAAACGCATATCTTTTGCTGTATTTTTAGTTTCTACTCGGCATTCTAAAGCCACTTTTGTAAGGCAATTCTTATCTATCGATTGCTGTTTTAGAGTTTGGAATTCGTATTTTATTAATAGTAGGCGGTTAAAAACAATGAAATTATGATTTTAACAAAGTAGAACATACTGTCGTAGTCATTAGAATATAAAATTTATAGGACACAAAACAGTAAACCCCGAGAAGTGCAAAACACCAGTGGGATCTAACCTAGAGGAAAAGAGCCAGGTGGACAAGAACATAGAAGAGTCTCCCATGCCGAGCCCAATAGGAGAGGTGGAAAGACCGGAGAAACGGAAGAGGCTGGAAACACCGCCAAAAGAGCAAACTCTCCTAGGCTCCAGTCAGCATGGAGTGAACTTAGATGGTAACGAATATGCTTGCGAAGGTAGTTAAGAGAACAAAAGAGCTTAAGAAAATAGTTGACGCAAGCTCAAACAAAAAATTGAGACGAAAAGGGTCTCGAGAGACGTAGATCTTTTAGTAGACGACTTAAGCAGGACGTTCAATGAATACCGAAGCGAACAAACAGGAAGAGAAGAACGTAATAAAAACAACAACAGGCTGATGGTGGGGTTAACAACAGGCTGATGGTGGGATTAACAACAGGCTGAAGGTGGGGTTCACCCCAGGTCTATAGGTGTACAAGCCAATTGCCATGATATTGAATTCGCAAAATTGAAAGAACAGGACAACTTAAGAAAGCAGATTATGAATAAGTATCATGGACACCGAGATGAACTTCCAACACATCAGCGGGGTATTAGATGTGCTATGGCCTGTGGACATGTATAAACAAACCCATGTGAGACTGCATAACATGGAAGTTTTACCCTGGAGGGCGATTATGCTGTATTTGTCGACTCCAAAAAAGCTCACTATAAAGAGTGACGGACAAGTTGACTATTTGATTAATACCGTTGTCACTAGCCCATAGTGAGCAATGGGGAAAAATAGAAAAGACGACAGCCCTGTATGTGTTCCCTCTAAAATCCATCAAGGAAGGTTTAGATGAGCGGAAGACTTTTATGAAAAGATAACACTACTGAGAGAAACTATGTAGGTGCACCCCACAACTAAACTCAGTTTGTTGTTGTTAGATGAACGCCTGAACTTGGACTATGTAAGGAAGGTGACCGAATATATCTTCCATAACACTGCTCTAGAAAGTACTCTAATGACCAGTAGCACCATACCTAAGGCACAGAAAAAACAAGAGTTAAAGGCCCAGGTGGGAAAGATTGTAGTAAAATCGGGAGACTCTACATATGCTGAATTCTTAAAAACGGTTAAAAGCCAAATAGACATTACAAAAGTCGGGGTACAAGTCAAGGCGTTAAGAAAAACTGCAGCAAGAGATCTGCTTCTTGAACTAAAATGAGAGGTACAAATAGCAGGCAACCGAAAAGGGGCTATCACGGAAAAGGTATACAGCGAGGTGAATGTGAATCTAACGAACAATGACGTTATAATACACATACTCGACGCAACTACAACCCAGAAGGAAATAGAAGAGGCGATACGATGGGAAATAGGACATGGTGGAGCCTACACAGTTAAGATCAAGTGAATGAGGCCAACCTGGGGTAAAAACCAAGTGACGACGGTGGTGAAACCTGAACTGAAGGCATATGACATAATACAGGGTCCGGCAGCATAAATGCATGGATTTCGGACGGCTATTGTTTTTATATGCGTAGGAATAGGAGAATGTGATGGGGCTTCATAGATACCTTATCTCAAAAAGTTTCAGTATGCCGTGATGACTTGGTCAGGTGAGGAGCGTGCGTTCGTTGTTGAAGCTTTTGACACAACGAGCCTTTAGATTAAATTTCAATCTCGCCTATTGGATTCATTACCAGATCGGAATACGATTATTCGTTGGGCAGCTGATTTTCACACAACAGGTTCAACACTAAAGAAAAAGCCTCCAGGTAGACGAAGAACACTAGAAAATGTCGAAAGGTCAAGGAAGGCAGAATACAGCGATCACCGCGTCGTTCCACATTGAAACAAGCGGCCGCTTTGCAGTTGTCAGAGCGAAGTATGAGGCGAATGTTACATTAAGACCTTTCGGCCAAAATGGCTTTTGTTCATGCAATACTACACGAAGGCGATTTTCAAGGGCGTGTGGATGCGTGCCGAGCCACCCTTCAAAACGAACCGAGAAATGCAGTTTTACTGACCAGTGTTGAAGCGCATTTCCATTTTTCTGGTTTCATTAGCAAGCAAAATTACCGTTATTGGGCAATAGAAAACCCTCGTGAAAAACATAAAACTCCTCTACATAGTGACAGTTTGGGCGATGGTGTATGCATTTGGAGTTTGGGTACCTTACTTTTTTGAAGGAGCTGCTGTCACATCCACTCGTTATGCCCACATGTTGCAGACTTTTGTGCAACAAAAATTGCAACAGCTACATGGAAAGATATGGTTTCAACGGGACGGAGCCACCATGCATACTTCACGTGTCTCCTTCCAAGTTTTAAATGAGATGTTCCCTGACCACATTATTTCTCATCGCGGTGACTTACCATGGCCGCCGCGCTCATCCGATCTCGCACCGGCTGATTTCTTTCTCTGGGGCTACCTCAAAGAAAAAGTGTATAGAAACCATCCTCCAACCATATAGGCGTTAAAAGAAGCAATCCGGGCGGAAATGGCAAACATATCGCCTGAAATGACAGCGCGCAAGTGAAGACGCCAAATGAATGACATCGTTTTTCAGAAATGAACTTTACAATTCTATAAACATTTTTCGACATATTCTTTTCTCTATTGATTAAATAATTTTTCATTTACTATTTTTAAAAATTCGTGTACTTCTTCTACCGGACCCTGTATAAGACACCCGACGTATATTTACTTATTCGGTTTATATTATTGAGACTGTTGCTGCTAATAAAAAGTACCTACAACTTATTCTGAATGTATTAATTACTTTTGTTTGTTATAAACGTAAGATAAATAGAATTTCGAACTGCATGCATAAAGAACTATTAAGATTTTTTAGTGTCACGAGATGAGCTTGACGTTATAATATGGCCGCGTGGGCGGAACCTTAACTTCCGCCGTTGTCGATTCAAACGTCTCCGCTTACCACCATTGGATACGATTTATTAGTTTACAGGCAATATACGTATGTACCTATACTTCCAACTAATAATACATCGCGATAATTGCGCATTGTAAAATAATTGCGTTTTGAAATTAATTATAAGGAGATAATTCGTTACTTTTAATGTCGTAATCGACTGTCCGTTCTCGTACTCTACGTACGTGGCGCATTCATTCGAAAGATTTTGTTTTAGACTCTACATAGATGTGATTACCAGTCGATACGATAAATGAAATTACCGGGTACACGATTCCTTCCAACTATGTGGCTCTCCATCGCCATTTAAAAATATGGATGCCTATTAACGGAATTGGAAAAAATCTTGAGAAATACATTTTGTTAAAGTGCGCGTTTACTCAATGCATTGTTTCTCATCGTTCTGGCGAAGTTATGGACACAGTGAGCGACGGTTTGTTAGTATTCTTATTCAGGACCAGTTAAGTATACTCGCCGCAGATTTAATTAGAGCGGCTTTACGAACAACCATAATTCAGATAAAATTAAACCGGAAGGACACTATAGTAAAATTGTGTTCTATATGCGCCATAGTCGTTCATAACGTTCACAACGATGTAATTAAATCTTGAAAATGCATGCGGTGAATGTTCAGTAATTAAGCTATAAAGAAAATAAGATTCGTTTTAAAAATATAAAACCAACTGATAACTGGCCAAGTGATAAGTTGTGGAAGTGCTAAAGTTTGGTGAAGTAATGAAATATGTATACAAACTACAATGTACATAAATAAGAAGATTTTTAACAGCTGCCATTGAATGCACAAAGTAATTAATTCCCTACTCATTTTATCTCTAGCAAATATAAAATACAATATGAAACATATTGGCGTTCAATTCTACAGCATGTTTACAATTTTAATACAAACAACTTATGACTAGTAATGACGTCACACATTGGGTATAGTAGGGTATTGCTTTATATCTTTAGCACGAGTATTGAATCTATTAAAAGGTTGTTGGTTCAAAGGCTTAATGAAGAATCTTTTCATTAATTGTTTTTTTTGTTATACGGATACAGTTTATATATTTAGTTTTAAGTTTATATAGTTAGTTTTATGTTTATTATTATTACTAGTTTTCTTTTCTTATTTTTGTTATATTCACATACTTATTATTGTTTTGTTGCGCAGGCATTTATTTCAAGTTTCTATTTTAATTTAGTTCGATATTATCCTGTGAAAAGTAATTTTTATTACGTTGGATAATAAACGTATTATTATTATTTAATCTGAATACAATTGATTTTTTCTCTTAATATATTTCGTTCAATAGATATGCAAAACGCAGGACACGTCAATAAAGAATATACATTTAAAATTGTAGCTAAGTATATTAATATTCACAACAAATTAAAATATATTATCAGGTCTAACTGAAGAAACCTGTAATTTCATAAAAGGCATTTTGAATTAGAAAATACTGAATATTATACTGTATTAGGTCAGGTCAGGCAGTCAAGGACTGCATTGTTTCAATATATTATAAAGATATATAATACTTAAACAAATTAAGGAAATTTCGTGGATTGTCGAGCATGTATACCACTATAGAATAGGTGAATTACTGCATTTGCATAATTCTGCTTAAATGCAGTAATTCACCTATAATACTTAAACTATATATCTTTGCACCCTACTTAAATGCATGACTGGGGACAACAACTCTGTTGAATATCTCTAGCATTATGGCTATTTGCGAGCTCATACTTTTTAAACAAATCATTATAATGTGTTTTGGTGAATATGGCACACTCCAGGATATAAGTAGGCAGGGTAAGTATTCTAAAGTTCTTAAAAATGTCTTTGCAGTAGAAACCTCATTCTTGCCAAGGCAGCGTGAATCAGCAAACGAAACCGTCAGCCAGACCTATGTATACCTATGGTGTCCATATGCACATTTAGTTTACAGTGCCACTTAGTAGACCTACACACTAAAAAATATTTGCAATTCTGCTTTCCAAATGTTAACTTACCGATGATCCATTTTCCCAGGCCTTCTTGTCTGCTATTACAGCTTAATACCTGATACCAAGACTATATCTTTGAACTAAGGCATCAATCATCATCCCCGTGAGGGAAGTTCCTTCAATTCATTTAATAATTTTAAGACCCCTGTGCAACAAGCTTATCGGCGCCAAGATCGAGATCCTAGTTTCTTCTAGGCCTGCCTAAGGCAATGGTAGCTTTGTTTTCAGAATATGTGGATTCGATGTAAATTCGCAACCACTAGTGTTATTTGATGAAAGAATACCATATGTCAAAGAAGCAAAATATATTGAGGTATGCTTTCATTAAACCGTTAATGAAACACACATCCAGAAAACAACCAACAAGGCCACTATTGCGTTGGACAGGAGGTTGTGTAGAAGAAATTTAGGCGTTAGCCCAAAAATGACTGTGTAGTTATACATAAGGATAATTGACCCGTGATAACATACGGAGCAGTAATATGGTGGACAAAGGCGCGGCAGACGAGGACGGCCAAAACGCTAGGTGGGAGACAAAGGTGGCTTGTCTATATGCCACGGGAGCGATGAGATCGGCCCTTACCGCCGCAAAGGAAGTAATTCTAAATCTGCCACCACTACATATTTGTATGCAAGAAAGTGCGAGGTCTGTAGCATATAGACTTATGCATCGTCAACACCGATAAATAAATCGCACGGTGCTAAACATCAGAAATTGCTGGATGAACTTGAGGAAGCCAAGTTCCTCCATGGTTCAGAAATTTAACCTGAATAGAAAGTATTAGGTTATCATACCAGATAATAAGGACTGGGAGAGAGGCTTTCAAGTACAAGCGGTGGCTCTAAAACCGATTATTGCGTAGGATCCCAAATATAGGGAAGAAGCCCAGAAAGGCCCATTCCATAAGCTTCAGCAAAGGTACGACGGTGTTCCAGGGACAGGTGGCCGCAATTCATTATCGTATCAGAGAAGTGGAAATATGGGCCAAGCCATATAAAAGCGTCGCTATTTTCTCTGACAGTCAGGCATCTGAGCTGACTGTAGACTGCATCTACTCCTTCAAGCTAGTCTTTTCTTCGGCATTACCAAATCGCAAATTAAAAAATCCATCAACGAATGGATACAGAACAAGTACAAGGAATGGTGACAAAAATCGCCAATACAAAGGTAGGTAAAAGAATTCAGAAAGACAGGAAGACTATCAAAATGGTAGTAGATCTGCTGACTGGTCATTGTAAATTAAATGGGCATATGTATAACATAAGCCTGGCAGAGGACGTTATCTGCAGATCTTGTCAAGAGGGTGACGTACCTCCCCCCCCCCTCCCCCCCCTTGTCCTGTGCCATTGCGAGAGCCGGGTGAGGACAAGGTTTCTAGTGCTGGGCATTGAAAACGACAACAAATAGCTACACAATAGATCTGAAAAGGTTGCGGTGAAATAGTTCAGAAAACCACCCAACCCTAATCTAATCCAATTTTTTCGAACCATAAACCATGGTATTTCGCATCTTTGACATATGGAATCTTTTGTCCTCTCAGCATTAGTGGTTGAAAGAATTGTGGAGAAATAGTTCACATGTAGTCCGGTTATAAAGTTTTTTTTTTGCAAATATGAAAATCATTTTAAATTATATAAGTAGATTCTTTGTTTGAAAATTTTATTTATCATATAATTTGAGTAATTATTTTGTTTCAAAATATCCTTTGCTTTATTAACGTCGGACCAAAGAATTGGACTTGTTAGGGTTATAGCGCGGTCAACTAAACTAATAATGACACTAATTTTTTGTGAAAGTGGTTGTGATGATTTAAAATTGAAATAACGCCCAGACCATGTAGGTCTGTATGTTAAACAAAATAACTTCATTTTTGGCTAATGTTGTACACAGTGGCGGACTAAGGGAGGGGCGATCCACCCCTGACGGTGGGCCCCATTTCGAGGTTAAACAATGTAGCAACTAAATAAAGAAATTAAATGCGATAACCAAAGGTTCAGTCCTAAAACCTTCCAAACTTTATTTACACTTTATTTTTTTATTCTATCCACTGTAAGGGGCCGAGTAGTAAAGACCGCCTCGGGCTTCCTAAGGAGTTAGCCCGCCACTGGTGGTAAGATTTATATTATGAAGCCAAACCGTTCTTTAAATATCTTGTTTACATAAATATTATTACTTTCATACATACACATCTATGTACATACAATTCTATGTACATATATACTTATATATATGTATTCCATACAAAGTTGCAAGGTAATCTACTGTTTCTGGTAAAAAAACGTGGCTTGTGCTACAACTCAAACACAATGCGAAGGAGGCAGCCACCCGTGCAATATTTGGCTCGCTCTACAGCACCCGTTAGCTACTACGTACGACAACTTTAAGATCAAAAACAATGATAAAACAATAAACGCCACGATGAGCTCACATGAAAAATAAGAATTTTGTAGAAGTGTGCTATGCTGCTTACCAATCAACCCGTCAGGCATAAGAAAGCCTTCTAATGTGTTGCAATTTATTATCTCAATTATACAAATTCACAGTCAATTCTCTTCATAGCATTGATGGCTTTGACTGATGCTTTTATTTCTTTTACTCTCTCTATAAGAAAAAAATATTAATGGATCCTAACTATAGGGCTAAACACTGAAGTTTGAATTTATTTTCTACTCGTGATTTGAACTAATTCTCGTTTTATTAGGCTAGCCTCTAACAAAATATTAATGTCTATAGCAATCTCTACACTCTAATCTATGTAAACAATATCCGTATTGTAGGCTAGGCATTTCTTTCAATTCTCCAAAAACAGGAAGACAGGCGTCCGCTGGAATGAAATAACAGCAAAGTTAAAGCGGAAGTTAATACTGTAAGGCAAAAAATGAGCAGCATTTCTAAAATTAGTTTCGACTTTTCCTATTTTTGATGCAATGATTTTATCTGATTATTCAAAATTTTGCGACTGTTCAGAATGCATATGTTGTCAAAATTTAGAACCCTCATTGTCATTTCAGAGATTTTGCATCCATGCGTTACAAAAAATTAGATATAATATTTGCTGTTCGTAGGTGTTTATCAAAATACAGAAGAATGCCGACGCAGGATGCATAATTAGTCATTAAACTTCAAATTAATTTAATTTTTTTTATGGTATCATAGTTTAAATTGCTGATAATATCTAAAATTTAAATATTTCAGATATGTCTTTCATTCTATAATGTAAAGGAACATTATTTCATTTTTAAATTCTTCAGAAAATTTTATGATGAGTTCTAATAGGTTTCCTTATACCTATTTTCAACTGCTATCTTGATTTTTTTGAAAATTTTTAAAGATGTAGCGTTATTTGCAACACAGTATCTTTTGCCCATTTTCGACTGGTAATAAACACTTCTAGGGTAGATGGAAGCACAAGAATGACACTTTCGAAATCCACATTGACAATTGATTTGTCGCATACAGGGTGTCCAAAACTGCATGACCAATTACAAAATCTTTAAAGTTGAAAAAGTTCTTTTTTTCAAATGGAACAGCCTGTATATTATTAGATGATCAGATGCAGAATTTAATTCTGCAGCGATTCGCTATGACTTTCCCTATACCTATTTACAACGGTTTTCTTGTTATGTCAATATTTTCTGTTTTAATGTGATTTTTGACAGAAACTGAAACATCGTATGTGTTTCATTTTAATTAGAAAATGGAAACAAAACAGGAACACGAAATAACTACAATAATTGTTCTATGTGACCACCATTTTGGTTCAAACACTGAATCACTCTATCATGTACTCCTCGCGAAACCGATCTCCGAAGTTCGTCTGGGGTTATATTCGTGAACACGGTTCAATAGTTGCTCTCTCATTAATACAGGTGTAGAGTACATTTGCTCTTTTATGCGGCCCCACAGGTAAAAGTTCAAGGGCGTCAAATCGGGTGATCTGGGTGGCCAGTTCCAGGGTCCCTGGGGAGCAATCCACCGATCCTCGAACATCAACGTCAATTGTTGATGTACAGCTAGTGTGGAGTGCGCGGGAGCACCATCTAGTTGATTCCAACTGTTTGCTCTCTCTCCTGGAGGTAGAGCATTTAAAAAATCACTAACAAATACTCTAAGTATCTCTAGATATCTAGCCCCATTTAAACTTTCATCGTAGACTACGCTATTGTCCATAATCAGACAAAAAACATTAAAACTAAACCGGTCCTGGTGATTATTTTCCCTTAAGACGTCTTGTGCCCAGTAGTGAATATTTTGACGATTTATAATTCCTTGCCTGCTGAATTTTGATTCGTCAGTCCAGATAATTTTATAAAGGAATCTTGGATCTTCTGTCATTTTTGTGCACATGGACGCGTCTTGCCTCATCACCAAGGCGTAAGCCTTGTACAGTTATTTCACAAAAAGGATGCATTTTGTGTTTTTTTAATATCCTATGAATTGAAGTTCTTGATATGCCCAATTCCAGCGCTGCTGCTGGAATTGAACTCCGTGGATAAGCTTGAAAATAAGCCAAAACATTCACCTCGTTAGCTTCATTATCTATTACTGGCTTTCGGTGATTACGAGTTGCCTTTACACTCCCAGTTTCCAAAAACCGAGCTTCAATTCTTGCAAATTTTCCAGGAGTCATTGCTGGTAAGTCCGGATATCGCTCGTTAAATAATCTACATGTGCGTCTGACAATTCGTTCACATTCACCGTGCGTATAAAACAAATTTAGCAGATCATTATTCGAATATTCTTCAATATTCTCCATTATTAACTGTATTTCATAGAATTAGCAAAATAGACTATTGTACTACTTTGACATAAAATCAACAACTGTCAAGTCATTTGTTCTAATTCCTCTTATAATCAATGCTTACTGGATACGATTTTGTAGTTTTATTAGATTTTAGTAAAAAAATATGGAATAACAAGAACTAACCTAGGAGTCTGCATGAACATGTGCAAGTACAAGCCGCTCAAGCCATAAACGAAAAAAAAATGTCAAATATGGCATTGCCAAATAAAATTAATGAATGGTTAAGTCGAGTTGTGCAGCTATCAACTACAACTTGAAAAGGGTTATCTGAACAAAGTAAATCAAACCAAGCCCTGCTCTACGAACAGTGCAGATCACAATTTTGCTTTAAAAAGTGGCACCGAGTGCAATTTAAGGTGTGACGTTATAACATTATACTTTTTATATATCTGATATGTGAATGATCTTTCAAATAGAGCAAGCCTATGGGAGGCAGGTGATATTAGTCCCCGAAACCGAGTCGTCACGTTATGATCATATAATTATTACTATCATATGATTATTTTCATGACATATTTATGCAGCACTTTGAGCAATGCTTCCCTGAAAAAGCAAAAGGATTGCAACGTAATAAACCATTATTATGTCGAGATGATGAAACAAACAAAAAAAGAAACTTACTCGATGCATGGAGTCTAGTAGCAGTAGTAACAAAAGATCCGGCCTGCTACAATTATTATCGAGATTTGAAAAAGGACTACCTGGAACATGTATCAAACCTTAAACGAAACCGAAACCTGCAATTTGTATCAAATTCTGATAATAAAGTTAAAGCCATTTGGGAAAATATAAGAGACGTATATGACATTTCTGTATATTTACTTAAAAAAGTCGGATCTACTATTAGTACCCCCTTGGCCGATATATTCAACAAATGCGTTGCTCAAGGCATCTTTCCTAGTAAACTGAAAATCGCCAGAGTATTGCCAATTTTTAAGAAAGGTGACACAAACATGCCCGAAAATTATCGTCCCATAAGTATTTTACCGGCTGTGTCGAAAATTTTCGAACAAGCCATTGCTTCCAGGCTGGCAACTTATCTGGAAAAAAAAATTACATCACTTTCAAACAATACGGATATCGAAAAGGACGCTCCGCTGTAACCGGAATATTAAGCGTTATCTAGTTTATACATAACGCATTTGAAGATGGTATGTATGCTGAAATGAAGCTATTAGCAAGGCATTTGACTCTGTGAGTCCGGCAAACCTTTTACGGAAGCTGGAATCTTATGGCGTTCGGAACTGTCCTTTGGAGCTACTGAAGTCATACCTGCATGGCAGCCAGCAGGTTACCGAATGGAACGAAAGCCTTTCTTCGGTCTCCGAAATAAAATATGGCATAGCTCAGGGATCGATACTCGGGCCGTTGTTATTTCTCATTTATATTAATGATCTTCCCTGCAACATAGATGACGGAGAAATATGTTTATACGCGGATGACACTTCCATCATCGTAAAAGATGCCGATCCAATGGAATTAGCAAGAAAGTCTAAAGCCGTAGTGGGGCAAACAGAAGACTGGTTCCTAGCAAATAAATTAAAAATGAACATAAATAAAACACAAACTATAATTCTCATCCTGAAAAATACGGATTTAAGCCCTCCAGTCAAATTTCTAGGCCTTACAATAGATGATAAATTAAAGTGGGATATACGCATAAATCATCTAGCCAGTAAACTGGCAGCGGCGTCATTCGCGATAAAATGACTGAACTTTATCGCAACCCATGAAGCAGCAAAAATGGCTTATTTCTCCCTATTTCACTCCCACTTAAGCTATGGTATACTCCTCTGGGGCTTGGGAGCAGGTGCGAATAGAATCTTGCGCCTCAAAAAAAGAGCCGTACGTTCGTTGTGCACCCTGAATAATAATGACAGTTGTCGAGGCTATTTCAAGAGAGAAGGTATACTAACCTCTACTTCAGTATACATACTCACCGCTGTTCTCTATGTGCACAACAACAAGTCACAATTTACCAGAAACGGTGACAGTCACGGGTACACCACACGGACAAGGAATGATCTTTTCACCGATTATCCAAAACTAAATTATCGGTAAATTACTGGGACCCGCAGCTGTATAACCAATTACCAGAGGAACTAAAAACACTACCCACTAGTCGATTTAAGATCAGGGTGAAACAGATGCTAATGGAAAAGGAGTGCTATAGCGTGGAGGAATTCATTAACCTGTGATCTATGTTAGACTAGATATATATACTTATATTTATGTATGTATGTATATGTCCTATTTATCTTTTTATTTATTTATATGTTTGTTCGTCCCACGCTCTTCTGTTTGTTTTTATACATTTTTATTCCATATATTTATTTATTTATTCATCTTCTGTCTACTATGACAAATGTACATTGTACATAATTATTTACAAAATCGACACGTTCTGTAGTGGTAAAATTTATTATTATTATTATTATGTGTGTACACTGCAAGGGATGAAACGAGTAGTATAGTTGAACATCGTCGGCGTACATATGAATTTTAGTGTATTTAAGACAGTGTGGTAGGGAGGCCGTATATAAAGAAAAAAGCGTAGGATTTAAAACTGAACCTTGAGGGACACTCTGTCGGATATATGCCAGTCGTGATGTTGAATTATCTAGTTTTACGCATTGCGATCTATTAGTAAGGAAACTCAAAAGAAGGTGTGTCACGTCATAACTAAAGTTTATTTTATTGAGGATTTCCAGCATAGTCATATGGTTAGCCGTATCAAATGCTTTTGGGTAATCCAAAAGCCGACACTTCAATAATATGAATATTATTATTAGATATAGGTATGTAAATTTATATAAACTGTTGAATTACCTATAGTAAGTATGAGCATTCAGTGATTATCCATACATATTTCATATACAGTGTGTCAAAAGAGTACCGCAATCTGCTTATAGCTTATTAAATACCAATTGCATTGAGAAATGTCCTAATAAAAGATGTTTGGTAATTTATTTCGTATTCATTGATATAACGGCAGTTGTCTTACCTTCAGCGTTTTGGTTGTTATAGCAATCAACATTTTTTTTATATTCTGAAAGAGGATTACGTCTTCTATATCATATGTGCCGGAGTGAACAAGAGAGGGAATATAAGTTTGTCGCAATGAAGGCGAAACTTCATTGCTCACGTGGGCTCACATAATTAGAATTCTTTTTTCTCCAGCTGCACCATTCCAATTAAAATAAGAAAAGCGCTATTAATACCCTTTATACCGGAAATTCCCTAAGTTGAAAATATTTTCCTCAGACAAACCATAGTTGAGAATAATTAATTTCAAAACAACGTCCATGAAAGTTTAAATAAATTTAATAAACCATACTTCTGTGGAACGCCTATATCTTCGATTAATGTAAAAAAGAAGAATTCATTCATGTTATTCTAAGAAGAGATTTAAGAACACTTATAACAAGCATTGTTTGGAAGTGAGTGACAGTGCAACTTTATGTAACAGAACTTATAACTTCGGATTTTATTGTATGTTTTAATGATAATTTAGTAATCCTATGATTTTCTTTATTAAAAATAATGCTAGACTACAAAAACAACTGTACCCTATTATAACGATTATAGTTGGTATACGTGGAAGTTTAAATCACGGTCATATATTCCGCAAGAGGTTCATAAACTCTTCATAGTCCCGGAGGTGTGTGTAACCACCGGCACGAGCACACTCCGGAACCAATCACCACGCACATCCTGCAGCACGTGCCATCTTCATATACCACGAGATAGTTTCCTCTCACTCACATCGGCTATTCTTTTCTACTTAATTAGAAGCTCCTATTGAATGTAAATGTGCATAGTATACCGACCTCACATTTGAGACTTCAGGAAAGACACACCTCAACGTAGAAGAATTATTTATCATACATACACGCAGCTATATACACATTCATGAATTCTTATATATATCTGGTGAAACAGAGCATAAACATAAATAAATTACATTTAGTACAAGAACTTTTAGGTCCTGCTTAAATATCCAGTTCCATTCATATATGTATGAATATTATTTAACTGTTTGAAGACATAATCATTGCGTACATGATATGCAGTTATCTTCATTTACTTCCCGTAAAATTTCAACAAATGAAGGTTTTATATGTTATATGCAATAGTGAAGACTATAAGAAATAATTGGCAGAAATAAATAAATTACCGTGACTATAAAAAATATCACCTCAGAAAACTAACCTATTTTCTTCAATCCCACTATTGATTTTATTATTTTAACCCATTCCTGGATTAATTTTTTTTTTAATTTTACGTATTTTTTTCTTTAGTTATGGTAAGAGTGACTTTTTAAAGCTGAAGAAGTAGTAAAGAAAAAAATGGGTACTCTGCTTTTCGAAATATTTGAGGTTGCCATATGGCATCACTAGGCGTGTGCACTACATTAAGTTAAGATTTTGTTGTTTTGCAAAGGAAAACTAATATAAGGGTCAAGAATAATATAAAACGAGTATACAGGGTTTTCCACGGTAGCCGTTCGTTAGAAGTTTCCGTTGTTAGAGAAAACCTGGAACTCTCAATTTTTGGAATCCGGGGCTACTCAAGATTCTCTTTCATTTTAAAATATTTTCAGGGTCTTACCACTTCCGGTTATACCGGAAGTCGCCGTAAACTTTCTTATTTTAAATGGAAGCACAAGAATGACACTTCCGAAATCCACATTGACATAACAGTACAAGATAGAGTGATTCAGTGTTTAAACCAAAATGGTGGTCACATAGAACAATTATTGTAGTTATTTCGTTCAATTTATTTTATTTTTTCTTGTCATTATGTTCCTAATTTTTTTGTTTTTCATTTGTTACTACGTTTCAAATTTTCTTATGTTCATGTTTTGTTTCCATTTTCTAATTAAAATGAAACACATACCATGTTTTAGTTTCTGTCAAAAATCACATTAAAACAGAAAATATTGACATAACAAGAAAACCGTTGTAAATAGGTATAGGGAAAGTATAGCGAATCGATGCAGAATTAAATTCTGCATCTGATCATCCAATAATATACAGGGTGTTCTTTTTTAACTTTGAAGATTTTGTAATTGGTCATGCAGTTTTGGACAGCCTGTATGCGACAAATCAATTGTCAATGTGGATTTCGAAAGTGTCATTCTTGTGCTTCCATCTACCCTAGAAGTGTTTATTACCAGTCGAAAATGGGCAAAAGATACTGTGTTGCAAATAACGCTACATCTTTCAAAATTTTCAAAGAAATCAAGATATCTAAGTAGCAGTTGAAAATAGGTATAGGGAAACCTATTAGAACCCATCATAAAATTTTCTCAGGAATTTAAAAATGAAATAATATACAGGCTGTTCCATTTAAAATAAGAGAGTTTATGGCGACTTCCGGTATAACCGGAAGTGGTAAGACCCTGAAAATATTTTAAAATGAAAGAGAATCTTGAATAGCCCCGGATTCCAAAAATTCAGAGTTCCGGGTTTTTTCTAACCTCGGAAACTACCGTGGAAAACCCTGTATACATATGAATGTTGAAAAATGCATATTTTATATCATATGTGTAGATATAACAGCATTATCGTGAGTGAAAAGGCGCGAAACAGTCTATGCACAGACCCACATTACATTGCATACACTTTGTGCGAATTATAGATTTGTACGTATGCGTCCAAGTTTTGTGGGACGTATTAAGGGGCGTCGAAATGAACTAACTGCGTTTTAGAATAGTTGTTTATTCTTGCGTTGCAATTCCATAACTGACTTCTGAACGAAGTATCATACATTATATAGAATATGAATTGTAAATAAAGATAGGATATAAGCAATATTTGTGGAAATGAGATACTTATAAACTAATACAAATAAACAGATTATTATTATCGCTATATACTAGTTAAGGATATTTTATATAACTTCCACATCATCGTTTTTTCATTGCGGGTGTATGTTCGATAAAGTGATCTTTTCGACCAAATGTAATGTTATCCGATACGCGGCTGTCTGGAGATGACTTGATTTGCTGACTGTCTTTCGCACCCTCTAGGAAGAACTCCATATCGTTGTAAGTAAACTTTGGCTACTTCTCTTCTACACTCAATTTGTGATACCTCTCGATTTCTAGATTTGTTATATAATATCCAGCTGTTTTGCATAGCGACATCTAACATCTATATAACTAAAGGCCAGTACCATTTCTTTCTCCTGATCCCTATACGGTAACAGGCAGGATTCTGATCCGTTTGATAAGTACCTCTCATAAATGTATTATATTTTGCGACTACTCTTGGCCGTGTAATCATTATGTGTCGTTTTTGTTTTTGGGTAAATCTCTTGACCTGGCCAACTTCGTTTGCGCCACAAGATGTAGAGATCATTGTCACTACGGAATTATCCATCCAACGTATTGCTGTGGAAAAAAACAGAAAATGCCAGTAGTTTTTTGAACGTTTAAGTTTTTTTTTTATATTTATAAGATATGAGTTGGTTAGTTTAAGTTTTGAAGAAAATTGATAATTAATTCATGTATTTAATTGTTGATTTTTAGTACACATTTGTTAAATTGATTTGTTTGTTGAGTTGAGGTCGTTTGTTGAACGTCTCACTGTAATAGTATTTTCATTTTTGCGTATGACCGGCGCACACGGCTTTGCTTGTCCGGTTTGAGGTCAGTGATCATTGGCGTTCGAAAGGGGTAAGTTCGATTCATTTTTGGTTGCGTAGAGGTATTTAAAAAGTCGTTGTCACGTTTACGTAAATTCACGCGTATTAAAGTTTGCAGAACTTACTTCTAGCAATTACCACTGATAGCTCATTAGTTTATGGGTATCTTGTTTAGATTAGTAGTTTTATATGTCTTTTGTTTTTTAAACGAGAGCATTTCATGTAAATTTTCACTCCTGCAGAGTTCAGAATTTTCATTTTTACTTTGTATATTTAACTTTAAATATTTCCAGTTTTTTTTTAAGCCTGTCAATTAAGCTTGATAAGGTTTTACATTTCTGGAAATTAGTTTTGCACAGAATATTAAATATTTCAATACATTTTCCTTGTCTTTATTTTTCATACCTCTCACTGCGTGGCAATAACAAATTTTTTCTTTTTTTTTCACTCACAATCACCTATTGAGGCCTTTTGCCATCAATAGATGACCTTGGAGTTTAAATTGTTTCTTGTTCTTTCAACAATTCATCTCTACTTTAGAGATTGGCGCCTGGCATATTACTCTTTTAAATTTTTGATTGATCAATCTTTTACAATTAAATTAAACTTTTTATAATTTTATAGTTTTTTTTATTGTGCACAGCATAATTATTTGGCAATCCCAACGTGGGGCCACGAGTTTTTTTTTGTGAAAATTTTAATATTTCTCAAAAGACCACGTTTTCGAGTCTCAAACTCTGCACGGAGTATCTTGAATTTGTTATCAATTTCGGAGAAGTTTTTTTACTCAAACCCAATTTTTTTTTGTAATTTTGAAAAAAAAAAAAAAAAAAAAAAAAAAAATGGCTTCGCAAAAGTCCAACGAGAACATTCCATACGTCGCACCAGGAACCTGGAGGGATCAACTGCAGTATGGAAGCGAGGAATCTGTAGACACGGTCCTCAACAAATCTTTCATCATCGAGGAACCGACGGAGGAATCAATCCCTGAGGTGAAGGATGATGTAGAGATGGAGACAGGGGATTCGCATGGGATTGATAGTGGACAGGAGGAAACAGAAAAAACAGAGGAAAGTATAAGTTTGAATGATGTGATGGCCATGTTTAAAAGAATTGAAATGAAACAAGATAGATGTTTAAAGAAACAAGATGAATGTTTTAGACAGTTAGAGGAAACTAAGAAGATATTTAATAGAGAGATTTTTAGAGTAGACAAGAAAGTAGAGAATGTAGAGAGTAAAGTCATTGAGAATACTTTAAGATCAACAGCAAATGAGATAACCATAACAAATTGTGTAAAAGAGATTCATGTAATCAAGAATAAATGGGAAGAGAGAGAAAATGTGGTGGTGGAAAGAGTCAAAGCGATAGAATGCGAAGTTAAAGAAAAATTGATAGAGAGTGTGGAAAGAGTCGAAGAACATGTAAATAGAAAATTATTGACATTTCAAGAAAGTCCCAAGTTCAATCATTTTGGAAACGGTATTTTGTCAATGCCTGTTCAAACAGAACAATTGCCGAAATTTTTCGGGTCATCAACCCATAATCCTATGGCTTTTCTGAGAAATCTGAACGAAGTTTTAGAGTCCGTGCCTGGAGACAGGAACAAACTGAGGATGGCACGCAACGCCATGA
The DNA here is from genome assembly GCA_949128085.1 of Cetonia aurata. Classification (NCBI taxonomy): domain Eukaryota; kingdom Metazoa; phylum Arthropoda; class Insecta; order Coleoptera; family Scarabaeidae; genus Cetonia; species Cetonia aurata. The sequence continues at coordinate 34,423,587 of OX421882.1, forward strand.
AGGATGAAGCGAAGGATTGGTTTAATTTCATCGAGGACTCAATCAATTCATGGGACCAGTTCCAAGACGAGTTCCAGAGGCAGTACTGGAATCAGCAGATACAACAAAGGGTGAGAACCAATCTATTTTTGGGTAATTTTAACAAGTGCGCTATAGATAGTAGAGAATCTTATGTCATAAAAAAAATCAATATTCTTAAATTTTTAAATCCACCCGTTTTGGAAGCTGACTTAATCACGCAATTATCCAGGCATTTTGAGCCTGAGGTCACACAAGCGATTGCGATGCATAATATAACCTCCATTAGTCAAATGCTAGGACTCATGAAGAGATTAGATTGTGCGGAACAAGGCAATGTAAATTCTAGAACCACGCGAAGTCCTGAAGGTCATATAATCCACAATCAGGCAACTGGTAGTTCGAGTAATGATGGTTTCTACCGTCAGCAGCAAACGCGAACTAACGTAAATTCGAGGCCAGCTCCTTATTACAACAGGAGGCAGTCTTTCAATGGTAGAAATGGTGGGCGTCAGAGTCCAAATACCAACAGTTCAAATGTGCCTCAGGTATCCACACAGCACCAAAATGACCGTCACGATGTCCTGACAGGGTCAAACATTCAAGTGGCTTCCCCACAAAACCAGAATTCAAATCAGTCAGCTGACAAAAGTTTGCCTAGTAATTCTGTGCAGTGGAATTCAAATCGCTATGTTAATCACATAGAAACAAGTCAGATTCCAAACAAAACTGGCGCTATATCAAAAGACACTAGGTCTTACACTAATGAGCAAAAGGGTCAAACAAAGCCGAAAGAACTACTTAATGAAGCTCGTGGGCAGGATTTTTAGAAAGTCCAGCCAAAAGGAAAAAAATGTACACCATTTTACAAAAGGATAATTTAAGATCGATCAATTCAGATTTGCCACATGTAAATGTAATGTTCGGTGAGAATGTTTTGAAATGTCTTGTAGACACGGGAAGCGAGGTTTCAATTTTAGATGAGGAGAAAGTAAAATTGCTAGAGAAAGAAAATTCAGGGAAATTTATGCCAACACGAAAAATAACCATTGTCACTGCTACAAAGAAAGTAATTGCTGCAATCAACAGAGTTTTTGTTACCGAATTCAAATTAAAGGATTCAACTTTTCTGGGAGAATTTATATCATTAAGAGGTTTAAAGAGAGATGGAATCATTGGGATAGATTTGTTAGATAAGATGAGAGCGGTTGTAGATGTAGATAAGAGATTGATTAAGGTAGGAGAGGAGAGGATTAATTGGTGTGATGAGACTCCTAGTGAGGAGAGGATTATAAATTGTTTAAGAAAAGAGAAGGAAAATGTGAATTTAGAGTTGTTAGAATATGATTGTTTTAAGAATGATATACAGAGTTATGGAAAAGTTGTTGAATGTGATAGTATACAGGGTAGTGATTTATCCCAAGAGGTTTTAGAAGTAGATGTTGTTGATGATGTAGTAGAGTTAGAAGCAAACAATTCCCAGATTGAATTCCCAAATGAATTAAATGATTTTAAGATCAATTGTGATGAGAAAGTTGAGTTTGAAGTAAAAGAAATTTTAAAACAGTACATTTCTCTAGTTGATAAATTCCCAAGTTTAGCAGTTGGTTATGAACATTCTCTAGAAGTTGATGAATCGAAACCTTTCAAAGTAAAAAACTATCCGATTCCCAAGAACATGCAAGAAAAAGTCAGAGCTGAGGTTTCTCAAATGCTACAAGATGGGATAATTGAACGTGGCTTAACAAGGTATGTCAATCCTTTAGTCGTCGTCCAAAAGAAGAATGGAGACATCCGTTTGTGTCTGGATGCCCGACGTTTAAATGAACGAACACGACCGCAGTTCGAAACTCCTGTCACGGTCGAAACATTATTGGCAAGGTGTACAAATGCGAATTATTTTACTAAGCTAGATTTAAAGAGCTCTTTTTGGTTGGTACCGTTAAACAAAGAATCTAGAAAGTTTTGTGGATTTATGGTAGATGGTAACGTTTTTCAGTTTAAGGTTGTACCTTATGGTTTAAGTAGTTCAGCTGCCGCGTTAATACGAGCAATGCAACAAATTTTAGAACCCTACAATTCTTGTGTAGCTCATTACATTGATGATATTTTAATTTTTAGTCAAAGTTTAGTGGATCATTTAGTGCATTTACGCAAAGTTGTTGAAGTTTTAGCTAGAAATGGATTGAAAGTGAATTTAACGAAATGTGAGTTTGTCAAACATGAAGTAAAGTTTTTAGGCTATGATTTAACAGAAAATTATGTAAGAGTAGATGAATCTAGGCTAGAAGTCATCAAAAAGTACCCTAGGCCTAGCAACATAAAGCTTTTGAGAGGATTTCTTGGTGTAGTCAATTACTACAAAAGGTTTGTTCCAAGATTAGCACACATCAGTGCACCTTTATTTGAATTGTTAAGAAAGAATGAAAAGTTCACATGGACAAAAGAAAGATTAGAAGCATTTGAAAATGTAAAGTCAGAATTTCATCGTTCATTATGTTTATTATTGCCAGATTTTAGTAAAGAGTTTTTGTTACGTGTCGATGCCAGTGATACAGCCATCAGTGGTGTTTTGATTCAAATTGGTAGGAATGGAGAAGAACCAATTTGTTTTGTCTCCAGAATTTTGAAAAGCTATGAGTTAAGGTACACTGTATCGGAAAAAGAAATGCTTGCTGTAGTTCATGCAGTGAGCAAGTTAAGATTTTATTTACTAGGAAAGAAATTCATAATTGAGTCTGATCATGCTGCTCTAACATCTTTAATGTCAACTCGTTTTTCTAACAACCGAATTTATCGATGGTCCTTGTTACTTTCTGAGTATGTTTTTGAGATAAGACACATAAAAGGAGATTTGAATGTAACAGCTGATGCTATATCTCGTATGCACAATCTGAAGAGCCATTTCGACCACGTTGAGGTAAACACATACAACATGTATGAAGCCGAGGGGTTATTTGACTTTGTCAGGATCAATGAGGTGCAGCAAGATGATTGTTTCGTTCAGATACGAGAGGCATTAGTCCACCGGGATGAGTACAAGGAGTTTGTCATCCGAGATGGGATTCTGATGAAGCGGATCCGAGATCAGTTCAACGTTGTACTCACCGAGGTTTTCGCACGGCAGGCGATGGAAGAAATACATCAAACCCTGGGACACATCGGAGGACACAAACTTTGGCTCACCTTTCGAGAAGCTTTCTTCGCCAAAAGGGACAAAACAATTGCCAAGTCAATCGTCCGCACATGTCTTCAGTGTCAACTTGGAAAAACCAAGAACCGCACGTGCCAAAACGTCATCAAGAGCATAGTTGTGGAGAACAAACTCGACCTCATCGCCGTCGATTTTCTTGGAAATCTCATTCCTGGAACTTTTGGATATCGCAACATTTTCGTCATGGTAGATGTTTTCACCAAATACGTAAGACTCTTTCCCACCAGATGTTACAACACAGATACAGCCATCCGCTGTATAGACAATTTCATCGCAAATCAAGGTAAAATGCGCCGCATTCTCGCTGACAATGCCACATATTTCAATACACATCGTTTTGTTGACGCCATGAATGAGCGGGAGATAACTGTTTCTTTCTGTTCCATACGTCATCCATGTGGAAATCCCTCCGAAAGATACATTCAGGAGGTTGTCAAGTTCCTCAGGATGCAAACTCACCAACGCCATCCTGATTGGGTCCGCCACGTCCAAGACATCGAGAATTGGATCAACAACACTCCTAACACCACCACTGAGGAGTGCCCTTTCACTTTGATGTATGGAAGACTTCCTAGTCGGCCTTGGAACCGACTTGAAGAGGACGTTTACGTTGAGGCAAGAACCGAAGACGCCAGAAGGAAGTTACGACTTCGAGGAGATCGTTACGTTCGCCAAGAGAATGCAAAGATCACCAAGCGAACTCAGTTTGATGTTGGCGATCTCGTGCTGGTGAGACGGTATCGTTTGGGCAGACGTGACCAGCAAAGATGTCAGAAGCTGGAACTACCGTTCGTTGGACCCTATCGAATCGCGAGTGTGTTCCATGGCGTCACTTACGAGCTACACACTTTGGACGGTATGCAGAGCAAAGGTCGTTTCCACATCTCTGCATTACAACATTTTCACCACGATCCAGGTTAGTTCGACACCTGGAAGTGACGTTTTCTCCCCTGTGTGCGGAGATAGGGTTTAAGTTTTTTTTTGTTCCGTGGACATATTTGACAATGTTTTTTTTTTGCTTTTGTGTGCGTGCGATTTTAAAAGTAAAACAATGACACTCTTCGAGTGCAAATTTTTCTTTTATAATCGGGAGATCTGCTGTGGAAAAAAACAGAAAATGCCAGTAGTTTTTTGAACGTTTAAGTTTTTTTTTTATATTTATAAGATATGAGTTGGTTAGTTTAAGTTTTGAAGAAAATTGATAATTAATTCATGTATTTAATTGTTGATTTTTAGTACACATTTGTTAAATTGATTTGTTTGTTGAGTTGAGGTCGTTTGTTGAACGTCTCACTGTAATAGTATTTTCATTTTTGCGTATGACCGGCGCACACGGCTTTGCTTGTCCGGTTTGAGGTCAGTGATCATTGGCGTTCGAAAGGGGTAAGTTCGATTCATTTTTGGTTGCGTAGAGGTATTTAAAAAGTCGTTGTCACGTTTACGTAAATTCACGCGTATTAAAGTTTGCAGAACTTACTTCTAGCAATTACCACTGATAGCTCATTAGTTTATGGGTATCTTGTTTAGATTAGTAGTTTTATATGTCTTTTGTTTTTTAAACGAGAGCATTTCATGTAAATTTTCACTCCTGCAGAGTTCAGAATTTTCATTTTTACTTTGTATATTTAACTTTAAATATTTCCAGTTTTTTTTTAAGCCTGTCAATTAAGCTTGATAAGGTTTTACATTTCTGGAAATTAGTTTTGCACAGAATATTAAATATTTCAATACATTTTCCTTGTCTTTATTTTTCATACCTCTCACTGCGTGGCAATAACAAATTTTTTCTTTTTTTTTCACTCACAATCACCTATTGAGGCCTTTTGCCATCAATAGATGACCTTGGAGTTTAAATTGTTTCTTGTTCTTTCAACAATTCATCTCTACTTTAGAGATTGGCGCCTGGCATATTACTCTTTTAAATTTTTGATTGATCAATCTTTTACAATTAAATTAAACTTTTTATAATTTTATAGTTTTTTTTATTGTGCACAGCAGTATGTATAAAAGTCCATCGGATTTTTCAATTGCGGTTTCAAAATGTCCACGATCAAGCTTGGCAAACCGCTCTTTACTTGTAAGAAGGCACCCTGCTGGAAGTCGATTTGCTCTAATCGTTCCAATGGCAGAATAACCACGAAATTTCAAAAAAGAAAAGAGGACGGGGTTAGAGAACAAATTATCCATATAAAAGTGATAAGGCAATTCCTTCCTTTCTGGCGGCATTTCGTCTAGCATGACCAATAATGAACTGGCAGCTGTACCAAACAGTGCCTCAGAATCACTGTTAGATTTAGGGCTTTTACCCTGATGAAAGTCAAAATTGACTAAATACCCATCTTTTGTATTGATGTACCACATTTTATAGCCAAACCGGATAGGTTTGCCGCGAATAAACTGCTTACAGCCATGTTTTCCGAAGTACTTCACCAAACTTTCATCGTATGCCAAATTTTGTTCAGGCACAAAATTCTTTATACATCGCTCTTTTAGCATTTCCATATCAGGTCTGAGTTTCCATGCTTTATTGGTATGACTAATGTTGGTATTATCAGCGTAATGAAAAAATCGGCAAATTTGCAGAAACCTATCGCGGCGCATAGACTGGGAGACAGCTATATTTCTCATATCGTCGCCGCAATCCCAATAATGTCATTTAGACGGTAAATTATTATAGCCACTTATGAGTAAAATCGCAATAAAACAGCGAATTTTATCGACCGTTATTTTTGGATCCGTACAGTTCGAAAACAAAGCATACTTCCTGCTCTCGTTCACCAAATATTCAATAAAGTTTGTATCTATAAACTGTTCGAAAATTTCTACAATTGATATATTTTCATACATAGAATAGTTTGATTCGGGAAATGGCTGTGAATGTTCAGTATCAAAATCAGCATTTAGTTCTCACCTCGGTTTAAAATTTGCCTTCTGATTGCGCCGCTCTTTCAACCAATTAGCCGCTTCTCCAGGCATTTGAATAGTCATACCACCGTTGGAGATATTTACTACAGGTTGATGACCCTCCTCATCGTAATTTACGCCTATCCTATCATTATTTGGCAACCTAATTTCAGCACGGGCTCGCAATTGCCCAAAAGTTAGGTTGTCAACCAATTTGCAAGAAGAAATTATGCATATATATATAAACACGTAATGTACAGCATATAAAATAACACAAAAATGGAAACCTACCCGCCATTATCTTCTTCGGCAGAATCCTCATCAGTATCCACATTTACCTCTGGAGGTTCAACATAAATATCTCCCTCTATATCATCATCGTAGATCATACTCACCGCTTCAGCAAGCGAAAAACCTTTCCTCGGTTGGAAAAAATAGTAATAGAATTTACGGTGTACTTTACTATTTCAGTTCTGTGTTTATTCGCGGTCAACTATCCGGTAATTTAAGCTCGATGGTATCCTTTTATACATCGTTTTCAGTTACCCCTACACAGATCTGTGCTATCCTGAGTCGTCTTGATCGGCGGGGTGGTGCGGGTCCAGATAGGATTCCGGCGGTTTTTGTTCGGGAGTGCGCCGCAGAGCTAAGCGTTCCTTTACATATCATTTTTACACGTTCTTTCAATTTGGGTAGATTCCCCACACTTTGGAAGGAGTCGTACGTCATGCCGGTGTATAAGTCTGGTGGACGTCACTTAGTTCAGAACTATCGCCCTATTTCAATATTGTCGGTTGTGTCAAAGGTCTTTGAATCTATTATATATGACCAGTTATTTTTTGCCGTAAAAAATAAAATTATACCTGAGCAGCATGGTTTTTGTCGGGGAAAATCGGTCGAATCAAATTTAGTGTTATATACAAATTATATTTTTGATTGTTTTAATCGAAGGTCTCAAGTTGATTCAGTGTATACCGACTTTAGCAAAGCCTTTGACAGAATTGATCATAACATTTTGATTAGCAAATTGCAAATGTCTGGCATTCACGGCGATCTTGTTCGTTGGGTGGCTTCGTATATAAGTAATCGTTCGCAGACCGTACGAATGGGCAGTTTCATGTCTGATACGGTTTCTGTCACGTCTGGTGTACCGCAGGGTTCCCATCTTGGCCCATTACTATTTCTTATATACATTAACGATGTGAGTTCTTGTTTCCAATTTTCGAAGTTTTTGTTATATGCTGACGACATTAACATATTTTCTGAGATTTTGTCAATTTCTGATCAATTTAAATTGCAAACAGATTTAAATCGTTTTAATGATTATTGCATCGCTAATAAATTATTTTTAAATCCTGAGAAGTGCAAAGTTATTAGATTCACACGAAACGTCATCACTTATAGTTTCCCATATTATTTGGGCACACATTTTATAACCGTTAGCGATATGATTCGTGATTTGGGTGTAATGCTCGATGCCAAGCTGCTGTTTAACCTACATGTAGACTACATTATTAATAAAGCTCTGAAGAAGCTTGGATACATAATTCGGTTGACGAAATGGTTTACCAGACTAACTGTATTTACTACGTTATACTATGCCCATGTGCACAGCGTTGTTTCCTTCGCTAGTGTGGTATGGAATCCGCAATACCATATCTACATCGATCGAATCGAATCGGTTCAAAGAAGATTTGTGCGATTTCTGTCAAATAGATTTAATATGCCTGTTTATAACTACGAACATTCTTTGTTAGAATTTAATATGTTATCCCTCAAGTCTACCCGTATTCGCAGTGATCTCACATTTCTTTATAAAATATGTAACAATTATATAGACTGTAGTGATCTTCTCATGTTAGTTAATTTCAACATTCCATCATACATCACTCGTTCGGTTTTACCATTTCGCCCGCCACATTCGAACAATAATGCACACATGAATTCCCCTATGGTCAGGGGCATGACTTCGTTTAATAGACTATGTCCATCTGTTGATATTTTTAACGTTTCCTTATCACTTTTTAAACAATATTTAAAATCTTGTTTGATGGGAGGTATGCATGGAGTCTAATCTTCTCGCAGTATGTTATTAGGTTAGGCATTTGGTTTAGTTGTGTAATTTCATTTTATTTTTTTCAACTCATAGTAACGGCATTGTCAAAAATTTCTTTATTGACAATGCCGTAAAGGTTAATAACTAGGAAAACACCTAAAAGATTAAAATAAAATATTGAAAAAGGAATAAAACAAAATTCCGAAACGTAAAAACAGTATATAATTAGTAAGAAAAAACCGGAATACCCAAAAAAAGGAAAAAAATAAAAAGAATAATCAAAACCGGTTAAATAATTTTGAAGAAATTTAGTTTATATATTAAAGGATGCATTTGAAATCTTTCATTATTAAGAATCGCCATCAATCTTTTCGAGTCGGACATAATACAAGCCTTACTAACTCGGTTGTTTTGGATATAATCCACTGCTTTCATTATAGCCACCGCCTCAGCAGCGAAAATTGAAACTCTACTGTTCAGACGAAACATCCCACTATAGTTATGTGTCGGAACCCATATTGCACTCCCGCATTCATTAAGTGTATAAGAATAATTTGCTATTTAGGTCAGCCACTATTCTGTAGTGTACGATAGAGTCATAAGTAGGAATGCCTGTATAAGAGGGAACAGTCGATTTCCACCAGTTATCTAATAAAATATAAAAGAACGAATTATTTGCATTTTTAATTTAAAAACTACCATCTAGTAGCCCGTGACAGAGAAAAGACTGTAAAAAGCAGTAGATTTTTTCTATCAAACTCAAAGGTGTGACATATGTACGTGTTAAGTATAAGTCTAAGAAATGTACGTGTTAAGTAAGTTTTGAAATTTGAAATACCCGGCGCCTCCACCACTATGTCACGAGGCCTGAGTATGACGTCCGTAACTAGGGGATAACTGAAGGTAACTCTTATTGCTGCTGCAATTACTCAAATCAAATAAATTTAGTGGGTATCTACCTTAATCGACCCTGACGCGCTGTTGAACGAAAACACTAATTGACAACATATCGACTTTGCTGAATAGACGTAGACCGGCGAGCTTGTACACGCACTTAAAAATAGTACTTAAAAAATACTTAAAATATTAATAATTATAATTTCGTGGCAGTATGATGTGTTGGAGTGCTACATGGAATCAAAAAAATGATGCCGATGCTGATGATTTGAATTTTATTCGCTACCCGGATAGAAGGCTGCATATACCGGGTGTCCACACTTAAGTGTGCACTATTGATAACTTTGTTATCTTTGGACGTACAGAATTGGTCAAATGGACAAAGTAGTACTATTTTTTATGGCGGTCACAATTGTGAAAACAGAAAAACAATTGAGCGTCGTTCTCTAGATATTCGTCCAAAATTATTTTTTTTTTAATGGAACGCCCTGTATATTTTTTTGCAATTTAAAAGAAAATTCCATACTGAACAAAAAAGTCTTAGTACACTATTATAAAAAAATGTCAAATAAAGTAGTTACTGAGAAATCTTTATCTTTGCTTTGTTGGCATGAAATTGATATACCTATGGAAAATTAAAGCGTCACATTCATTAAAGCGTTTAATTTAATAAACAAATAACAATAAATACAAAAATAGTCAAGAAAATTACTCAAATTAAATGTTCAAAGACACCTCCTTCCATTTCAATACATTTTATCAATCTTCTGTGAACATTACGAGTAGCTCCTAAAATTGTCCTACCATCGATGTCGTCAATGATGTTGGAAATTCTTTCCTGAAGCTCATCCACTGTTGTATATCTATGTTTGTACACTTGATTTTTTACTGCTCCAAACAAGAAGATATCTAATGGCGTCATGTCAGGTGGACGCGCGGGCCACTGAATAGGACCATTTGTGCCAATCCATCTATTTCCAAATAATCTTTCTAATAACTCACTTGTGTCACGGTGATTATGTGCGGGCGGTCCATCTTGTTGAAAGTAAATAATCTGTCCGTTTACCAAATTTAATTCATCCAGAAAATTTTCTAAAATTTCTGTCAATAATGCCACATATCTTTCTCCTGTTAAAGAACCCCGATAGAAAAATGGTCCAACAATTCGGGATCCGATTATACCACACCAAACATTTAAACTAAATCGGTGTTGGGGATTACAAGGATAAACAGCAAATGGGTTTTCACGACTCCAGTAATGATTATTTCGTTTATTGAACATCCCGCGATTAGAAAAGTTAGATTCATCACTCCATAAAATGTGTCTAAAGAAATTGTGTACTAAGACTTTTTTGTTCAGTTTGGAATTTTCTTCCATTAAAAAAAATAATTTTAGACGAATATCTAGAGAACGCAACGCTCAATTGTTTTTCTGTTTTCACAATTGTTAGCGCCGTAAAAAATACTACTACTTTGTCCATTTGACCGATTCTGTACCTCCAAAGATAACAAAGTTATCAATAGTGCACACTTAAGTGTGGACACCCGGGATAGCAGAATGAAGAAAAACTTTATTAATTATAGATCCTTGGACAAACCACGACCAAAAAGTATTCTAAACAAGGAGAAGAAAATGATGCTATTAACGTTTGAGGAGCTGTTGTGGAAAATCGAAAAATATCAAGCAGTCAAATAGACATGAAATTGGTGTATCTTGGGTTCGTTCACTTCGAATTAGAATTCTAAAAAGAAATAAATATAAATCATATAAAACCAGAAAGGTCAGAGTTGTAGTTTATAAAATAATAAGTAAATGAAAATAACTAGCGAGACTTAAGCTTTTGTAGCTGTTTTCCGCTTTTGCTAGAAGCTGCTTTGGCATTAATACTTTTGACATAATTATTTAGAAATATATTGCATAGGTATGAAGAGACGTATGTTTCAATTCAATATCGTAAATTGCTACGCTTTCTTTCCCTCTACCATCTCAGACTCACCCTTCGTCTTTATCTCCCCGTTCATTAGCTTTCATCTTTAAAATGTTATCAGCTAAGTATATTACTAGAATCACTATTGTTAGTGATGCAAAACCATATCTTGATCTTTTCCCATTCATGCACAAATTGATGTTTTGAATATTTAAATGTTAGTAAAATACAAATAACACAGCATTTAGGATATGCTCAAAGACAAACAAAGGCATTTAAATTGCAAATTAAAACAAAGAACATTTAGGTAGTAACATCCTTCATACTGACCTCGGCAACTATCATTATCGTTGATTCAATAGCGTGAGTCATGAATGGGGACTGTAATTTCGGGATTCAAAGAAACAATTCAGCTTCTAGCCTTAAACAGCTCATTACCACCAAATATATTTTACATTATTGTATTAACCTTAGTTTGTTACCTTTGTTACTATTGATTGGGGCGTTTAACGCGGATTCAGGTGAAGTTAGACATGTTTACCAGATAGAAAAGCTGCAGTAGATCAATTTAAAATGAATTATAAGTTATAAGAAACTTACAAACATAAACTATGGAAACAGCGAATAACTATTAACCTAATAAATATTCGTTGAAAGGCGGTCCGTTGCTATTTACTTAGAACTATATTAGCTAAATTCTTAGTAGATATATTTATGGCGGATTAAAATACTGACCGTAATAATTATTCGGTATTTTCATAACGCTGGTTTATGTTGGTAAAATCCCACACATGCAGACAACTTATACTTACAGCAAGCAACAAATCACAGTACTATGCAAATTTGCGCAAAGGAATATCTTTGATAGGACAGATCAGAAAGATAATAATAATTGTATCCTCTACCTATAGAATAACTTCTGCTACCCAAAATGGCGATCCCTCTCTAATATGTTATTAACGCGGCGTTAATCTGTTATTAGTTGTTGCTATAAAAAAGCTTCCAATAGGATACAATCTAACTGCTACTAATAGTTGCCCTTGGATAGAGAGATCCTGTTAGGTGCAATCTATTTTCAATTCTTTCTATTTCTAGTAACCACTAATACTACTGTGTTTTGATAATCTAAACCTAAATTTACTAAATTTATAGAAGTGAAAAAAGGACAGAAATATCGAAAATCAAGTTTATTCATTTACAAGTTTCTTAAAAAAGTAACTGTTAGAAAAGTAAATACTTGCTAGTGCAAATTAAAACCAATAAATGAAACATCAAATTTTATTTCTTCAGTATTAACAATAACTTGGTTATTTTCCATCAACAAGACCTGTGCGATCTAAAATTTAGTTAAGTTGAAAATTTGGAAGCTTATTAAAACCCACTTATCACCATTAGTGTCAGACGAACTACAATTTCAAGATCCAGAAACACATATCTCAAATCAGTTATCTTTTTGATTCATTTTAGCCGCTAGTTGTAAGTTAGTCATCTTCATCAGTTTCATCGTATTGGATCTCTTCTTCTAAATCCTTATCTGAATCTTCTGATGTTTTCTTCTTTTTGTTTAAGTAAGTGAGGTTTCTTGCAATAGTTTTTCCTACACTTCGTTTCTTCTTGTTCTAAGCTTTTCTCTTTTCGTCTATGTCTTGGTTTTTAGGGTGTTGGTGAGGACTCTCGATTTTCCAAGCCTTCCACTAAGTTCTTTGATTTATTTAACTCGACTTTTCGTAAAGGTGATACGTCTGCAGAATTATGCTATGATATCAAAGTTTTTGGGTTTTCGCAAGCAGATGCTGCAGGGGTTATTCTTCGACCGATAAATCACTCTCTTTTAAAAAATTGCATTAATTTGCTTTCACTTTGAACATCTGTACTTGTCAACATACACGAATATAGTTGGATGTTATATACTGCTTAAGCGTTGTATTTTATTGTATATTACTACGATAGTATCTAACAATAAGGCTAGTGGGAAAGCGCAATATTACGTAAAAACGTCGAAGCAGTTAGGTATTGTAATTTTTTAAGCAGATGGTTTAAAAGAGGCAAATAAAAATATTTAAACTTTACACAAAATTAATAAAAACCTGCTAATGAAATATTAATGTCAAACAAACAATATATTTCAACTGACGGCGTTTTTCATTAAAAGGGCAAAAAGCAATAGGTACGTCGCATTTAAAAAAATACACATTATGTTTGGTGTGATCCAATAATTAATAATTAAGTTCGTCTCATGTAGAAGAAATGTATGTATCTCCTACTGTGCACCTACCTAGCTTTTGGAATTTAAAAGTTTGCTTTCTTACAGTGTTATTTGAGCATATCACTTTAAGTAGTTCATCTACATATATTGTATACATATATACCTTCTAAGTATCATGAGTTACAAGCAAGTATATAATACCTGTACCGAAAATAAGGTCAGCACCCATGAGTCATGACGTAGAGAGATCGTCATCAAAATACAATAACAAAAGCAACAAAGCCGAAATAAGTTGTTCACTGATTCAAATAATAATGTTTTGCTTTGCACACATCAGTTGTACCGATAGCGACCGAAATACCTACCCTTGATCGCTCTACAGTGACCACACAATAAACTGTTAGTTTACAGCACTAGTTCACACTCCGTGGATGGCCGGTGATCCGAACTACCCTCGACCCTGACCTACCCAACGAAGCGGCTTTACGCTAAGAACCACCGATGTGCTTCCATACGAAAAACGGAACTCAAGTGAATTACTTCCTTAAAATCACATTCTTCAGGTTTGCCATAAAATTTGATCTTTTTCGAAGTTTTCTTTCAAACAAGTTAATTGTTAATCGAGTATATAATTCAAATAGTAATAAATTACAAGCGTACATACGGATTATACATACCTTTACCTCTATATGTACTAATTGAATGCAGGCTTACAGTAGCGAGGAGCTAAAGCATATGAATGCGGTAAATGACAAATTATGTTTCATCCAGAGCTTTTTAGTTTTTAATGGATAGCAAACACCAAAAAAAGCAAAAGAATCAGGGTTGTGAGCTCAAGTAGACAGGTTACAGTAACGTTGACTGAAACTGTTATAAAATGTTGACTTACGAGAAATTAATTTTAAAACTTTTTCCTAATAATTTATAAGCTTTAAGTGAATTTATCGTAATTATTTGATGAAATAAAATTTTAACTTAATCAAAATCGACAAGGAATTTTAGTGAAAATTCAGAAATTTTAGATAATTGGCCAGACACATTTCCAAATTTTGCTTCGCATAAAACGGAATTAACCATAAACTTTACAATTTTTCTATTACAAGTTACTTGATTATTTGATGAATACAAAAGGGTTTTTAGCATGATATCATGCAAAGAATGATTTATTTTTTTAGGAAGATTATATTTGTCGTTTTTTGCTTTTTTTATTCTTTGTTATGAAGAAGTTGTAGGTTACTTTAATAAATTTCTCTTCTTTTAAGAACTGAAATTGTGCAACTAACACAGGTTGTTATTCCGACACCCTTTTGGTATAAGGATAAATACCTTCTTTCTGATTTTGCGCCCTTCATCTGAATGAATGCAATTTTCTAAACAATTTACCAAAGTAATAGTGGACATGAAATATGGAAAACTAACATGTTTATTGAGCATTACGTATGTGAGCTACAGTACGGCTGCATGAACGAAACTTGTCTAATAATAAACACGACTGGGTATATTACAGTGCGGCATAGTTGGACCTAACAATATATAACCAAATTGATTATCTATTTTATAGATAAGTACAGCTTACGCAAAATGAACTGGTGGATGCGCTATAGCAAGAGAGCGTGCCCAATGGAATGAGACGCCCTCGAAGAAATATCCAGACATGTTATATTTCGCTCGTGAGAACATAGCCAGTAATTCCGTTTTTGTTGTAATTCGTATCTGCAATACCGTACGCTCGTTTCCTCGAGCTGATGACGTAGATGCGCGTGAGGGCGTGTTTTCCGCCAATTCTCAGTGCATGAACTGTATACACTGAGAGAAATAGATTGTACTCTTTAACATAAATATAGTATATTTTAATATATTTTATAGCTCCTATAGGGACAATCATATTTTATATTACCGGTGACAATATCTGTATAGTCAATTTTTGTGAATACTTTTTATTAACTCGTATGTTAAAGTTGTACTATATTTGTATTATTAATTTGAACATACATATTAGTAAATGTGAAAAAAATGTCTAATAGCACTGACTATATTTGATAATAACTGTTAAAATTTTTATTGTACCCAGTATAATGTAATATTTTACTATGTAGGATACATTATGCTCATACTTACTATATAGCCTTGTAGTACTTACAATATTATTTTCTATTATAATAATTTAACGTCTCTTAGCATTTAAAATAGTAGATAGTAAACAATAATATAATGGATCATATGCGGGCACTATACAGCGATACTTACCTGTAATGAAAAATATAGTAGTATACAAGGTGTTACCCAGTTCATGCATAGGGAAAGTGGAATATTACACAATAAAAACTATAATATTGATTTTATTTTTTTATTTGTCCTTAGAACCATTATTACAAAATTCCAACGTTACCTTTGAATATATCAAGTAACTGTGGAAACCCCCACTCGATTAAAATGTTTTCCACGTTTGCATCCATTTCTGCTCACGATGCACAGCAATCAACGAACGACCAGACACAAACATACACCGACACGAATACGTACACCTGTAGGTATCACATATACATAACACGTGTCAGTAATTTTGTCGCGGCAAAACAGCTTATTGGTCGATTTCTTCGGTAAAGATCGACAATGAATAAAGCAAGGGGTGGGAAGAGCGTTACAAACATTTATTTTAGAAATTGAATATGCATCGAATAACTGATAATATCGCAGTCAATCGGAGCGACTATCTATATAATCCATGTCATTATATAGGCTTTCGGCAATAGAGTATATTAATTGTTACATCCATAAGATGTTGATGGTAACATCCAGATTTTGCCTCTTACTATAAGCATGATAAAATCTGGTTATTTTACTCTTAATACGCCACATATTGTCGTTTTGACAATAATTATTTTAGTAATTAACATAAAGAGATTTACGATCTAATTTCTACAATCGATTTTTCTCAGTGTACCTATACGTAACGTAACAAATTTTGAATTTCATTCCACTGATTAATTATTTGATGTTGGATTCTGTTTCTTATTTTTATGTAAATGAGTATATACATAGGTAGATAATATTAGGTATTTAACTTTTATTTTGCTAGGCTCTTTTGTTATGTTACGTACGAAGTGAATGTAAACGGCTCTTAATATCATTTTTCTTTTATATATATGACGTATAATAAACAAGTATAACTTCGAAGAAACAAAAAACTAAACTCATATACAAACAAGTACAATAATATCGGCAAGAAGGAAGACGCGCATGGGCAGAACAGGAAAACGTTCTTATACAATAGTTGACAGTCCCATCTTTACACATGGCCTCGTTGGGCTAGAGCCTAGGGACCCGCGATCAATGGGTCCCCTTAGGCATAAAAGAATCGTTGCACTAGTAAATTTGTCGGCATCTAGGGCCCTTCCATTTTGCGGTAACAATGAAAACCGAAGTTATTTGGAATGTATAACGTGAATTTGATCAATTTCTCTTAAATCACTTAAAATATTTTGAAAACCTTGAGAAATGCCACATTTATCAGCAACTATATGCAACGAGTTTATTGATGTAATGGTGAAAGCAGTCCCATTAAAAATTACACCCGAACTTAGACTAGAACTAGACCGAACTAGAGTTGGTAGTAGGACCGACCATATTGATCCGTTAACTATTATTATTCCATACTTAAAATTTAACGGTCAGTTATAGCATTTTTAGAAAATTATAATATTCCTATTAAAGATTGTACAGTGTATCGATATCAGGAAAATACTCTAGTTTGCAAGCGACAATTAAGGAGAAATGTGAATTTGCAACCATTGTATCATACGCAAGATATTCTTCTAGGTGTTCATGCAGCTGGATGTGTACAGGAGACAACTTTTTTTTCAAATGAAAGTGCAAAAAAGGTTCTTAAAAATCTTTCTGAAACCAGATGGTCTGCGCGAGCTAACGCAGTAGATGCAAAGTCATAAAGATATCCTAGAAGCCTTGATGTCTATTTCTCAAGATATCGAACGAGCAAAAGAAACCAAAAATGAAGCTATCAGTTTATCAAAAAAAAAAGGTGGGAAATTAGAATTTATTTATGGGAAATGTGGAACACTTATTGGAAGGGATGGACACTTCTATAAATCTTTAAAAAGAAACTATAATTATGGATGTTGCAATTAATTTGTTAACTTTGCTTGGAAATTTTCCCGAAAATGTCAGAAATAGTTTTGACGAATACGAATTGGCCGCTAAAAAGATAAATCCAAAAGTTGACTACAAAGACCGATATAAAAAAATAAGACCTAGACGCTGAAGTATGACATACTTTTGTAGTTCTGCGACATCTGCACAACCAACTGGCAAAGCAAAATTCAAAGTTAAAACCTTTTTTCCTATTCTTCAATCATGAAGTCATGAGTATCTCAGAATTATATCATCTTTTAAAAGAAAATGATATCAAAGACGCCATTCCGAAAAGATATAGAAATAGCAACTAGAATCTTTTTATCCATGATGGCTACTAATAGTCGTAGCAAACGGTCCTCCTCAAAACTGAAAAGGGCGAATTGGGGCTGCTGATGTCAATTGAAAGAGATAAACTTTGAAGATGTCATTCATGATTTTATTACTCAAAAGTCTAGGAAAGCATATCTACTAAATTTCTCACTACTTCTAGCTTAAGACGACCCTAATAATTGACATTTATATAAGTTAAATATAATATGATAAATAAGATCAAGTAAAAATGTTTTTTCTAATTTAACGACATGTGTTTCTGAAATTCATTTTACTTACAATTATATAGTCTTCCTTTTATTTATTAAACGTATACTACCAATTCCGACATTTTCAACATAAAAAATTGAGGGACAGACGTCATCGAGCGATTTCAACAAAAATATAAATCATTGTGGCAACTCACGTGATTAGCGACTAGCAATTGTGTAACACAATTAGTAATGGCCTTTGATGATACGCAGTTGTTTTATACATTTCACGCTAATGATATTCTTATAGCCAATGAACGTATTAATGAAGATCTGATGTCTTTAGTACACTGTTGCAATCTACATTCACTTAAAAATTATCCAGCTAAATCTGCTGTAATGATTTTTGGAAATAAAATGTTGTGTGAAAGCGTTAAAGATAATTTGAAGTTGAGTATTAATGATCATACTTTGCTGCTACTTGAAGTGAAATGTAATTTAGGGTTGCATGTCGATGTGCCTTTAAGATTGAAGGAGCACATCAATGCCGGTATAAGATCATACTCTTGCCTGAGAGTGTTATACTCCAATAGAGATTTTTTAAACAAAACATTTAGGGTAATGTTAGCAGAGGCACTTGTGCTTTCGTAATTTAATGTCTGGGATGTCGTTTATGGACCCTGTTTAGACATTATAAAAAGTAATAAAATTCAGCTCGTACAACAGGCGTAAATTACATAGTTTATCATTATTTCATAAAATTTTATTGATTATCTGCAGATCTAGCAGAATACCTATTTCATAAAATAACCTATAGAACTGCCGTTCATAATATTAATGTTCGGAGCAGAGGGTTGCTTACAACTCCTATTCACAGGACTGCTATGTATGAGAAATGTTTTACTTACCAATTTGCTAAACTGTATAACTCTGCGCCGGATTATCTTAAAAATTATCTTTGCCATCGTTTAAGTTGCGTATTAGAGATACTGCTCGCCGACCAGAAAAATGCTGCTCTGTAACCTCTGACTGGTCAGTCGATCATTTGCTTGTCCTCTTTTTTCATTCCTTCTCTGTGTTCTTGTGTAACTGCAATCTTAGCAAAACAAGTCATGCCGTTTCACTCATGATTTCTAGCGTTATCTGTTTGTTTATTAATTGTTGTTTTTTTTTTTTTTGTTATATGTAGGTAGTTTACTTTATTATTAGCTCACAATTTATTGACAGTTTGATGATAGATTGCTTCTTCAAAATATCAGGTGTTGATATAATGTATGTGTGTATGTATGTATAAATAAATAATAAAATTTGGGAAGTAAAAGCCTAAACCTTGCGAATCTCTTAAAGGAGTACGAAGCGTGCTACAATATTTTGATAAGCGATATTTTCGATTCAGAACCAGACGAAGAATATTACTGTATGAATCTTTTGTGCTAAATATGATGTCAATTAGTTAAATTGTATAGATTAGATGTCTATTGCTGTGTACAGATGCGCCATCTAATCTAAATTATCGCGTGGAAAGCGTTTCCAATGCATTATATTCATTTTTATTTACCATCCAATCTCTTTCTTTAACGACCCTATACATGTGAATAACGAAATTTGCTTAGTTTTAACTAGCCAAAACACTATACTACACTACACAACATCACACTATGGGAAGTCACGTCAGAAGCAGTTGTAGTACTTGCGTCACCAGCTGGATGGCAAACAGGAATGCGGGAACTTGTTGTACAGTACACAGGCACATATTCGAACAGCAACACATCAAAATTTAAAGTAAAAGTAAGCTGGGTATTTTGGTTGGGAGGGAGATAAAAAAAAATAAATAAACAAGGGGTTGGATTTTGAAATTTGTGAGAGAAAAGGAAGACAATTTTACGTGAATGAAAAGGGAACTAAAGTTAACATAAATATAATATAGTAAAGAATAAGAAGAAAGGATTTTGAAGAAGTGAGTGAAACACGAACATATAAGAAGGAACAGAACGGAGTTGTGACGTGAAGAAGAAACAAGTAGAATAAAAAGAAAGAATTTTGACGAAGCGGGTGGAAGACGAACATATACATACACAAAAAGGGTAGTTAAGGTATTTATGTTCTTTATATAGTTTAAACCAAATCCTTGTAATTGTTCAATATAGTTGTTGATACATATTTTGATATTTTTTTATTATATTTGACTTGACATAAAAAAGAAAAATTAATTAAAATTTGACAATTTGTCAACTGACGCTTCCAAAGTTGCCCGGTTTAAGTCGACTGACTTATTAAAGAACCTAATTTTAATACATTTTGAAATAGTAACACTGCACTATATACATCGTTGATAAATAAAAAGAAAAAGTCAAAACGTGCAGTTGACATGAGAACAAAAAAAACTTTTTATAGTATAAAGTAATAAACAATAATTCTAAATAAGTAAATAGAAAACAAGAAAATATCAATGTGATACTTTGGTACAAGTTCAAAAACAGACAGTATGAATGAATATCAGTATCTACTTTCGCGTCATAAATTATATGTCGAAAAATTTTGATTCTTTGAAATATTAGCTACCTTCACTACTGCATTGTTCAAAAGTTTAAAATTTGTACGTACTATCAGCATATTAAAAATCATTTGAGATTGCCGTAAGTACTATTCACGCCAAACAGGTATGCTGATTTTTGAATAGCCAAAGTAGACAAATGAGATTCGTGCACGAGGACGGCGCGTCCCTGATCGAACGACTGATTGGTGAACCAACAAGTGACGTCCGCATCCATCGCTGTCTCCGATTCCTTTTATATATTGAAACTATTCATACTATTCTGTGACTATTTGTCACTTCTTTACGTGCTCTAGATTATCGCTAGATAACGTTCAACGGAGCCCCTCTCTTCAACCGAAGAGTACCGAAGCTGACGGTTTGACATAACGCCTGACCGGGACCCTTCCGATATTAAGGAGCGCTTGTGATGCGCCAACAATCTCGGACGCTCATCTCAATTGATTGAACAGGAAACTGTCAATTAGAAGGACTCGTTAGTGAAGTCGATTGTCGTCAATTCTTTGTCAATAGACATAAATTGCATAATCGAAACGGTGTCGGATCAATTTTTATAGTGTCATTGTTGCCGCCTTCGACAAGTAAATTTGTTGGGGTATCCAATACTATTTTCAAAAGTACGTAAATGAAATGTGGAACCAATTGATTCCAAAATATGTTCTTTTTTTATTGAATAGGAATGAAAGGTAGATAAATAAAATTTAAATATTGACACCTTACTTGATCGAACGTTTTCGAGATTTTTTCGTAAAGACAGGTTACAATATTAATTTACAACACTAAATATAAGCAACACAACGTATCACAAAATAGATTTAATCAAAACTACTACCAAGTTTTACAAAAACATTCACACGAATGTGTGAACTAAACGTTGTTTGGTTTGGCTTGTTTATCAACTGAATGACAAGTGTATGGTAGGCAAATATTATATAACAAAAGCAAGAAGAAAGTTAACCTTTTCTTTGTTAAAAGCCAGCTTATTATTTATGTATTATATATGTACACATAACTGGTTGCCTACGCTACGCATCTATCTATATCGAAAAAGTAATATTAACAAAAATGTAATCTAAGTACCTGTATATATTTTGTATATACAGCTCCCGACTAAAGTAATGTCGCGCTGTGATTGCCAAAACCACTCACCAAAAGGTTTATTGGGGTAAAACGCTTCACAATTATGCAAATCAGGTTGAAATTGAAATTCTTTAATATCAAAAGGAAGCATTGTATATTGCGGTTAGAACGCGCTTTAAATAAAAAATCCAGTTTCACAATTTGTACGTAATTGGCTCTCAAACCTTACACTTTTAATATTTACGTTTAACAATAGTTAACTAATTTTATAGGCAGATGACAAATTGAGTTACATTAATTATTCACTATCCATAGTAAATTTTGCCAAAAGAGATTAAGTTGTTACGTAAAGTTTAGTATTTATACTAAAACTTATTTTAAAAATGTAGGAAGTAGGAAACAGCAGAGTAATGCTTCATAAATTCATTATAACATTAACAAACATTAACTATTGTTATTTGTTATATTAATGTGTGAATAATGCTTAATTATTAGGATTTACCATTGCATTACATATACCCACAGGTAAGTAACACATAAAATTGGTGCTCGTAAGGAAATGAAAACAAAATGCAAAACCCCAATAATATAAAACTTAAAAAGCAAAAAAAAAACAGATTCTGGTGTAAAAATAAAAAATAAATATGTAAACTCTGAAAGGTTAACAGAAAAGGAAAATAAATTCTGGCAAATATGTAACAAAATAATACACATTCTAATAAATAAATAAAATAACATTTCTTTCGAAGGATTGTAAAAATAAAAAATAAATATATAAGCTCTCAAAGGTTAACAAAAGAAGAAGTAAATTCTAAATATAATACAATAATATAGATTCTAATACATAAATTATTATAAAATTTTTAATTAATTTAATTTAATTCTGCACATTGACCCTGGTGAATTTTATTATACATGTAAAATATTCATAAAATGAATTTTATCAGTTATTCTATGTATTTAGGATCAATGAATGCAATTATCCAATAATTATTAATTAAGCAAGAAAATTTCATACCATTCAGAAAATTGACGGTTATAAATCGTTATATATTAAAATCAGATTAAATTTTGTAATACAGGCATAACAAAGCAACAGATAGTTTTTAAATCTATTCAACTTCTGATATACATTTTCTTTTGAATTTTTCTTATCCTTAAACAACTTAAGAACAGATTCAATACAATGACTGAATTTTGCTTCTGTGAACCTCTACCTGCGAAAGCCTGAGTATACATTTTTATTAATTTTTGTATTTTTACAGAATATTCTTTTGTCTTGTTACATTTTACCTCATTCTGTGTTTAGGCTTTTATTTATATAATAGAAATGGCATACCTACATAACTACAAATTGTAATTTCTGCTTACAACTATTCACAAAGATAGACTAGCTACCTAAAATAAGTTTGTTTCAACGTGAGAATAACACATGAAATAAAAATAATATAACCATATCAAAAATGTTTTTATTTTCATACAAACACAAATTTTAGTAGTAATAAAACTTTATTTCAATTACCGGTGAAGTTATGAAGAAATAGTTGTTCCGTGCTTTCTACTAAAACAACTATAAACAAGTGAATTACAAAAAATTGATGTAAATTTTGAACTTTATAAGCGTATTAACTTCATTTCTTTCCCATAATTTCATGATCAATGCTGCTTAACTTGTCATCTATACTTTTACTTAATTATTCTTAAATGTTAATATTGAAAGGTGCCAATCGCCTCCAAGTTGTGAAAGAGATATTTGTAACATATATTTAAATCGCAAAATACATACATACATTTTCATCGGATACTAAATAATTTCAATTCTCGTACTTGATTTGCATAATTTTCAGGTGTGTTACACGTAGATACCTCAATAAATCTCCTATCTGCTGAAACCGATACCAGCCGAATGCGCACCTGTCCAAATGGTGATCAGTTTTGATAAATACTACGCTTGAGACGACAACATTACTTTAGTCGGGAGGTGTACCTACCTATATACCTATGTATTTGTAAAAATTTAACACCACAAAGATATGATTTCGATACTGAAAGATTTAAAAGTAGGTATTTTCTCTATATCGTAATTAGTTACAGAACTTACAACGGATACAAAAGCCCGCGAAGAGGAAAAGCACCTGTCCAAGCAGCGGAAACATCGTCACACTACGCGACTCTTCTCAATGGACGCCCAATCTCCACCGGAACTGGCTAGCCCCAGCCCGGCATGGCGCAAAGAAAGGAATATTTTTAGTACGCTCGCTCCACGAAGGGATGTAATTTGCAGCAAACAGGATGTATGATTTTAATGTGATAAAAGGATTCAAATTATTTGACTTTGTCTCCCCTAGATAAATAACTACTTCATTTACATATGCGATTAATTCAAATGGACACACTGCTACTGATAATAATTTAACTCACATTAAAGCGATAAGATTGTTACCTAAATAATGCATTCATTTTTCGAAAGACAAAAAGTTTCCAGAATCAAGCCTGAAATCAGTGTTCTTGCAACAATGGAAGATAGTTATGTATATGTCGCAACCAATATGGAAGTGTTCCAGGGGATTGGTGTGATGTAATTTTGATATTAAAATAATAACAGTAAAATGTTCGTTTTCCAATCCTATTTTATTGTTTATTATCTTTTATGTTGCTACATGTTTCAGCCAAAAATGACCATCTTCAGGCAAAATAAAATTGTCAGAGTTTTGTTATGTATTACAAAAATGATGTGTCAAATTTTTTATATATAGTTGCATCGAGAAGAATAAAATTTTTTAAATTTTTTAAAAATTTTTTAAAATACTATTAAATTTTAATTACTTTTTTAAAAAACATTAACGAATAACTAAACACATTAAAACGTATAAATTTCAAAAATTTAAGTTTAAAATATCTCGGATTATTACAAACACTACGAGTGGTAAACACAACTGAGTTGTGTTTTGCGTTAATGTTTTTTAAAAAAGTAATTAAAATTTAAGATAATAGTATTTTAAAAAATTTTATTCTTCTCGATGCAACTATATATAAAAAATTTGACACATCATTTTTGTAATACATAACAAAACTCTGACAATTTTATTTTGCCTGAAGATGGTCATTTTTGGCTGAAACATGTAGCAACATAAAAGATAATAAACAATAAAATAGGATTGGAAAACGAACATTTTACTGTTATTATTTTAATATCAAAATAATATGGAATGTGTTTACGAAAAATTTATTTTTTTTAATAAATTACAAAAGGTAAGAAAGCAAAGCAAGATATTTTATTCGGTATATTTCACAGTTTTATTGCATATACACTGATCATGGGTGCACACTATGCTGGTGTGGCACATACTTCTTAAGTTGTCAAACAGTGTTTTCGTCATACTTTATTATTTTCAACCATAAAGTTTAATTAAAGTTACTAACTGAAAGTTACCTTTAAAGAATCAAAAGAAGAAAGAGTTTAAATTTCAAGAAATGTTCCACGACATATTTAACACCCTCTACATATTTTTTTACGCTACACTACCTTGAAACAGATAAAGTGTTAGCGCCCAAACGGGTAACAAAAGAATAACGACGCTACAACCACTTTTAGGATAAAACTTAAAATTCCAAAAGTCGTAACTGTTAAATTTTTTGACAAACTTGGCAATATACCTACCTAGCCTAAACTAACAACTGTCGGAAGTGCACCTAATCATATATCACTGCAAAGGTGTTCTAATAATTGAGAATTTGTAACACCAGGTATATTTGTAAATAATTACTATATACATGCAGAAAATCTCACTTTCCTATCGTTAGTAGTTTTCGTACTAAATTCCACCGACACACTAATGGCGCATCCGGTACCTATAGTACTGCCGCCTTACAGCGATTTTGAAAACGATTTGTATAAAGTGATTTTAGCAAAGTTGTAGAAACCTAAAAGGCTTTATGTGAAATGTTTTATTCAATGCCCACGCCATAAACGTTGAATAATCAGTAATATTAATTTATCCGCATATACACACTAAAAAATTTTAGTAAATTTACCAGAAATCCTCCGAAAAATTCCAGTACCATTTGGGGAGAAATCACCAAAACTGAGTAATTTTCCGTTTTTTAGCAAAATTACCTATACTTAAGGAAATTTCCCACATATCGACCAGTATTTTTCATTTGTAGGTAAAAACGTAATATTACTAAAATTTTTATGCTTTCCCAGGGATTCTTACTAAATTACTTGGTGATTTTATCCACAGTTAGGAAATTTACTTAGGAAACCAAATACATACTTACAATGCGCGCATGTTCAATTTTATGGGTTCAATTTGTAGGTAGATACATAGGACGCACGGAAGTGGCAGGTGCCAGTGGTTTTGTTTTATCTATAGGCATATTTAGGTAAGTGACTAATTTAAAATAAATCTAGTAGTTAAATATTACATTCTTACTACTGTGTGACCTACAGCTGCATTTTCATAATTTACAAACGTTGAAATATATAGGTTTGTGCATATACAAACACACAATACACCTAATTGTGTTCCAAAAAAACACATTAATATGCCTCGACAGGGTATATAAAATATATTTGTACTTTGTGTATTACCGTAATGTTAAAGTAAATGGTTATAGAAATTGTTTATTCCAGTCATATTTCGCTATGCTGACGTAGAGGTTATCAAAGTATTATTCAACTTGTCTATTTATACCTAGAATATTATCTCATACATATCTATGCATTTGTTTTTATGGTTAAGAAAGTGTTTAGGTATAACCTAACTAAACAAGCACATAACTATTATACGCTTAGTAACATTAATGATTTCTTCTACCAAATTTCGAATGCACAATATATATAATACAGTTAGCCTTCTTCATACTTTATTTTTTATATTCTCTTCAAATAGGTAATTTAAAACCTATATTTTACACAAGTTACATATTGCATACTAAGATACTACTTGATATCTAGGCATTCATTTTTCATCAAAGCTTACGATCTTGTAACTATATCAATAATGAAAGATCAGTTGTTTGTTGCAGTTTCTCCAACGCTACATCATGAAGACGCATTCTGATGCCGACACCAAAAGCAGCCTTTTTTCACACTCGTAAAAGAAAGTTATAAGTTTAGTGAAACAGTTGAGTACCATCTAAATGTATTATTGTTATTATTATTAGTATAAGCATTGTTTTTTTTATATTTATTAAATTACCTGTAATATATATTTATAATCATAAAATACCTACCCGTACTCTAACGAAGATTTGGTAAAATTCCTCTACGGTTTCGGGGCAATTATATTACCCGGAACCTATACAGGAATTTTACCAAATCTTCGTTAGAGTGTATAGATTGAAATATTTATTTGA
The DNA here is from genome assembly GCA_949128085.1 of Cetonia aurata. NCBI lineage: Eukaryota > Metazoa > Arthropoda > Insecta > Coleoptera > Scarabaeidae > Cetonia > Cetonia aurata. Next base: position 34,450,478 of record OX421882.1, read on the forward strand.
AATGCAGTTTACCACATAGTACCTACTTATTATTGATAAAAAATAAATTTATCCTTTATTATGTTAAGTGTAAGTATCGACCAATATTTAACATTTATTCAACTATTTTATGGATGTGGCAAACACAAAAGTTTATAGCACCAATAGTTTACCGTTTATTATATGACACAAAATAAATGGGTAAGTATTCATAAAATAAAAGAAGATTAAAATTACAAAACAAAACGTTATCTTATGCAATTAGATTTCTTTCTAGTTGCACTGTAATATACTTCGCAACTTAAACAACGAAAAGTAACTGGCTTTAATCTAAATGCGGAAACTTTCAGATTTTTTGCTCTGTTTGGTACACATCTTCCATGGCGATAATTAATTATAGTTGTTATATAAATTAGAACTAGCGATGATGATTAAGACAAAAAAAAACAAGTCTACATTAGAAATCCTCATGAATATGTGAAAGTTTTATTGTTATGCTGTGGTGGATTGTTTTTGCCTAACACGATAGGTAACAATGTAACCTTGAAGATGTGATGTTATTGATAACAAATACAGCAAAGGATATTGCGAACACAGAAACTTTTCGAATTGTTGGACTAAAATGAGAGGATTCTATAATTCAAATCTTGCCGTGTATCAAATTGCACCGAAAGAAATAGTAGTCAGTGTTTTATAAATTATTGCCTCTGTAATTGAACGTGCGAGCTTACAAAAACCGTACAACTAACGTAGCGGCGTATGAAAAACCAGAAACAATGAGAAATTTTAATGTCGGCGATTTTTAATGGTATTCTAAGAGCAGAGACCGTAAAGACCAGGGACTGACCCACTCATTACGTATGCGCATACTAAATGTAATTATTTACATTAACCATAAAAACTCGTTTTTAACAACAGAAGCAGATAATTTCAAAGAATATCCCCTTTTGCGCAATTTATTGCTAATGTTACTATTTTTTAACAATACTGGCAGTACTTTGCACGATGTAGTATCACAGAGAAAACTAAACAGAGTCGACTTTATGTAAATTAAGCCTGGGCCAGCACTAACTGTAAAAATGTCACTGGTGCTGGTCAACAAATGGGTCCGTTAATTCCTATTCAATTTTGATTAAATGTCCCATTTAGCGAATTGATAGTGTTATTGCAATTATGAGGAGGTGTCCCATCATATTAATAATAAATAAATAGGTATATACCGAGCTGGATATCCACATATCATCAAGATATCATCCAAAATTTCTGTTAATTACCGATTATGGATTTATTCTACTTCAATAGTAAGGTTGTGTTTTTATTACACATACCTACCTGAATTCCTGAAATTAATACGATAATAATATAATACAATTATAAACTGTTTTAGTACATACCTGAACTATAAGAGGCATTTTTTTGCATCACCGGGAAATAACGTCTAAATTAGGTGCTTTTTATACGGATGTTCGTTAAGTTTTATTAAATTAGCGTAAACTGCGCCCTCTTTCCAATCTAATTTCTATTTTTTCTAGATTGGTTTCAAAGCGGCTCATTTATCTTTCTTTTTATCATAAATAAGTATATCTTGCTTATCAAGAAATTTTCAAAATTCTAGAAAATAAAACTGATTTAATGGTTCCCGATTCAGATGTGTTTTGATAGTAACAAAGCGCATTTCTAAAACTTTTTCTACAAATTAGCCGCTAACATGTACCCGTCTCCTGAATACGTAAATGACAATATTTTTAATAAATAATGAAGAAAAATGATTGTAACATATTATTAAACTTTGTAGCAATGACCTGTTTAAAATGACAGATTTTCATCACTACGTTACTGTCAATTTCAGAATGCATACCCAACCGGGTATTTATTTTGGTCTAAAATGAAAGAACTTTACCATTAACTTTACAGAATTGTATCGTATCTTTGACATCCAACGTATATAAAACGTTTATATCATAAACAAAATTATCATTTAAAATACTTAAAAATATCCAGTCTTTTGTTCAAAAAAATAATTTTGAAATTCAACTGTTCTTCTAATATAAACTGTATACTATCAACGTCACAAGCGTTAATACTTTGCTAAAATAACCAAAATTGTGTTTCCGGAAATAACGAAAATAGAAATAGTGCACCGATAACTTTGGACACGGCGTATAAGAATCAGATAATGTACTCCTGTCCCTGAGATAACACTAGTTTTTAGTATCTATTTTTCTCAATGCTGTAAATTAAATGATACAACGCATACCAAAATATGACTATATGAAAAGGTATTATAAAAACAATTTGCCATAAATTTGTCTCTGTACTTAAAAAAGTAAAAAGCTGGTTTATGTTATAGTAAGTTCCATTGTCGTGTTTCTATGCTTTATTGATGAAAACTACATATACACTCCGCCAAAAAAGTATCGCATAAACTAAAAAAGGGCATTTATGAACCAAGATATTTTTATACGTTCACAAAAAGTTTGCCTCGTGTATGTGAACTATAAAAACACTAACAAAATAATGGAACTTAGCGTTTTTACTTTTTTTTTTCTAAAAGAACACATTTAGAAAAATGCATATGTGTAAGGTTTGTTCAGTTGTTTATTGAAAGTCTTCCTATACGGACAAATTTTAAAGTGCGAAGTCAGAGTTCTGTACCAACGCTTTTAAAACTAAAATGAGCAATTTAACTTCAGAACAAGTGGCTGCTATAGTTGCTTTAATCGAAGATGGACGATCTCAAGCATACGTTGCTAATTTGATGAACATCAATCAGTCAAGTGTTTCTAGAGCCGTAGCCAGATATAGGGAAACAGGCATTTACAGTAGAAGACCTGTACCAGGTCGTCCAAGATGTTCTACTCGCCAAGATGACCGCTATTTACTACTACAAGCATTACGTCGAAGACATGTAACTGCCAGACAATTGCAGAACGACTTGGCTAGAGTCAGAAATACTCGTGTGAGTACTCAAACTATTCGGAATAGGTTACGACAGAGTGGATTAAGAGCTAGAGTAGCTGTAACAGCCCCTCGTCTCACTAGGAACCACCGAGTGGCTCGCTTAAGGTTTGCCAGAGAACATGTAAATTGGAACATTAATGACTGGGCCAATATACTCTTCACAGATGAGTCAAGATTTGGTCTTTACACCTCAGATAGGCGTATCTCAGTGTACAGACGAGACGGTGAGCGCTATTCGCAGTGTAATATCAGACCTAGACCTAATTTCGCTGGTGGCTCTATTATGGTTTGGGGAGGCATCTGTTTAACAGGTCGTACAGAGTTAGTACCAGTAGACAGAGGTACACTGACTGCCCACAGGTATATAACGGACATTTTAGAAGAACATGTAGTACCATATGCGCTAATTATAGGAAACGAATTCATGTTAATGCACGATAATGCACGACCGCATGTTGCAATAATCGTCCAGGAATACCTTAACGATGTTGGTATTCCAGTTTTAGATTGGCCTGCGGTAAGTCCGGACATGAACCCTATCGAGCACGTGTGGGACCTCCTTCACAGACGGATACGAACCCAAAATGTTGCCCCAGCGGCCCTGCATGGACTAGCAAATGCTCTCCGTGACGAGTGGGAGAATTTGGATCAGGCTTATATACGGAGGTTAATCGAATCTCTACCAAAACGTATGCGAGCGGTCATAAGAGCCAGAGGTGGCAATACTCAGTATTAAAAGCTACTGTTATGACATTTTTCTTTCCAAAATTATAATTTCTTGTTTTAATAAAAATCTCAAGTATGAGTTCTTGTTTTTATTTGGCCTGTATTTTATTTAAACAATCATAGAAATTATATCTTAGAGCGCATTAAAGTATATTTACAACTTTATGCTACAAACAAAGATTATGCGATACTTTTATGATTCAAAACTAAATTATGCGATACTTTTTTGGCGGAGTGTATATATAAGAGTTTTGATCATGAGAGTTGCATCAAAATCTTCTGTCGTAAACCGAGAGTTTCCTGTGTTTAATACATTTAAGGTAAATGTCCCAAAATCAGATACTGCAAGAACATTATCGTGTGCTTTTAAAGAACAAAATAAATATATTATCACTAGGTACCGACGTGCTTTATTTCTATATAGTTCGGTATTTCTCAAAAGCACTTTTTCTATCAAAATTTGAATATACCACAAATACAACAACAAAAATGATTTGATATTATGACCTCGCTATACAAACCGGACACGAAAGAAAGACAAAATAAACATTATTGCATTGTTTGTGTCGAATTTTCTAAGAATGCACATAATTCCGTCAATGTATGTCTGACTTATGTTCCCTATCTCTCTTTTGGTACCTAAATTCGACAGCTCTCAAATATTGAAAAAAAAAAACATGAGATATTACAACGATTCTAGTAAGCATTAATATTTGAAATTTAGAAAATCTGTGATTCGAAAATTATTAAAATTCTGGGTATTATAGCATAAAAAATTATGTACTGATAATAAACTAGTTTGCCTTAGAAAAAACTTCATCTGCACTCCTCCAGAAGCCCAAGTCTTTTAAGAAATGACTATTTGTAATTATGTTATTTACGTTACTGCCTATAAAACAGAAAACTGTTTGAGGCCAACATCAATTATTGCATTGGATTAAGTACAAGTAGATCACTCTAAGTACGTTTCCACGTCACACATTAATTATTTTTAAAAAGTTTTAAAATACTGTCACAATTATGTTTGAATTTGGGTCATTTATCTTTTCCCCACCCTAAACTTTTGGAGCTTTCTTCGGCATAGAATGCTACAGTTTCAAACCATAATAATAATAATAATAATATTTAATTGTTGAAAGCTATATAGCGTCAACATAGTCAAATATGGAAAACAATTATTACATAAAGAATCCCTCAACAGTATAGCAGTTTTTCCCCACGAAAAACTTGTTTCTTTTTAAATACATAAATGTTGGGGGAGTCTATAATTTCTATATTGATTTATTCATGTTTGTAAAATGAAACTTTTTTGGTAGTGTGCAGTACGATGGCTGGCTGGGCAACAAATGCTCATGTCTAGTAATGTAGCAATGATATATAATAATGCATAAATATTCCATTTAAGCAGATATTTTATCCATAATGAAATGAAGATGACATGTGCCATAAAGCTTACCAGTTTTCACATTTGTTTTTTGTGAAGCAGGTTCTTCTTGCATAAAATATACAAATTGCAATACATTTTAGAAGATGTGAATCGCTTTATTACATTGTAAGCAAGTATAAAATCGCCGGATTAAATCCGATACCTTGTCGGGAGCCCTAATGGTAGCAGTGCAATACAGAAAAATAATTGAGATATAGATTCCTAAAGCAGATATGGATTGCATAACAGCAGTTCTGCGTTAGCAAATGCTTCGTTGCTACTTCGGCAGAAAAGCCAAAGGGACCTTCGGCAACAATAATGCTATGAATCCGTTGCGGTAATTTGAGTAATTTATGGGTTTACAACACGCGAACGCTGTACTGCGCTAATAAAATCTCTGCAAAAATGCGACATTCACCGCACAATATTCACAAAGTGTTCGTCCGATAACGAGCCTCGAAATCAACCATTAAAGAACATTAGCATGTAATTCCCGTACATTCGTTAGATCAGCGGCTACATTCCATACCGCATATCGGGGTCATCTTACGGTCATAGCACCACCCTCGACACAAACCACAATCCATCTACCGCTTAACCGGTGTAAATTATTAAATATAAACTACTTCATGCATATATGCATTATACCTATATGTATGCATGTATGATATGGAATCAGGTAACTGCATGACCTTTGTTGTAATGTAGCAATTATATTTATACCTTCCTCTTTTAACATAATTTTGAAGAACACGCTTATTTTATTCATTACTTTTAGTAATCTACTTAGAACTGTTGCAGATATGTAAACAATGTTAGCTATCCTTCGTATGCAGTACTAATTTATATAGTCCAGTTGCTATGAATTGTTATATTATAATATATTTGTCAATATAATTGTTTGTTATCAGTTATTCTATGTTGTAATATCAAGCTATATTTTACAATAAAATATAATAACAAACTATCAGGTTATGGGTCCAGAATATTAGTTTCCAATATTGAAGCCTTTCTTCCTCTGATTGATTATTGGCGCGTTTGAAGATAGGAAGCTCAAATGTCCGAATATATATTGAAAATTTAGAAATAATTTCTAATTATAACAATCGGAACTTTACTATAAAGATGTGTGAACCGGAATTAGATAAAGATGATAAAGGAATCAGCCAAATAAGAAAATGGAACAAAAATCGCCAACCAAAAGTTGCTTATATGTCAAAGTATGTCATTATACAGAATTCATTAATGCAATGGAATTAACACTAACACAAACATTTTTCCAGTATAAAAATAAATTTTATAAACAAATTTTTGGATGTGCAATGGGATCACCAATTTCTAGTATCATTGCACAAATTGTTTTAGAATATATAGAAGAAAAAATTTTAAATAAAATAAATTTCGAAATAATTTTCTTCAAAAGATATGTAGATGATTGCATAACCGCGTTAGAAGAAAAAAAACAAATATACCAATTTTACTTAACAATTTTAATTCCTTTCATTCAAGATTAAAATTTACAATTGAAATCGAAGAAAACAATAGCATTACCTTTTTAGACCTCAAACTCATCAACAATGATAATAAAATTTTAACTCAATGGTATACTAAACCAACATGGTCTGGACGTTATCTAAATTTTAAATCTTCACAACCTTTATCTCAAAAAGTTAGTGTTATTATTAGTTTAGCTGACAGAGCAATAAAATTAACAAGTCCAGTTTTTCGATCAGATATTATTAACAAAGCAAAAAATATTCTAGAACAAAATAATTATCCAAATTCTCTTATAAACAAAATATTCAAACAAAGAATTTTTCTTTTTTATAATAAATCAACAAAAAATATAAATAATAGTCAAACAATTACAAAATTTATAAAAATTCCTTATGTTAAACATTTATCCGAAAAAATAAATCAAATTTTCAAACCATATAATTACAAAATTGCCTATCAAAACACAAACAAACTACAAAACCAAATCTATTCAAAATTAAAATCAAAAATTGAAAAAAGTAAAACATCACACATAGTTTATAAAATAGACTGTCAAAACTGTAATGGTGTATATATAGGTGAAACCATGCAATATTTGGAAAATAGAATAAAAGGACACAAATATAATAAAAATCTTACAGCCTTAAAAAAACATGAAACAACTGAAAATCATACCTTTGATTTCAACAACGTAACAATTTTAAACAAAGAACAAAATTTAAAAACACGTAACATAATAGAAATAATTCAAATTTATAAACATAAAAATGCAGTCAATTTACTTTTATAACTAAATACAATATTTTAAAGAACTATTTAATTACAAAATCCAAAAATAAATAATCAAAACATCTTTAATTAAAACATAATATTTTCAAAATCATAAAAAACAAAATTTATTCATTTATTTCATTTATTAAACAAAAACATTTTATTTATCAAACTTTATACATTTATTTATAACTTGAAAAAGCTTTTAATAAAGCGAAACGTCGTTAGTCATTCATACTTTTATTATATGGGACCTAAAAACCAAGAAAAAGAGAAATAAAAAAATTATACAGATATTAGTAATGTCATAAGTTCAAAATAAGTATGAAAAATTTTACAAAAAACATTTGAAGATAAAGGACTGATAAGAAAGCCAAGTTTACTGAGAAACCTTTTTAATTAAAAACTGGAGCAATTTCAAAGTATGGAAAAGTATATCACGAAGATTATGTTGATAATGCAGCCAATAGTAGGTATACTGGGTGATTTTTTTATCTTGAGACAACGGAATATCTCTAAAACACTGCATCAAATCAAAAAAAGATCTTAATAAGATTTGTTATAATGTAGGGGGCTTACTTAATGGTGGCGAATTCGATTCCTCACTTCGCCCTCCGAGAGTGGGAGAGGGGACAACTTTGAAATCTTAAATAGGAATCCCCATTTTGTATTGCCGATTCGGATTCTACGCCATCAAGTATGTAGTTTTTGTTTGAAACTTTTTTTCGATTCGTAACAGATTGCGCTGTAATCGCAAAAAACATGATTGTGAACGTCTAGAAAAAATACACAAAATAGGGAAGCAAGCACACATGATTTTGTGTTTTCTTTATTTTAACATAAACTAACATTTCAAAAAGCCATGTGTTCGAAACTGTGCCCCTTCACTTCGATGCATTTATTTATTCACAATTGGCACGCTATTCAACGATACAAAACCGTACTTTATTCAGTACTTGACAAGCTGTGAATACTTACACATTGTCCGATCCCCATTTAGATTATTAATTATTAATCCAATACAAATTAGTTAGTGTTGAATATTTTAACAGTAATGAAGACTATAACATTACAAGAGAGAACTGAAATGATTACATCGATCGAGAAAGTGGTAGGAATATCGATTGTGCTGTTAATCTTTATTCCACAACGTTTTCCCGACAAGGTGCGATTGCGCCCTTCTTTTTACCCAATCATCCAACAATTCTTTAGCGGAGGAACTGTACAGCCAAAAAAACGTAATCGCCGAAAAACAATGGCTGGAGAAAATAATGAAATCATGGTATTAGCTGCAGTAGCTAATAATCCGCACATTAGTAGGGGAGAGTCGGTTAAAACGGGATGGTAAGGTAAAACGGGATACCGCTGTTTTCTCAACAATGAGTAGGGCCATCTACCTGCTAATCGTCAAATTAGAATCATACCATCTATTATTTAGTGTTGGTAACCATAGTAGTGAAGTTATTGCAAGTCTGTGAGAGAAAACACGTGCAACGAAAAAAGTGACATTATACTATTTTGTTTGGTGTATGTGTCAAGCAAAATATTTTCGTTCTGACTGGAGAGCAGGTAAATGTGAGTGTAGCTCATAGTTCTTGTGTTACTTCTACTTCAACTTTTTGATCCTTAATTAAAATTGTCATCATTGTATGAACCAAAGAAATAATCATTTATTTTGAAATGCACAGTTGGGTAAAACGGGATACCATGCGGTCGTCTAAAACAGGATACTATCCCGTATTACCCAACTCCTTTTATATTGATATCACTGAACCAAAAATATATAATTTCCCATTAATGTGTAAATCAAAATGGGGAAGTATAAAAGAAAAATCCACAGGCATTCCTGAGATGCAGAAAATATGCACCAAGCTGTGGAGGAAGTATTAGAGGGTAAAATGGGGTATCTAAAGGCTTCCAAGCAGTTTGAAGTTCCTCGTACAACTCTTGAGGCTAGAGTTAAAAAAATAAGGAAAGGAGAGCTTAATCGCAAAGAGTCATCGAAGAAAAAATTGGGCCGCCATACACCAACACTCTCTCCAAAACAAGAAGAAGAGCTAGCGCAATATATTTTGTTTATCGAGGCACGATTATTTGGTTTCACTCTAAATGACTTCAGAACTTTGGCGCTTGAATTGGCAGAGCGAAATCACTTGGACCATAGATTCAATCAGAACAAGAAAAAAGTCTTGGCTATATGGTTTTCTAAGTAGACGTCCAAACATCAAGCTGCGCACTCCTGAGCCTACATCGCTTGCAAGAGCCATGAGTTTTAATAGACCTGCTGTCCAAAAATATTTTACACTGTTGTCTGATGTAAACATAAGATTCTTCCCGAATGTATTTATAACGTGGACGAAACTGGCATTATGACAGTACCAAAGAAGAGTTCCAAATGTCTGTGAAAAAAAACAAGTTGGCTGTGTATCTTCAGCAGAACGTTGTCACAGTGGAAATTTGCATGAGCGCCGCTGGAGTGTTTATGCCGCCAACATTCATTTTCCCAAGAGTAAGAGCAAAGCCGGAGCTTTTGGACGATGCTCCTCCAGGAAGCATAGCATATTATCATTCAACAGGTTGGATGCAAAAAGAGATTTTTACAGACTGGTTCTGTAAGTTTATAGAGTTTGCCAAGCCCTCCAGAGAGAAGCCCGTTCTTTTGCTCTTGGACGGTCATTCAACTCACACTAAAAACTTGGACGTAATTGAAAAAGCCAGAGCTAACAACGTTATACTGCTATGCTTTCCACCACACACTACTCACAGATTGCAACCGCTAGACGTTAGTTTCATGGCGCCACTCAGCACGTATTACTCTTCAGAAGTCCAAAAATGGATGCAACAACATCCAGGAAGCGCTGTTACTGTAAACCAAATAGGAAAGCTTTTTGGAAACGCATATATGAAAGCCGCATGCGACGAAACTGCAGTTAGTGGATTTAGAAAATGTGGGATACATCCACTTAATCCTGATGCTTTTCCAGACTGGATGTTCGAACCGGCTGAAACTACCAACAGATTAATGGATAGTGAAAATACCAATGTGATCGAAAATCCTAAAACACCACCCAGAAGTTCACCAGGTGAGCCAACGCTCATTACACCGATAAAATCAGACGATGAGCAAGCGATGACTTGCAGACCTATCTCTACAAAAAGTTTTTATGATAATCCGATTCCCTCATGTTCCGATAGCACTCCTTTTTGTTCATCCACCGCCAGAATATTTACAGTAATCCCAGAACAAATCATTCCCATTCCACATTCGGAAAGGAAAATTAATGCTGATGTCAAAAGGCGAGGTAAAACTGCTATATTATCTTGCTCACCATATAAACAAGAACTAGAAAGATCTATCAAAGCAAAACACAAGAAAATACGAAAGCGTAGTGTAGCTGAGGAAGCTTCAGCAAGCTCAAATAAAGAAATACAAAAACGTGTAAGACGCCCAAAGGTTATCAAAAAGATACCAAAAAGAGTAGAATACAACAGTAGCAGTTCGGAAGGAGAAGACAGTGATACGTCGTGCATATATTGTACGGAACTTTACTCAAACTCCAAATCAGATGACAGCTGGGTAAAATGTCAAAATTTCGAACGCTGGGCCCACGAAGCTTGCGCTGGGGTAGATCACGACGATGATGAAGAGTATTCATGCGTTTTTAGCAAATAAAGTAGTGGTTTTCTTTTGTTTACTTAGTTTTATGAAAAAAAAAGTTTGAGTTACCTTAATGGTTAAAAGTTTCTTTATTCTCGATTTTGGAATCTTTAAAATAAAGTTCTATTTTTTGAATTTTCGTTTTTTCTTTTAGTGGAAAAGCAATTACTTCACAAAAACATTTACTATCCCGTTTTACCCGACGGTTAGGGTAAAACGGGATATTTGACACCTAAGCAAATAATTATAAATTATGATTATATCTATTACCAAATCACAAGAGTATGGATTTATTTAAAAAGGGCAAAACCTAAGTGAAACTGCAAAAAAAGAAAACATTAAAAAATCTTCTTTGGCAAAAAAGTTATTGAAGTTGAAACACTAAGTATCCCGTTTTGCCCAACTTTCCCCTACTCAAGAAATAACTTGCGGATCACGCATTTCTCAGTCTATTATCTGCCAAATATTGAAGCGAAGGAAATATCATCCATTTAGAGTTTCCATGCCTCAAGAACTTCATGGCGATGATTTTCAGAAACGAGTGCGATTTTGTCAATGGGCGCTGCAACGGATACAAGATAATCTCAATTGTCTTGCTGGAGTATTATTTTCTGACAAGGCGACATTCACAAATCACGGTACGGTAAAGCGGCACAACATGCATTACTGGAGTATCGAAAATCCCCATTGGTTGCGTCAAGTTGAACATCAACATCCTTGGAACGTAAATGTTTGGTGTGAAATAATTGGCAATAAGCTTAATGATCCATATTCCATCGATGAAAACTTAAATGGTGAAAAATATCGAAACATCTTGCGGAACGAACTTCCAGTGTTACTTGAAGACCTTCCCTTGGACGTACGACAAACAATGTGGTGCCAACATGACGGTTGTCCAGCAGATTATTCAAGAATAGCACGAGAAGTATTAGATCGAGCTTACAATCGTCGATGGATCAGAAGAGGTGGTCCAGTGTCTAGGCCTGCAAGATCGTCAGATTTTACTTCCCCTGACTTCTTTTTGTGGGACCACTTGAAGTCTGATGTTTATACAGAAGTGCCAACCACGAGGGAAAACATGATTGAGCGAATCACCAACGCTTGTTCAAGGATTACGCCGGAAACACTTCTCAGTTGTGTACAATCATTCCAATTACGAATAAATAAATGTATCGAAATGGAAGGGCACATTTTCAAACACATTTTCTGAAATGGGTATGATAAAGTAAAGTTCTTTGTTGTTGAATGGCTTTTTGAAATGTTATTTAATGTTAATAAAAAAAAAACAAAATCATGTTTGCTTCTTTTTTTTGTGTATTTTTTCTAGACGTTCACAATCATGTTTTATGCAATTACATCGCAATCTGTTACGAATCGAAAAAAAAGTTTCAAACAAAAACTACATACTTGATGGCGTAGAATCCAAATCTGCAATACAAAATGGGGGTTCCCATTTAAGATTTCAAAATTGTCTCCCCTCCCACTTGGGGGGGGGGGGGGTGAGGTGGTGGAACGAGTTCGGCACCATTCAGTGAGCCCTCTACATTATAACAAATCTTATTATATAAGATCTTTTGTTGATTTGATGCAGCGCTTTAGAGATATTCCGTTATCGCAAGATAAAGAACTCACCCAGTATGTTAGCAAAGATATTGAGAATGAATTCCTAATCAGTACTGATGTTAAATGGACTGCTGAGCAATTACATTCTAAAGACGATAGTATTAGGATGTTCTGGAATGGAGATGATAAGCAAGTTAGTAAAATAAAAATTAAACAGAAAGAACTTAAAAGCAATTGTAAGGAAGTTATACTTGCCGCAAAATGTAGAAAGGGATAAAGAAGTGTCGTAAAAAGTAAAAAATATCTTCTAAATTGTTTTAAATGTCGTGACGTTACGAAGCTTCTAAATGTTTAGTAAACCATTCAAACCTACCTATAAGACCAAAAAAACAAGAAGGATAAGTGGTGTTTACTATCAGCAAGTGCTGCAGAAATAGACTCTGAAAGCCCGTATGTGGGATTACTAAAGATTCTGCAAAAAGCGAGATTTGAACCTGGTTAGACAAAGAAAGTACAAATAAATGGAGGACGACTGAAGGTCAATTCCATACCAAAGCGCTAATATGGGATGGGGATGCTAAGTTCTCTGATAACCTACTTAGACGCAACAAGCAAGAAGCTGAAACCATTACTGGGCTGGTAACTGGGCACTGTCCCATGAAAATGCATCTGTACAACACAGGTCGAGTAAGCGAACCGTGGTGCAGAAAATATTAGCTACAGGAAGAAACGAATTTACATGTAATCTGCACATGTGAGGAGTTGAAAGTACTCCGGCAGCAACATTTCGGGAAGGATCTAGTGGAGCCCTCGTTCTCAAGTTTCCACTGGGCAAGATGGTGGACTTTATAGAGAACACCAAGCTGCTCGAGTGGAAGTAAGAGATTTAATAGAGACGGTACAATGAGCACCTAGCTCAAGTTCCTGGACTAAACTCTAACGTTATGAATGAAATGAAACGACTAAAAGGTGAAAATTATCGTCAATGTAATTGGAATTTGTAGGTGACGATTGCTAATAATGAAAAGTTACTAAGCGAAGCTCAAGATGATACTCTAGCCAGCATTTGAAAGTCGAAAGAATAGTTTCAAATGCTATTTACATACCTGGTTTAAATTTGAATTCAGTTTTGGTTCATTAGAGGGTAAATAAAAATTTGGTTTTGGTGTTCTATCAAGATGGATGCAATATTTACTAGAAAGAAAACTGCAAATTGATAAACCATCATGTTGCTTCCACAACCAACACGGCCATTCGTCGATTAGCACACCTGAACAGAAAGTCAATATCTTTTTTGAACAAGTGGCTACTGTTATAAATTGTTATTGAACAAGTGCATCATGTGTCTTGCATAAAGGGAAAACAAACCAAAACAGCTTTTGTGAAAAGAGTTGGCTCATTCTGATTTATGTCAGTCCATGAGTATAAGTTTTCGTTGTGGTGCCCGATACTTGTTAATGATTACACAGGCCTGCGAAAGTTTTGCGCCACAAAACATTTTATTTAATATCAGTCAATTAGGACCCCCTGACACCAAATTTAGTTTTTATACCTATATCACGTATAGATTTTACGTGAATCAGTATTATGATACCACGCGCTGTTTGTAAAGTTGCATATGTTTAATATTTTGTAGATTATATCATTTAGTGTAATATTTACTACTTATATTATTATAATTTTATCTCGTTATTGCTAGTGTTTCGCTTATTTCTTTCTGTTGTTATGAATAAATATTAATAGGCTATTAAATATCTACACATTCACTTTGTTACAAAATTTTACGTGGTGCCGAAAAATGCTTGGTAGATTTGAATTCAGCACAGCAAACCGAACTTGAAACTCCTATTCAACCGTGTGCCGCAAAAAAGGGCCTGTGTTATTATTAACATTTCTCATCTCTAATTATTGAATTTTTAATAGTAGTTAGCATGAATGCTCTTGTTGTGCGCCTTTATGTCTTCCCAACCTACATCTCATAGAAGAAACACTGTTATTGCTCTAGTCTCTAGTTGATAGAGAACTTACATAGAGATAGAACAGCTTACCACTCCTAAATGTAGACCAAAAATTTTAAATTCAATTAAAAATACACTTAGAGAAAACCAATACCCTCTCCAATTTATTGACAAAATTATCAAACAAAGATTACGCAGAATGTACATCAACAAACATAATCAAAATTCACTTTCTAATAAAGCCATGTAATTGTAATAGTGTATATGTAGGTCAAACAAAACAATATTTAAAAAAAAATAATACAAGCACATAAATCTTCTATTAATCTTACTGCTTTAAATAAACATGAACAAAACTGTAAACACAAATTTGACTATGACAACAGAAAAATAGAAACTCAAGAACATAATTATTATTCCAGGTGCATCTCAGAAATAGTTTTTATAAAAAAAAGAGAAACAAATGTGACATTGCAAATCTGTCAAAAATGTATCATTCGTTAATTCTTTAACCCAATAATCATTTAATTTCCTTCAAAATTTGTGTTTTCTAAATCCATCTTTTCATTTTATAATAACTACACTCTAATTTACTGTTATTTAATTATTTTTGATCATGTTTTCGACAAATTATGTACTAATGGAAACTATATTCTTTGTAGACGCCAAAGACACAAAGTTACTGCTGGAACGTTTCAAATAAACATTAGTAGAAGTAAATAATAAAACCTACATATCCACAAACATTGGAGTTATTATTCGAAATAAAGGCTACGAAAATGCAACTATAATTGTAACATAAATATTGAGTTTCTTACTACGGAGGAAAATTTTCTGATTAATCGATGCCATATTTTTGAGAGAAATCTTTAGCGATCTTCATCAATTTACCATACACAATCCTTTTTAATTTTACAGATCCACTTAGATTTTACAGGATTCTAAGCTTCTGGCAAATCTACTAAGGTAGATATGTTCGGTATATCCTAGAAATATTTGATTTGTAGTATTCTGTATTAGCACAAGAGTTTGAACCCTCTATACAGTTGGCAACAGTTTGTTTATCGTTTGTTTTATGTCATAGGATAAGTTTAAATCAGTTTCAATTTCATTTTATACAATACAGTCCATATAGCAGTATAAAGTAAATCAGATTACAACAATGTACTTAACCAGTTTTTATTTTACACAACAACATGCTTAATTCTCTTTAAAAGAAAGACACGCGTTTCTCATTGTAGTGATGCATTTCCAATTAATGCTTCAAACACAATCAAGTGAATTTCTATTTCACTAACTACATTATACACCTTTGGTGGCTTTCTCCATATTTTTGTATTTCTCCACTTTGTTTTTCATCACTAATTTATTTTCATTGTTGTGGAACAAAATAAAGGACATTTTGTTCCACAACAATTAAACAGTTGCTTAGTTTTATTTCTTGAGGTTTCTATCAAGCGGTCAATTATTTTCTTTTTAATTATTTATTATAATTAATTTCTCCATCATTCTGATCTTCCATATACATCACGCGATATTATTATTTCTGAAGAAACTTTTGAATTGACTGACCTGTAAGCTTTTGATTCCGTTAAATATCCTACAAAAATCAGTTTTTTATTCTTATGGTCTAGTTTCTTTCTTAATATGCTGACTATGCCTTTTGTTTCGTTACATTTCGGACCACTTTTGTGGGCGAAAAGTTTTTTTTAGATATATTACAGGATTACACGCTTTTGCTCGATACATTTATTCAAGTTGATATCATCTAATAAAGCTCGTACTACTGCTCGCTACTACATTTAGTTCTGGTGAGTATGGTGCAGTCTTCTGATATTTTACTCTATTTTGTGCCAGAAATCTTTAAAATTCGGTATACAAATATTCAGTTCCATTATCTGTTCGAGTCGTCTACATGCGTTTTCCTGTTTCATTCTCAACATACGATTACCGCTTTTTGAATTTAGCAAGTGCCTCATTTTTAAACTTTAGGAAATAACCGAATATTTATTAATAAATAATTAAAATTACCGTAAAAAGCGAATAGAATATAGCGGCAAAAGAGTACAGTGTTCAATGGAATAAATGTAGATATGTATTATATTTATTGCTGTTATCCGGATCCGGATATGTCTGGATATACGGATTTAGATGCTATCCGGATCTACTATCCGAAACCTCGGATCCGTATCCACTATCCGAAATCTCAGATCCGGATCAGTTATCCGAAACCTGAGATCCGGATCTAATATCCGAAACCTGAGATCCGGATCTAATATCCGAAACTCCGCATTCGAATGTGCTACTCGGAATATCAAATTCGAATTTCTTTATCAGGTATCAATTTTTTCAATAATATTATTATTTTTGTTTGTTCTGACTAACATTAGAAAAATAATAGAGAAAAATGTACTACTTTGTAAAATAATAATATAAATCAATGTTATTAATTAATATCTATTATTTGTAGCTACTAAATATTGTTATGTATAACGTTTTAAGAAGTTAATTAATTTTTTCTAATTGGATGTTACAATAAAGCTAAAACAAAAGTCGACGCAGTGCTGACATGATTATTACCGCATACTGTGCTGTAATGAGATATTAACGCCCTAGTAGGACATTTGCCGGAATGTAATACGGGCGATTAATGTGCAAATTAGAAAAAGTACTGTAAAAAACTCGTGTCACAATGACTTGCAATGCTTGTAGGTACATTGAATCACTCGCATTAGAAAAACGTCATTGTGACACTCGTGTTTTATAATACTAATATTGGTATGAATATGTGGAAATAAATAAAATAGAAAACCGAAAATAAAAACTATTTGCCCTGAAGAGAAATACAAAAACAAATTTCATTAACTAAAAATGAAATATAAAATAATAATAGATATAAAGCACCTACATCTGCGTTAAATCCAAACAAATATGTTTGAAATGGCGACCTTTCGGCTCAATATTACGTGCATATATTGCGTAGAGTTTGTAAATTTGGGAACCATTGCTAATAGTCTTCGTCGCTGAGAAGAAGAAATTAAAAACAGCTGTCTCTCCGATTCCACTTACTGCCAGATAATAGCAGTTGAAGTAAAATTTTTTTGTCGAAATTCAATACAATAACAAACATAGGGAATAGAACAAATACATTTACTCTGTATTTATATTATCTATGGGGGCTCGCACATGGGATAACTTCTGCACTGTGTACCTATATCTATGTATATCAGAGTTTGGCAAAAAAATATTTAAATAAGGTAACGGATAAAGATAATTTAACTATTATCTTTATCCGTAGGCCCCAGACAAAAGGTATCAGATAAAAGTATCTTTCATCTTTATTCGTTAGCGATGAATAAACCTATGCATAATTTGTTAACTGTGAGCAGCGAATTTTGTAGGAAATTGATATTTGTAATTTTTCATAAAGGTATTTTAAAGCATAAGCAATTTTGGAGAGTAAATCGGGAGTAGTTTGAGTGTAGGAATTTGTGTATTTTTCATGAAAATAGTTTAATAGTCATTACAGAACTGAAAAAAGAGCGTATAATGATACTTTTTCTTTAATGGGGTAAATAAAGCCCAAGCTGATGCTTGTCAGGCACCCCCGCAGAGCCAAATCTCCCTCCTGATCATCATTAGGACACCGGGATAAAAATGGTTATTGCAATTGATCGGGTGATAATAATAATAATAATAATAATAATAATATATATTTATCCAATAGACCAAAATGAGTACAGAGTAGTACAATAGGTATAGGATAAGTCATAACTAAATTCAGAAATTACATAAGTACATACATACAAAAGAAAAAGAAAACGATTAAAAATGATAGAAATAACAGGATATTCAAAAATACATCAATGCGATAAATATTCCTCTATCGAGTAGAAACAATTATCTAACAGAAATGTTTTTAAAGCAATCTTAAAATTTTTAACATTCGATATATTTCTTATAGCAGGAATAAGACTATTATATAGCTTAATACCGACGTACACCGGGTTACATTCAAACAAGCTCAGCCTGTGAACTGGAATACAGAAATTGTCAGCACCCCTTGTAAAATGCTCATGAAAGTCTCTGTTACGTGGTATCTCAGAATTTAAGTTCTTTATCAAGACTAATGAATTGAATATTAACAAACAAGGCAACGGCAAAATTTCTAGTTGTTTGAAAAGATTCCTGCAAGAGCAATGTTTAGGGACCCCCATAATAGTTCGTATGGCTCTCTTTTGTAGTCTAAATGCTCTGATGCTCGACGAAGCTGCTCCCCAAAATAAGAGGCCGTATACTAAACGAGACTCGAAACAAGCATAATAATAAGTTTTTGTTAAATCAACGCTAGCTACCTCAGAAAGTCTATAGAGCACAAAGCAAACTTGCGAAAGTTTATTACATAGCTCTGAAATATGCAACTGCCACGATAAATGCTCTTCCACGTGCAAACCCAGAAATTTCGTGTGTTGAACCTGCTGAATAGATTTTCCATTTACTCTCAAAAGCTGGCTATTATCTCTTACTGAACCTCTCGGGGTGAAATTTATAAATACAGTTTTATTAACATTTAGCTCTAGATTATTACAAGAAAACCAATGAATAAATTTATTGATGTTTTGCTGCATAGTAGTTCTAAGCTGTTTAGTGCTTGAATCAGCTTGCAAGAAGCAGTTGTCATCTGCATACATGATAAACCCGTCCATAGAATCCACGTTAGGTAGATCGTTCACAAACAGAAGGAAAAGCAGTGGCCCAAGTATTGAACCTTGTGGCACCCCTGAGTGTATAGGCAGTTCCTCGGATACGTTTCCTCTAAGCGTTACAACTTGTTTTCTATTAAGAAGGTATGAGGTTAGCCACCCATGTATAGATCCCCTCAGACCATACAATTCAAGTTTGCGCAGTAATAAATTATGATCGACAAGATCAAAGGCCTTAGACAGATCCATAAATAAACCGCAACATTTCTTACCGGAGTTCATAATTTCATAGACCTGTATGAGTAAGTGAAACAAAGCTGTAGCCGTACATTTACCTTTTATAAAACCATGCTGAGCAGTATTTAGTATTTTATATTTTTCCAAGAAAGTAAAAATTTTTTCAAACACTATTTTTTCCAATATTTTGGATATATTTGGCAATACAGAAATGGGTCTGTAATTGTTCACAAGATTAGATTCACCTTTCTTGAACACAGGGACGACTTTTGCTGTTTTAAATATCTCTGGAAACACTCCCTCATTTAGGGACCAGTTAATTAGGCTCGATAGTGGGTACTTTAATATATGTGCACTCGATTTAAGGATCTTAATATTAATCCCATCAATACCTGTGGCGTTCGTTGGTTTCAAATTCATGATTACATTGTAAACTAACTCGGGGGTAACAGAATCAACATACATTGTCACAGGGACCGACTTGATGGAAGAACTAAATAAATCGGAAGCTCTCTCGCTACTATTGTTATTCGTAAAATACTCATTAAAAATGTTCGCCATTTGCAATGGATGGTTTACAGCAATACCGTCTTTGAAAAGGTAGTCTGGGGAAGATTTATTCTTATTTCGAGTAACCCCTGAAATAATTTGCCAAGCCGTCTTAGATTTATTACAAGATCGCTGAAGTAACTTATCGTTATGCATTTTCTTAGCAGCAATAATAACTTTCTTATATATTTTTTTATATTGTTTATAATAATTGAAATCATTAATATCTTGAGTCAAGGTAGCCTTTCTGTAAATTATCTTGATATTTTTGCTAGAGGTTAGTATCGCTTGAGTAATCCACGGCTTTCGGTTGGTAGAAGATACAACACATTTAGATTTATGAAAAGACGAATCTATATAAAACTGTAAAGTGTTTTGAAAAGTTATAAACGCACTGTTAACCGAGGGGGCTGACAATGTTTCCAACCAAGTCTCTTTACCCAAATTTGTAAGTAATCTATCCCAACCATTACAATCGAAAATATATCGGGGCGTATGCACATCGGTATCAACTTTATTATCTTTTATTTTACTTAATTCTAAATTCACCATTATAGCCGAATGATCAGATATTCCGTTATGTTGAACGTAGACAGTCTTATTCCGTACTTCATTGGAACATAAGTAATCAATGCACGTAGAGCTATATGGGGAGATTCTAGTAGGTTCATTAACGAGCATATGCATGTTGTAGGAAGAGAGTATATCTACAAATCTATACTTATCATCTGATGGCATAAGATAATTGATATTAACATCACCACAAAGTATAATATCACAGTTTTGATTTCTGCAAATTTTGAAGAGAACCTCAGAAAGTTTAGTGAAAAATAAATTTATGTCAGCATCAGGTGATCTATACACATTTATAAGTATGAAATTATTATGCTTAGCCACATACTGTACACCACATAATTCGATAACTTTATCTACACAGTAGTCAGATAAGAAAGGAATGTTTCTAAACATTGAACAGTTTTGATCTCTACTGTATATAGCAACTCCACCAGATTTTAATTCTTTACGACAATAGTACGTTAACAAACTATAACCATTTATTTTCAGATCAGCTATTTCTGACTCTTTAAGCCAGTGTTCTGAAATACAAACAATATCAACATTATCAGTACATAATAATAATTCCAAAATATGCAATTTATTTCTTATGGACTGCATATTTTGTGAAAAAAGTTTAAGTGAGACAGCGGATGAACTCAATATATTCGAATGCTGTAGTTGCTATGTACAAGTAGAAACATAATTTATGTTTCGTTTCTCTAAATTTACTCGCCTTAAATATGAAGGGCATTCGATGTCGAATATTGAATGATTTATATCTAGTTCTATGTTGACGCCACTCTTTGTTTGAATGCAATTCGCACATTTAGGTACGGAAGCATCACAATCTTCGGTGAGATGATCGCTGGAAGCACATTTCTTACATGTAATGTCAGACTTGCAATTTACCGCAATATGGTTGAAACCGCCACACTTAAAACACCGTAAAACCTGCACATGTTCAAAGACTCTGCATACTGACCATCCTATATTGACTTTTCCCTGGTCTACAATGGTTTTAAAAGTTGTTGGATCACATTCTGCAATAGCCATGAACAAATTCTTCATCTTCTTGATTGTTTTAATTTCAATTTTTGCTGTGAGCTTATTGAGCCAGGCGTTCTGTTTGAAAATACACTCTATCAATTCATCACCATCCAACTCATCTTCAAAGCCAACTATTTTTACATGCGGACTTTTTTTAGTATAAGTTTTAACAACATAACCTTTTTGCATTTTTTTCTGTGCTTCTGTTTGTAACCTTTTAACATCTTCCTTATTACTGCATTTAATAAGTATTCCCCCATCTTTCACACTTTTTATTTGTTGAATTCCGATTTCGAGGTTTGTTGGATTTAGTTTACCTTTCAGATCAGATTTGGTTTTCTCACTTTCTTGACTATTTTTGGGCTTGATGACTATAATTTCGCCAGCTGCGTCAGCGTATGTTTTCTTAGTAACACTTTCATCACGTATCTTCTTTTCAGTCAATTGAATTTTTTCTTTAATTAATTTTATATCTGCAATTACATTGGTTTTTAGATCCGTAATTTCCTTTTTAATATCTACCATGTTACTAAAATTTAATAAACATTCATTACAGAACCATTTGAGATTATTCAAATTATTAATGAATAATGATATTTGATCCCGCCACCCCATGGTTGATAGCCAAGCGTGCAATTCGCTAGACTATCGGCCGCTTTAAAAATAACTTCGATGTATTCAAGTAGTTGTTTCCATTATCATTTTGTATGAAAAAGAATTCTTTAAAAAAACATTGAATTGGTGAAGACCACTCTGATTGTTGAAACGTTTTTATTGTTGAATTCAAAAATCTGCAAGAATTAGAATAAAGCCACTCCACAAAATTTGGAACTTTTATTAACAATAATCATGGCTGCACAGAATATTATAGCATATAATAAAACCTTTTCATCATTGTGTCTATATATCCGATGTAATTTTATAGCTATGTAAGTGATTTAAAATCAAACACTACTACATAGTACATCAGACAAGTATGATTTGTAAATTGCCACAACAAATGTCTGCCGACACACAACCAACCGTCTGCGGAAAAGCAAAAACATGAATATCTCACCGAACTCGTGCGCGGCAAGGCTCGTGTTTATCAGTAGGTACATATGAGATACCTACGCCCCATTTAAAAAAAAATCATCTTTAACTACGGGCAGCGCAGTTACAGCTAAAATCATCTAGCTAAAATTATCTTTAGTTAAAATTATATAGATTGGAATTACCTTTAGTCAAAATTTTCTAGTTTGAAATTATTTATAGTTGAAATTATCTGTGGTTGTACAGTTAAAATTATTTATAGTTATAATCGTCTATAGTTAAAATTATCTATGAATATTTTTTGAGCATTTATCTAGATAATTTTCTAGTTAAATAATCAACTTGAGTAATTTTATTCGAATAATGCCCAACTCTGATGTATAGGAACCGATTTACTGAATCGTGAAATAAGTCATCCCACATACACGATGCTTACCTCTGATTATAATAAACGTATTCTCTGTTTCAATATGTGTGCTGTTTTTTTTTTTTTTTTGAAAAATGATACCTACCGGCTCCTATCACTATGCACTTTTGTTATTTTTACCGAAAATATCCATGCATTTAATTTTTTTTCAAATTACATATTTCTGGGTGCTCTTTTCATGAAACCAAATACTGTAAAACTGTATAAGCAGACTGTGAAAGTAAATATAACCATAATCTCTCGTCATATTTAATACTGAGTATATGCAATTCACTACGGCTTTCTATGTTTGATAAGTTCAAAATAAAAAGCTAAACTTAAACTAAACTTAATCAAATACTCCAGTACAATTGAAATAAACAATTATAACAAATTATACACAGTAATTAAACATTGAATAATAAAATGGCGGTGATACGCTTACGTGGCAGATGGATGCGCAATAACACTTTTAACTTCCGTGCTAAACAATTTTCCGGAGGAGTCGCGAATTCTCACGGTTGACCTAAGACCTTGTACCTGTCAGTTAAAGTGTTTACACATTAACTTTACACCATCAGTGGTGCACGTCGGATATTAATCAGAAAGTGCGCGTAGTCCTTAAAAGCCATCATATTACTGCAAAAAATAATATACCCCTGGCACTGAATTAAAGACAGTACAACTTGAAATAGATACATATATAAGTGTTGAAATATTATGAAACATTTTAAAATTAAAGGTCAATGTTTCGCTAAAATGATTGCCAAAGACATAGAAATTTCCATGACATTCTTCTTACTATTAAACCTACAACTTTAACCATAATTGAACCTCAAGTTTAACATTAAAGTATACCTTTCAGGAGGCATTTTAAACAATTACTCCTAACTGTATTCATGAGCTGCAAGTGCTCCAATTAAAATTCTCTGGACACGTTTTACGAATGTAATTTGTATAACAATTTAGTGTTGCACTTCCGAGAATTTATTGCGATCATTAATGCAACGCGGAAATACAAAGTTGGAGTACGACTTAATTAAATTCTACAATTTATTAAAGTTATTCTATTCAATTATATCACTAATGTAAGTGAGCGTCGTCTGGAAATGTGCTATAAGGTTGCGCCATTTGATTGCAATATGTTTATATATTCTTAGGAGCACGTAAATAAAGATGTAATACAAAGAGCAAAAATTGGTTACCAAAGAGTATTTTTAATTTCCCTTGCTGCATAATAACATAATAAGCATCTAAAGACTTTCGATTTGTTGGTATCAATGACCATATACGTACAATTTGCTTAACATCAATGTGCTACCCTAACAGATATGATATCATATATTTTTCTTATATACAATCAACTACATTAAGTCTTATACCACCAATTGATGTGAACATGTCTGAATCTTTTGCTCTGTTTCTCATAGCGTCCTGGGATTTGTGATAGCAATAGTTTTGAGAAAGACTTACCGTAAGTGGGTATCCTAAAACTTAATGTAATCCAGTGCACCTAAGTTGTGTTGATCTCGACAGTTCTATCTCACAAGAATTTTACTATATTTTTCACAGCTGGTTGTTCATTTGACATAATAGATTCTACAAATACCGTTAATGAAAGGAAAATGGACCCTCTTCCAATATCACTTTAGACTTCACGCTTCCATCACGGGCAGATGCTTTTAATTACATACACACTGCTATATTACTTATAAAGATAAACTGTTTCTGTGGTTAATTCTGTGGTTCATTTTTACAGTTTAAAGTTAGATAATTTAAGCAATATCTTTTTTCGACTATCACATCCGAAAGTACAACCTTACTACACTCATTCGAGGAGAGAAAGCGCTACTTTCCCGAATTGAGCTGAAGACTCTTCCACCTGTTGCTAAGGTGCTCTTCTCTGTTTACGCTATTATTGTTTTCTATTTCTATGGCCTTCCTGGTGAGTCTTTTTCCGTAGTTCTTGGTGATGGCTATTACTTGTATGTTTCCGAAGTCCATTTTCGTGAATACGTTCTGCCACCGCTGATTGCTCGATTCTTTTAAATCTTGCGTGCTTTTTGTGTTCCTTCACCCTTACTCCGATAGCTCTTCTTGTTTGCCCGACGTAGCACTGTCCACATTAACATGTAATCTTGTAGATGCCTTCTAAGTAATTTTTGGGTATTCTGTTCTTTACGGTCGGTACATGCTGCTGGATCGATTTTGAAGTTCCAAAACGTACCTGTATGTCACGTTTTCTCAGGATTCATCGTACCTTGTCCGTGACTCCCGCTATATATGGTAAACACGCCATCCCTCTCTGTGGTTCTGTAGTAATCTTTATGGTCGTCTTTTTTCCTAGTTGCTCTTCTTCTGTCGATGTCAGTGTAACCATTCTTCTTTAGTTCTTTTTCCAAACGTGTCTTCTCACTGGCTAAATGTAGTTCATCACTGATGCTTTGTTTTCTGCATCGCATGATGGTAAGATCTCGCATGTACATGTCTATGGATGTGTGTCTTCTTTATAAATACTTCGTGTTGTAGAATCCCCTCTTCCATTCTCTTCACCATTACATCCAGAAACGGCAGACTTCCATTTTCTTCTTTCTTCATGGTGAATTTATTGGCTTGGTGCGGAGACACGATGAAATGTTATTAAGAGAAGTAGCTTCGATCGATTTACTTAATAGTTTATTAAATAACAATTCACATACCTAATCTGAAATATTTATTCATTCAATAGGTCTGTTGCCTTTATTCTCACATTCCTTAATTCTTTTCTGAAATGCATTGAACGCTGCTCTTATCTCCTCGAGCGAAATTGAATTTATACCATCTCTAATACGACTCTTCAACACCTCTACATAATTTTCGGAATCCTATTTGAATATAGTATTTGGTTTATCCGGATCCAAAAGAAAAAGTCCATGATTGTTAGATAAGGAAATGTGGGTGACCATAAATGTGACCAGCATTAGCTATTCACTTTTATTGAAAATGTTCATTCAGCCATTCACAAACTCTCAAAGTCGAGTGGACAGGACAACAGTCGTAGCTCGTCCGCAAACCAATTCAAAATATTTAAATAATTAAGTTTCCCCTCAATAAATTTAAATTAAATATTTTTGACAAGTGTCAAAACGATATTTTATTTTTATCGTCTTATATCCATAGCATACTATGTGTTTTATAAAATAACACAAATATTTCCAAGGCATGCTCCACTCGTTGAAATTTTGCACACTTACGTAATTTATCAATCTGAACAATTTTTCTTGATCACACTTCATCGTATCTCCTAGACAAAAACCACGTTATTTGTGTATATTTTGTATCCTGTTAAAATTTTACATACTTGCATAATTTATTAATCTAAACACCTTTTCTTAATAACATTTAGTCGTATCTTCTACTAAAAGGCACTGTATCTATAAAAAGTATCTTTTTGTAAATTTCAAAAGCATGCTTCATTTTTCAAAATTAAACGTATGGCACAAATTACTTACACTGAGAGAAATAGATAGTACTCTTTAACATAAATATAGTATACTTTAATATATTTTATAGCTCCTATAGGGACAATCATATTTTATATTACCGGTGACAATATCTGTATAGTAAATATCTGTGAATACTTTTTATTAACTCGTATGGTAAAGTGTACTATATTTCTATTATTAATTTGAGCATACATGTTAGTAAATGTGAAAAAAATGTCTAGTAGCGCTGACTATATTTGATAATAACTGTTAACAATGAAAACTATAATAAATATAGTTTAATAATTTTTAATTATAATTAATTAATATAATTTGATTAGCCGGTGACAGCCGGGCGAATTGCCGTCGTATCGGGCAGGATTGCGGGAATCAGACCGGCCCGTGTACTGTAGAGTACTACCGGTATTGAAGCGCCTCGTAATTCTCGTCTGTGGGCGATTGTCCACAGTACTTTTTACACGACGTTAACCATGTATAAGCATCATATAGATATTACGCAGCCACATTTACCGATCACAATTTACATTGAGTACGAATTTCAAAGATTATGAAACAAGCGTAGCGCCATCTTTACGACAAAAGCTGTAGTATCACATATTTATGTAGCTAAACCAATTATGAGTATTATGATATTCCTACTATATAGATATAAAACTATACAGCATTCATTTCATTCCATCTCATTATTAATGCCGTTTTCAAAAATCAAAGTAAGGTGACTGTTGCAAGCACCTAACCTAACCTAAATAAACACAACACAGTAAATTTGCTACACCTGTTATTATAACTGTCTTCACTACATTATATGCAATTTATTATATTCACTTGTTGTAAAATATTGTAAAACATTTCACTATATTTTGTAGAAGATTGTCACACAATATGTTTAAACAATTTTATTGCTTTTTTTGTAACCGTGATATAGGAAAATGCAACGCCGTTGTTCTAAAATTTTGCACAATAGTAGGAATTCTTACTACAATTTCCGTCAAACAGTGAAGTGTAAATATTACAACATGGATTTTTCTCTGTGCAGACACAAACATGCACCGACACGAATACGTACACCTGTATCACACGTACATAACACGTGTGAGTGGCAATACAGTTTATTGGTCGATTTCTTCGGTAAAGATCGACAATGAATAGAGCAAGGGGTGGGAAGAGCGTTACGAACATTTATGTTAGAAATTGAATATGCATCGAATACCTGGTAACATCCAGATTTTACCTCTTACTATAAGCATGGTAACATCTGGTTATTTTACTCTTAATACCCCACATATTGTCGTTTTGACAATAATTATGTTACTAATTAACATAAAGAGATTTACTATCTAATTTCTACAATCCATTTTTCTCAGTGTACTATCCAAGCAGAGCTGAACCCTATAATATGAAATATCAACTTTTTCAGACTTTTCTTACCTATTCAGGGAACACACGCTAGGTACTAATAATTATAATAAAAAAGTACTAAAACTAATAAAAAAAGAAAACGAAAAGAAACCACGGGGTGCACTTCAATTGCTATTAAACTAACCCTGATCTTCCGGTAAACCCTGAATAAATAGAAAAACAATGAGGAAAATACATGGGTATAGAAGCCTAATCTAATATTTTGTGCTGTTAACCTGAACATATTAATTCAAAACAAATTCTAATAAGTATACTAATAATTTAAAAGAAAATCTAAACTACTACAAAGGAAAACGACAAAAGCGAAATGAGAGAGAACCAGTAAATCACATAAAAATATCTTTGTGGCCACACTTGAGTAACGTCGATGAGGATAAATAAATTTTAAATTAGCACAGGCAGTTCTTATGCAATGGGCAACGTGATTTTTAAAACGAAAAGCCCTATCCAGAATCAGCCCGAGATTCCTGGCCTCATTTTTTGGAAACTATTAATTCGGAGATTCATTCTATCTGCAAGAATGTTTACTTGATTTTTATTACCAAACAGCATAAGAATTGATTTTGGGGGATTTATTAAGAAGGCGTGTTGTGCAAAAATGTTAGCTAATCGTGAAAATGAAGTGCGTTTAATAAAAATTAAGATTTCGTTTTGGTACGCACCTACGTAATAAATGCACTAAAAGTTTGTTTCAATTATTTCATCGTATTAGGAGTTATGATAGCGTTTCAATGATTTTCAGAAATTTAGTATTATTCCTCTTCTAGCTCATGTTGGAGAGATTTTCTACCCGCAATGCATGCACTAAAATATTGTAAATATCCAAGTATATATATAAAACTAAATGGAAATTTTGCAAGCTAACAAGCGGCTGTCGTCATCATTGGTTAATGACGTCAAGTTTTTAAGTGTTGTCAGGTTCGCATGTTAATTCAGTCCAGCTAATATTAGTGAACCAGGCTATAATTACAGATAACCACAATTCACCATGTAAAACGGCAGAAATGTATAATGTGTATTATGTATAATAGGACAGGCATCTATTACCGCACTGAGAAAAATGGATTGTAGAAATTAGATAGTAAATCTCTTTATGTTAATTAGTAACATAATTATTGTCAAAACGACAATATGTGGGGTATTAAGAGTAAAATAACCAGATGTTACCATGCTTATAGTAAGAGGTAAAATCTGGATGTTACCAGGTATTGGATGCATATTCAATTTCTAACATAAATGTTCGTAACGCTCTTCCCACCCCTTGCTCTATTCATTGTCGATCTTTACCGAAGAAATCGACCAATAAGCTGTATTGCCACTCACACGTGTTATGTACGTGTGATACAGGTGTACGTATTCGTGTCGGTGCATGTTTGTGTCTGCACAGAGAAAAATCCATGTTGTAATATTTACACTTCACTGTTTGACGGAAATTGTAGTAAGAATTCCTACTATTGTGCAAAATTTTAGAACAACGGCGTTGCATTTTCCTATATCACGGTTACAAAAAAAGCAATAAAATTGTTTAAAAATATTGTGTGACAATCTTCTACAAAATATAGTGAAATGTTTTACAATATTTTACAACAAGTGAATATAATAAATTGCATATAATGTAGTGAAGACAGTTATAATAACAGGTGTAGCAAATTTACTGTGTTGTGTTTATTTAGGTTAGGTTAGGTGCTTGCAACAGTCACCTTATTTGATTATTGAAAACGGCATTAATAATGAGATGGAATGAAATGAATGCTGTATAGTTTTATATCTATATAGTAGGAATATCATAATACTCATAATTGGTTTAGCTACATAAATATGTGATACTACAGCTTTTGTCGTAAAGATGGCGCTACGCTTGTTTCATAATCTTTGAAATTCGTACTCAATGTAAATTGTGATCGGTAAATGTGGCTGCGTAATATCTATATGATGCTTATACATGGTTAACGTCGTGTAAAAAGTACTGTGGACAATCGCCCACAGACGAGAATTACGAGGCGCTTCAATACCGGTAGTACTCTACAGTACACGGGCCGGTCTGATTCCCGCAATCCTGCCCGATACGACGGCAATTCGCCCGGCTGTCACCGGCTAATCAAATTATATTAATTAATTATAATTAAAGATTATTAAACTATATTTATTATAGTTTTCATTGTTAACAGTTATTATCAAATATAGTCAGCGCTACTAGACATTTTTTTCACATTTACTAACATGTATGCTCAAATTAATAATACAAATATAATACACTTTACCATACGAGTTAATAGAAAGTATTCACAGATATTTACTATACAGATATTGTCACCGGTAATATAAAATATGATTGTCCCTATAGGAGCTATAAAATATATTAAAGTATACTATATTTATGTTAAAGAGTACTATCTATTTCTCTCAGTGCGAGAAATGTTACTAACATTGCTATTCTACAAAGGCATTTTAGCACAAAAAATGTTATAAATTTGGAGTCAGGTGTAACTGGCTAGATCAAGCCACCCATAGCTAAGTTATTTTATAATAAAAAAATCTTATCAGATTTTTTTATATACCCCCCAAACTGAAGGTAGGTACTACGTTACAAACACGAAAATATATTCTTCGGAATTTCTCATATATACAGGGTGAGTTTTTTAAATTATAAATTATATTGTTGTAAACGCTTCACAAATTTCGAATATCTTTTGTTAGAAATATTTTTCACAAACAGCTTAATTTTCCGCGTATATATTCTCAATTTTTCTTAAAAAAATGGCGGAACAAAAAAGTACAAGCTATATTCCCTTTAAAATAAACAAATTTTCAGCAATTAAAGTTTTCCTAATGCAACCAGAGTTTCCGATCACACAGTATAAAAATTATAAATTCTTAAATGGTCTTAAGATGCAGAGATCCTTATACTGTAACAGTATAGAAGCTCATTGTTCAAACTTAAATAGTTTGGAAAAAAAGCAGACAAATATGTAGATGCGATTCTGCCATTTTGTAAGGAAAATTGAGGATGCTCGGAAAACTAAGCCGTTTGTAGAAAAATATTTCTAATAAAAGATATTCGGAATTTAGTGTGAAATATAATAAACTACTTATGTACAGGCTGTTCCATTTAAAAGAAATTATCTTTTATTCCCGACAAACTTACGGATTACTCGGTGTATGTAAAAATATTTTCAAATTCTGAAGCTATTACAACAATATATTGCAATTATCAACATTTTTATTCAATTAACAGTAAATGAACTTGCCATTTCAAAAACTCACCTGTATATAGATATTTATCCTCTGAACCCTCTGAACATATTAATTCTTGGTAATAAACTTTATGCTCCTCTAAAATGTTAAACTTTTTCCTTCATAGACTCCATATGTCTTGTATACGGGGCGCTAATAACATTCCTCCAAAAAAGTAATCACCTGTATATTAAAGTAGCCCGCAACATTTAGGCGTAATCTCTGTTCTCTACTGCAATGAAGTATTTTAAGTAGTATATAATAACTAAAGGCCGGAATATATGCAAAGTGCATATATTTGCATATTTTGCATATTTTAACAAATTTCACCAAAAATTGCATATTTCGGCAAAAATAAAATTTGTGTGCATATTTTTATGTTTTTCGTTTTATCAAAAGATTAAGTGCGACCCTTGCAGGTAATTGAAATAATTTAAAAGGTGGGTAGGTTTTGTCGACTCACCCGTTTTATTATTATATGGTTTATTGCCGGCATTTATTGGGTGTTTAGGAATTTCCAAGTAATCAGCTTGCCTAATGGAGAACAGATGTGGTCTATTCTTTTGTATTTATATTGTATAGTTTAGTTTGTCGATAGACTCCAGTGTGAAAAGAGTGATTTCGAAAATATTTTATTTCAAACGCCTAAAATGCCGAAAGCCGCTTCGTAGATTAAAAATTTTCCTGAGTTGGAGTTTAGTGGGGATAAAGTGTTTTGCAAAGTTTGTGCCAAAATCATTGTTTGTGAAAAGAAGTTCCAAATTGATCAACACTTGAAAACAGCTATGCATAAAGCTAAGTTGCAGAAAAATAAATCTGTGCCTGTTCAGCAGTGTGTGCAAACCGCATTTCAAAATGTCAAACCAAAGAGTGAAAAGGAGGTGTTTCATCAAGACTTATGCAAAGCTTTAGTCGCAGCAAATATACCTTTGAAGAAACTGCAAAATACACAATTCGGAGATTTTTTGCAAAAATATTGTAATCAAAACATCCCTGATGAATCCACACTTAGAAAGAAGAATGTGCAAACAGTATACGAAACCGTAATGGGAGAAATTAAAGTTTCACTGGGCGATGAACATTTTTATATTATTGTTGATGAAAGCACAGACTCATGTGGTCGATATATCGCACATCTTATGATTGGAGAGCTCCAAGAAAATGAGCCAGGGAAACCATATTTAATATCTTCTAAACAGTTAGACAAAACAAATAATGTGACCGTAACTCGATTTATTCAGCAGTCTCTATCAATTTTTTTTTTACCAAATCCAGTTCCTGTAGAGAAGTTTTTAGTGTTTTTGTCTGACGCAGCGCCGTATATGGTTAAAGTAGGCCAAAACTTAAAAATATTTTATCCCAATATGGTACATGTCACTTGTCTTTTACACGGGATAAACAGAGTTGCAGAAACTATTAGAACAGCATATACCTTGGTGAACAAATTAATTTCAAATGTAAAGAAAGTGTTTTTGAAAGCACCTCTAAGAGTGCAGATCTATAGAGAGAAATTGCCAGGAGTTTGTTTACCTCCAGAGCCCGTAATTACTCGATGGGGAACATGGATTAAGGCCGCGATATTCTACGCAGACCATTTTGAAGCCATTAAAGACATAGTTTTAGATTTAGAAGAGAATTCGCAGTGTGTAGTGCAAAGTCAAGCATTATTCAAAAATGTCAATTTAGCTAAGGAACTTGTTTTTATTAAGGTTAATTTTAGTTTTGTATCAGATATAATAACTTCGTTAGAAAGTAGGAATATAAGTTTAAGAGAATCAATTAATATTGTTGAAACTTTTTCCGACAAATGCAAAGAAGTTCCCGGTGATGTAGGAAATCAAGTAAAAAGGAAACTCGAAGTCATTGTGGGAAAGAATGACGGCTTTAAGTATTTAATGGAAGTCAAAAATATTTTTGATAGTAAACCATCCAACGAAGTAATACCTTGGCCTTATGACTTACTACCCAAATTAAAATATTGCCAGATCACATCGGTAGATGTTGAAAGAACTTTTTCTTTGTACAAACATATTTTTACAGACAGAAGGCAAACATTTTTATTGGAAAATTTTGAAAAACATATCGTTATAAATGCATTTTATACTATTTCAGGTTGAAAATTTTACCTATTATGTTTTTCTTTTAATTTTACTTAAAATAAATAATTTTTGTAAGAGTCGGCGTTACTTTATTTCCATTTTTCCATGTTATATTCAAGGCATATAATTGCATATTTTAACTGAATTGACGTGCATATATTCCGCCCTTTAATAATAACATATATGAGTCGTATTTAATTAAATAAAACAATACGTAGGTCCCTACTAATTAAATGAAACAATTTAGTTATCTATTCATTTAATATTTGCCATATTAAGAAATTACTACAAGATTAATGATTAAACAATAAGTGGTATACACATAATAAGTTCCTATCTGTCTAGAGCATTCACAACTGGAGAACCGTAATCTAACAACATTGTGAGCTGATATTAGCAAGAATTCTTGTAGTATAAGACGGTTGTGATCTGTTGAAGTAAAGATGGCGCGCACGTGCCCCGCCGGAAATGTCGGAGTCACCGTTGACTGACGGACCGTGGAACTCACACAATGTACCTCGCCCTCCATTTCCTTCGAAATGAACTTATGATTGAGCTCGGAAATTAATATTACTAAGGCCGTTTACTTGCCTACTTTTGTTGCTTGTCATTTTAAAGACTTAAGTATACGTCTTACAATAAGGAAGTGCATAATTTATATTGCTGGAACGATATTGTATTTCGGAGGGTATAATATATTAAAAAAATATATAGGCAGTAGTGAATACCGGTTTTAACTGAAGCATATATTTACAATTTTCTAAAGCTATAGTAATAGGTACATTGAAGTATTTATAGGTGAAAATGAAAGTACGAAGTAAAAATGTACCTATGCATTTAAAGGAATACTGATAAGATTGATTAAAAGTAGCACCTCGCCCACAATTCATTTACGATGGTATCAAAATTGTGTACAGTACAATAGTATATTAAAACACAAGTGTCACAATGATGTTATTGTAATGCGAGTACAAGTTTTATTAGCAGTCATTGTCACATGGGTTTTTTATAGTGTTTTTTTTATAATTTTCACATTAATCGCCCATATTACATTTCGGTAAAAATCCCACCAGTCCGTTAATAACGCATTACCACACTGCGTCGTCGTTTGTTTTACCTTTATTGTAATATCAATTTAAAAAAGGATTATTTTCCCATCATATTAGTTCACAATTTAGCTCGTTGCGGGGATCCAAATATGTACAGTGACGGGCATAAATGTTGCAACATATACTTTTATTAATAAAATATGATTTTTTTGGAATTCACCATGTCTAACAACCCCAAAATTTATTTTGACACACAACACATGACAACCGATATGGGGATATATTAAAATAACATGCCATGAATCGCCAACAAGTGAGGTTAGATGATATCCTATCAAAAAAAAATTAAATCAATGTTGATGCTAAAAGCAAATATTAATATTAAACATAAATTACAATTTTTGTTTAAATATTTTTTGATTTTTCTTCCGTTTTTTAGCTCAATTGGAGTAAAATTTTTAAATAAATTTGTTAATAACTGACAGAACTAAAACGAAAAAGTAGATTTTTAGTATGACAGTTACTTACTCATGATGTGAAATTATTGACGAAAGATTGAGCTGGTGTGGCTCTCAAATTAAGATGACCTTTATACGTAGGAATATACTCGAGGCTGATCTGAAGCTGTAAAAACACCTTAAACACAGTGGGAACGGCAAATAACTTATCCCTAATTAGGCATTCACTCAGAAAGTGCTTCAACATTGGAACAATTGTCCTGGTATGGTACATGGGAAAAAGTGCATTTCGTTTATTCATGTCAGAACCCATGAACTACTACAATTTGACCTTAAAAGTAATAGCTTCTGTCTTTACAAGTCACTGCAAACTCAGAAATCGCCTACACAGGATCGGACTCTCTGAATCAGGTATGACATCTTTGGGAAGGTTGATCTTTCTTCAGAGGATTTTAAAACGACCACACTTAAGGGCCTGAACTTGATGGATGAACTATAAAGATAACATCCGCTCTGCAATAGGCCCTAGCGGCCGCGTTGGACGGGACGGATAATCGACCTATACGGATGCTATCTTATCTCAATATGAATACCAATACCAATACGTACGAATATAGAAAGACGTGCAAAACCTTATTTTAATATAAATTCAGATGAATTT
This sequence comes from Cetonia aurata, assembly GCA_949128085.1. Classification (NCBI taxonomy): domain Eukaryota; kingdom Metazoa; phylum Arthropoda; class Insecta; order Coleoptera; family Scarabaeidae; genus Cetonia; species Cetonia aurata. The sequence goes on from OX421882.1 coordinate 34,485,954, forward strand.
CCTGTCCATTTATTTTGTAATTTTATATTTACGTCTGATAACAAGATCAAGAATCAACAATTTTTACTATTACCAATCATTTTGTTTTATAAAACAGTCCACTGGTAAAACGCTTACATTTATTCAAAGAAACATTCTTCATATCAAAGGAACAGGGGGCAGTAAATACAGTAATGTCTGGATAATCCGAGCCTTCCATAATCTGAACAACCCAATTGTGGGAAAAGGTACTCATAATGCGAACTCTTGGTATCTATACTACGAACAAAGCATTTTGGCATATCGAGAGAGGGAGCTTTTATGTACATACCGGGTGTCCAGCCAAAGATGCAACGGTCCCTAGCCGATTTATTATTGTCTTTTTGAAAAAATATTTCAAATAAATGTTGCCTCGAATCATATTCTACGTATGTTAAAATTAGTTTCAGTAATGGCGGACTTCCGGTTGTACCGGAAGTAGATACTAACTTTCTTATTTTAAATGGAACACCCTGTATATTATTGCACTTTTGGATTCCTTGTTAAATTTAAATAACAATATGTTAGGGATACATTGGGGCTAAGTTGTACCGTTTCCGAATTACATGACGTTTTTCGAAAAAAATGACATTTGCAGTGTCTTCGGTGTTTGGAAATACCTCAGGAAATACGAAAGTTAGAAAGATGCGGTTTTCGGTTTTCGCTTAACCATGAAACAGCGCACGTCTTTTATTTTAAAATTGTTGCGTTTAAATTACAGCGTTATTAAATAGGGATCTGTAATTTTCGAACTCTCAAATCATGGATAACTTGATTTTTTTAAATTGAACGGTATAGCAATTTTTACATAAATGGATGTAAAATTTAATTTTCTTTCGATTTTATACGGGTATCATTGTGTCTATCTCCAACGGTTTTGGAGATATTCGCGATTTTTCAGTTTCTCACGATAGATACGTATTGCGAAGCGCCGCCGCTGGCCACCTTCCCCTCGCATTTCACCAGGCTTGGGAATGGCAGCAATAATACTGGCATGCTTAGAAAGTGGCCAACAGAACACAATAGGACCACTAGAAACAAGCAAACATAGCAAAGATAAAAGATAACATAACATTACTGAAATATCAATAAATCAGCACATTTTTCAAACTACATTACTCTATCCAATGTATGGCGTACGTACACTTCGACGGCTACACTTTAAACGCTAATGTTGTCATTGTACAGAGAATTTGTACAACACTATTATATTAAATGTTCAAAATGCTGTCCGTTTTGGGCACTACATAATCGAAATCTCTTTTGCAAACACTTTTGAGCATGTCTGAGTATTTTTGGTGTGACTTCTTGAAACGCTCTTAAAATACGATGGCGCATATCATCAGGGGTTGTTGGTGGCGTCTCATAAAGCTTATTTTTAATGAAACCCCATGAGAAGAAATCGCACCTTGTAACTGATTTTCATCCGTAAGTACGGAGTTATTGCGGTTCCGTTGTGTATGTGCTACGGATCCAGTACTTACAAATCTACCCAGTAGCGGCAGAAATGCCCTCCTATCTGGATGCTTTCTACATGGGTAATATTGTGCGTGAACTCTTGACGCTAACAAAGCGTTTCTGTAACATTCACCGAGAACGAAAACCATATCTACTAATTCTTCTTGAGTAAGCAACATCTTTAATTATCATGTTTCCAAACAGTACTCTGAATGTCAGTTCTGACACTCGGAACACTAATAACGGTTAGATACCTAGTTTGTTTTTCAAGCTTACGTTGACTTTAAAGATGCCGCTTTAGACATCTCAAGTATCTTTTAGACAATTTTGTTTGATTCAAATGGTCCTATTGTGTTCTGTTGGCCATTTTCTAAGCATTCCAGTACTATATTGCTGCCAGTCCCAAGCCTGGTGAAATGCGAAGGGAATGTGGCCGACGGCGGCGCTTCGCAATACGTATCTATCGTGAGAAACTGAAAAATCGCGAATATCTCCAAAACCGTTGGAGATAGACACAATGATACCCGTATAAAATCGAAAGAAAATTAAATTTTACATCCACTTATGTAAAAATTGCTATACCGTTCAATTTAAAAAAATCAAGTTATCCATGATTTGAGAGTTCGAAAATTACAGATCCCTATTTAATAACGCTGTAATTTAAACGCAACAATTTTAAAATAAAAGACGTGCGCTGTTTCATGGTTAAGCGAAAACCGAAAACCGCATCTTTCTAACTTTCGTATTTCCTGAGGTATTTCCAAACACCGAAGACACTGCAAATGTCATTTTTTTCGAAAAACGTCATGTAATTCGGAAACGGTACAACTTAGCCCCAATGTATCCCTAACATATTGTTATTTAAATTTAACAAGGAATCCAAAAGCGCAATAATATACAGGCTGTTCCATTTAAAATAAGAAAGTTTGTATCTACTTCCGGTACAACCGGAAGTCCGCCATTACTGAAACTAATTTTAGCATACGTAGAATATGATTCGAGGCAACTTTTATTTGAAAATTTTTTTCAAAAAGGCAATAATAAATTGGCTAGGAACCGTTGCATCTTAGGTTGGACACCCGGTATAATTTTACTTGTGTTCTTCCCTTCAGTTGTAGGGTCTAGCTACTTTTTATTCGGATTATCCAAACATTACTGTACATTAAAAAAAAACAAAGACATATCCATATCAAAAACTGCTTCTTTAATACAAGCAATATTGCTTTGATACAAAGAAATGTTTTAGAAAATATGTTTCTTTGATTTAAAATATCATTGCACAATTATGTATTGTAACAGTATTGTTTATTGTAAGTAGAGTGCTACCATTTTAGTGAATGTGGTAGCATCCACCAGACGCTTGTGCTGGCTTTATTGGACCAATATGCTGCAAACTGATAACCAAAAGGTCGTCTCTTTAGTTATAATTTCAATTTTCCAAACCCTTGCTAAGTATGCGTACTTATACATAAAAATGACGTAGGTTTTATCAAATTTTAAATATAGATTTTTATTTTCGAGTTACTAACAACTAATATGGAAGTATTATTGTATAAGTAAAAATTAACGCAAAGATACAAGATGAACATTGCAAAACAAATGCATAAAATAAAAAAAAATTACAGTAATTTTAACATTATGAAATTGTTTGACTTCATTTATAATTTTTTTTTCCTTTTCAGAGAGATTGAATTTAAACAATTTTTAGCGTGCGCAACCCGACATAGTGGCTAGGGTTCTCAAGCACTATTTTCCAGCTATGGTTAAAACTTATATGGATGGATTACAAAACAATCATTGAACACACTTGCTACATTTGAATAACTATATAGAGTGACCCAATAAACTGTCATTATATTTTGAAAATGTCAACCATATAAGTTGACGAAACGTCAGAAAATAGGACACGCCAGAACCCAAGAACCTACAGTGTTAACTGAATCCTGTGAAAGCTTAAAACTATACCGATTTAAATTAAAATGAAGATTAGGAATAGTGTAAGGTGCAATGCGACACAATATCCACCTGCTAGCTTAATTATATTATTATTATATTATTATATATAGTATATCCTTAGATTGATAGTATGACAGAAAATAAAAAATAATAATACAATAGAACACTAAATGTTTATGGCGATAGCAACGAAACTAGAAATCATATATTATATATTATATTAATCATTAGCATTAGTGGTGAGATCCAGATACTACAGATATGGATAGAATCTTACCGTATGTAGAAAATTGTGCTACTTAGGTGGTTAAATTATCGAACACTAAACTAATTTTAACTAATATAATATACACCATATCTAATATAAATTAGCTAACAGTAAATGATGGTTTTGGTTTTAAAAGTGCTGTTTGTGTAATTGAATCAGTCAGAAAGAATAATAAATATGACCAAATAAATTTATAAAACATCTAGTCGACATATAATTATAATGAACAAAATTACCAGTTTCTTTATATGAATAAAAGGTATTTAACTATTGTTATAGACAAATCAAATGGATAAAATATGAGCAAAACAATAAATTGGATATAATTATAGAATCAGCAGCTTTAGATAATCTTTAACTAAATATATTAGGCATTTCATCTAATGCTCATTTAGTTTCTGTACGTTTCTTTTTGCAGGTAGATGTGTTAGTGTTACCTTTTCAAAATGTATTATTAATGCTATAATATTTTAGAGCATTTACTTTAAACAATGACGGCGGCAAACTAAAATTGCTGTTAAGCTGTGTTAAACAAATCGTAAATCGCTTGCTAACGACAATCGCGATTAAATCGAAGATAGTCGCTAAACCCCGAGGTTCCCCAGTACTATCGGCAACCGATATTGTCGCTCCGCGGCAACACACACGGAGTACATCATGAGCCATATGTAAATCAGTAAGTGGCACCTCCAACAGCAAGAGCGGCCGCTATCTTATCTCCAACAATTATTCGTAGTTTACTGCTGCGAACAGTCGTCATTTACTGCCATTCTTTGCAAATGGTGCTGCTCTCTCGGTGGCGGCGACAACTGCCTCATCGGGATCGCAGAGATTATTTTAAATGGACATATTTCAAGACGATTGTTGATCGTATTCCGCAGTATCGGTTCTCTCACTTGTGGTCTTTCCCGTGTTACCATTCGATGGGATCAGATTTAGAACTATTGATTTTCTATGTACTTTACGACCCGTGGGATAAATTGAGCAACATCCTATGTGAATCCAACGAATATGCACATACTCCTAGAAGCAATTAACTTAAATAACCGAGCGATGTTTTTGATGTTCCAGAAATTGGTGGCAATTGTTTAGTTATTAATGTGCCTCTATTTGCAACTAAATATTTATTTCAGTTGATACATATTTCTTTTTATTAATGAAAATGTTCGTTGAAATAATATTACTTTCAGATGAAATGCATGTATTAAGATTGTATTTAATGTTGTAATGTAAATATTAGATTTAATATACAATATGTGCAGACAGATAAAATATAATAGTTTTAAAATATGTTTATTAGAGGTTATATAGATTCATAAGGAGTATGTTTTAAAATTGTTTCGAAATGTACAGAGTGACCAAATGAAAAAATTACACACCAATGTTATAAAAATTTAAATGGAACATCCTACACTCTACCGAAGATTTGGTAAAATTCCTGTACGGTTTCGGGGCAATTATATTACCCCGAAACCGTACAGGTATTTTACTTGTGCGAGTAAAATTACTTTGATGTAAAAATTCACCAAGGAAATTTACTACTAGTGTATGAAAATTACTAAGTAAAATGAAATTTACTGGGTAAATTTCTTACGATAAAAAAGGTCCCTAGTAGAAATCGTTTAGCATGGAAATTTCATATGAAGCTTTACTATGTATTTACGAAAATTCCTAAAGATACATAAAGGAATTTTATATAGGAATATCCCTATAATTTGTAATTTACCGATAAAGTTTACTACGTGTATACCTATAGGTATTTTACTACTGAAGTTTATAAGTAGGAAAATTCATACCTAACGATTTTTACTAGGAACCTTTTTTTATCGTAAGAAATTTACCCAGTAAATTTCCTTTTACTTAGTAATTTTCATACACTAGTAGTAAATTTCCTTGCTGTATTTTTACATCAAAGTAGTTTAGCTCGCACAAGTAAAATACCTGTAGGGTTTCGGGGTAATACCTATAATTGCTCCGAAACCGTACAAGAATTTTACCAAATCTTCGTTAGAGTGTATAAATAGACAAGTTGAATAATACAATCATAACCTGTACTTCAGCGTAGCAATATGACTGCAATAAACAATATCTATAACCATTTACATTACGGTAATACACAAACTACAAATATATTTTATATACCCTGTCGAGGCATATTAATGTGTTTTTTTTTTTGGAACAGAATAAGGTGTATTGTGTGTTTGTATATGCACAAACCTATATGTTTCAACGTTTGTAAATTATGAAAATGCAGCTGCAGGTCACCCTCAGTAGTATGAATGTATTATTTAACTACTAGATTTATTTTAAATTAGTCACTTACCTAAATATGCCTATAGATAAAACAAAAAGAACGACCACTGCCACTTCCGTGCGTGCTATGTGCTATCTATCTAGAAATTGAACCCATAAAATTGCTAACTGTGGATAAAATCACGAAGTAGTTTAGTAAGAATCCCTGGGAAAGCATAAAAATTTTAGTAATATTACGTTTTTACGTAGCACTTTCACCTACAAATGAAAAATACTGGTCGATATGTGGAAAATTTCCAAAAGTATAGGTAATTTTATTAAAAAACGAAAAATTACCCAGTTTTTGGTGATTTTCCCCCAAATGTTACTGGAATTTTTAGGAGGAATCCTGGTAAATTTACTAAAATTTTTTAGTGTGTATATATTATGTCATATTATGATAGTACTGACTAAATAAAGGCAAGTTACTATTCCTATTCCTATTCCTACACCTAACTCAATCCGTTTCTGAAATAATTAACTATTCTTCAAAATGCAAACCAAAATTTAAGAAATATGCCTGTCTTGCATATTTAAGTGAGATATTTTAAATTACAGTTACTTTTTAAACAAAGTAATACGTGATATACACTTGACAATAAAATTAAAATGATGCTTAAAAATTTTACAGGGTGAATAAAAACCTATTTTCCATTTTCACAATCATTAAAGGCAAATAACATTCTTATTTTAAATGAAACACCCTGAATTTATTATCTTATTTAGATTCTAATTTTAACGATCTTTAAGATTGTATAAAAGGTTTTCTATCTTTTATAGTTTCCTCATAATTTAGAATGCTCCATGTTCCAGGACTATTATCGTTCTTTTTTTAAAGATAAAAGTCTTATAACGTCATTCTCATTGTTGTTACCCATATGCATATTTAGTATTTTGACAGACATATTAATTTGTACATCCGATGATGTTAACCTAACGATCTATGGTCTAACTAACGAAATGTATGTGAAATCGTGTAGGAAATTAAACTTAATGTGAGAGAGACGTTTTCATTTCGTATATTAATTCGTTACAACTCACAGTGCCTAACACATCTTTAATTTAAATTAGTAGTGTTAAATCAATAAAAACCTGTAATAAACTAGTTCTAAGAATAAAGAAAATGAGATTCATGGTTTAGCGTATTTCGATGCATTCTGTAGTTCAATACCTGCTACATCTGGAGATTTTGACATTTCAAGAACGTGTCTGTCTGTAGAATCTTACAATGCAATACGATGCATCCATTTTCAGAAATTTCAATGCAAACTTTTCGACACTTTCTTACTGCAAACAATAATTTATTGTAATGTCAGTGTCGGAGACTACTGGTAAAATATTATTCGACGATTTGAAAGCATTAATAAATAAAACGAGTAGTTTAAGGAAAACTATTGAAGATGGGCATACAGAGAATGTTACAGCAAATCAGTGTAGAATTCAATTCTAAACCAAACAATCTAAAAACATACCGGATGTTCTATTTGAAAAAATTGAGCTATTCAACTTATAGACGTCCTGTACAATATGAAGAGAAAGTTTTACTACGTTTTGGTGAAACAATGTTAGTATGTGGTAATTTTAAAATGCGGAAGCTCTGGCACATAAAGCAAGTGGAAAATGAACAATTGCATACCACTCTGTAAATGTCAAATTTTTTACAAAAATCGAAATATCTTAGAAAGAGTTGAAAATATGTATAAGAAACCCTAGCTGTAATGGTCATAAATTTTTATGGTAAATTTAAGAATGTAATAATACACAGGTTGATCAATTTAAAATAACAAAATTCATTGCGACATCCGGTTAACCGAAGTGTAAGAGACTTGGAAATAATTTAGAAAGCAAGTAAGTGGTAAACTATTGCAAACCCCAAATAGTTGAAGCTGAAAAGATTCGTTAATTGCCAGTTACGCTAGATGACTACGGGTCGCTCGTTCAAACAGTGCCTATATTGTCTTTATATCAGAAGTTAAACGTCCTGATCGAGTACGAGCTGGATTTTAAGGGAAAATTTCTAACTGATATATGAAAGTAAAATAATGGAGTCTACAAATGTGTCACCAAAAATCTAATTTAATTATCAAAAAAGATGTGCACATATTTACAGAACTTATAACCGAATGTAGGGAATATGTATCTCCAATTGGAGAACTATACAAATATTAGATACAATACACGATAAATGAATTATGAGAAGAATAATATGGATAATATGAGAGGCATATGACAGCATCTCGATAATCCATATAATGAACATTAAATAAAAGTATGGTTACCATTCCAGAGTAAAACATAAATATAATGGTATTACTTGTGTAATGGCTTTTAGGGTTTTTTATACATATACAACATGTTTCACGAAAGTAGTTGAATGATAAATTCGAGAGGTCAAAAAATAGTTTAAAATGTTTTAACCAGTTCAAAATGCCACAACATAGGTATGTCTATAAATGGAAGTTATAACACCTAGAGAAATTAATCGTGAAATGTTATGTTTTTGTGCACACGGTAAAAATACACACTGGATTTAAAATTTAGTGCGTCTACCACAGCAAAATAGATGAAATTTCTATCCTTTTTTATATTTTACAATAAAGCTAAAATGTAGGCGCATATTCAACAAAAAATTAGTAGGAGTGTAAAAAATTCTTTCTGAGAGTGCTAAAAATATTTTAATTTTATTTTAGTAGTTATAAACACATCACAGAGGGGTCAAAATTGTTGAAATGGGAGTACTAAAAGAAGTAAATTTGCACAAGTCTTTTTTATTCAAAATTAATTAATTATTAATACATAACTTTTATTTAGGCTTTTAATTCTATCTTTAAGAGTATTTTTCAATGGTTTATTCTTAAATGTATTCAAACCAAACACTTGATATGATACATATCAAGTCATGATAAAAAAGTTTTGGAAATCTAAGTTTGAATTTTTTGTGTTATTCTGTTGTTGATAGCTTTTGTGTTTTTTTCTTTCTTCGCTTATTTAATGTGGTGGCGGTTCTAAAACACCGGTTTTGTCGAAAAGAAATTGTTTCTCATATTAAGTCTTGTTTATGCCGAACATATCTAATCGAACATATGCTTAGTTAGGTATATCTACTTTTGCTGTATTAAAAGAAAACGGTAGCACAATTAATATAATAAACCAAATACGCAAACATTGAATTTATATTATAAACTCAGAGAAGGAAAAATGCAGAAAAAAAAATCTATTTAATTTCTGTAAAAAAAAAACTTTATAAATCTATTCCTAACACGGAAACTAAGTTTAAATATTTCCGGTTTTAGTCAATATTCCGTTTGTCATTTTGCCAACAGCTGATTGTAAGAAATTCGGTAATTAATATGATAATTACGTTCGTGTAGACCGACGACAGACGGGAAGGTCGGTTAGTGGAAACTTCTAACGTTCCGAACAGCTGATCGCGACGAGTTTTTTGTCTTACTTATATATGCATTTCCTTAGAAATTTTCGCGCCAAGGAACTTACCCCTCGAGAACCATATGTTAAATAACATACGGCTTTTCTCTTTTTTATAGGGGGTAGTAAATCGTTAATGTAATCCCGGGTGGTTAATCAAGTTCACTATTATATTACCGGAAATATATTTTGTACTACACTTTCACTAAAACATCTATTCTAAATAAAAGTAAAGAAGATGTAAGAATACCTCATCTTTTCTGATTATTAGTTTTGGTCATTATTGCCCGATCATAAACAAATAGCAATTTTGCGACCATTCCAGAAAAACATAATATGTTCAATTTCAGTTGCATATTAAAGGACTTATTCCACTTTCTTTTCTCATTTCTGCCGACTCAAGGGGCAATATTTTTTCGTGTTTGGTTTTCAGAACGTATACACAGAAAAATGCATGCTTACCTTAAAAAAAATTGTCTTGGACCAAATAAATCTACGTTTTTTTAACATTTTTTTTCGTTACCTTTAGTTGTTTCTATTCACTAATGCTTACAAAGATAAAAAGGTCTCAGTAAAAGAACCAACACAGTATATTGCACAGCAATGTAAGAGTCTCGATCACTACATGTATGGACATGGCAATGATTTAGAATAGAATTTCTTCAAAGATCACAACTGCCAAAATACTTACAATCGATCCAAATGCAGGAGTCTTTACAACGTAACTAACTAGTCCACAATGCATTAAATGAAAAACTGTTTAGAAATCTCTCATTACAAAGTCTTCTAATCTAAGATTTAAAGTAAAACGCTGGGTTGGTTTTAATACTGGTGCCACCGAAGTGCCTTCTGGTGTTGAGTAGTGTACTTATGTCCCTGTCTAATCACTAAAATATGCATATGAGCAATATGAGTTATCTGTTTGCCTTATTGATATTTGCTAAGGAATGTTTCTTCTTATTCCATATAAAGGAATTAATTCTTTTATATCATTTTTCATCCAAACTTGGCTTCACCAATCAGATTACCGTAAAAGAAAGTAGTTTCTTATTATTAATACCTTGAATTAATAAAACATAGGTTGAATGCCATGAAAAATAGATCTTCCAACAAATTCAATTGGAGCAGGAGCTTACTTACCTACTTCATCGTTAATATTATTTGGTATATTTAGCGCTACATATGTTTATCAACTTTTTTGTCATACATGTAAAACTAATAAGATTCAATTAAACTACTTCCCTAAAAGTAATTCACACAACGAACTACTCTGTAACGTAAAAAACGATCACACAATTGACCAACAACCCAGATACAGCGTTTTTCTGTTGCATTCTAACCGATTCTAACATTTATTTATTATATTAAATAATTCCCACGTATTGCTGCGCATGTATAATAAACTGCATTTTCTATTTACTTGCACTAAGCAAATACATTCTCTAGTTAAGAAAATTCATCGAAACAAAAGTTTTCTTGAATTAAAACTTTAAATTTTCTTAGTGGTAAAAAGATTTACTTACAACAAAATTATTTCATTTTCTGTATAAGAAAGTTATGTTAAAACAATATTTTGTTTTGAACTCAGAATGCATTTTTCTGTGTGTATCTGGTAAAACAAATAAATCCAAAAAAATAAGCATAATTGACAATAATAATTTAGAAACTGTAAACTCTGTTAATAATTTTTTAATTGAAAGTGTTTGTAATATTGTAACGAATATACCTAAACAAAATCTTTATCGATCTAACAATATACATACGTAAGACTTAAGCTTCGTCTCTGTTCTTGTCTCCAATTGATACGCACAATGTTTTGATATTTTATCAATAAATATAAAATCTAAGTTGCCATCTGGTTCGGATGGGGTCTCACAGTCTTAATAAAAAAAGTTGCAAATGCAATTGCATATCCTTTGCAATATTTAATAAATTTATTCTTTTCTGGTGGCGTGTTTCCAAAAGCGTTAAAAACAAACAAAGTAACTGCTATTTATAAACGAGGTGATCCTCAGAATATATATATTTGTCAACCCATTGCTCTTACCTCTGTTTCGTCGAACATAGTTGAACATGCCTTTTTGCGAAGGTTACAATGTCATCATCGAATACTTGAGTACTCGAATACCGACGGCAAAGTTCGAGATCCTACATTGTTCTCGAGAACTTTAGTAAGTATTCGAATATTTGTTCTCGCATGCCTGGTCTCGAATGGTGTTCGGCTGCACATATAGTTCTGCCGGCAATGCATTCTCGACAACAGATTTCGAAATCGTGCTTCTAAGTTTCATTTGACTGGGTCACCATTAGCTTCTTTTTCATCAGATTAAATTTTTTTACTATTTTTTAGCTCATTAAATAAATTAGATACATATACTTTTTAAATACTGTCTTAATTTTTTTAATTCAATCATTATGTAATTCTAAATTCGATTTATATTTTTCCATTATAAATATGTAGATTAGAGTAAACCATTTTATTTATTTCTTATGTTTTGTGAAGGTGTATTAGCACATTAGCGGCATTATATTAATACACCTATTGGATCTCGAGAACCGAAAATTAACGTAGGAGAACAAATGTTCACATACTTTCCTTCGAATTCAAAGATCGGTGCATATGAATACGAAAACCGAGAACTGACATCCTAGAATATGTATTCGAATACTTTTATTCGATTCAAGACTCGGCGCATCTGAGTACGAGAACCGCGAATGAGTATTCGAATAAGTACTTTCATGAGTTCTCGAGTGGCCTCGAGAACTATCCGGGATCGAGAACTTTGCCGTTTTGCATTTGGATACTCCCATCACTAGTGTCAATCAGGGTTTGTTGGAGAGACTGTCATCTTTTGGTATTGCGGGAAATGCTTTGCGGTGGATATCGTCCTACCTGCATGGTCGAAGCCAATATGTATCAATAAATTTTAATTTATATGGATACATGAATTCCATAAATTCTGTATGTTCGAAGAATAATAAATACGGCGTCCCACGATGATTTTTATTGGGTCACGTCTTATTTTTGCTATATGTTAACGATATGGAAAGTATTACGCTAGATAATTTGTATGCTGATACAATATATTATAATATCTGATAAGAATAACAATAGTTTACAGATTAAAAGTAATAATTTTCTTGACTGGATTAATAATTATTAGCCAATTATAATTGGCTAAGTAAGCACAGCCTTCTATTAAATACGGAAACACAATACTTATCTAGTTTTTATTTTGTCATCAACGAGAAGCATCAACTTTGTATCTGAACATTAATTAGGAACAAATATCATTTGTAAAACATAGGAAATTTCTAGGTTTACATATAGACCAAACCAACAAAGCACCGCTGTATTAAACTCATTGCTAAATTAAATTCTATTACATATCTTTTCCGTAATCTAAAACATATATTAATCAAAGAATAACTAGTTTCTGTATATTACGCTTTAGTTGAGAGTAGATTGCGTTATGCTTCTGTGAAGGTTCACTTGCTGCACGAGATGTGTTTATGATTCAAAAACGTATTTTAAAAATTATGTATAGTAAATGTGAGCTCTATTCGTGCTTGTTGACAATTTTTAACTTTAACTGGGTTATATACCGGGTGTCCAACCTAAGATGCAACGGTTCCTAGTTTCCTTTATTATTGTGTTTTTGAAAAAATGTTTCTAATAACTGTTGCCTCGAATTATATTCTACACATGTTAAATAGTATTTTAAAACACAAGTATCACAATGTCGTTTATGTAATGCGAGTACAAGAGATTCAAAGTACGAGCATTACATGTCATTGTGGCACACGTTTTTTACAGTATTTTTTCTAATTTGCACGTTAATCGCCTATATTACGTTCCGGCAAGAGTCCCCCCCACCACGTTAATATCTCATTACAGCACAGTATGCTGTAATAGCCATAGCAGCACTGCGTCGTCTTTTGTTTTAGCTTTATTACAACATCCAATTAGAAAAATTAGTTTAAATAATGGCGGACTTTCGGTTGTACCGGAAGTAGATACTAACGTTATTATTTTAAATGGAACACCCTGTATATTATTGCACTTTTGGATTCCTTGTTAAATTTAAATAACAATACGTTAGGGATACATTGGGGCTAAGTTGTACCGTTTTCGAATTGCATGACGTTTTTCGAAAGAAATTACATTTGCAGTGTCTTCGGTGTTTGGAAATATCTCGGGATTTACGAAAGTTAGAAAGATGCGGTTTTCAATTTTCGCTTAACCATGAAACAGCACACGTCATTTATTTTAAAATTGTTGCGTTTAAATTACAGCGTTATTAAATAGGGATCTGTAATTTTCGAACTCTAAAATCATGGATGACTTGATTTTTTTAAATTCAACCGTATAGCAATTTTTACATAAATGGATGTAAAGTTGAATTTTCTTTCGATTTAATATGGGTATCATTGTATCTATCTCCAACGGTTTTGGAGATATTCGCGAGTTTTCAGTTCCTCACGCTAGATACGTATTGCGAAGCGCCGCCGCCGGCCACCTTCCCCTCACATTTCACCAGGCTTGGGATTGGCAGCAATAATACTGGCATGCTTAGAAAGTGGCCAACAGAACACAATAGAACCACTAGAAACAAACAAAACTTGAAATTAAAAAAAAAGAAGAATTTACTAAAGTACGTTCCGAAACATTGGAGATGAACATAGCAAAGATAAAAGAAAACACAACATTACTGGAATATCAATAAATCAGCACATTTTTCAAACTACATTACTCTATCCAATGTATGGGGTACGTACACGTCGAGCGTCTTGCTCGCAACAGGCTACACTTTAAACACTACTGTTGTCATTGTACAGAGAATTTGTACAACACTGTTATATTAAATGTTCAAAATGCTGTCCGTTTTGGGCACTACATAATCGAAATCGCTTTTGCAACATTTCTGAGCATTTCTGGTGTGACTCCTTGAAACGCTCTTAAAATACGATGGCGCATATCATCAGGGGTTGTTGGTGGCGTCTTATAAACTTTTATTTTTTAATGAAACCTTATAAGAAGAAATCGCAGCTTGTAAGATCTGGCGATCTCGGAGGCCATCTAACAGGTCCTCCACGTCCAATCCAGCGATCCGGAAAAGGCACATCCAAAAACTGACGAACTTCGGCAGTATTGTGAGGTGGAGCACCATCGTGTTAGAACCACATCAGTTGACGATTAGCTAACAGAAGATTTTCTGACAGAACGCCTAAATTATTTTGAAGAAATTCCAGATAAACTCTACCCGTTAGGCGTTGGTTATGAAAAAAAACGGACCTATGATATGTTGTCCAATGATACCTGCCCACACGTTGACTGACCATCTGTATTGATTATGTGCTGCAATAAATCGATGGGGATTTTGTGTGTCATAATAATGACAATTGTGACGATTCACAAATCCATTTTTGTGGAAGGTAGCTTCGTCATTTTATCGAAAAAGTTCGCATCATGATCAGTTCTTTGAATTGCCCACTGACAAAATAACAGTCTGCTTTCGAAGTCACCTGCAGTAATTTCCTGGTGCAACTGAATCCGATACGGATGATACTTATGTATTCTTAAAGTGTTGTGTACCGAAGATTTACTGATGTTAGTCGCTCTACTTATTTCGCGCACACTGGATTCTGCATTTTCTTGTACTACTAATAATACTTGCAACTGATTTTCATCCGTAAGTACGGAGTTATTGCGGTTCGGTTTTGGACGTGCTACGGATCCAGTACTTACAAATCTACCCAGTAGCGACAGAAATGCTCTCCTATGTTGATGGATGTCCTCTACATGAGTAATGCTGTGCGTAAACTCTTGACGGTAACAAAGCGTTTCTGTTACATTCGCCGAGAACGAAAACCATATCTACTAATTCTTCTCGAGTAAGCGACATCTTTAATTGTTATGTTACCAAACAGTACTCTGAACGTCAGTTCTGACACTTGCAACATTAATAACGGTTAGATACCTAGTTTGTTTTTCAAGCCTACTTTGACTTTAGAGATGCCGCTTTAAACATCTGAAGGATCTTTTAGACAATTTTGTTTGTTTCAAATGGTCGTATTGTGTTCTGTTGGCCGCTTTCTAAGCATGCCAGTATTATTGCTGCTAGTCCCAAGCCTGGTGAAATGCGAGGGGAAAGGTGGCCGGCGGCGGCGCTTCGCAATACGTATCTATCGTGAGAAACTGAAAAATCGCGAATATCTCCAAACCCGTTGGAGATAGACACAATGATACCCATATTAAATCGAAAGAAAATTCAATTTTACATCCATTTATGTAAAAATTGCTATACCGTTCAATTTAAAAAAAAAATCAAATTATCCATGATTTTAGAGTTCAAAAATTACAGATCCCTATTTAATAACGCTGTAATTTAAACGCAACAATTTTAAAATAAAGGCCGCGTGCTGTTTCATGATTAAGCGAAAATTTTCTAACTTTCGTAATTCCTGAGATATTTCCAAACACCGAAGACACTGCAAATGTCATTTTTTTTTCGAAAAACGTCATGCAATTCCAAAACGGTACAACTTAGCCCCAATGTATCCCTAACGTATTGTTATTTAAATTTAACAAGGAATCCAAAAGTGCAATAATATACAGGCTGCTCCATTTAAAATAATAAAGTTAGTATCTTGCAAGTCAGTGATTTTGGTGTTTGGCAATAGTAATTATGTATCTTCATTCCTTGAGACTGTTAAAGTTCGCATTAATGAAACTGATGATCTGTCAATCCCGAAGAAATTTGAGGCTCATGTTCAGAAATGTATTAAATCCACGAATTTTAACTTAAAATTAATTTATCTTCATCGACATGAGTTATGAACTTCTACGAAAAAAAAGAAAAAACAATTTGCGATTTGCTGGTTCATTTTGTCAGGAGCTTTATGATCCATGTATTACTGTTAATACAAATAGTGGAATACGAAGAATACAAAAAATCATGCTTATATGTCTAGCTTTTAGCATACGGAAATATGACCACAGTTTCTACAAATTAGCAGAGGTGGACTGGCTCGAGATGAAGAAACGAAGATCCCTTTGATGGCTTACTTGTTCCATAAAATTATTTCACAAGGCTGTGTTTGTGAAATAATTTTATGCTTCTAGAATTTCCTTTCGCACTGACCTACAGAACTTTACATACGGAAATTTACATCTCACAATCAGAGTTGCGTTCGCCCGCTATCTGGTCTTGGTTGTAAGAAATACTTCAAGGCTCATTTGCAGTAATCGTCAATAGTCACATTATTGCTTTTTCTCTTTTTTTGAGCTGCTCATTAATACAAAATTAATTAGTTTTGCTTTAATTTTAAGTTACTTTTACGCAAGTATAAATCTTTCCATTTTTTTTTTTTTTAGTCAGGGTGTAGAGAAAATAATATAATAATAATAATATATATATTTGTCCAATAGAATATAAAATCCAATTACAGGACAACTACAATAAAAACATGACATAAAACAAACATACTACACAAGTCAGAATACATTCGGAACACATCAATGACCTGAGTTTAAAATCTTACATCTAAGTGGCGGTAATAATAATAGAATAAGTACACTTTAAGGACAAAACCTGTCATAGTACTCGGAGAGGGACATTTTTAGGTGGTTTAAGTTATTGAAATGTATATCATTTAGGTGGGAAATATTGTTAAAGTTGTTACACATGACATATACGGGCGATTTAAGCATGAGATTGGTTCTAGCTAACGGCAAATAGAAGTCAGCGGAGGCTCTAGTGGAAACTCGAGGCAGTAAGAAGTTACATTGTACCAAAAGCTCAAGACAGTTGACACAGCCATGGACGAAGTTGAACAAAAAACATAGTACAAATGCGCCTATATGAAAACGATGGTAAATTAAAACGAGACAGGAGTACTGATTGATCTAAGCTCCTTTCTGGAGAGGTACTATCAACTTGAAACCATAAAAAATTGGCAAACGAAAAAACATTATTCTTAAGTTTTTTATTCCCATCCTACATAAAATAAATAAGTAAATATTATGTAATTATAACTCCAAAATCCAAATTCACTATTTTTTTTATATGAAAAGTTCCTCATATTAATGTGACTGTATATGCATCAGCATAAAGCAAATATAACTATCACACTAAATTACAAAAATATACATACCTACGCAGTTATATAGAAAGAAAATAGAAGATTTAATATAAAAACGATTAAATGTTCGCTCAAAATGTTGGTCGATATTTTTATTTTATACCAATCCCATTAAACGGTTCACCTACCTATAACTACTATGGAAATGTTAACGGTTTCATTTCATTAACCATGTTGTGCATCAGGTGTCACGTGACAGGTGGATTTTAAATGACACGTGCTCGGTAAAAAGGTACTACCCCTTAACACAGGAGATTACTGTTTAACTATATGATCCCCGTTTTATTTCCTGGCCGTTCACTGGAATTCACATTTTTAATGGGATCCCACAGAAGTTACATTTCATTAACATTATCCGTTAAATTTACTTAAAAAATATCTTTTGTATTAATAATTACCCTGAATATTATTACATTATATAATAATTCTAAACAATAACTAACTCCCATTTCTACATATTGCGATTATAAATAGCAAACATTTTGACAGATCTTTATACCAAACCCACGAGTTCTAATCGCATATTAAACTTAAACTTAACTCTTCTCCTATACATCAAAAAATAAAAAAAATTGTTTTACTCAAACATATTTTATTTTTTTAATTATTGGCATCCAATCTCGTTCATTTAATGAAATAAGTATTACACACAGAAAAACAACCATTTCTCTTCAGGATTAGCAATACAGGGTGTCGCACGACGAATGTCAGCGATCTCTATATGCAAAACTATTTACGAGAAAAATCTGA
Source organism: Cetonia aurata (assembly GCA_949128085.1). Classification (NCBI taxonomy): domain Eukaryota; kingdom Metazoa; phylum Arthropoda; class Insecta; order Coleoptera; family Scarabaeidae; genus Cetonia; species Cetonia aurata. The sequence goes on from OX421882.1 coordinate 34,504,267, forward strand.
AACTTGAGTGTATGCTAATATGTATTTGGCCTAATCCAGCAAAATATGCACAACCCTCTAGCACTTTTAATTATACAGAGTGTTGGGTTGAATGATTTAAATAAATACCCATGTTGGGTTTAGTGGACTGTAACTTTTTATTGACGCTCTCTCGAACATTCTAATCTAATACAACGTATTATGGGTAAGTGATTCAAATTCGCGCAGTGGCGGCATCTGGCGGCAAAACTTGACATTGAGATCTGTAGAAATCTACCACAGAGTGTTGGCATTAACTTTCTTATTTGAAATGAAACAGCCTGTATATTTTTGAATTGCTCTTAAAATTCTAGTTAAAATTTATGTAGGGATCCGTATACCTAAATTCATTTGTTTTCGATATATTTCGATTCTAAGCAAAAAAGTGACATTTGCAGCCCCTTAAAAAACGTCAGTAGGTACACCAGGGACACTTTCTAATTGTACGACCTACAGCATAAAATAGAGCCTAAATGTGTAGCATGGGTAATAGACGACTTATGCATTCACTGCCGTCTTCGAAATATATAAACACAGATGTGCGGTATCTGTTTTTTTTTGTAGTAAATCTACTTTAAATATAAGGAAGAATGCAGTAAGCAAACATAGAAAAACATTGAACTTATAAAATAGGGAGAAATAAATACATCAAAGGCGCATACTTATGCCTGCCGACTTACCTCGGTTAGCACAATTCGAAGTTTCTCAATTACTTACCATAAATATAATATTGTATACGACCAGATGTTTTGTTTTCTTTACACATTCCTAGAGCTTTACTATATATTGTGTTTTTTAATCCAATTAATTCAAAATAATTGTTTTCATATCTATTTTTAATTCGCGGCGGCTCCGTTTTTCGGTATTAACATAATGAATAATTAATATTATAATAATATATATAAAGTAATCATTAATTATTTATTTAAACCTGCATTTTATATTTATACCTATCACTGCTGTTCGATTTAGGACTAATTCAAAATTTGTATTTCCTTTCAAAAATATTGTGAGACTTTTGAAGTAAAATCTTTGGAACTAGGGAATTTATAAACGAAAAATGAAATATTATTTTATCTTATTATTGTAATATTAATAAAAGCATACCATTACTATAACCAACAAAAAATATTTCTGACAAGTGTAGATCTTTTCGTTCTAATATCTGATATAAAAATCGTGATTTTGAATGCATCCTCGCCATATCTCCTTCATTATTTAATATCAAAGAAGGGAGCCGGAACGAATTAAAAAAATTGATATGAAATCATTAGATATCAGTTAGATTAAAAAATGTAAGCATATTTGGGTAAAGCTTCAGGCAAAACAAAACATGCATTTCTGTGAATAACCACAAAGAATATCCACTGCTCTTCAAGATACTACGTTAAGGCAGTTCTATGCAGAGCATCCCTTTACTAGTTGCAAGGAAGCCATCGCCACCACCGCCTTCCCTGGTTCAATCACCACGGCAAGAAAAAGGTTGAGAGCAGGGGCCCTGAAAAGCTATCGCGCTGCTATTAAAACAGAACTTTCCGAGCGCAATCGGCAAGACAGAATAAATTTCGCTATACGCTATCGGAATATGCCCGTAGATTTTTGGAGAACGGTAATATTCAGCGACGAGTCGACTTTTCAAAGCACCCCAAACACTCATAGCCGACTAGTAATCCGTCCTTCTAACTCCAGGCTTCTGCCACAATATGTCCACCCGCAAAACAGAAGTGGACGGGTTTCTGTGGAAGTATGGGGTTGGATATCATATGCAGGACCTGGCACTATTTGGGATATCAATGGTCGCTTGACAGCATTACAATATCGGGATATTTTGGAGAATATTATGTTGCCATCGGTAACATCGCTTTATGATCGGTTTACATTTCAACATGACAACTCCCCAATCCATACTGCTCAGGTTGTCCAGCAATGGATTGCTAATAATAACTTGGAGGTATTAAATTGGCCACCGCGAAGCCCAGACCTTAATCCAATAGAAAACCTTTGGGGTTTCATAAAAAATAAGATGATGGAAAACGGCATAGAACGAAGACACAGGAATCTACTGTGACAACAAATCGTGCACGAATGGGAACAAGTGAGTGAGGAATATTGCCATACATTAATAGAGTATATGCCGTCAAGATTGGATGAACTAATTCAAAATAACGGCGGATGGACGCATTACTAATAAGCTTCAGCGACCACCTTACGAAAAATGGAAGTAGTAATAATCCTTATTACAATATTGTTTAATATCTTGCACACGAGCTGTCCCAACTTATTTAATGTTTACAGTAATACTGAAAAAAAGTTTTTTATTCATAACCGAGATGTGCTTCACTGATTTCAGTTTAGCTGAATAGTTTAAATGTTTTCATGCGATTAATTTTGATACTTTCATTATTATTTACATACGTATAAAATGAATAAAAGTAATAAACCCATTTATATTGCTATTTATTGTATAATTAACATACCTTTGGTTTAGTTCCTAGTCGTAGTTCAACTGTACAATGAAAATACCTTTTAAACCCATTTAATAAGACTACAGTTATTGGAAATACTTCAAACATCAAATAAATTTATTCCTACGCAAAGATAACAAATACATAATAGATGCATTCAACTTCGCACATTAATAAATCCAGCCTAAGCTTTTTTAAAATAACCGACAGAGAGACCGCACATCTGTGTTTACATATTTCCAAGCGACCAGTTACTGCATAAATTCGTCTACTATCCACGCTAAACATATGGACTCTATTTTACCCTGTAGGTCGTACAATTAGAAAGTGTCGCTAGTGTACCTCATATGTGCTTGCGATCTTCTTCAATGAGGAATTGCACTTTTTTTAAATTCTTGTTAAAATAATGTTATTTTGTACATGACCTAAATATATATTTACACTGAAATTTTGACGGTTTTCTGTAAAGTAGTTTTTTAAATATAAATTTTTTAAGATCTTTATACGTCACAAGTACGTAGTAAAATTTTATGAATGAACGAGAATATATGGCAACATAGAAATTACTCCCCCGTAATAATCACAGATTGCAGTCATTTACCGGCTGCGAAATACGATAGATATTATTAAGGTGCTATGCAGGTTATGGTCACAAAGGAATTTGGGATTCGGCATTATTTCTGCATCTTATTTTAGTTTGCGTTTAAAGTTCTCCAATTTATCGTAAAAGAACGAATTCTGAAAGATTATAACCTCCAAACCGCGTAAAATAAACACAGAATATCGTCGTAATAATACCTTTACGCCATCTGTACGCGCAAAGCATGCGAACAGCGAACTTATTAGCTTTGTTCCATCTGAGCTCGCAAACTGTCAGATGGACGTCAGACGCATGCGCATTACTTAATTTGTTAGACATAAAGGTGTTTATTGCAACGTATTTACTCAATGCGCAAGCCTCTGATGTCCATCTGACAGTTTGCGAGCGTGATGGAACAAACCTATTATTACTTCTCTGCGATGATGATGCGAACTACGATGACTATCGCTCCATTGCCAAATCATGCCGACAAGAATTTATGAATGAAAGAACTTGTGACGTCAGAGCACTTTAAAAAAATTAATTGTGCCTTAATGAGAAACAATTTAAAAGAAGGTTTAATGAAGGGCTACATATTTCAACATTCTCTATCATTCTATGACATAAAAAAAAAGTTGTGCAATTCCTCATTCACTTGGCATACTTATGAACTGAAGGTAATTGCGTCAAGATGGCGCATAAAAATTATTGTATATTATACAGGACGTGCATGAACATTGTTAAAATATTAGTTCCGAAAAATGCAGAAAAGTGAAAAATTTTAAATGGAATATCCTGTATTTTCTTCTTTATTATTGTTCAACCCTAAAAATAAAGGAGATTTACTATTAAGTTCCCTATACCGCTCAACAAACGTTTTTGAATTATTTGGTAGAAAAGTATTTTAAAATTTACAGCACCTTAGAAAATCCACGGATCTCTGCTAACTATACATTATCAAACAGATTGACAGCAGGTTAAGAACTATACTGAAACCATGTTCGAGTGTAACCATCCGTGACTGAGGGAAACTGCAGGAAATCCTCAATTTATGGGTAAATGAGCTTAGTTGACCGATGTTTCGAATATTTAGAGATAAGGTGTTTTACAGATATTTGTCCACATACGTGGGGTTCCTTTCATATAGGGTGGTTTTATGTAAATCAGTTCGCAACAAGTTGCCACGCCTCGCACTACATACATACGTACCTATACCTAATCATGACATTTAAAATTTTGTTCGGGAGTTTTATATTTCTCAATATACAATAATGCACTCGTAGATGTAAAAGCATGGAAAATGTATAGTTAGCTCTGAATATTATTTTGCAGCTATCGATACGTTTCAAGTTATAAATGAGTCTCGACTGTACAAGAAAGGAATCAAGGTTCCTTCCATCCGGAGGGGTACCCCTAAACATTTATTTTAAGTTGCTCATGTCTATATACAGTGAAAGGCTTAATAGGTATTTAACAAGACTCTTTGATCCACTAAATATAAATAACAATTTTGCTATTTACATTAGAGTGGAGTGTAGGTGTCATTTACAACACGAGAACTCAGTCTGAAAGAGTTCGAGCGCTGTAAATGGTCTAACGCATGACATTTATATCAAATTTTTTGGCTGAGAAAATATTTAGAAAATTATATTTAAAAAAATATACCCGGAGTCGGTAGATATGGATTGGTATCACTGCATTTTGACAACTCTAATCTATGTGAAAGTAAATGTTCGTTATGATGATTTTTCGATAATAACTATTAGAATGCAGTAGTAAATTTTGTATTATTATGTTTTTGTGTTTTCGGTTTTTTACTTATAAATATATTTTTATGAAATTTGGACAGTAATACCTGGATAATCCGGGCCACCCAAACTCATAATCCAAACCCTCGGTATCTGTACTAAGAGTTTATGTTATATATTAAACATTTTTTATATAACCATTTCGTATTACGTATAATCCATCCGTATTTCGGAAGATAGATACTGTTTTTATGGTAGTAGCGGATCCATAATAAGAAACGTAGAGTTATTTAACTATTTATTTGACGTTTCGCTAAGGTGCACGTTAGCCTTTTGAAAACTTTACAAAAATATTATTCCATTAGTAAAATCTTTGTAATTTTAATCCTATATTAATTAAAATGAAAATGAATTTAATGAAAAGGAAAATTTAAAGCTCACCTAAATTTAAATTCTAAACTAACAAAACATATTTAAATTTTAAAACGGCATTGTTTTAGAAAAATAAAAACTGTATGTTGAAAAATTATAAAATCCTAACATTTATTTTTATTTAATTAAATTATGTATAATTTTTTTCTTTAAATTTAGCTGACAAAAAAATCATAATTTTTCATCACTTTCGGTTTTACCAGAAATAAGAGAAAAATTCATATTTTAAATGGTACAGTCTGTATATTTTTGCATATTCGGATTCTGCCTAATTTTCCAAGTCTGAAAACATATGCTTTGTTAGTTTTCGTTTTCATGGTTAGCAAAATTTGGAATTTTTATGTTTGAATCCAGAGTGCCGCGATTACCCTAAAAATCTTCCTAACACCTAGAAAACGACAAATGTTACACTCTTTTGTTTTGTACGTCTACTAGAACACTCTAACCATCCTTATTAAGTACTCTCGGCAAATTGTATGAAAGAATTATCAAGACCAGGTTGAAGAGAGAATATGCTTTTATCTGATAGGCAGTATGGGTTTGTTCGAGACAGGTCTACCGTGTACGCTATGCTTCCGTGCAAAAATCGAAAGCGAAGTGGGTTGCCATGGCAACGTTGCACATCAAAGATGCCTTCAATACTGCCTCCTGGAAAAGAGTTATGGCGGAACTTAGGAAAATGAAGATATCCCGGCGGGTGTCCCCCTCCGATTTCGATGAAACTTAACACATCGAAAGAGTACCTTAAAATAAGAGACACGTATTTTTTTTTATCGGCGGAACCGCACGATTTTGGGGTACAGCCCCCTCCAAAGTTTGGACGATTTTTCAATTTTTGCAAATATTTCCTAAATTATAACAGGTATTAAATTTTCTTCTTAACATAATTTGCAGCATATTGCATGGCCCTAAGGGTGGCGTCGTCCGTATTCGCAAAAAGTTAATAACGGGGGACGGGGTACCCCGTACCCCCCATTTTTTTTACATTTTTTCTTTTTCTTATTCATCAAAAGAAGGCCGATTTTACATAGAATACGATGATGTATAACAAGTTTAGAAAATTAATCATTGTAAAAATAGAAAAATAATAATAAAGCTTCAAAATTAATAAACTTGTCTATTGATATAAATCAAATGAACTATAACAGAAATAAGTTTTTATCCTTAACCAGCATAATACATGGTCTCAAGGTAGATATCTTCATAAAAAGCTAATAACGGGCGACGGGGTACCCCATACTCCCGCATTTTTTTAATAATAAGTTTATTCATTATTCATCAAAAAAAGATCGCTCACTTCAAATCATTTCAAAACCTGGCTAACGGATGTTTCTCTCTAGAATACCGGGCCAAAGAGCGTCCTTTTGATTGATTCTTGGAGTGGGCATTGTGTTGCCGAACTTCAGCAATTAGTGCCGAAAGACAAAATTTTGAACATTTTAAATATACTAAAAAAAACGACAGCGATGGTACAACCTCTAGATGTATATGGTTTTAGACTGTGGAAAAATTTTCTTAGAACTTTTTCGGATATAGTGATTCTTATGAACTACGACATAGATTTACATCAGAGAAATAATATTATTAAGTTGCAATCCCTAACCCATAATCAGTTTTCTTCCCCAAGATTTTTCGACGTATTCAAGTACTCGTGGTATAAGAGTGGATACGTTGAGGAAAGACCTGGGGCCTTTAAAAATCCTGTAGAGTTTTGTTTTAACAAAGATGCGCAGTCTACACCCTTGTGTAGTATTTGCAATAAACCAGCTATTGTGCGGTGTTCATGGTGCAAACAAAATCTGTGTTTTAAACACTTTTACACAGACTAGCACTACTGTAATACTTACATAGCTTAATTACTGTATGTATATTAATCTTGTTCGCTATTGCAATACATATATACCAATAATCGCATTACAGTATGTCATGTATTTAAACATTTATAAGCATTATAATGTTTTTCTAATTCTGTTCTATTGTTTCCGAAATGTTATAATCGTTACAAACACATTAGTTATATTTATGCTCAATTGAATACTTACATTGTACACCTACATTGCACGAAAAACTTCAAATAAATTAAAAAATATATATGTATGTATTATTTAATCCTTCGTCTCGTGTAGCAAATTTGTTCATATGTACGCACTAAAGGATTATGGTATTCTAAGAATGAATAACATTTTATTAAGGAAATATATAAAACGCAGTCACTAACTGCAGTTGATAAAACGATTTATATTGCTACCACCGATAAAAGTTTCGTATAGTATATAGTACAAGTTAGTAGGCATAGAAAGGTTTGACCATAGCTTGTCGAGTAGATACAATTCTAAATTAAGAAATATTTAAGTAAGGAGAACAGCGGAGTAACGATAACAAATAATTGTTGTTAATGTACTATATTATTATTATTACAATTATTTTTATTATTAATCCTCCTAATTTATTACCATTGTTTTCTATGTAAAAGCGATCTTTTTTTGATGAATAATGAATAAACTTATTATTAAAAAAATGCGGGAGTATGGGGTACCCCGTCGCCCGTTATTAGCTTTTTATGAAGAGATCTACCTTGAGACCATGTATTATGCTGGTTAAGGATAAAAACTTATTTCTGTTATAGTTCATTTGATTTATATCAATAGACAAGTTTATTAATTTTGAAGCTTTATTATTATTTTTCTATTTTTACAATTATTAATTTTCTAAACTTGTTATACATCATCGTATTCTATGTAAAATCGGCCTTCTTTTGATGAATAAGAAAAAGAAAAAATGTAAAAAAAATGGGGGGTACGGGGTACCCCGTCCCCCGTTATTAACTTTTTGCGAATACGGACGACGCCACCCTTAGGGCCATGCAATATGCTGCAAATTATGTTAATACCTGTTATAATTTAGGAAATATTTGCAAAAATTGAAAAATCGTCCAAACTTTGGAGGGGGCTGTACCCCAAAATCGTGCGGTTCCACCGATAAAAAAAAATACGTGTCTCTTATTTTAAGGTACTCTTTCGATCTGTTAAGTTTCATCGAAATCGGAGGGGGACACCCGCCGGTGTTCCCTTGTTAGTAGAAGACTATTTTACCGACCACAAAATCATTATCGGCAGAGGAACAACTGTGGTTGTGACGCAGGGATTCCACAGGGATCCGTTGTGTGGCCAACGCTGTAGAATGTTATGCAATGGCGGCTGGTACTAAAGAGCACAAGGGCAGATTTTTGCAGATTGATTTTGTGAGAATTCTACTTGTTTTACAAGTTTAGAATAAACTATGTTATATTCATCAAAGGGAAAGAGACCACACGCCTTGAATGCACTTTGTACAACTTTTGATGTAACTGCTTCCTCAAGGGATGATTCCTAAAAGCTTGGCAAAATCTTCTCGTTCTAATCTTTGACCGGTGCTGGCAATCCGCCAATGACGCCACTTTCTTACGCCAAATGTTTTTGATGGGAAAGAATACTCCTACATCTAGTGGTTGCGATCGGTGTATTGAATTGGGGTATAATGCAGTCAGTATGGTTCCTTTTTCTTTACAAAACTGACATATGTGCCAGTTGATGTAACTAGAATGACCATCTAGGAAAAAATTGTCTTGAAATAGCGGGAGATAGAGGAAAGGAGCCGCCAAGCCAGTCTAAGACGATAGACTACCATAGAAGACTGAATAATACCGCTGACATTCCGACGTTATGTCCTAACGACGGTTCCGGAATGCCCGAGGTCATGAATACTTCCGGGACACATCGAACCCGTGCCCCGGAGCCCAGGGCCAAGTGGTCTCCCCGCACAAAAGAAAAATTCAAGAAATAACGATGAAACAGACGAATGCAGCAGCAGGTAATTAAAGTAACATTAGAAATTAATAAATAAATAAAAACAAAAACATGTATTTATTTATATAATTTATTTAGTACTTTATATATCGATTATAAAAGTATCAAAAAGATATGTATACATAACTGTTCACAACCTCACACCAATATATCTATAATAAATAATTCGCAAAAATATTGCATTGAATCATCTTGAAGATGCATTTTTTTTACTGATGCATATTCTACACACTTGACTCTATAGGCTGTCTTAATTCTGCAGATGTTAAAGCTAAAACTTCTTCGCATACTTTTTTGTAGCACCATGAATCTCCTTTAAGCCGTTTCCTACGTATACCCACTTTTGCGGTACTCCTACCGTTTAAATATTCGTTTTCCTTACTCGATACAGGACTATCATACTTCAAAGCACTGTTTTTAAGGATAGATTTCGTAGGAGTTTTATCTAGTATTTGATTCAAATCAGGTAAGTAACAAATCTCTAATTCAAACGAACATCCTCCTAAACGTGGCATCGTATTTGGTTCCAATTTTCCACGCAACCTGAAACTAAAATGTATATCTTTTATTTGCAACATACTGTTATTTGTACAAGTTTGTAGAGGTAAAAAATTTAATTAAAACAGTTTAATTTTTAACAGATGACTAGCCATTGAAATTCATGGAATACGACGCATTTATTGTTAAAAACAGCAAAGCATGTGACAACACTGATAAATCACGATATTATACCCAACGTAATACGAGTGAGAAAGCTTAGAAATGACTAAAGTTGAAAAAATGTATTTAATCAATTCCGTCGTTCATAGTAGTTTAGATTCTTTGTTCCAAGCGGATTCAATGTTTAGCATTAAATCGATATAAAATAAAAATACAATATTACCCTTTCCTTTCACAAAGAATGCCCTTCTTAGCCAAAGCCTTGCACAATTGGGTTATTACAAACTCCGCATCAGTGCATTGTGTTGTCGAAACATTTAGTAAATCCTGCAAATATGTGGGGAAAGAAAATAATTAATATTAGATAGTTTATCCATCATAATAAAACTATATTTCTTGTACTAACTACACTGTAATGACCAAATAAATATTTTACGTATATTGCTTGGTATTTTGCTAATACTTCTTTGATGAACACCCCAAGCAACATCGTGTCACCGTATAATAAGCAGTCGAATATTCGCCCCATAAATGGTTTAACAATCGTTATTAATGCGTTTAATCTTGGTTTATACCTTGTCTAATATACGATAAAATATCTGCCGTATAAAATGTTTAAACCCAATTTATCGTATACCGATTATTAGAAAATCATAAACTGTGTATCAACCAGACATCTTTACCAATTTAAAACGTTTATTCAATTATTTTGTGCATTATTAACGGTTATTCAACGTTTACGAGGCCCGCATTACGTTATTAACATAAATTAATATTAAATTAAAATTAAGTACATATTATTAAATTTGTTTTAAAAAATTTGAGCAATTCTTAACTATTCTAAAATTTGATAATTCTTTTAAAGTAAGAAACAGTTGTACTCCGTAGACCGGGAAGTCATGATAATCCTGTGATGGGTGGAGACTGTGGCTTGAAAACTATAAAAAAAATCCAAAAGAAAAATGAAAAAAATCCCTTACCACAAAAATTAAATAAGATACAAATCTAAATACGTATTTCGGCAACTAAGTTCCCATCTTCAATAGAAAACAAGTGAAGAGCAGTGTTAAACGTAGTGTTTTCGGCTAAGGTGAACCTTGGAAGATATGCTCTTCACCAAATCACTAGTGTATTTCCAATAACACTAGTGTTACTCCACTGTGTTATAACACTAGTGTATTTCCAATAACACTAGTGTTATTCCACTAGTGATTTGGTGAAGAGCATATCTTCCAAGGTTTACCTTAGCCGAAAACACTACGTTTAACACTGCTCTTCACTTGTTTTCTACTGAAGATGGGAACTTAGTTGCCGAAATACATATTTAGATTTGTATCTTTTTAATTTTTGTGGTAAGGGATTTTTTTCATTTTTCTTTTGGATTTTTGTTATAAGAAACGGTGGGAAGATTCATAAAGTTTGGTTGAGTGAAGTAATTGTAGAGTATGTAAATGAAAGTTTTAAGAAGACTGATAAAACAAAGGTCAGAAGCTATAAATACACATTTTAAATGATATTTAGTACTTAAAATCTCATATATTCAACCTCAATTCAACCTTATTTGTTAGCATGATTTTTAGGTAGTTTATAAAGGTAATATTGCAATACTATTTTTAGTGCAAATTATATACCTGTATATATATATTTTTTTAGAATTACTACATATTTCCAAAATAAATGCTAAATGAAAAAATCCAGTACTTTCGAGCCGGATAACCACTGCAAATCATATGTGCGTTTATGTAAACTGTTTGAACAACAATAAAAAATGCAAGAATATAAGTGTTTAAATCTTTATCATCTTTAAATTTCCTTTGAATGGTGTACATGGAGCAAAAGTGCATAAAAAATGGTGACAGTGTTAATATTATTACGATAGACATCAATGATTTAAAGAATAAATTAATCTGCGAGGAACACTTTATGCCACTATATATATTACATTAAATTTATTATAAATGTAAACGCCTAAAGAGCACCGCAGTTCCCTATCAGATATAATAAAGCAAGTTAGTGCAATAAAAGTGTTTGAATTGCGATTATACAAATATTGTTTTATCCGAACTAAAATATAATTTTTTAAAATTAACTGAAACAGCCAGTTTATAAGTAATATAAACGTTATAGTGATAGGTTATTGTTATTAGTGCTGGATCAGTCAGTCATGTACGATTTTTCTATGTACAGTTTCTTTCACAAGTAATACACAGTCAATACCTCACTCAAAAGCTACGAAGAGAAAAAGAAACAGTGATACGTTTCATACTCATTAGAAACCTTTAAATATTATTGCATATCCTGCACCGTATATTGCAAAAACAGGAGAATTCTTAAATTCATTGATTATAGTATATCTCTGTACATTAGCTAGGTAGTAATAAAGTAAAATCGATGGATCCATCGATGAATTTAAGAATTCTACTAAGGTAACTGAAACGTGTACAGAAAGGTTAATGACCAATACTGTATAATAGACGATAATGAATTATTGATGTTATGTAAAGGCTACACAGAGTTACACACGAAAACATAAAAACGTCCAAAAGAAAAAGAGCATCTATTGTGTTTGGAAATATGGGAAGCCTGTTATTAAAAGAATTAATATAGTGCTCGAGAAGTTTAAATATTCACTGAGCGTTACTAATAAAATATGAGCTCATTTACTTTATTTACATTTTCAATAAAATTCGAAAGGAATGTTTCTATGAATTGCATAAATTTGAATGTAAACATTTATTGATCACTATAAAAATATATTGAAATTAGAAATGGAATCCGAAAACTTGCGGCAAAAACATTTTAAGATCCACTTGAACACAGTAATAAATAGCAATCGCTTTTACACTTGGAAAACAAATTGGACTGTGTTCTTTATTCTCCACATTTATGTTAAGGAAATACTTATTTCTTTTGTCATTGGTCAGTGCTATTACTATTAAATAAAATGCTTTCCTGTTAATCAGTACCTATAACTAATATGAGGCAATTTTTATATTAAAAATTTTGCCTGGTGTAAGATTTAAACCCGACATCTCCCATTCACCGGATGGTTGCTCTACCAATTGAGCTAACGAGGTGTACGGGTCCTCACAATTTGAATGTCTCAAATACAGATCTGAGAAAGCCGGCAGACCGGCAAATATGCAACGAATGCACTTTCTTACAGTGGTAATATGAGGCAAATTTTTATATTAAAACAATATGTAACCAAGGTTTCCACGCATTAATTCCGTCATTTTGTGCCAATTATATAAAAAAATATTGTTACCTTGTTTATTATAACACATTGCTTCGACTTATTTTAAAATGCAACAAAGGGGCATGTTACATAGTAAAATAATAGCTTTGTCTGAAATAGTAGCCGTTTATATATTGAAATTTGTTTTTTTTTTTCATTACATAATTATTACAATGAAAGAAAACTTTGTTAGCTATTCACAACAGTATTTAACATATCCAAATACCTTATTTGTAAGTATAACAGGTTGGGATACAACTTCGTTACCAGATTTCTTCGGTGTTAAAACGTTCTTAACACGTGTAAGCGACTTTTCTATAGTATCAAATACTTTACGTGCTGATCCCAAAGTCTCGCTACATATTGCGTTATTTTTTCTGAAAAGAATGAGGACATACATAAATATGTGCGACGGAATAACATAAAACAATTACAATATTTAAGGGTATACATTTTTTTTCTTTCTTGTAGCTTTCGTTATGTTAAATGAAAAACAGTTTGTTTGTGGAGTATCAATTATTTATTTAATTAAAAGTAACTTTAACTAAATCCCTACACCGAAAGGTAGACGGGGAATACTGATTATATAAAGTAACTTTCTATTTAGACGTTTAAACAATATTAATTGTTTTCTTCAGGAAATTTTGGCATAAAAACCAAAAATTTCTTTTAAAAGCAAATCAACCAATTTAGTAATTATGTTGTCTAAAATCGCCGATTTACAAAAAGCAGTCGATGGCAGGTGTAAACAAAAGTAAAATAGCGGGACAACCACATACGCACATATCAAAAAATGATGATTTTCTAAATTTCCGTTTTTTTTTCTTATAAACAATCTTATTTTTAAAGTGTATTTAGATTGTCTCATTGTTTTATCTCTCACATGGCACTTATGGCTTTTTTTTGTAAATTGACCATTTTACATAACATCATCATCATCATTAAGCCGTTCAATCCTTGTGGATTATGGCTGACGCTAGAGCGTCATAAAATCCCTATCTTTAGGTGGATTAATCTTTTTTCTTTATTTAAAGTCCGTTGTGGGTCCTGGCTGCCAATGTTATTAACGATAATGACACAGATATTTTATGTGTGACTGAAACTTGGTTAAGCGACCAAATCCCTGATGATATGCTAGTTATTGATAATTACAATTTTTTCCGACAGGATCGTGGTGGGGGTGTGGAGGTCTACGTGCGAAAAAATATCACATGTGAGAGATTGCGAGTCAGCACAAATATTGAACAGCTGTGGCACATTATGTGATAGTCTCGTTTTATCTGTATTTAACTATGGGTGTGTTGTTTATGGTCCTTGTTTGGATGCACGCGACCGAGATAGAGTACAAAAAGTTCAAAACAGCTGTTTAAGATACATTTATAGGATCAGAAAGTATGATAAAGTTACATATAAACTTGCAGTGACTGGATGGTTGAACATGGCAAATCGTAGGCGGGTTCAAGCATTGAAACTATCATAAAGTAATTTGTCTTAAAACTCCAGTATACCTATATGCTAAGATCCGATTTCGCACGGATGTTCATAATATCAACGTTCGGGGTAGGGGTCTCATACCACCACCACTCCACAAAACGACCTTTTATGAGAGATCATTCTCATATAATATATATTCACTGTATAATTCTTTACCCACAGAGCTTAAGGCCTTAAGTGTGCCTATGTTTGCAACGTATATTAATAAACATGTGTTTAGGCGACAGTAGCAGGGCTAATCGATTCCATTATCTATTATATATTGTGATTCCTTCGGCATGTTCATTATTATTGTATGTAAGGATATGTATAACAAAAATCCCAAAAGAAAGGTGAAAAAATCCCTTACCACAAAATTATTTATTTATTTAATTTTGTGGTAAGGGATTTTTTCACCTTTCTTTTGGGATTTTTGTTATAGTTTTCAAGCCACAGTCTCCACCCATCACAGGATGTAAGGATATGGTTGAAAAACAGGGGGTAATATTGTTACCCAACTGAACCACTCCTTCTGATTTCTTGTACCTTCCGATTATTGTAATTAGTTGCGTTATATTGTCACTCTTTCATGATGGGCAAGAAATAAAGGCATTTATTATTATTATTTTCCTCCACTCCCCTCTGTCGCTGCAGCTCGACTTCCAATGCGGCAGTCCCATCGTCCTTGCATCCTGTTCCACAGCGTCTCCCCATCTTCTCCTCGGTCTTCCTCTGCTTCTGGCCCCCAGTGGGATCCACTGTGTTATCCTCCTGATCAGTTCTGTTGGTTTTCTTCTCATTATATGTGCTGCCCATTGTAACCTCTTTGCTTGAAAGTATTTTATGATGTTTTCTCCACCGAGCTCATCTTCTATCTCTCTGTTCCTTTTCATTCTTGTTTCCCCATCTTCTGTTCGGTCCTAATATTGTTCGCATTATTTTTCTTTCTAATATTTTTAGATCTTCTTCCTCCTTTCAATTTATTGCCATTGTTTCCAGCACATAAGTAATAACTGGTCTGATCAGGGTTTTATATATTTTTATTTTAGTTTTTTTACTTAGCATTTTGTTTTTCAACAGAAATTTATGACTTTTTGTAAATTGATCATTTTCCATAACGTAATTGTCAAAATTCCTGATTTGCTTTGAAAGAAAATTTTTGAAATTCGTACCAGCATGTACTGTAGAAGACGTTTAATACTGTTGAAACGTCTAAATAAAATGTGACTTTAATTTATTAAATAGCCTATACACCAACAAGAAGTTGTTTATCACCTAGACAATAAAAGAAAGCAAAAAAAGCATTATAAATAAATTGGACAAAAGCTGTATTTCGGCTGCGAGTCGTTGTCTGCTTTAATTATACAGTGTTATGTAAAGGCGCTACTATATTATCAGTGTTTTTAATTATTTTAACTTCTCTTTTATACCTTTCAATATTTATCTAAATATGATGGGAACATTTATGACAAAGATAAATAACGCCCGCTATAAAGTTAAAATAGATTTATATTGCAAAGAATATGCAAATATATTATTTCGTGAAATATTCCCAAAAATAAACACAACCCCTAAAATGTATTCATTTTAATTTAATAATTAATTTAATTTATTCTTTATAAAATAATACCGTCGCTTAATAACTTTTCCTTATTATGTTATTTAAACCTGAAGTAAAAAACTGGGCATGATCGGTGTCTTTTATAACCGTATGATAGAATTCAATAACTTTTTAATGTAAACCATGTTTTCATATTAATACTATATCCAATAGTAAATCTGACAAACAAAATTGCTTGTTTACCATTGTTTATTAGATTACATGCAAGTAAATATGTCGCCCCTATCGAGTCTGCAACCACGTAAAGGTTGACCAAGCACGGTCTACCCCATGTTTACAACCCTAGAAGCACATAAACTCCCGGCTTTACTGCCCCAAGCTACTCGCTCCTCTAAATACTGGAACACCAAATTCAGTAATTATCCAATGTCTCAATGGAATTAGTAAGCGCAGGATAAACTTGTGTGCAATTAAATGAATATATATGTACCTACACTATATGTATGTTTAATATGTAAACATTTGTTTAATTTTTTATATTAAATTAATAGGCAGAAACAATTAGGGATTGAAATTGCACGTTTCTTATTTATTTGAAACACAAAATTGTTATGTATTATACGCTCTTCTAGTGATGATAATTAAACAGCGGCTAAATGACCAATATTTTTTTTTGTTTCTTATATAGGGAAATTCACGTCATACGCCACGGAGTATTGTGGCCAAAATACGTGACGTTTAAAAAGTTTAACTTTTGGAATATATGGGGATTTACTATGATTACTTTTTAAAATTATTTTCATATTATACAGGATGTACCAAAATACTTAATTAGTATTGAAATTGTGTAAGCCAAACTTATAGGGAAGTGTAACAATATACCATATTTTATAACCAAATTATAATAAATCTAATACAGGGTATACAAAAATTAAAAATAATCAAATAAGAACTTTAACTTGATTAATTTAAATAGAACACCATATTTTTTCATTTATTAGCAAATATACTTTTTAATTAACTATCGATCGAATTCACGTTTTCGCAGAATATGCCAAATTGCCAAAATTTTGCAGCGTTTACCATTTTTAAAATAACAGTTCTAATGTATCTAGTTACCTATGGTACTTAAAAATGTCAGATATAGTGGAGGCAGCATAAATATCGATGCACGTGACTTTTATAAATTATAATAAATATTAAAATGAAAATATTTACGTTCGGTAATACAGTTCACTGTAAATTACATAACCTAAAATTTGGCTATTCATTGATTTGTGCCATATTTGACAACAGTGTAGTACTTGACGTAATATTCGGTCAGTCACGTGCATCGATATTTATCTTGCCCCGAGTATAGTTTACAATTATTAGAATAATAATGAAGAATATCTATACAAGGTTCAGAAACTTAGAACGTAATTTATAATCCAATAGGCTATAACGGCAATAATGGTAATAACAGATCAATGCAATAAAAGATTATTTGGCGTATTCTGTAAAACGCGAAGACTCGAAACGTAAGCTATAAATATCAATCGATAGGTAATTAAAAAGTACATTTGCTGGTAAATTAAAAAACATGGCGTTCGATTTACATTAATTAAGGTATAGCCAATTAAAGTTCTTATTTGATTAGTTTCAATTTGTATACATACTGCATAAGATGACAAGTTTATTCTAATTGGGTCATCACATCTTTAATATTTCTTAAGTAATTGAAAGATAAAAATTGGGTTTTCACAAAATTTAAATTATTTAAAAAAATCTTAAGGTTTACGTATTATGAACTTTAATAAAACAGACACATCTCTTAAAAAAAAAAACACAATTTTGATATTTTTAGGGCTTTTGGAAAGTCCTATATCATATGAAAATAATTTTAAAAAGTAACCATAACAAATCCCCATATATTTCAAAAGTGAAACTTTTTGAACGTCACGTACTTTTTCGTTAGTTAATTTCCTTTAATTTTTTTTTTTTTAATATAAAATTAAAACATAAAATTATAAAGGTACCTGCCAATTTTTAAACAAAAATTGTCATAATATACAATAATTAACATGATATTGTATAATTCGTTAAGGAGAAACATTGCACAAATGACTAAGACTTAATATTAAATTAAAAAAAAAAAGACAAACAATCAAGATTTGTGATAAAAAAGAATGACAGTGTAAAACGTTTACTGAAATTATTAATTGCATTATTTTTTGTTCTTATATGTATTACTTAAGATATTAAACGTTTTTGAAAATTATCTTTGAAGTCTAAAATTGTGAGATTACAAAAATCAAATTGTTTAGAAAATTGACAGCTGCTTTTATAATTTTATATTTTAACCTTATATTTAAAAAAAATTAAAGGAAATAACTTATCTTTAATCGTTACAGCTGTAAAAAGACCTTTGTGTGATCGAAACAGCGCTGAAATAACAAAGTAACAAAAAAAATAAGCAAATATTGCTCGTTTAGCCTCTATTTAATTATCATCTTGACCATTGTTTAAGAAAAGTTAAAAAAGAGAGATTGGCCTATATAACTCCAAAATAAAATGTGTCAAAAAATTATTGCTATTTAAGCCAAAGATTTAAAATTATGGAGCCTAGTTTAGTTTTTGTTAGTGTCGAACGCCAAAAATAAAATAAAAAGGTTTCTTTTATAAAATGAAGTACTAGTAACCTTACCGTTCTGGTGTTTTGGGAGTAGGCCATTCAGATACTTTCTTCACAGGCACTAAAAAAATAATATAATTAGTAACGCAATAGTGCAATTTTCTTACACTGCTACAAAACATCCGACACGAGGTAAAATTTTTAATATAAAAAATTTCCTCATATTAAAATTACAGTTATAGCAGAAAAGCATTTATTTAATAACTAGTAATGTTTCACTAGATTAGATTATAAAGACAACATTTTAAGAATTTTATTTGTCTAATTTAACATGTTTGGCATCCAAAAATTATTTAAATTGTCTCGTAAGATACTAGGATTGCTTCTTTCAAACAAGATAAGTAGTTAAAACTTTAAACAGTAACCCCAGTTCGTTTCGACAGATAACTAACAGTAATGTTTTCAGTGCTGTTGGATGTGAACCCTTCGCAGCACTGCAGCTGCGTGTATATCAGTGTCCAGTTTTTCAAGGGCTGTTACCTCCTTCTTTATGACTCTGAACTCTTAAATTAGTTCAACTTTGCACAAGTGTTCTAAACACTAATAAGAAAGTGCCGGCGAAATATTGCCCATGTGCACTTGTTCAAGGGTCCCAGAGGGCCCGTATCTCAGCGTTCCCGGTCTAAAATATTGCCGTTTTAACTTTGCTCCATTCCCTCTTCATGACGTCATTATACCGTTTATCCTTACGTAAGTTCGCTATTATCCGGCGTAGGATTTATGCCGCTTTACGACTCGTTTACGTTATTAGGCTATTTAAGTCTTCGTCTTCATAAAATGATTTCAAGTTTTACTATACCTTTGCCCATCCATTTGCTATTCTTTTTTTAAAAATTGAGAACTTTCACTTAGATATATTTTTCTAAACGATGTATCAATTACTATTCAAAAACTAAATTAACTGTATGTAATGCAATTCATACGTAAAGATATGTTCTTATACAGAGTGTCTCAGCGAAGACTGGGTCTTTGATTACAGCTCTATTTGTCATTTTAGAAAGAAAGCTTTTCTACAAAAATTGTATAGAATCTAATACTATACAACGTAAAAATATTTCTGACTAGACAGAGTGTTTCAGAAGTAGGCGAACGCATACTTACTCCGTTATTTTAAATGGAACATCCCTATATAATATATAATATTTCATTTTTCAATTCTACGTTGGTTTGTATTTGCATTTGTTTTAGACATTTATATTTTAAATCCCCTACACACATACTTAGTCTGATTCAACGTTAAAGTTAAAATCGATGTAATTGAATACAGATGTCCACCATAATCCTGAATATTTGCTTAAGTTTAATCAAAGATAACTTGATTTTTTTAAACAGTACCCTATATTTTTATTTACGGTAAATTAACCCTTACGAAAAGTCCTTTCAACTCATACTAAACATTTATTATGACACGTGCAGGTTTTTATACATAATTAATGATTTCAAATAAGTGCAACGAATTTTCCCTTAATTTTCAAGTCGACTTGGTATATAATATAATAATAATATATAATAACTTTATTGTCCAACAGTGTTTACATACACCAATTACAGGACATAGATACACTAATAAAAAAGTAGTGCACAGTAATATAAATATAACAAAATTACTACTAATGTAATAAAGAAATAAGTACTTAAAAAACAAACAAGCAAAATACAATCAACTTAAGTACGGAAAATGTAATCAACTAAATGAAACTTCAGTGTAAATAACGTTCATATTTTGAACCATGTGTGTTAGTGGGGCCTTTCGTAAGATGTTAGTATTATATCTGGGAACGCCTAAAGTTTCAGAAGACCGTGTGTTATAGCTGTGTATTACGAAGTATAACTGAGATAGTAGTCCAGGCGAATCAATTCGGTGTCGTAGTATTTTTAATGCAAACGATGCACTATACCGTTGCCTCCTTTGTTCCAAAGACACGAAACCATGTCGTTGAAGAAAGTCGCTGTAAAGTGAGCCTCTATCAGGGTAGGTTCCATCAGCTCTAAACGACAGATATTTTAAAAAACGCTTCTGTATACGTTCCAGAGACAGGTTTAGGTAAGTGTATAGTGGATACCAGATGACGGATGAATATTCCAGTTTGGTTCTTACCAGTGTGCAGTATAGTGTTTTCATTGTTAGAGGGTTATGAAAACTGCGACAAGATCTAATCAAGAATCCCAAACTTTGTAATGCAGAACGACAAATTGAGGCAATGTGCGTTGAGAATGAAAGTTTGTTGTCGAAGAGAACTCCCAGATCTTTAAATATTGATTTTCTGGCGACAGGAATATGGTTTATTTCGTATTTATACATCTTGGGATCAGATGACTTTGTGTATGATACAACTGCACATTTGTCTATATTAATTTGCAGACCATTGCACACCAACGATATATCCTGGTAAGATTTGTTTGTAATTTGATACAATCTGCAATACTAAAAACTTCTGTATATATTTTCAAATCATCTGCATATGCCAATACTTCACAGTCCAAGGAGGTAATTAAATCGTTTATAAAAATATTGAAGAGAAGAGGGCCAAGATTCGAGCCTTGCCCTACACCACCACGGACCCTGAAGCTACTTGAGATATATCCAGCTTTTCACTGATATATTGAGTGATGTGAATTAAATTGGTTTCCGTCGATCTGCTAACCATAAAGCCATGTTGATTTTCGGATATTAGTGATCTTACATTTCTAAAAATATGCGTATACAAGAGATATTCGTAGATTTCAGCAAAATTGGACAATATGCATATTGGCCGATAATTTGAAATATTTGAGGTATCTCCTTTCTTGAATACTGGCGTAATTCTTCCAAACTTCCATAGTTGTGGGAAGGCGGACGTTTTCAGAGATAAATTAAAGAGTTGTGTAAGCGGTTGAACAAAGTGTGAAGCACATTTACGTATGGAATATCATCATGGCCTGCTGTCATTTTTAATTTTAAATGTGTAATACTATTTAAAACTTCAAGTTCTGGAAAATTCCTGATATCAAAGACATTAATGTGATTAAACTTAGGTACTAATTTTACATATACGTATATAAACGCTAAGCAATTGAATAAAGCCACGAATTAGTAAATATATATCAATATGAAGTCTTAATACAAAACAAGTAACACGGTTTGTGAAAAATGAAAAAAATTAATGTAATTTATCTGTAGGCCAAGGTAATGTTACTAATATTACACAAAATTATATAAAAATATATATTCAAAAACCGTTAAAATAAAAGGTAAACATTTAATTAAAAAACAAACAATCATTAAACCACAACAAGATAGATCATTAATTATTAGAATTTAAAGCAGATATTGAAAAATGTTTCATGTTTTTTCTCTTAAATATGTTTCTATCCACTTTTGCAATTTTTGCGTTACTTTTTGCAATAATTCTGGCGAAACGGATGAAAATGCCTCCATTATTCTATTTTTCATATCTTCTTTTGCAGCTGCCCCTCTTTTATAGACAGATTCCTTTGCATAGCGGCATAAAAAGGAATCGCAGCTAGTAATATCTGATCTTGCTTGCCATTCCACTGCACCGCCGCATTCAATTCACCTGCTTGGAAAAATTGTATTTAACATTTCAACTACCTCTCCAATTGCATATGCAATTGCTCCATCATGTTACGCCGTAAATCGGTTGGTAAATTTTCCAACATCTCATGCACTTGCGTTTCCAAAAAATAGTTGTATCGCTTTCCATTTAAATTGTTCTCGGACAAAAAGAGGCCCGCAATGTAACATTCAACAATTCCTCGCCAGACATTTATTTTCCCTGTATCTTGTACTGCACGCGTTATAGCAGACCTATGGTTACCTTGTGCATAAACACGAGCGTTCTTTCTGTTCGGTACATTCCTACTCTGGAAACTAGCTTCATCTGTGAAGAGTACCCACTTGTTTCAAAGCTTGTGGACGGCTTTCTATCCACCACTCACAAAATATCATTCTCCTTCCATAACCATCATTTGTAAGCCGCTGGTGGATGATAGATGATAAAGGAAATCCTTTGAACGCTACTCTTACCCATTTCAGCGTTTCTACTGATATGCCTCGTGCTCACACTTGGCTGTACAATCACAGAAACAATAACATTGAACTGATTATCTTCATTAATATGACGATAACTTCTATTAAATTCCACAGATCCTGTTCTTTCAAATTTGTTTTAGATACCGTTGTCTATATATTTTTGAAGCCAAAAGACAATTTTGCCCACATTCACCTAAATGTAAGGTTTGAAAAATTGTATAAAATGGGAATATAAATATATGTAATTAGGAAAATAACATAAATATCATAACATATCAAGAAATGCTTCTTTTGAATATTGCATATTTTCAAGCATAAAACAAAATAAATCAGCAATAAGAAGTATTACATACACAAAATTATTTTTTTTAGTTTTGAGGCTTAATTATTATCGTAAAATCTTGGCCTACTAAAGATAAGTACTATAATTTCTGATAATCGTAGATAAATCACATTAAATTTCTTCTTTTTTCAAAAATTAGTTTTATATTATGACCTCTGACAATATCAGTCACTGATCGCCAAACAGAAATTTTCTTGCGAATTATCATCACTATGTAAATGCTGAATAAACATATGTTGTATACAGCAAAAAAAAGTTTTTAGGTTCTCCAAAACATTCTAGGTATCCTAAATTATAGATCGTATGCTGTTGATATCTTTAAAATATGAAAGTTCAGTTCGTGCGGCTTTAGGGAGTGTTACAATTGCTACCCCAAAGTAGAAGTAGTGGTAGTTGCACGGCTACCTACGTGACGATACGTAAATACGTAGGTACATACATGTTACCATGTGCCTATGGATTCTACGAACCGTACCTAAGGAAGCTAAGTCTTACCAAAGTATTGCCTCTACTGGTTTCCCTAATAGCATTTTTAATTAATTTATTTTTTATTTATTGTAATAATCCTTAATTTTTTTAATTTAATATAATCGTTATTTTTTTTTAGAATATCTCTTTAATTTATTGTCAGAAATACGTGTACGATTTTAGTGCCTTGGAATACCTATGATTTTAATTATTATATATATATATTTTCTTTTCATAATCATGGAAATGAAAGCATATTTTCTTATTTCTATTAAATATTTATTGTAATTATTGATATCTCTTTTGATTTATCATGATTAATTTGCATTTTTTAAATTAATGCCTTGTGACATAGCTTTAATATTTTTATTATTTTTATAATTGTATAACTGAGAACACACTTCTTTATTTGTATTAAATGTTCATTGTAATTTTTTTTGTACATGCCCTTTGATTGGCCATCAGTACTTTGCTTTTTTAAATTAATAGTTGTAATATAGACATATTCCTTTATTCGTATTAAATGTACCGTGTGTATATTTTAAAATAGCTTTTTTATGTATAGTACTTTTTTTATTTGTTTTCCCATTTATTAAATACTTTCTATATTAAGATACCTATATTATTTTATAATAATGAATGAAATTATGTGAAAAATTATTGTTAAAAAAAGGGTATCTCGCCTTTTTTCTCTGTTAAAATCATTTATTAACGTACAAATGTATATGAACATAAATATAATACGTACATATACTTATAGGTAATTTGTATAGCGTACGGTCCTCTCATCGTAGGTGAGGAAAGTAGTTTCCGCCTGGACTACCAGTATCGAGGACTGCTAATTTGTCTTCCGTTCAGCTTTCTTTCTTGGGTGTGTTATATTTCCTTGTTTTTAATCATCTCCGTAATTCTTTTTTTGAAGTTAGGAATTTTGGGAAATTTTTTCTAATTTCTATAGGTTATTTATTGTAGGCGTGTACTGTTATTGTTGATGATACTTGAGAGTGTTTATAACATTTAATTCTTTCTGTTCTTATACTTGTATGATATTCATGTACTTGTTTGTTCCTTTTAAGTTTGATTTCATTGCGCACCGAGTTGTTTTCAACTTTATATAAAAGTAGTAAGTTTTTTTGCTGAATCAGTTCTCTCACTGTTAGTTCTCCTGTTTTGTTATATAGTTGAATGGATGATGTTCTTTTGTCTATAGAGTATATTATCTTCAAGATTTTGTAGTTTGTTCAGGTTCCTTTCTGTAGTTTCTCCCCAAATATTGATCAAGTAACTCATATGCGAAGTAAAGGGACTGTAATAAATAGAACTTCTCATATGTTTGGGTATGATGTTCTTTATTTTGCATAATGCACCTATTAATTTTGTGTTCTTGTTTGATAGAATTGTTCATCCCGTTTTAAATTTTGTTGTAGTGTTAGTCCCAAATAGTTATTTCTCAACTTGTACTTTGTTATTGTTTGGTTATTAATGGTTATACTAAAAATTTGGTGGCATAATTTTCATTGTGAATTTGCTTCTTTAATTGTAATTTAGTTGTTACACAGCACAATTGTTCAATTTTCAGCATATCTTCGTCTATATTTCTCTGGATCTGTTGATTATTTTTACCTGTGTATATGACACAAGTATCATCCGCGTAGGTATATATGTCTCCATGCATTTTTAATTTTAACATATCGTTAGTGTAGCTAATGTATAATGTTGGAGGTAGATTTCCACCTTGTGGTACTCCATATTCAGTTATTGATTTTTCGCTTTCAATATTATTTAGAATCGTCGTTTGTGTTCTATTTAATAAATACGTTTTTATTAGATTTAATTCTTTTCCTGTTACACCGAAGTTGTGTAGTTATCTACTAATTAGATCTTCGATTTCGTATCCAATGCTTTTCTCATATCTATGAAGATCGCCACTACTGTATTTTTACCTTCAAGATTCTGCTTGATATTTAATAAATCGGTAACTGCTAACATCGTTCCACATGGCTTCTGGAATGCATATTGTATTTTGCTTAATAAGTTTTTCCTTCAGATGTTGTGATAGCTGTTTATGCATATATTTTTCTAGAACTTTATTCAGTGTTGATAATAGTGCTATGGGTCTGCAATTTCCTGGGAGTAATTTATTATGTTGCTTGTATATGGGAATTATGATAGTTTGTTTTAGATATTGTGGGTATGAATCTTCCCTTATAGTGTTATTAATTAATTTAGTAATAATTGGTGAGAGTTTTTCTTTGTTTTTAATGTTTGCGGTGAGTTTATTTTCATTACCTTATACACCAAGTATACGTATACTTTTGCCAATCTTTCGTGTAGCTGGATATTATCACAACATTTAATAATCAATGCTATATTTTTATAATCGTAATTACATTAAAGTTAATATACTTATTGTTTATGTCAATATCACTATAGGAACATCTAGACAATATAACGCCGATATTTGCTATTCATCGTAAATGATATGTCGTGACGTCATGCACACTTATATACTTATGTCGTGCACCGACTTTTAATAAACATTTGCCCAACATTGGCTCATTGTAATCTGCAGACTATGACGTCACATATTTACATTGGTTGGCATCTGATCTCCAGCAAACCTTGTACCGACTGAGTTGGTTCAACATCGACTTGCTTATGTCGCTCCAATGTTAACTGCCAATGGTAGTTTGATTATGGTTTATCGATCGTCGGACAACACTTAGCCGATATTACTGACCTGGAACCAACCTATACCCAATATCAAAAATCAAACGTTGGCTGTATATACCTTGCTGATATTCTGCCAACCGTGGCTGACCGTGACTGATATTGCGCTAACCGTCCACATCATGCCAACGTAACGCGGATCATCAGCCAACCAAGTGTGCTACTAGGGTCTTTAATAATTTAATTTCTTAAATTGCAATTTTTCCTACACTTCGACATAAATTACATTATTTCAAGAAGTATGGAGTTTATTTATACCTTCATCAAGGTAGTATTATTTATTTTATTGTATATTGCATTATTTCTGCTAGTTTCCTCCAACAGAAAGTGGAATTATAATATTGCTATGTAAAATTATAGATGGTGCTATATTAATAAATATTTTTGTGCATTTTAGTAGAATTTAGCATAAAATGTAGTAAGTGCTTGCAAATATTATACTAGTATACATATGGTCAATTATTGGCGAAATATAGATAGCTAGTACTCTAGTACTCTTATGGATATTACCAATCCAAATGCATAAGAGAATACTAGAGGTGCAATCTGTATTTCACCAATGGGACGCTTCTTTGACCATATTATGTATAGTATTAGTATAATGTTTGGTGCTTGTTAGTGCGTTTACACCTTTAAGATTTACGGCAGCATGAATGTGTGGAGAATATAAATACATACCATATTCATTATACTAAAACTTTCATCATGTTCATCATGTATTAATCGCTGCTTACTAATATAACTGTAATAACAAAACAAATATACTTTTTCTTCTAAACTAATTACTTTCGGAATGGATTATAAACGAAAATGTATCATCCATTTATATCGCACCCTCCTTTCTATAATATTTCTTTTTTCTATAATTTAAGTAAATCTAGTTTCCTGAACTTGACTCTCAATTCTTTTCACCTGTTTAACTTTGTATAAATGAACGCTCTAATGGAAGAAAAATTTTATAAACTAGCTTGTTTTCACGCATAACTAGTAAATCCAAAAGTAAGATCTGATAATATTCATTATGAATATTTAAAAAAATGTTGGAACACTGATATTTAATAATTAAGCTGCGTTATTGCAAAATTATAACTAAGACTGTGATTTTAACATCCGACTAGTAAAGTGTAAATCTCACAAATATTTGTGTTATTAATTAATTTACAGCTATATGAATTTAATACAGTGAAAAAAAAAAAGACAGTATAGCGCACCACTACTCGGTTATCAACAAGAAACTTAACAAATATTGAAAAGTACCTGGAGAACTGTCATCATCTATACTTCTAATCCTCTTCTGTGCTTTACGAATGCTTGACGGTCTTCTATGTTCAATGTCACTACGTGGACTTACGATCAGATTTCTAAGAGCTCTATCTTTTTCACACAGAGCTCGATTAATTGTCTTTCTTGGGATTGATTCCTTTCCAATATGGGTAATAATTGTTTGTGGGACGTTTTTGTTTGATTGGTCTGTAATTCTAGATGAACAAGCGCTTCTGCAGATTTTTACAGATTTTATAGTAGTATCTGGAATTGCGGTCAACGATACTGCCTCTGCCTAAAATTACAAGAGTTAGGTTTTTGTAAACTTTCTTTTAGAAATATTGAACTCACGGATTTATTTGTAATAGGTAATTTAACAGCCGATGAATTTATTTTTAATGACAATCCCCGTCGTTTTCTCGACATTAAGAGAAAATATGTTGCAGTGTCGTAGTCATACCTCCACATTTTCAAATATTCCCACATTTCCTCCGTTGAGATATCATGATACCTTAAAATTTCAAAAGAAAGATGATATCCACGTTAAAAACAGTATTTAGAACCATCTATTCTACAACAACTGTCGCTTTTTTTTAGCACTGTGTCTATATACTCCATATAATAGATTCTAATAAATGAGAAATTTGTGCCTACTACAAAAACAGGTGGGATAAAATGCAAACGGTAACACATTAAATTGTTTAATGTTATAACCTACCCTTAACTCATAGGGCTCACGTCTTCTATACAGTTTGTGTAATTAGTCTGTCATTTCTTGTGAAACCATTGGAAACGGTGTTACAGGGCCATATTAGAGAAGTGATTTTTCCAGATAGGCGTAGAACTGATCATAGCAGACTAGATCGCTGCTATGCTTACGGATTGGCCTCATATAACTACACTAAGCGTGGAGATAGTTAGGTCAAGAACCTGAAGGATTTTATCCCAACTGCTATGGTCTCTACTTGTAAACGGATGCTGGCTATCATTGGAGCGTTCGGAGTCGAGGTGCGTTTAAATCAATTTCCTTAATATCCAAACTGATTTATCATAAAATAATTTGAATTTCTGTAAAATCTACTTTTTGTAGATACGCCCTTATAGCATGATGCTGCATGTGTTTTACTTTTTGTCTTATTTTATTAGTATATTAATAGTAATTTGTAAGGGATTAATGTATAAACATAGGCGCCAATAAAGCTATAGCAGGATAAGCTAGTAAAAAGTGTTCCCAACGGTATCGAATTGAAAACCTATACAATAGTTCTACTTTATGAAGGTAACGACTTGTGTAAACTTTCAGCCCCCTATACCTGCTAACGGGGTTGATACAAGCAATTAACATCTAAACTACTTTATTTTTTATCTCCGTCTCTGTTCAACCAATCAATTTAACACAGACACCTCCGCGTCAGTGCTGTGGCGGATGAGTGTGGGCTGTGCACTAAATGTAAATAGCAGAAATCAGCAAAAGAGTATGGGCGGCGGTAGACGCACATGCGTATTACAACGGTGTACTTTGCCGAAATTATGCCTGTATATTAATATTTTCCTTAGAAGTACTATATTACCCGCCTCCTTACACTGTTGTGGTTTGAAAATAGCTTTAGGAGCTTTTGCTACATTAGTAGGAAAAAATTGTATTGTTGCACTACATACATATGTTTTCAAACATATCCGAATAGAAAAGTTTAGGCTCTAAGGCTAACGTATTGTTCCAAATAATAATCTCCCATAATAGCACTCAAACGCATGAAAAAAATCAATTCTGATGCATTGCCTCTAAATTGACAAAACAATTTTAAGAAGTTTCTAGCACAGAAACCAAATTCGTTTTGTTTGCATGTTATCCCAAATGTTCTTCTGCACACATGTTCTTATTATGCAGTCGTGTGTTGCTATAGTATACGAGTTATGTTGCTGGCTCAATGTATGTACAGATTATACAAATATTTCATTCGCTGTCGGCATCTTCGAGGTTCGTGGCACGAAGTAGCTTTTGGGCAGACCACCATGCACATCGTCTATCGATGAGTCCGCATTAATAGTAATGCTATAGACGCATTCGATATATTGACAATAAATTTTTAGTAAACAAAAATTATTGAAGATAACAGCAAATTTTAAGATTTTTATAATAACAAACTATTGCAAATTTGCAAAAAAAAGAATACATGTAACCCTCAAGTAGTTTAAGGTCCGTCAAGTTGGCTATCACACTTTTAATTTTTTTTAATTTGACCATGCATCGTTTTGTGCTGTAAAGGAAAAAAAAATGTGCTTTTTCCGTTCTGAACATATACACGATTAAATATGGTCGTTCCAACCTGACGCTGCAGGCATTAGTCCATAATTTACTTACAATTAGTAAAATACTTGTATAAAAATTTGTTTAATATCTTAATCTGACGTTTCGTCATTAACATTAACAGCTTTATCAAAGATATAAAACTGTAAATAACATTATAAAAAGTAAAATTATAATGGATTCTTTTTTAATATATTAAGGTTGTCATATAGGAGTAAATAATTTTGTTTATTTTAGTTATATACCGGGTGTCCCAGCTCATATATATGTCCCTGCCCATAACTTTTTTTATTTATAAATATTTTTTTTTTATAAAATGTGGAATGTACTATTTACTGTAAATTTCCAATTATTCTATCTATTTTGTAATTTTTTCACTTCCGGTTTTACAGGAAATATGAAAAATTAAAAATTTTAAATGGAACACACATTTTTGCATATTCGGATTCTCCGTATTTTTCTGAGTCTGAAAACGTATGATTTGTTAGTTTTCGTTTCCGTGGTTGCCAAAATTTGAAATTTTTATGCTTGAAGAGTGCCGCAAAAATTCTAGCAGGTCAAAGTAAGGAAAAGAAGCAGTTGTAAATGTAAATTTAGGGTAGAGATAACGCAGCATGTTTAGATATTTTATCGTTTCTTAGTTCCTTCGGTTGAAAATGAAAATCCACGAATTTCTGAAACAATTGTCCCGAATTAGTTTAACTTGTTGTAGCACGGAGTGATCGGATATCTTGTGTCTATTACTACGCCACAGATAAATTAATTCGAATATCAAGTAATTGGTATAATTGAAATCCCTAAGAATGTCCCTTTCAAATTACGCTGGAGGACTCATGAGGTTGCATTTAAAAAAGTCATTTTTTATGAAAAAACTCCCAGAAATTTTTAGCGTATCGCGGTTTTTAAACATAAAAATTCCAAATTTTGGAAACGTAAATTAACAAATGGTATGTTTTCAGACACAGAAAAATACGGAGAATCCGAATTAGCAAAAATATACAGTGGTGCTCCTTTTAAATTTTTTAATGTTTTCTTATTTCCGGTAAAACCGGAAGTGATAAAAATTTATAAAATAGGTTGAATAATTGCACTTGTACAGTAAAAAGTACATTCCAAATTTTATAAAAAAATATCTATAAATAAAAAAGTTATGGGCAGGGATAGTGACGTTCCGATATTTTCGATATTATTAATATCGATATATTCGTTTCGATATATTCGATATTTTTATCGATATCGGGGTTTCGATAATATCGAGATATCGAAAGGAATTTTCAAGTATCGAATCAAAATATGGAATCCCGATGCCCAACTTCTTTCTCATCGGAGGTTATTGTTTAGATGTATACATACATATGTAAAAGTGTATGACAGTTGTGTGATTTGAAACTCTATTTTTGCGAAGATTTTTGGTAATTTGCCGATTGAAATTTACAAATTCTCTCTAATTCGAACACAAATTTGAAATCGTTTTGACATAAGTTATATAAATAAACTACACATAAAATACATAAATACTGAAAAGTACGAATCATGTATGAATGAAAATGGGTATAATAATACTAAATCTAAACATGTACAGGTTTCTACCTTACCGTTTGTGGGTTTCGCGATTGTTCACGTTTGCTTGATTATAATTAATTTAAATAATCGAATGATATTCTCAGTATCGATATTTTCTTTCGATATTATCGGAGTATCGATAACGTGCTTTCGATACTAATTCGCTACCAAATATCGTATCGAAAGGAATATCAGAACATCACTAGGCAGGGACCTATGAGCTGGTGACACCCGTTATAGAACATACATACATATAATAATAAACGATAAAAAAAAACTTTTATTAGGGCTAGAAGCATAAATTACGTATAAAAATCTCGTCTGCTGGCCTTACTCTAACAGCAAGCACAATCCTTAATTTCGTCTATATTCAAACTATAATATTCTTTGGGATTACAGGGTACCACTACAAAATTAAATCTTTATGGCACAAATCAGCACAAATCAATGGCATAATCAAATTTTGAAAGATCAAAGGTGATCCTGCAGCATCAAGTTGGCTCGCCCACCTTTAAACATAAATATCTCAAGAATGGAAAGAACATTTCCAAACAGTCGAGTAACTGTGGTGCTATGCACAGAGATGGCGACCACCCTATGCAAATACCAAAAAAATTAGATTTCTAGCAGGATATAAATCAAATGAAACATCTGCATACAATATGCCCAAATATATTAGACAAATACATCTCAGTTTATATCTGATCGCCACCAGCTCCTTTTATATCTCTACATACTTAAAGAATGTTATATCCTTATTTACCTTGCTAAAGTAAGAAGACACTCCTTGTCTTGAGTGTTGGTATCTGCTGGTAAATAATTGACAGGGTCCAAAACACCTAATGTGAGCCATGGATGTGATAACAGTTCTTTTACACTAATTCTCTGTTTCGGATCAACTTGTAACATTTGCCGAATTAATTTCTTACTCTCATTAGACATAAATAATGGCTCTTCATATTTGCCTTTCTACAAATAAGACTAGGTACGATTATATCTTAGTAAAATATCATGGATAATACCAATATTTTTTTATACAAGCTATCAATATTATTATCGTCAAATGGTAGAAACCCAGCCATTAAAGCATATAATAACACTCCCATTGCCCATACGTCAACCTCTGGCCCCAAATATTGCTTGCCTAATACTAGTTCTGGTGCAGCATATGTGGGTGATCCACAAGAAGTGAACAAAGGGTTTTGCATTCCACCTTGGGGTTTCGCACACAAACCAAAGTCTATCAGTTTTAAATTTTGTTCTTTATCCAACAATATGTTTTCCTACGATAAGAACAATAAATTAAAATATTCTTTACACATCAAATTAAATAATCTTACTGGTTTTAAGTCACGATGAGCATACCCCAAATCATGTAAATAGGCAACTGCAGAAACAATTTGTCTAAAAAACATGCGACTCTCAGATTCAGTTAATCTGTTTTTTTCAACAATATGATCAAACAATTCTCCACCAGAACAATATTCCATTATGATAAAATAATGTACTTCTGTTTCAATAACCTAAAATAAATTTTGTACAAGCCACATTTAACGAAGATAATAAGTACCTGATACAATTTACATATATGTTGATGACACAAGGATTTCAAAGCCTTTAGTTCTAACTTTATTCGAGGAAGATCATCATTCAAAGCAGCTTTTTCCATAATCTTAATAGCAACCTTTTCACCTGTTGCTATATGGGTAGCAAGTTTTACTTTTGCAAATCCACCACAACCAATAGTTTTCTCTATTTCATAAAAACCTTTCAGAGCATTGTATCTCAGAATCTTACCCATTCTTGCTATTATGCCAAGAACATTTAAACCATGTATTCACTTCTTAAACAATCACGTATATCACAGCACCGTAAAGTTGAAAGAAAAATTCTAAAATTTGCTAAAAACTATGTTGTAAATCATATAAATTCTCATTCTGTATTCTCATTAACCTTACCAACGAATTCTGACTCTAACGATTCAAAATTTCAAACCTTGTTTACGTTTGTTGCTGCATTCCTTAAATCGAACAACACCAGAGGGCTACTAGAGTTTTGCATATAAATTTTAAAAGCTACATTGTTCAGTGAAGTAATTATAAACCGGTACCGAAAAGTTAATATATTATATTAAAAAGTATAGTAGTTAATGGTACTGGTAAGTACATAAAATTAAAATTATATAGGTAAAATTTTGAATATTCAATTCAAAATCCACCAGACGAGCACTTGATAGTCTATGGTCTATACCATAGAAATAGAGTGATGGCAATAAATTTCTAGTGTCGTGACAGTTCTAATCATCTTGAAGGTTGAAACATCTTTGCAATTTATTTATTTCTTATCATCAATATTGCTTCGTAAACTGTTAGAAATATTGTTAAAACTGAGGGAAGTGGGACAAACGATGACATTTAATAACAGAAATATGAATATTTGTACACCTATAAAACTTCTTTTGTACCAAAATGAAAGCCTTGCCCAGCCTTGCATATTTACAGTTATTCAACGGTTTGGAGGTACAACAGGATATCTCCTAGATGGCGCATGAGGCCAATGTAAAATTTACACGGTTAAAGCGAATACCGAGTAATAACACTAATAACCAATAGCTGTAATAATAACTGGTTATTTAGAGGCTATTAAAGTAGCAGTAGCCGGCTAGTTAGGTTATTAAAACATCCGCTGGTAAAATCCACCCCTGTGAATTAGTTTGGGTTTCTACATACAGAGAGCGCTTCGATCAAGGTATAATTAGTATTGCCTACTTGAAAGGTAAATATTTTAAAAAACCGGTAAATATGATTACATACAACTTAGGCGCGAAAAATCACTTTAAATATTTGCCGGCATAAATATTGCAATGAAAGTTGTATACCGTCTAGTTGGTGTATTTCATGGTGTACTTGAGAAACTGCAGAACACCTGTTATTAGATATAAAAAAGCTAGAGAACCCCACCGCATTATATACGCAAGAAAAGATTGTAGAGGTACATATGTCAGTTTAAGCTATTATAGTTTGCCCTGTTTATTATTATTTTTTTATTAATCTATTTATTGTCTTATATTTTATATGAAATATCACTTTATGACTGTTTTGTGGCTCGGTGCTTCCTTCTATCCAATTATTTTGGGTTCCAAAAACGGACGAAAAGTAAGTCGATCGTATATGCATTTGTTATAACTACCATAGAACTACATATTCCAATTAAAAATGCAGTATATTCATATATACGTAAAAGGAGTACTAATAGCGAATTTTTTATATTCAATTGCATTACAATTACAAAATACAATGTATATAAACATTCTATAATCAATGTACACACAACCTACAAACCGCTAAAATTTTCGTTTTTTTATAAATAAACAATTCCTTAAATGCATATTGTGGAATTTAACGCTGCTATTGTCTTAAAAAAGATTTATGCAAGTTTTATTTGATTAATCTATTTTTACGTTATGGACAATATTTTTTTTATTATGTATTGCTTGAAGTTGAGCATTAATATATATTATTCTGAATTTGCTTAATGATATTTACAATCAGTAATAGTGGAAAGTGTTTTATTTTTTGTAAGTTATGTGTTGAGACAGCAATATATTTATATAGTTCATTATGTTGTAGTTAATATGTACTATCAGAAAATAATGTCTTGAATCACCCACATTTTCCAACAGTTCTTACCGTCGTTTATTATTATATTGATAGTTGAACTGGCCAACTGTTGGAACTTACTGGTTTTCGTTACCTGCGGCTATTAGTATCTTTTCTAACAGTATTGAAGGAAATTTGGTTGAGATATATATAGCCGTTTGTACGATATTGAACCAACGTCTATATTATGAATACATTTAGTAATTATATCGCGAAGGTCGGAACTTCTCATCTAGGGTGGGGAGCTGGGGTCCTGTACCCCTTCATCTCTGATAAAGCGGCACGATCAAGCCGCGGGGTGTGAAAAGAAAAGTTTGTAATTAAATTACACTGATTTGATTTGTTGGTTGATCGTTTAAGTTCGAAAAATTTAAATTAATGAATAATTTCGTCTCATTTGTTGAAAAAGAAGGCGGTCGTCAGGGCGCTAGGCGTTAGCTGTTTCGAAGAAACTAGCTAGACGTCTGACTCAAGCGAGAGGAGATAGACGATCCTGAGGGACGACAACCGCCTGAACACAGAGGTTTCCGGTGTCTTGGGCTTGCACCCAGGCAGGGGTCAGAGTCTGTTTCAGAAAATCACGAAGGAGTGGAAGATCGCGATGAATATGTGCGTTCCGAACGAACCATGGGGCTCTCAAGATTAGCCTGAGTTCCTGTTTTTAAGTGCCTCGAGGGGCTTCAAGTTTGTCGGTGACATGGACGCCCACGCAAAAGCGCCATACACCAGGACCGGCCTTAGTATTGATTTGAAAATCAATAACTTATTGGCTAAGTGGAGGGGAGTTCCCCGACCTAACATAGGAAGCAGAGAGTTGCGGGCAGCAAGAAAGCGAGTTCTGAGCTCGTTACGTTGCTTCGTCCAGACGAGACGTCTGTCGAAGATGACTCCTAGGTACTTAACCTGTTGGCTCCACGGTAAACTGACGTTTCCCACGCGGATACGTGTCTCGGGAACACGTCTCTTCCTTGAGAATCCAACTGCGACGCATTTGGATTCGTTCAACTTCAGTCTCCATCGAGAGGCCCAGCAAACGAGGTGGTTAGATTAGATTAGATCTAATTAGGGTAACATTGCACCGCGACCTGTCGATCTATTGTGCCCCTCTACATCAGCTGTAAGCTGCTAGGGTTTGCCCGCACTTACAGCTCCCCATCCAGTCTAAGAACTTTAATAAATTGCAATAGCTGTAATGGTTTCAAGGAGGGTATTTCTCCCTCGTCTATGACGTCTTTGCCAAAATAGTTGGCACGAGTTTCTGTGATGGCAGTGCAGTTGGATATTAGGTGTTCCGGACTTTCACCTTCCACTCCACAAAACCTGCAATCACTATTCTGTTTCAGACCTATCCTTATCATGTGTTCCCCCAGATGACAATGCCCTGTCAGTAAACCTGCAAGGATGCGTAGTCTGTTTCTGTTTAATTCTAGCAGGGTCTTTGCTCTTTTCTTACTGTAATTTCCAAGGAATATCTTGGAATGTCCCAGACAAGGAAGATTTTCCGAGAGGAAAGCTCTGAGCGTCTCCTCCCTGTCTTTGAGTTCTTTTTTGTAGGTGCTCATCCCTATGCCGCAGAAAGGTTCTGGTCCCAGAAACGAGTTGTGGCGGCCCTTCTTACTAATAGATTAGCTACCTCGTTGCCGCTGATTCCAGTATGTCGTGGTACCCAGCATAGTGCAACTTTGTTTTCGTTGCCTAGATTATTTAGTCTGCTAAGACATTCCCAGACTAATTTCGAACTGATGGTATTAGAGCTCAGTGCCATTATGGCTGCTTGGCTATCGGAGAAAATCACAATGCTCTGCTTCCGATAGTTCCTATCAAGGTTCAATTGAGCACATCTTTCAATCGCATTTACTTCCGCTTGGAAGACACTGGGGTATATTCCCATTGGCTCTGAGTATTTGGTTCCTGGCCCGAATACCCCTGCACCTGTTCCTTTATCAGTTTTGTAACCGTCCACATACCATTTAATGGCATTTGCCTTTAGGGAATAGGCGGAGGATTCTCCTTTCCAATCTCTCTTATTGCTCAGCTTCGTAACAAAATTCTTTTCGAAGCTGAATTTTCTAACCATTTCGGTAGACTTAGAAGTGGGGAGAATCCCGCTCGAGGTGTCCAAGCCCTCTGGCACGGGGTCTCGTACCCTCCAGTCCCCGTTCTAACTAGTCTGTACATTGTAGGGGTGTGAGGTCTAGGTGACCTCCAGGGCCGCGGTTGGGCATGTTCTCATGGCTCCGGTTATGCATACGCATGCCAACCGTTGCAGCTTGTCAAGGGCATTCCTTGTTGTGACCTGTGTGACCTTCTGGAACCAGGTTATCGCCCCGTACGTTACCATAGGTCTTACTATGCCGATGTATGTACAGCCATCGCAGTATATTTGGGTTGCAGCCCTATGTTTTGCCTGCTAGGTTCCGGCAAATCATTAAGGCTCTTGTTGCCTTATTCATTGTTAATTCAATATGCTTGTTCCACAGAAGTTTTTGGTCTAGGGTTACTCCTAGATATTTGACTTCTGTTTTACATTCAATTACTGTTGCATCCAAACGGATGTCTTTCATGATCGAGGTTTTCCTCTTCCTAGTGAAAGGTACAATCGTGGTTTTCGCTAGTTTACCATTCACTAGTGATTCTAAGGCTTGTTTGTATTAGGTCACAGGGAATTCCCTCAAACTTGCCTCTTGCTATTATAACAATGTCATCGGCGTATCTTATACATTGTACGCCGGAGGCTGTTAGCCTGTGAAGCAGTTCGTCTACTACCAGGCTCCACATCAAAGGCGAGCAGACACCGCCTTGGGGTGTTCCACGAGTGGATCTGATTTTAATAGTCTGTTCGCCTATTGTTGTCTCAGTTATCCTCGTAGAGAGCACCTCGCTTATCCATCTGGTTACTGTTTTACTCACCTCCCTTGTTTCCAACGCTCGTCTGACCGCCTCATGAGAGGTATTGTCAAACGCACCAGAAATGTCTAGGAAGGCACAAATTGCTGTTTCTCCTTCATCCAGAGTTTTCTGAATGATTCCGGTTAGCTCATGCAGGGCAGTCTCTGTCGATCTGCCTGCCCTGTATGCATGCTGACTCTTGTGAAGTGGAGCCTTTTCCATCACCTCCAGTCTGACATAGTTGTCTATTACTTTTTCCATTGCTTTCAGTACAAAGGACGTCAAACTGATGGGTCTGTAGGATTTGGGGTTAGTCCCATCCTCCTTCCCTATCTTTGGTATGAAGGTGACTTTTGCCCTTCTCCAACTTTGGGGTATATATCCCAGCGCCGGACTACTCCTTGTTATATTTACAAGGTGTAGTATAACTTCTTCCTGCCCTTTCTGCAGGAGCACGGGGAAAATCCCGTCTGCTCCTGGTGATTTAAATGGCTGGAAGGTGTTTATAGCCTACTTCATGCGCTGTCTTGTACAGATCCGTCTGGCAATTTCCCAGTCCCCAGGTTTGGCCCGATGTTTACAGTTGCGTCTTCTGGATCTGTCTGCTTGCTATCGGGGAAATGCGTTTCAAGGAGCAGGGTAGCCCGCTTGCTTTCCCTTTCTGTCTAGCTACCATCTAGCTTTCTTAAGGCCATCACAGGTCGTGTTCCACCTTTTGCCATTGCCCTGTGAAGCCTTGCTGCAACCGGAGTGGAAGTGATGTTTTCGCAAAAGTTCTTGAAGTTTTGCCTTTTAGCCTTCTTTATCTCTTTGTCGTATAAAGTCAACTTTTCTTTATCCCTTCGCCTGTCCCTGTCAACCTTTGCCTTGTTGAACAGCTGACGAACATCAGATCTGATGTTTGCTAGATTTCCGCTTCACCAAGGGGTATCCTTGGCCGGCTTCCTCGGGGTTAGCGGGCAATTGGCTTCGAAAGCCTTTGTTATCGCCCCTCTGAAGTATTCTACGTCTTGTTCCAGTTTGAGGTGCTGTGTTGTCCCGCCTGCACTCAGCTGGTTCAGGTTTTCTCTTAAACAAACTTTATACTGATCCCAGTTTGTTTTCCTTGGATTCCTGCTATGGGAGGTTGAGGAGTCTAGTCCTTCTAAAGTGAACTTTATTATCCTGTGATCTGACAGGGAGGGTTCACTTGAAACCTTCCAGTTCTTAACCATGCTACTCAGACTAAAGCTGCTAAATGTCATAAGTAGTACTTCCTTCTTTACCCTTGTTACAAACGTTGGTTCTTTGCCCACATTGAGGATTTGGAGGTTACAAGCTAATAAAAATTCTAAAAGGGTGTGCATTGGCGTCGCAGCTTACTATCAGCGACAGGTTCTTCCTGCTGCAATACCTCACCAGCTCTCTCACTTCTGAAGGCGGTGGTGTTGTCCCGTCGTTGGCGAAGTATGCGGAGGTAATGACAATGGCTCGGTCTTTGCCCTCAATATCGAGGTGTACCATGACGGCTGTCAGGTCCCCAGTCATAAATTCTGAAACACACATATATTTAATGTTATTCCTGATTAGGATGCAGGCCCTAGGGTGTCCCTGCCTGCGATCCCATATTACCTGTGAGTCTTTGCATGACAGACCTTTGATCTGTCCTCGATTGATCCAAGGTTCTTGAATCAATACAAGTCCCAGGTCATGTTTGGCGAATATCCTTGCAGCCACAGCAGAGGCTCCCCTCGCATGCTGCAAGTTGATCTGCGTCAGCCTGGTGACGACGACTAGTCGGATGGAGGGTCATCTGCCTCCAGTACTGCACACTCCTGTGGCGTCAGGGTGGCTTCTCCATCCGAGTCGGACTCGATCCTGACGTCATCCAGGTTGATGTCGTCCAGTGTACCTCGAGAGGCCGGTGAGGTTTTCTCGTCGGTCTCCCGCTGCTCTGCCGTAGCCTCAGAGGTCTCAGAGGTAGTCTCTTTGCACTCTGATTTTCCGTGGCTCTTCTTGGGCCCTGACACAGGGATCCTACCAAACCGGTGGTGGATACTACATCCCTTTGCCAAAATAGCCTCACATGATTTGGGGTCAATCCCAATGGTGAGTGCCTGGCCGTGTCCTTCTTCCTTGAGGTGCATGACCTTCCAGAGGTCTGTCTGGATTTCAGGATTCTGAATATCCAGCAGCTTGAGCAGTTTCTCTGCTTCCTGACCCTTACTTCTCGGAAGAAAAACTGTCATGACGTGGGGTTTTGGGAGGTCGTCTCCCTTCCTTGTCACCAGTTTGAGCCCTTTCTCTGACGGCAGACAGCTTACCACCTGGTCGAGTCAGTTGACTATCTGCTCAGTCTCACAGTCCACCAGCATAGCTCCCTGACGGAAGTGTATGCCGGCAAACTGCAGACCGCGTACCGCGCTCCCCACCATTGCCTCGACTAGAGCTTCCTCCAGCGAGGACAGCAGGATCGCGTCCAACATTACTTGAGGGTATTCCTCAGGTAATACTGCTACTTTAGTGATCTTTGCAGCTGTGGCATAGCTGGTGACTTGCCCAATTGTGCCTGCTGCACTAGAGGTAAGAGGTTTGGTCTTCCTCTTTTTAAGCCGGGGTGCTTGGGCAGGTGAGATATGCTCACTGCCCCGTAAACGAGGTGGTTTGTGGCCGCCTGAAGACGACGACAAGCCAGTCTCTCGCTCCTGCTAATGGCGTATATGATAATTGTATCTGTGGCCAAAAACATAGCAGGGGTGAATCGTAAAATGCATAAATATAAATATAGTTTTTGTATTATTGCCATAATGTGGACATGGTCTAGATTGCGAAACACCTTTGTTTAAAATATTATTTATTTTTAATGCATTCATAATTCCCTAATCAATAATAATGTAAATTGCAGGGAGTGTAAATACATACTTTATTAAAAAGGTATTTAAATAAAAGTACTTTAACTAGTGGAATATATTTATTAATTTCTCTGATATTTAAAAAAAATTCCTATGAATAAATAAAAATTCCACGTAATTCCAGCTATTTCTCTACTAGCACTTCGAACACAAGTTATAAAATAATCTAAATGCATCCCCATATCTATATATAGTACGTTATTTTCATTATTCACACAAGTGAGACTTATTTATACTTTAATTAAGGATTCGATCTTCAGAAAAGAAATATTATCCGACCCGTATAATCTCTTTCCAGCGCGGGTGGTTTGCAGGGACATAATATTCATTGCTTTACTATTTTAGAATAAGACACTTTAAATTGTAAGCGGTGGATTATATTAAACGGAACATACATAAAGACTTCTTTGCGTTAGCCAATCTAATTTTTCCTAATACAACGCATTACCTCATTCACATAATTTCACGGGACCTACGAG
The DNA here is from genome assembly GCA_949128085.1 of Cetonia aurata. Lineage (NCBI taxonomy): Eukaryota > Metazoa > Arthropoda > Insecta > Coleoptera > Scarabaeidae > Cetonia > Cetonia aurata. The sequence goes on from OX421882.1 coordinate 34,545,587, forward strand.
ACCACATAGTGGATAATACCCGATAATTCTCAAAATACAAATGTCATATCGGTGGCCAAACTATAATAAAAAGGTTCCCATTATATTACTCCCCGATTTCGCACTTATAGGTACCTGTTAGTTCGAGATTCACTAGGTTTTATTCCTTTTCGATTCATTACTTTATTTTTAGATAGTACATATGTGGTAAAAATTCCGAAGTAAGCAAAGCAAGTAAGTCGTAAATGCTTTGTACCTTTCCTCTTTCCACAAATTCGCTCGTGAAGTGTGATATTTCAACTGTAATGTGAGTGATCAAATAGATGCACATACTTGCAAATGACAGATAGCTGGATCCATGATACAAATATATATATTAGGTATGCTCGTTTCGAGGACCACTTAATTTATTACTGAGCTAAATTAAATTACACGAAGGTGGAGTTTGAAGAAAAAAGCAATTGCTCTAAGCATATACAAAAGAAGCCCAAAAGCGTACAGATTATTGCAATGTTTTTTGTCACTGGCAGCCAAACTAACGCTGCTTTCATTGTTATCATCAGTACCGCTAACGGTATCTTCGATCACGTTGGCTTCTTGTCACCTGTGCTGATAAAGAAAGCGCCGAATGGCTGGTAAGTACTGTCGACAACCTTATATATTAAGGCGGTCCTTCGCTATTAACGAGGCCTCGTTGGAAGATTTGAATGATTTAGAATTCTGCCCGTACTTCGGTTTTGGGCGAGTCCATTTCCGGCTGAAGACCAGGACTGAAGATGCTAATCCACCTGATCCTAAGGGCAGCTCCGATAGTGTCGTAGAGGCCAAGTCTGGAACTTCTGAGGGAAGGGTTAAACCCAGGAACAAATGGTTGCAAACCAATTTGTAAGATCCAAGGTCTGCAACACCAGTACTTGCAAAAAAGATTCCGCGAAGAGCAAGTTATTGCTGCCTTCGTACGGGGTTGTTGGTTATCTAACTCAGGCAGGGCAATCGGTCTGAATGAAGCTCCTGGTAAAGTCCTGGCACTCGGTGAAAAGTCTGATTAATTATCAGAAACAACATTAACGTGTTTATGCTTTCAGGTTTCTGCATTCGCGAGTGTGCGGCTACATTGCTGAAAATAAGAACGGAGAAAAGTGAGCTGAAGACAATCGTCTGTTCCGCCTACTTGCCGGGTGAAACACTAGGGGAACTTCCCTCTCCTGCTGTTGTGCGAGAACAAATCGCCTACAGCAAAAGGAACGATACTCATCTGATCGTGGGCTGCGATGCGATACTCTTACCATACGGCTGCATCGATATCAACTTAAGAGGTGAGTTACTTTATAATTTTATATTAGAGTAAGGGTTAATTGTAAACAACATTGGATCTGAACTCTGAACCAAACTTCTTCACCCGTAACAGAAATGAGGTACGTACTAGACATAACGTTCAGCTCGAACATAATGAGCACGAAAATTCCAAACTGCAGAGTCTCCTCGGAACCTTCGTGCTCCGATCATCGCTACATCCAATTTGAAATTTTGATCGTTGATGAAGATCGTTTCCTACCGCGACTACGAGTGCACTGACTGGAAGGGGTGTCTTACTTTAGAGATGGATCGTATCCGTATGATTCGTAACTTTGGTACGAATCTTAGTTGGGAGTCAGATGGTTCGAATCTCAACTGATAAAAGTTTTCGTATTTCGTACCGACCTTCTCGTATCGGCATCAAAATAACGTTCGTACCCGTACAGTTCGTACCGCTGTCACCACAAACTGCAAACGGCACGAAATGGTACGAATGATTCGAATCTTGCTACGTGAAAGAGTCGTATCGTACGAATCACTAGCAGCACTATTAACTTATTTCAAAGTTCTAACCAAATGGAGATAGAGGCGGAGCAGATCCATAACGCCCTAATCTCCGCATATATCACAAAAATTGTCCATTAAAAGTGAAAAGAGATAACAGAGGCACACCTTGGTGGTACCATAATCCCAGCCTTCGTAGAAAACTAGTCCGAACCCTATTCAACCGCGCTAAAACATTTGACAGCTGAAACCAATATCGTCAAGCGCAACGGAGTATAATAAGCAAATTAGAAGAGCCAAGAGAGAGTTCTAGGGACTAGAACCTGCCATTGGTATAGCACCTGCGGTAGTACAAGAAATCAATTTCTGGCCAAATCAAAAAGTGCTCTATTATTTGCACAATTGTCCTGGTTTGGTACATGTGAAAGCATGTATTTTATCCAATCATGTCAGAACCAAGAAACTACTTGAACTTGACCGCTTAAATATCAAAATAATCGTTTCTGTCTTTACAGGTCACTGCAAACTCGGAAGGCGCAGAATCGGACTCTGATGAAACTGAATGCCGGCTGTGTTTGGACGACAAAGAGACAGTTTGGCGCATCTTTTACCACTGCTCCGCCGTAACGAGAATCAGGTATGACATCTTTGGGAAGGTTAACCTTTCCCTAGGGGACCTGAAAAAACCTTATTCAAAAAGATTATGAGCTACCTCAAGGGCCTGAACTTGTTGGATTAACTTTAAAGATAACATCTACTATACATTGCAATAGGCCCTAGCGTATAATTGACTCATGCGCATGTTGTCTTCATTTCAATAGTGATTAGCATTTACGCCGAGTATATGCGATATCCTATTCAGGAAACGAGATTACGGCAAACACGGAAAGAGAAAGTAAAGATTCAAACTCGGCACTCGTCTACCTAGTGCAAGGATTACGGAAACTTTGGAAGCAGCCAGTTGAGTATTAGCTGGTTAATAGTAAAATGAAAAAAAAAACATTAGATTTTTGTATTCAGGAAGTAATAAGAGCATTCATGCCCATAACGTCATTGCCTTGCAATAACTTGGCTTCACATACGTACGTACAACGATTCTTATAAAAATTTATCTTTTTTGATCCACCACATTTATCAAAACCGCTTTTTTACTTATTTTTAAAATACCCGATAAAATGTGAATACACAATTGGAGAACATGACCAATAGACCACGTCATTAAAGTCATTTCAGCAAACAAGAGAAATATATCCCAAACAGTACCTAAGATTACCAACGACCACCTGTTGTCAAACGGTTTCTCAAAAAATAGAAATTTCATTCGCGACCCAACTCATGTGTCATTCAGTAGCGAATTTTGTGTTACATTCCGTTTTAAGAGCTCTCTAAATAGTCTACAAATAGGTAGGTACTTACTTAATTTAAAGCAAGGTTAATATGATACATATCAAGTGATATAGATCACGATATTTATTCGTACATATATGTATGTCATGACATGATGTCTGTACGTAATTTTCAATCAATGATTTTGTTAAAAATAGCAAATGTGGCAACATAAAGCATGTAAAACATCGATTAACAAACAAATGGAGCGACGCGGGGTGTTTGATTACCCACAATCACTTCACGAAATTTAGAGGAACCACGTCGTCTTCTTTGATTGTACATTTTTAGGTTTGCGGTCAGTTCATTTCCATTGGTTGTCGAATCAAAATTTAACAGATCATAACTTGACTATTAATTAATACAAAATAAATATCAACCTAGATTTAAAGTTATGCTTCTCATTTTTCTGATCGATTGTATACATACCTGCACAAATCAAGGGACTCAATATAATTCTAAGTATACAGTGACTCTTTATAATAGTTTTCTTTTGTATTACAGGTGAGTTGCTAAATCATCCACTGGCATCATCAATATTTATAAGAGCCGTTGATGACCTGTCCGAACACTGCACTGTCTGATTCTTCGCCACATTTCTAATTTTGGACTAAAATTGAAAAAAAATATAGGTAAACACATTATTTTGTGGTAGGTATTAGTAATTAGTTTACAAAATAACATTTATATATGGGCTTTCACAGAAGTAGCAATTAGCATTAGCAATAGTTTGGTAGTTACTTTTTTTCTAAAATATTTCTAAGTTTCATACACTTTCGGTTAAACGGAAGTCACTATGAACTTTACTATTTTAAATATAACATTCTGTATATTATTACATTTTTGAATTCAGCATAAAAGTCTATGACCATTACAATTGGCATGTCCTATACCTATCATCAACCATTTCTAAGATATTACAATTTTTGTGAAAATTTTGTCATTTACACTAGCACGTAATTTCTTTTTATTTTGAAACAACCACATATTAAGGGGGTGTCTAAAAATTAGTGACGTATCAAAGAATTTGTAGAAGAAGTTGTATAGCTCAGTCTTTTCAAATAGAACACCCGGTATGTTTTTACATTGTTTGATATAGAATTCAATTCTACACCGTTTTGGTGTAACAATCCATATGCCCATTTCTATAGCTTCTTTAAGGAAAGTGCAACCATAACCAGACCCATACAGCACACTATGTTTCAGAAATATTACACCAACGTTTGCAATATTGCAGAAACATTGGAAAGGTTGCTGCAATGTTTCTGGAAGATAGTGCGTTGTATGGGGAGTAGACTGACAAAACCAAGCCTTTCGAGGATCGTTTGTTAACTTTCCCACTTCTATTTGATTAATTTTAAGGAGACTTGTTCTATTTTATTCAGCATAGTTTATTTTACGGAATTAGCGTTTGAGATGGTCAACTTACCTGTATTCTTTTCCAAAAGAGCACTTGGGAGATGCTTTGTTTTTTAGACAAGAAAACTGTTTTCTCTAACCTGTTCTCAGAAACACTTGACATGATTTTTAAAAATCCTTAACGGTTCTGTTTCTTTTTAGTTACTAAATTGATAGAATAGAGGAGTTTTGAATATACATATTCTGTTTTTTTTTAATAACTTGAAAAAGGAAGTTATAGCGTTTTCACACATATTTCTCCGCTGTAGAATGTTTAACATAAATTAGAATTAATATTTTTAAAAACGGTCTATTTATATCACACAGTATAAAATGATCTTTAATTAAAAACAAAAAGGGTTGCAGAAAAAACTACATTTAAAGTCAAGAAAAAGTATTTTTCAGAAAAGGAAGAAAATTCAATTTGGCTGTTATTTCTTAGTTTTTTCCTCTTTTCGATTGAAGCAGAACAGGTATCTGCCATTAATTAGATATATTATACTTATTTTGACTGTGAGCAACGTCAGGCACCTCGATGTCACTCAGTCAAGTTGTGATTCTACTTGAAATCGAACGCTCTGGTCCGTAGTTCATCCTACGACTATCGCCTTGATTTGTGCATTATTATAGAAAATGCCTGGTCAAGTAACAACGCAAGTTCGACTGATCTTTTTTTGCATTAGTATTTTTTCGTAGCAAACAGTGCCCTACAGCCTTCTTGGATTCGGTGTTTTGTCATTTACGCTCTGTCCATATCGTTGTTCACATGCATGCCCAAGTAGTTGTAAGTGTTGACTTCATCAAATGCGTAATTGCCTATTGTGATAGTACTGCCTTGCCTCTTTTTGCCTTGTTGTAGTTGCATGTATTTTGTTTGGCTTCGTTGATTTTCAGCCCCATTTGTTTTGACGTTTCCTCTATCCTTACGAAGGTGTCGGTTAGTGCTATCTTTGATCCTGCGATTATGACAAACACTTCTGGTGCTCAGATTTTAATGTGACGTGAAGAAAATGATCCAGAAACGAATTTAGTTTATTAAAAAAAAATAATGATAATAAAAAGAAATCGATGTTTGCCCTTAAAATACTCGTTTTAATGCTTTCAAATCGTCGAATAGTATTTTAACTACTACATAGACTATGAGTTTGACATTAAAATAAATAGTAAATGATTGCTTTCAGTAAAAAAGTTCCGAAAAGTTTGCACTGAAATTTCTGGAAATGACTGCATTTCAAAATTCTATATTGACAGACTTTTTTTAAATGCCAATCTTTACAAGCTGAACGTGTTGAATTAAAGAGTGCTTCGAAATACGCTAAAAGATTAATGTCTTTTTCTCATTTACAGAAACAAGTTTACTACAGTTTTTTCTTGATTTAACACCATCAATTTTCAAAGAAAAATGTTTTTAAGTCATCTGAATTTCTTTACATCTATTAGCGGCAAATGGTGGTATGGCATATTAAATTATCAACACGTTCTTATTGCAATTCTTTGGCATTCGAACTTGTAGTAAATATAAGATATCCAGGTTATAATAAATCATTAATATTTTCCAGTAATAGATTTAGTTTATAAATTACGCGGTAATATGCACTTATCTGAGTACTACTACTTTAAATTTCTTTGATATATCTCTAATTTTTAGACAGCTTGTATAATATGAAAGGAAAACGTTTTGGTAAACGGGGTGATTTCTCCCGGGCCCTGATTTTTTAGAGGGCCGGGATTGTTAATTGTTTTGGGAACTCAAAGTTACAATAAAAAATAGTGGGTACAATAGAGAGGCCCGTAAAATATAACCTCCCAGACCCGAAATTTCTTTGAAAGGGCTTGCCTCTGGCACATAACACAAATGAAAAGTACGTCAGTTACGTAGTACGGTGTAAATGTATAAATTTTCACAAAAATCGTAATATCTTCGAAACGGCTGAAGATAGGTATAGGAAACTTTAGTTGTAATGGTTATAGAATTTTATGCTGACTGAATTCAAAAATGTAATAATATATAGGCGGTTCTATTTAAAATAACAAGGTTTATGGCGGCTTTCGGTTAATTGAACGTGTAAGAAACTTGGAAATATTTTAGAAAGAAAGTAAATACCAATGTTGCTGTGCTGCTGTTAAATAGAAAAGTCGGCGTCCTAGATCATAAGGTGGGCGATGGATATATAGTCTTGACACTTCGAAAGGTAAACTTTATCTGCTGCTACATCTCTCCCAATATAAACATTGTGGACTACAAGAACGAGGTGGATTGCATAATGGGAAATGTCCTGGACCACGAAACCATCGTACTCGGCGACATAAACGCTAAAGCATACTCTTGGGGATCACCTGTGCAGGATGAGAAGGGCCAATATTGGATGGAGTGGATATCGGAACTCGACATGGTGGTCCACAACAAAGGAAGCAGACCTACTTTTGTGAGAGGGGCCTCGGAGTCACACTTAGATGTGACTATATCAACAAATAACGTAGCCAGGTGTATTGACAATTGGGAGGTCCTAAATACCGAATCTCTGACTGAACATAAATATCTGTACTTTGATTGTCAGGAAGTGGGAACTACTAAGAGCCCGATAAAACCCTGTGGAACCATAAACTGGGAAACCTACAGAAGCATCATACATTTAATAGACACGGAGGACGAAGATGTTACCCACAACTACTGCTCTAGGGTCATAAAGCAGGCCCTCAGAATAAGCACCAGCACCTGCACCAACAACAAATTCAGCCATGTATATTGGTGGAATGATGACATTGCAGAATTGAGGAAGACATGCAATAAGGATAGACGTAAACTAACCAGAACAGCCAGGTTGACAAATGCTGGTGAGGAGAGCGTGGCCGAACTGAGGCTCGCGTATCGAAAACACAAAAAAGAACTGTGCGAACTAATAGCGGCGACCAAAAAGAAGCATTGGCAGGAACTCTGCGACGAACTGGACAATAGCATTTGGGGGGATGCGTATCGGCTAGTTGCCAAGAAATTCAAACAGCTCGCACCATACGAGATAGATGTAGATAGGAAAAAGGAAATCTGCAGGATACTCTTTCCATCTGCTGGTAGAGATTGGTCAGATACGGAAAAAACAACCGAAATAAGGAAATTCACCATAGAAGAGCTTACGCGTGCGGCGGGATGCTTGAAAAACGGAAGGGCGCCTGGGATCGACCGGATACCCCCGGACGCAATCAAACTGATGGCAGCAGACCAGCCAAAATTGCTATTGACCGCTATGAACAACATATTGGTGGCTCAAGAAATCCCAAACTCTTGGAAGGTGGCCAGGGTAATCCTAATCCAAAAAAGCGGCAAGCCGCCGGAACTACCAAGCTCGTTTAGGCCTTTGTGCATGCTAAACACCATTAGCAAGCTGTTCGAAACCTTAGTTAGAGATAGACTCGTAAAAGAACTTGAAGATGGCGAAAACCTCCATCATCATCAGTATGGTTTTCGGAAGCAGAGGTCCACTATCTGTGCCTTGAAGGCAGCCATTGGCGCGGTGCGAAAATGTGAAAACCGGTGGTGTGCATTCATAACCATCGACGTAAAGAATGCCTTTAACACGGCCAGCCACAGACTCATCATCGACCAGTTAAGGAAAAGGAATATCTCCACCTATTTGACGAATATCATTTGTAGCTATTTGAGAGACCGAAAAATAGAAGTTGAAAAGGGCGTGCTGCTGGAATGCGGATCTGGGGTGCCACAGGGCTCGGTACTCGGACCGACACTGTGGAACGTGCTGTACGATGGTGTCTTGGGGCTGGATCTGACCGTGGATGCCACAACTATAGCCTTTGCTGACGACTTGGCATTGATTGTGGGAGCGCACAGCGCGGAGGCCCTCATGATAAATGGCAATTTATGCCTAGAACAAATCAACAGATGGATGATAGCGAATGAACTAACCCTGGCTCCAAACAAGACGGAGGCGATCATCGCAAAGGGCGCTAAGAAGAGGGACCACGTCAACTTTAAACTTGACGGCGTGACGATAATTCCCACCAAATCCATCAAGTACCTGGGCATCACACTTGACGAGAAGCTGAGCTTCGGACAGCACATCCGTGAAGTAACGCGCAGGGCCGAGAAGCGTTTGGCGGAGATTGGCAGGATCCTTCCAAATGTTGGCGGACCTAGGAGCAGTAAAAGAGCGGTACTGGGCTGCGCGCTTCAAAACATAGTCCTTTACGGTGCTCCCGTCTTAATGGACGTCCTAAAGATCCAGAAATACAGAGACCTCCTAGTTAGGACCCAGAGAAATATGCTGCTGCGCGTTGCATCAGCGTATAGAACAACATCTGCCTTAGCGCTGCAAGTGATCACCGGTTTTGTACCTATCGATCTGCTAGCCCTGGAGAGAACTGCCATAACCCAAATTGATGGCGACGCGAGTGCCCGACGAAATGAGGCTCGGGAGAGATCCTATAAAAACTGGCAGGAAAGATGGGATAGAGAGGACAAAAAGGCCCTATGGACAAAGAGATTAATCAAAGACATCAGAAGCTGGATCGAGTGCAAGCACAGGGAATGCGGGTACTTCCTAACGCAAGTGCTTACTGGCCACGGGTCTTTCAGGCATTATGCCAAACGTTTTGGAAAGGACATTTCAGAAATCTGCAGGTACTGTGGAAACATCGATACCGCTGAGCACACTGTATTCCACTGCGCACGATGGGAACACCTGAGAGGAAATGCGCTGACTGACCTTGAAAGACTGACCCCAGAAAACTTGGTGCCCCAGATGATCATGTCTTGGCTTCGGCGGTTCCAGGAGCGCCTGTCTTTCACTTGGGAGAGATGAGGGGTTTTTAGTGGGTAGACAGACTCTGGAGTCCCACACTACCAGACCATAAACCCAGGTCTGGTGTGCATAAAGCATTTTTCCCCTGGCAAAAAAAAAAAAAAAAAAAAAAAAAAAAAAAAAAAAACTATTGCAAATCCCAAATTATTACTAGGCACATCCGTGAAAAAAACCGCATCATTGAAATTATATAAATATTTTTTTAGACCAATGGCGTTTGATTGGTTTTATAGGAAGTCGACCGCCATCACAAAGATCTCAAATCTAGATCATCACACAATCTAACATAAAACCCATAAAATTACCGTGGCGATGAATTAAAGGCATTTTAGATATGGAGTATTTAAGAATGCGAAGTTTGAACCAAGATACTATGGAAAATATGTTTGGAGGAATTAGGGGATATTGTGGAAGCAATGTTACTCCGACACCATTGCAATTCGTATATAAACCCCTCCCCACATATAGGGGCTGCATAAACTAATATATCCTAGCAAATGTTTCGTTGTGGGATTACATCAGAAATAACAAAAATTAATAGAAACAAAGTCGGCATCTAACGGATATATTTATATGAAATATTCTAAAAGTGATCGAAATTGACGTAGTATGTCTTACGTCAATTTTTCTTGGCGTACTTATCCTACTCATTAATCTGTTATTATAGATACGTTTATTACAGTAATTATGCTAATATGTATCAGGTGCTACTGCAAAAGAAAAAAATAGATATTTTAAATTACAGATACAACAAAAGAAATCAAGAAAATTACCGATTTTACAACATACGTACCAATACTTTATATTTATTGTTGTTAATACTTTTATGATTGTTCAGTTTTTTATAGATTAAGATATGAAGATAGTTTTTAGTTACTTATTATGTATTTTGTGAAAAATATAGAAAGTAGACGTTTATATAATTAATATCTTTCAAATTATCCCGTATATCTTAAAACTATTCAATAGCATAGAAATCCATTTCTTATTTAAATGAAGAATGAATTCTCTGTATTGCTTATGATTAACACTGTGTGACAGTGATTGAGGTTTTTGATATGTGTACAAAGTATGTAATTGTATTAATGTAAGTGTATACGATTTACTATAACTAGGGGTGCGTTCGAGATTAGAATATATTGGGTGAATGTATACCACAAACAATGAAAGCGAATAGAAATGTTTGAATGACCTTATACTTGTATACTTTCGAACGCGCCCTAGCATACTAGTTGCGTCTATACCGCACTAGCCATGCCAACTACAAACAGTTTTATGCATCGTTATATCTATGAATAGCACGGTTCTGTTCGTAGTCGACGTGGTTTCTGCTGTATAAATTAGTGACAATGTTATGCGGAAAAATTAATTACTTTCTTCTCTTTATCTTGATTACCAAGTTTTAATTGATTTCATTTGTTTAAGAACTTATGTACACCGTTATTTCACGTAGTAGATGCATATATGTATTTTATTCTTTTTCTGGCGAAATACATTGCTCTCTTTATTAAATGATTGTTTATTTTTACAAAACCTGTTAAAATTATATAGCGAAATACCAAAGTATTGAAAATATGTATTATTTGAGAATCGGCACAAAATTCGTATTCAACTACTTTTCACACTATAGTTTATCTCTTGAATAAGGATGCTGTCGCATCTTAGAAGTGTTGCCACTGATCGACACTCTTTGCCGATGCGAAATAAAAAACCTTTCCTTTAGGTTTCATTTCCAAACGAAGACATATTTATAATACAGGAACGCAACGGCGACAGTATTCCTTTTTCTTTTGATTCCTGTGCATTTTTCAGTTCCAAGCGATACAATGCTGCTATAAAGCTATAGAAATTTACATATTGCTTAAAACAAAGTTTTTAAAATCCTCCGACCCACGTCAAATAAAGCTTGAAACCAAACACAAATGATTCAACAATGAACGACAGACGTCAGCAAAAAGTCTTTAATTGATATATGCCCTTTCATATAAATACAGAAACAGTATTGGGCATTAATTAGTTGCAAGTTAATTCAATTAGGTAATTAAATACAAAATAACTAAATGCGATGGTAATTATATAGGTACACTACAATTCAACCATTTTGTAATAGAATGTATTCATTTATTTTATAATTATAACCGCTCAATTACTTTGAAATAAATTGTAATTAAATTATTTTGTAACTGAAGGTGGTCAATTTTATTATAATTGCAACTATGGAAGTAATTAATTACTTTTTGCCCAACACCGGGCAAGGTGAACTACTGTTGTGTTGATTGACAGGTAATGCTATATTTACAGTTGACGAGGCAAAACATAACATCTACCGCACTCTAATGTAAATAACTATTCTGATTGGATGGATATTAAGCAAATGCTCACCGTTTTCTTTTTTATTTATTCGTCTATTATGAACCTTGTTGTTACTAAAATGAATTACATGAGTTTTTTTATTGTTTTTTCCAATTTCTAATTTATTGCAGTAGAAGACTTTATTTCCTTAAAACTTTCTTTCACTCCCTTACCCTGTTCACTCAATTCTGTCGCTGACTGTACAAGTCAGCGACAGAATTGAGTGAACACTATGCGATTTTTAATTAAACTATAAATTTTACTGATACTTATTTAATGATATACAACATCATATGATATTCTAGCAGATCAAATAATTAAACATAAATAATATCCGAAAACATACTAACATTACAAAACAAATATTTAATAATAAAATATAATACTATGTCCACTCAATTCTGTCGCTGACTGTATATGTTTATTGTTAATTCCTTCATTTCTTCATTATCTTCAGAAACTATAGATGTAGTTTATAGAAAAATAGTGAATGTGGCCTTTAACTTTTACTCTGCTGTAATAGTATTAACCCAAAGGATTTTTTAGATTTTAAATATGTCTATATAGTTGTTTTGTTCGCGCTAAAAATAAAAAAAAATAGGCATTATAAAGTGAATGCATGTCCAGGAACGATTATAGCAATCTCTTTTTTTTTCCTTTTTCAGTTAAAATTATAATTGCGCAGTGGCAATCTTTGTTAAAGCTTAATTGATATTTACCGCATTTTCATTTATTCTCAAAACTTACTTCCACCCCCTACTCCTTCTGACGTCAGAACGATAGGACGCTATAATATTTTAACATGGTGTCTTGTGTGTGTTAGGTGTGTTTTGTGCAAATTCTTTAATAAATTGTGAATATTCTTTGAACGGTTGAAGCTACCTATTGCTACTAATGTAAGTTGCATGAACATTCTTATTTTTATTTAAAAATGGTCAGTTCTTTTAGTATAAATAAAAACCTGATCAAACTGGAAAATACCAAGTATTGTAATAGATATCTAGTCAACGCTACTTTTCAATTATATATCATAATCTTCAAACTTTAAATTAAAGCTGTTCATATTCTCGCCCTTTTTGAAGTCGTGATTGCATGCGAGGCATGGCTTTGATAGAAGCTCTAACCCCTTCCTTATGTGTTTTGTTGGAATATGGAATAATAGGACGCCATGATGATTATAGTACTTGTACCAATGCAAATTTGTAAATTAAAATATTTTTTGATTATATGCGATAATAGGTGTAATTTTTAAGAATTTTCTGAGTTTGGTAAAGCGTTGATCGTGACATGGCGAGGATGGGGCTAGCAAAACTTCTTGGGCAATGTTTTTTTTAACGTTGCTTATATGAACGTATATATACACTATTATTATGTACTATTTTACGGACTTGTCTTAAATAGTTTTATTTTGCTAACAGTTTCTAGAAAGACTTAAATGGAAGTCCAGGTGATTTTTTTTGAATACAGTTTATACTCTATTATGCTGTAACTGAAAAACACCAGAATAATACGAATTCTTTTGAATCGAGTATAAATTTGATTGTTACGGTCCGATTTGTATTTAGCGGTTTTCATTACTGTCATCTCACTAAGCATTCTTTTGCGAGTAACCGTTGAACCAACCAGCGGTTACTGTAATGATTTCTGTGGTAACAGATCACGTAATATATTTCAGGTAGGTCGCGAGATCCACCAGTGGCTACCGCCGTTGTGTTGGTTTTAAAATTTGTTCAAAATGCCGTCATATCTGTAACCCTGTCACAGCTATACGTGTCGCTGAAATAGTACGGTAAACAAATCAGCGGTTACCGTTGAACAACCGGTTACTCGCCAAAAAATGCTTACAGCCAATAAACGCAAAGACGCGCAGAACTTCCGCTTGCGCTAGTCTTTCGACCAATCAGCGCTAGCGAATAACCACCACGCCCACCGACTTCCGTTTGGTCGACTCTGGGACAACGAACCTAGACCCTGTGACGTGCGTTCTCATCTTTCATCGCATTTTACCAAATTTCGGTTGTTTTGTGAGGCTTTTATTATGTTAATTCTACCCTGTGTGAACGGATCATCACTTCGTATTCGAGAATACACGAATTAATGTCGTACCTCTGAAGGAGACTCTAGAGAAGCCGATCACGTATTCTCCAACATTCAGGTAACGCCCGCCATTTTTATTTCAGCTTTTATTTTTATATTTGTTGTCGCGTTTTTTTTGTGTTATTGTACTGTTTATTTTCTCTACAGGTTTTTTTTTTTTATAAATTTCAAATCACGATCGCATATCGTCAAGGTCAATGAACTGATCAATGAAATAGCTGATATTTGAAACGTTATAATTTTTGTGTCCCTATATCTTAATTTTGTTCGATTTTTTAAATTCGAGCCTTAAACACCGATTACATCATATTCTCTACACTATAGATATTCTCTGTATTTAGATTTTTTTTTTTCAATTTTATTTAAATATTGTTTAAATCTTAATCATTAACATTCGAAGTATTTACAATCTTTTTTTTATGCATTAACTTTAACTGCAACTTCAACATATTTTTTTTTTGATTGCAAAACTTATTTTGCCGTATATTTTTATATTTTATTTTAAACATTAATTAATATTTCGTATTTATTTTCGTTACGGGGAGGCCCATAAGGGTAAATTTGTATTTAATATTTAGAGAAACCACCGCTCTTCAACGGACGAGCGAGAGCCTAACGTCCCGACGCAGCGCTCCCAATCACATACAATTTTGACACAGAATTTACTGCTCCTGTCACACCTGCTTTGATTTGAAATTATGCACGAACTTGGATAAACAGTTATTACAATTAAAATATTTTTTTTAATTTATAGAATAATTACAAATCAATGTATTGATATTTTGCTTATTTACTATGAAACCATGGCCATCTATTTCATTAAAAAATAGTAACTGTTAAATCATTGGAAAATGCATTTATAACTAACGCCACGCGCTTAGTTAGAATAATGTAATAAAAAGAATATAAAAACATTACGTTCATCGTTTATTTAGCATTACTGAAATGGATTCATAAAATTTTATTTGTATATACATGTTAAGCCGCTATGATATTTTCAATTACATAGTTTACCTACTATTAGAAACAAAAAAATTACTAACTAGAAGTCCTCCTTCCCAACGAAAAAGGTTGCAGGTGTATTCAATTTGGAATTTCGCGGGCTCTTTGAAAATTTGGCCCTGAGGCTTTAGCCAGATTAGCCTAGTTGGTAAAACGTGATTGTCTCTAATTTATCAAGTAACTGATTCAAAAGAAGAATCTGTCAACAGAGTAGTAAGTCAATCTCAACTTAAAGCAAAAAAATTGTGTTCAACGTAAGTAAATAACATTTCTGCGGATATGAATTAAAATTTAATATATAAAATTGCGGCTTACGATACTTTGGCAAAAAGGATGAACTTGGTATCGTGAATTGATTGCGTCTACACAGAAAAAAATCCATATTGTAATATTTACACTTCGCTATTTGACGGAAATTGTACTAAGAATTCCCACTATTGTGCAAAATTTTACAACAACGTCGGAGCATTTTCCTATATCACGGTTACAACAAAAGCAATAAAATTGTTAAAAAATATTGTGTGACAATTTTCTACAAAATATAGTGAAATGAAATGTTTTACTACAGTATTTTATAACAAGTGAATATAATGAATTGTGCATATAATGTAGTGAAGAAAGTTATAACAACAGGTGCAGCAAATTTACTATGTGCTGCACCTTACTTTGATTATTATACATAACTGGAAACTACTTTGTTGCACTAAAGTTCACAATTGTTTTAAAATTTACAAAATTTTTCTTTCTGTGTAGATTTAACCACTAGACATTTTTTCCGCATACTAGATTTTTTCTGATATGGCTCACGTAACTGCAGATATTGCACTACCGAGTCGACAGCTACATTTTTATATTAATGGTTAGATACCGAAACCGTTTTAATCTTCTGTAATGGAATCGCTTTTTTTACATTTAACAAGTTTAGCCTCCGTCACATCCTAAATGTAAATACTATATTTATCAGGCGTGATGCAAAAATTATTATGAGCATTTTTGTCAGCGGAATACAATTCATTTCATCATTTTTTTTTTTTTCAGTTTTTCTCTGCCATTAGATTGTTAAATTGTTATAAATTCTATTGAAACGCACTACTGACTTCTAGAGAAGTAGGTTAATCAGCTGTTGGATTGAATGTTATAACCACATGTGCAAATAAATAAATCTGACAATGAGATTTATCAACAGCAACTGTAAAATTTTATGATTTACAACGTGATAAAAGTCCGAAATTATATGGTTGATGCAGTTTTTTGTAGATTTACTATCTGGAATTACTATTGACGGTGTGAGGCTTAAATTTTAAGTTTAACTGTTTTTCAAACTTTTATAGTAACATATATATAAATAATTATTATTGTAAATTGTAATTGTAATTGTTTTATAAATTTAACAAATAGTTTAATTATAATTGTTTATTCAAGGATGTCCAAGGTGGCTTCATTAGTTCGCCCGTAATTTCAGATTAAAGCAGGTGTGACAGGAGCAGTGAATTTAGTGTCGAAATTTGTATGTGGTGAGGGGTGCCGAGTCGAGATATTGGGCTTGATTTTTACAACGGACATTCACGGGGTGACTGATTTGTCCAGTGCTGATGGGTGCCCGCGGAGGAGAGGTGTAAAAAAATGTTTATTAAGAAGTTGATATACACATGTTTGTATCAAAATAAGTTTTTAAAATTAATTTTAATACAATATACAGCAAAAAAATTCATTGTTGACTGAATATTTGTTAGTTATAACTTTTTTATGTCGAAATAACATACAATGGTTGATTTAACACAGTATACATAAACGAGATTTGTAGAATTTTTTTTTGTTCGTTGGAGAGAGGATCTAAATACATTTCCTATATATACTTCCGGGGTAGGACATTTGAAATTGTCCGTTGAAAGGGATGTCCGCTGGAGAGGGGGACTAAATATATTGGTTTCTTATGTTTCCGAACCGAGACATTTTAAAATTGTCCCTTATGAGAGGTTTTACTGTACCTACGTATGATAAGAATCGGTATTTGTTTTGGCTATTTTGTTTCTTTTATTCATTTAATGTGCACCGTGTTTATTTGTAAAGAAAGAAGGATACTGTATAATGTATTCTAATATTTCACACTTGATAAACAAGTATCAAAGTATTTTACGGTACCACATATACAGTGGCATTCCATAATATCCGTAGTAGTACTGGTTCAAAGTTAGTTCCATTGCAACATTGATTTTAAAGTTATCAAGCCACATACCACCAGGCTCTTTATGAATATTGAGTAGCTTATAACTATCGTTTGGATTGGCACAATTAAAATTAATGAGAAATCCGAAAAATCAACATTTTCATTTAAATATATATAAAAAAAAGGCAGATAAATATAAAAATGGTAATATTGATTAGATTTGGAATAATTCCATACATGAAACATTATCAACGACGTACTTGAATACGATGAGTTCTTTTAGTTTGTTAGTTATTAGTTTAGTTTTATTTTTATTTATTTTCTTCACATTTATTTAAAATCAAAATATCCGCCCAAATATATCCTTGGTTTTATTTGACTATCTATTATAAACGTCATAACTTGACTAATTAATCAATACAAAAATAAATGTCAAAAATTGATATACATATATTGGATATATATTTGATATTTATATAAATATATTTATCAACCTTGGTATACAGGGAAAAAAAGATGAATTTCCAATAAAACTGATTCTTAGAAAAATGGATTTAAAGCTTGAAAATATTGAAACCGAAATTTATTATTTATAGATTATTTTAAGGGATTTGTACCGAGCGGTCAGATACATACCTACATATGCATACAGCCTGTCCCAACGGTACGAGGATGACAAATTGCTTATAAACTGAAAGATTTTTCAAAAAATTATTTATGAATTATAGGTACATCGTATCTGATTGCATGTCCTAAAAATATTTTGCAATATACAAGGTGTTCTATTTTTTATAAATTCATTAAATTTTATGTAACTTCGTTTAACAGATTATTTCTTTTCTAAAAAAAAAAAACAAAACAATAAGTATCGTATCAAACCCCAACAAATATGATACCTAACAAATAAAAGTTTGTAAAAAGACGAATTAAACGGAAGAAAAATATACAGGGTGTTTCATTTGAAATTTTTGAGAAAAATTACATTTCATCAGAATATCGTTATACGATTAACGCCGACTGAAAACTGAAATAATAGAATAAGTTTTGATAATCCTCATGAAAACTTAAAAATCTAATTTTAAAAAATGGCGGAGTGTTAAAGTGCTTAAACTTGGGTCTTTTCCAGATAATAAGAGCAAATATTCTAAAAAACTGACGATAAATATCATTTAGTACCTTATGCTTATCATAATTTGTTTCTTTTAAGATGGCCTATCCAATATTGAATAAAATACAGGTGGTTTCATAGCCAAAAATAGCCGAAAATGGAACAGTCTATTTAGGCAAAATATTTTTAAAATATGCAGTTCGATACGATATAAATAATTCATAATCAATTTTGTAAAAATTCTTTAGTTTATAACCAATCTTCCGTTCTCCCACCGTTGGGACACCCGGTATACTGTTTTTTTTTTTTCATACATATATTTTTAATCAATAAACATTTCCAAACGAAATTATATAGAATAAATTACTGTTCAGTATCAGTATAATGCGTTAAATTTGAGAAGCATTGCTGCCCTTCAATAGTGCATAATCCAAAATTGTGACGTTGTTGAAATATTTGTAACTCAGATAAATAAGATAATTCAATCACTAGAAACAGAAATATGTAATTTATTTAAAAAATATTTAAAAAGATTCTGATTTCAATTTTTTTTTAAAGTTGTTTTTCAAATAACTTTTTTGGATATCACGTCCTCTAACCTCACTTTTTGCCGATATATTTGCACAATTTTTAAATTTACTGCTACACTAGTGGTCACGTGACGGATGTCGAAATGAATTGTGGGGTTCTGAGACAGCTGCGGAGCCTATGCCCTATAAAAGATTTTATCATATTTTAATAATAAAAGATATCTCATACATTACAACAGTTACGCTGGTCACTGTTCATGTTGATAATTCAGAGCAATCGCTTAGTGATGACATTTCCGACAATGATTCCGGGGTGCGTCCGATAATGACGCTCGAATGCGCTGGAGCGCGCTCAAATCCTCCGAAAAGTACGCTCGAGCGGCGCTTTTATCGCTCCAGAAAATATATCGATGAAAGTTACCCGAAATGCGCATTAGAGTATATATTTAAATGAAATAAGCACCCATTCCTTGAAAAAAAAATCTTTACAGGATTATTACTGTAAGGAAGTTTTTACAAGAAAATTACTGCAGCTTTACAGTTTCTGAGTAAATAATCAAACAATAAATGTAAAAGTCTAAAATCTTGATATACATTTCTGACAGCCTTTAAATATACAGGCAATGGACATTAAATTTACAGTGATCATACTGCATTGTTCTAAACATTGAACTGTAAATTCACAGTTCCTCTAATCTTTTTTTTTTACTGTGCACTATATGACTTTTACTTTCAGGTGCAATAATTGGATCTATTAGACGTAAAGTATTTTCAAACGTCGAGTATACATATGTCAATGTGAATATAAATCACATTGCTCCGGGCGGGCGTTCGAAAAGTTCACTCAAAATGAACGATCAGCTGATCGCTCTAGTCAGAGCGACGTTCTAGTACATATATTTTACTTTGTTCGGCAAGCGTGTGTGTGATGTAATTTTTCCATTTTTGAGCAGTTTTGAGTTGGAATCCTTTGACTAAAATAATTCTTTCACCTTGTATTTTTTTAGGGTTGGATTAATAAGCAGCAAAAACTATTTAATGGTGCATTATCCATTTCAGTAACGCAATTTGATTTTAAAAATAACTGTAGATTATTTCCCATTCACTCTATAAACACTTCACTAATAATTGTTTCCTGGTAATCTGATGTTTTGTCTCAATTCAAAATATAGGAACCCATTTTCAACAAAACTTTATACAAACTTTTAAAAATGTAGTAGTAACATTTCATTTTATCCAACGTAAATTTTGTATGCATTAGGTATATATTGTTATTTAATTAAATATCAGCTACTGGTAAGCATTCTAAGTATACGCATGTCTTAATAGCAGTAAATGCTATAAGACACCATACAGAGGACATTTAGGTACTAACCACTTAAACCTCATAAAATTAAATACAATATCTTTTTATATCTTTAAAAAGTAGTATTTTCTTTTGATTAGAATGAGCAATATAATCTGCATATTAAAATAAAACTACCGCGAAATATATACAAACAATTTCCGTTTATATAGTGTCCAACATTTAATTTTGCGGATTGAAAATCCCCGAAACTAAGCCAGAATGGTATTTATTGCGTTCTCGTTACTGACAATAGGCTCTTGGGATTGTATAATTTTGACTGGGCCATGTAGTTCTTAAAATTTTGCTTTATAGATTTTACAGTATTTGTCAACAATTTCTGTTTCTCTGAATATCGTTTCGTATTGTAATTGTTTTTATGTGTATGTATTCTCGATGCTTGGATTATTCAGAATCAGCCCAGAAGCATATACCCACGATAAAATTGAAGAAGCTAATACGTTGCAGCACCCTTCTACAATAGCTTTATTTAAACTATTGTATACAGTACAAACATACCTATATGAACCTAGTACCTCACTTTTTAAAATTAGACTTAAACAATGTTAGTATTTTGTTTATAATTGTTTGTAATGATTCTCATTTCGTTTGTAGTCGAAACATTTACAAATGGCGATAATTCAAGCAAATCGTAAACACGCGAATTTGTTCATAATTGACATATAGCAAATCTGCATCTACAATTCTCTTTAGAATCGTTTGTAATTATTCTCGTTTCGTTTGTAGTCTTAATGTTAACTAATGGCGATAAGTAATGGAAACAAATTGTGAAGGGGCGGATTTGTTAGTAATTGACATACAGCAAATCCGCTTCAGCAGTCCTCTTTAGAATCGTTTGTGGTTTGTAGTCCTATCGTTAACAAATGTGGTTAAGTAATTGAAGCCAGGGGCAGATTTGTTAATATTTGAGAAATGGCAAATCCGCTTCTGCAGTCCTCTTAAATCGTTTGTGGTTATTCTCCTTTCGTTTCTAGTCCTAACGTTAATTAATAGCGATAAGTAATTGAAACAAATTGTGAAGGGGCGGATTTGTTAGTAATTGACATACAGCAAATCCGCTTCAGCAGTCCTCTTTAGAATCGTTTGTGGTTTGTAGTCCTATCGTTAACAAATGTGGTTAAGTAATTGAAGCCAGGGGCAGATTTGTTAATATTTGAGAAATAGCAAATCCGCTTCTGCAGTCCTCTTAAATCGTTTGTGGTTATTCTCGTTTCGTTTGTAGTCCTAACGTTAATTAATAGCTATAAGTAATTGAAACAAATTGTGAAGGGGCGGATTTGTTAGTAATTGACATACAGCAAAGCCGCTTCAGCAGTCCTCTTTAGAATCGTTTGTGGTTTGTAGTCCTATCGTTAACAAATGTGGTTAAGTATTTGAAGCCAGGGGCAGATTTGTTAATTTTTGATAAATAGCAAATCCGCTTCTGCAGTCCTCTTAAATCGTTTGTGGTTATTCTCCTTTCGTTTCTAGTCCTAACGTTAATTAATAGCGATAAGTAATTGAAACAAATTGTGAAGGGGCGGATTTGTTAGGAATTGACATACAGCAAATCCGCTTCAGCAGTCCTCTTTAGAATCGTTTGTGGTTTGTAGTCCTATCGTTAACAAATGTGGTTAAGTAATTGAAGCCAGGGGCAGATTTGTTAATATTTGAGAAATAGCAAATCAGCCTCTGCAGTCCTCTTAAATCGTTTGTGGTTATTCTCCTTTCGTTTCTAGTCCTAACGTTAATTAATAGCGATAAGTAATTGAAACAAATTGTGAAGGGGCGGATTTGTTAGTAATTGACATACAGCAAATCCGCTTCAGCAGTCCTCTTTAGAATCGTTTGTGGTTTGTAGTCCTATCGTTAACAAATGTGGTTAAGTAATTGAAGCCAGGGGCAGATTTGTTAATATTTGAGAAATAGCAAATCCGCTTCTGCAGTCCTCTTAAATCGTTTGTGGTTATTCTCGTTTCGTTTGTAGTCCTAACGTTAATTAATAGCTATAAGTAATTGAAACAAATTGTGAAGGGGCGGATTTGTTAGTAATTGACATACAGCAAATCCGCTTCAGCAGTCCTCTTTAGAATCGTTTGTGGTTTGTAGTCCTATCGTTAACAAATGTGGTTAAGTAATTGAAGCCAGGGGCAGATTTGTTAATATTTGAGAAATAGCAAATCCGCTTCTGCAGTCCTCTTAAATCGTTTGTGGTTATTCTCGTTTCGTTTGTAGTCCTAACGTTAATTAATAGCTATAAGTAATTGAAACAAATTGTGAAGGGGCGGATTTGTTAGTAATTGACATACAGCAAAGCCGCTTCAGCAGTCCTCTTTAGAATCGTTTGTGGTTTGTAGTCCTATCGTTAACAAATGTGGTTAAGTAATTGAAGCCAGGGGCAGATTTGTTAATATTTGAGAAATAGCAAATCCGCTTCTGCAGTCCTCTTAAATCGTTTGTGGTTATTCTCGTTTCGTTTGTAGTCCTAACGTTAATTAATAGCTATAAGTAATTGAAACAAATTGTGAAGGGGCGGATTTGTTAGTAATTGACATACAGCAAATCCGCTTCCGCAGTCCTCTTTAGAATCGTTTGTGGTTTGTAATCCTATCGTTAACAAATGTGGTTAAGTAATTGAAGCCAGGGGCAGATTTGTTAATATTTGAGAAATGGCAAATCCGCTTCTGCAGTCCTCTTAAATCGTTTGTGGTTATTCTCCTTTCGTTTCTAGTCCTAACGTTAATTAATAGCGATAAGTAATTGAAACAAATTGTGAAGGGGCGGATTTGTTAGTAATTGACATACAGCAAATCCGCTTCAGCAGTCCTCTTTAGAATCGTTTGTGGTTTGTAGTCCTATCGTTAACAAATGTGATTAAGTAATTGAAGCCAGGGGCAGATTTGTTAATATTTGAGAAATAGCAAATCCGCTTCTGCAGTCCTCTTAAATCGTTTGTGGTTATTCTCGTTTCGTTTGTAGTCCTAACGTTAATTAATAGCTATAAGTAATTGAAACAAATTGTGAAGGGGCGGATTTGTTAGTAATTGACATACAGCAAATCCGCTTCAGCAGTCCTCTTTAGAATCGTTTGTGGTTTGTAGTCCTATCGTTAACAAATGTGGTTAAGTAATTGAAGCCAGGGGCAGATTTGTTAATATTTGAGAAATAGCAAATCCGCTTCTGCAGTCCTCTTAAATCGTTTGTGGTTATTCTCGTTTCGTTTGTAGTCCTAACGTTAATTAATAGCTATAAGTAATTGAAACAAATTGTGAAGGGGCGGATTTGTTAGTAATTGACATACAGCAAAGCCGCTTCAGCAGTCCTCTTTAGAATCGTTTGTGGTTTGTAGTCCTATCGTTAACAAATGTGGTTAAGTATTTGAAGCCAGGGGCAGATTTGTTAATTTTTGAGAAATAGCAAATCCGCTTCTGCAGTCCTCTTAAATCGTTTGTGGTTATTCTCCTTTCGTTTCTAGTCCTAACGTTAATTAATAGCGATAAGTAATTGAAACAAATTGTGAAGGGGCGGATTTGTTAGTAATTGACATACAGCAAATCCGCTTCAGCAGTCCTCTTTAGAATCGTTTGTGGTTTGTAGTCCTATCGTTAACAAATGTGGTTAAGTAATTGAAGCCAGGGGCAGATTTGTTAATATTTGAGAAATAGCAAATCCGCTTCTGCAGTCCTCTTAAATCGTTTGTGGTTATTCTCGTTTCGTTTGTAGTCCTAACGTTAATTAATAGCTATAAGTAATTGAAACAAATTGTGAAGGGGCGGATTTGTTAGTAATTGACATACAGCAAATCCGCTTCCGCAGTCCTCTTTAGAATCGTTTGTGGTTTGTAATCCTATCGTTAACAAATGTGGTTAAGTAATTGAAGCCAGGGGCAGATTTGTTAATATTTGAGAAATGGCAAATCCGCTTCTGCAGTCCTCTTAAATCGTTTGTGGTTATTCTCCTTTCGTTTCTAGTCCTAACGTTAATTAATAGCGATAAGTAATTGAAACAAATTGTGAAGGGGCGGATTTGTTAGTAATTGACATACAGCAAATCCGCTTCAGCAGTCCTCTTTAGAATCGTTTGTGGTTTGTAGTCCTATCGTTAACAAATGTGATTAAGTAATTGAAGCCAGGGGCAGATTTGTTAATATTTGAGAAATAGCAAATCCGCTTCTGCAGTCCTCTTAAATCGTTTGTGGTTATTCTCGTTTCGTTTGTAGTCCTAACGTTAATTAATAGCTATAAGTAATTGAAACAAATTGTGAAGGGGCGGATTTGTTAGTAATTGACATACAGCAAATCCGCTTCAGCAGTCCTCTTTAGAATCGTTTGTGGTTTGTAGTCCTATCGTTAACAAATGTGGTTAAGTAATTGAAGCCAGGGGCAGATTTGTTAATATTTGAGAAATAGCAAATCCGCTTCTGCAGTCCTCTTAAATCGTTTGTGGTTATTCTCGTTTCGTTTGTAGTCCTAACGTTAATTAATAGCTATAAGTAATTGAAACAAATTGTGAAGGGGCGGATTTGTTAGTAATTGACATACAGCAAATCCGCTTCAGCAGTCCTCTTTAGAATCGTTTGTGGTTTGTAGTCCTATCGTTAACAAATGTGGTTAAGTAATTGAAGCCAGGGGCAGATTTGTTAATATTTGAGAAATAGCAAATCCGCTTCTGCAGTCCTCTTAAATCATTTGTGGTTATTCTCGTTTCGTTTGTAGTCCTAACGTTAATTAATAGCGATAAGTAATTGAAACAAATTGTGAAGGGGCGGATTTGTTAGTAATTGACATACAGCAAAGCCGCTTCAGCAGTCCTCTTTAGAATCGTTTGTGGTTTGTAGTCCTATCGTTAACAAATGTGGTTAAGTAATTGAAGCCAGGGGCAGATTTGTTAATATTTGAGAAATAGCAAATCCGCTTCTGCAGTCCTCTTAAATCGTTTGTGGTTATTCTCGTTTCGTTTGTAGTCCTAACGATAATTAATAGCTATAAGTAATTGAAACAAATTGTGAAGGGGCGGATTTGTTAGTAATTGACATACAGCAAATCCGCTTCAGCAGTCCTCTTTAGAATCGTTTGTGGTTTGTAGTCCTATCGTTAACAAATGTGGTTAAGTAATTGAAGCCAGGGGCAGATTTGTTAATATTTGAGAAATAGCAAATCCGCTTCTGCAGTCCTCTTAAACCGTTTGTGGTTATTCTCGTTTCGTTTGTAGTCCTAACGTTAATTAATAGCTATAAGTAATTGAAACAAATTGTGAAGGGGCGGATTTGTTAGTAATTGACATACAGCAAATCCGCTTCAGCAGTCCTCTTTAGAATCGTTTGTGGTTTGTAGTCCTATCGTTAACAAATGTGATTAAGTAATTGAAGCCAGGGGCAGATTTGTTAATATTTGAGAAATAGCAAATCCGCTTCTGCAGTCCTCTTAAATCGTTTGTGGTTATTCTCGTTTCGTTTGTAGTCCTAACGTTAATTAATAGCTATAAGTAATTGAAACAAATTGTGAAGGGGCGGATTTGTTAGTAATTGACATACAGCAAATCCGCTTCAGCAGTCCTCTTTAGAATCGTTTGTGGTTTGTAGTCCTATCGTTAACAAATGTGGTTAAGTAATTGAAGCCAGGGGCAGATTTGTTAATATTTGAGAAATAGCAAATCCGCTTCTGCAGTCCTCTTAAACCGTTTGTGGTTATTCTCGTTTCGTTTGTAGTCCTAACGTTAATTAATAGCTATAAGTAATTGAAACAAATTGTGAAGGGGCGGATTTGTTAGTAATTGACATACAGCAAATCCGCTTCAGCAGTCCTCTTTAGAATCGTTTGTGGTTTGTAGTCCTATCGTTAACAAATGTGGTTAAGTAATTGAAGCCAGGGGCAGATTTGTTAATATTTGAGAAATAGCAAATCCGCTTCTGCAGTCCTCTTAAATCGTTTGTGGTTATTCTCGTTTCGTTTGTAGTCCTAACGTTAATTAATAGCTATAAGTAATTGAAACAAATTGTGAAGGGGCGGATTTGTTAGTAATTGACATACAGCAAATCCGCTTCAGCAGTCCTCTTTAGAATCGTTTGTGGTTTGTAGTCCTATCGTTAACAAATGTGGTTAAGTAATTGAAGCCAGGGGCAGATTTGTTAATATTTGAGAAATAGCAAATCCGCTTCTGCAGTCCTCTTAAATCGTTTGTGGTTATTCTCGTTTCGTTTGTAGTCCTAACGTTAATTAATAGCTATAAGTAATTGAAACAAATTGTGAAGGGGCGGATTTGTTAGTAATTGACATACAGCAAAGCCGCTTCAGCAGTCCTCTTTAGAATCGTTTGTGGTTTGTAGTCCTATCGTTAACAAATGTGGTTAAGTATTTGAAGCCAGGGGCAGATTTGTTAATTTTTGAGAAATAGCAAATCCGCTTCTGCAGTCCTCTTAAATCGTTTGTGGTTATTCTCCTTTCGTTTCTAGTCCTAACGTTAATTAATAGCGATAAGTAATTGAAACAAATTGTGAAGGGGCGGATTTGTTAGTAATTGACATACAGCAAATCCGCTTCAGCAGTCCTCTTTAGAATCGTTTGTGGTTTGTAGTCCTATCGTTAACAAATGTGGTTAAGTAATTGAAGCCAGGGGCAGATTTGTTAATATTTGAGAAATAGCAAATCAGCCTCTGCAGTCCTCTTAAATCGTTTGTGGTTATTCTCCTTTCGTTTCTAGTCCTAACGTTAATTAATAGCGATAAGTAATTGAAACAAATTGTGAAGGGGCGGATTTGTTAGTAATTGACATACAGCAAATCCGCTTCAGCAGTCCTCTTTAGAATCGTTTGTGGTTTGTAGTCCTATCGTTAACAAATGTGGTTAAGTAATTGAAGCCAGGGGCAGATTTGTTAATATTTGAGAAATAGCAAATCCGCTTCTGCAGTCCTCTTAAATCGTTTGTGGTTATTCTCGTTTCGTTTGTAGTCCTAACGTTAATTAATAGCTATAAGTAATTGAAACAAATTGTGAAGGGGCGGATTTGTTAGTAATTGACATACAGCAAATCCGCTTCAGCAGTCCTCTTTAGAATCGTTTGTGGTTTGTAGTCCTATCGTTAACAAATGTGGTTAAGTAATTGAAGCCAGGGGCAGATTTGTTAATATTTGAGAAATAGCAAATCCGCTTCTGCAGTCCTCTTAAATCGTTTGTGGTTATTCTCGTTTCGTTTGTAGTCCTAACGTTAATTAATAGCTATAAGTAATTGAAACAAATTGTGAAGGGGCGGATTTGTTAGTAATTGACATACAGCAAAGCCGCTTCAGCAGTCCTCTTTAGAATCGTTTGTGGTTTGTAGTCCTATCGTTAACAAATGTGGTTAAGTATTTGAAGCCAGGGGCAGATTTGTTAATTTTTGAGAAATAGCAAATCCGCTTCTGCAGTCCTCTTAAATCGTTTGTGGTTATTCTCCTTTCGTTTCTAGTCCTAAGGTTAATTAATAGCGATAAGTAATTGAAACAAATTGTGAAGGGGCGGATTTGTTAGTAATTGACATACAGCAAATCCGCTTCAGCAGTCCTCTTTAGAATCGTTTGTGGTTTGTAGTCCTATCGTTAACAAATGTGGTTAAGTAATTGAAGCCAGGGGCAGATTTGTTAATATTTGAGAAATAGCAAATCCGCTTCTGCAGTCCTCTTAAATCGTTTGTGGTTATTCTCGTTTCGTTTGTAGTCCTAACGTTAATTAATAGCTATAAGTAATTGAAACAAATTGTGAAGGGGCGGATTTGTTAGTAATTGACATACAGCAAATCCGCTTCAGCAGTCCTCTTTAGAATCGTTTGTGGTTTGTAGTCCTATCGTTAACAAATGTGGTTAAGTAATTGAAGCCAGGGGCAGATTTGTTAATATTTGAGAAATAGCAAATCCGCTTCTGCAGTCCTCTTAAATCGTTTGTGGTTATTCTCGTTTCGTTTGTAGTCCTAACGTTAATTAATAGCTATAAGTAATTGAAACAAATTGTGAAGGGACGGATTTGTTAGTAATTGACATACAGCAAATCCGCTTCAGCAGTCCTCTTTAGAATCGTTTGTGGTTTGTAGTCCTATCGTTAACAAATGTGGTTAAGTAATTGAAGCCAGGGGCAGATTTGTTAATATTTGAGAAATAGCAAATCCGCTTCTGCAGTCCTCTTAAATCGTTTGTGGTTATTCTCGTTTCGTTTGTAGTCCTAACGTTAATTAATAGCTATAAGTAATTGAAACAAATTGTGAAGGGGCGGATTTGTTAGTAATTGACATACAGCAAATCCGCTTCCGCAGTCCTCTTTAGAATCGTTTGTGGTTTGTAATCCTATCGTTAACAAATGTGGTTAAGTAATTGAAGCCAGGGGCAGATTTGTTAATATTTGAGAAATGGCAAATCCGCTTCTGCAGTCCTCTTAAATCGTTTGTGGTTATTCTCCTTTCGTTTGTAGTCCTAACGTTAATTAATAGCGATAAGTAATTGAAACAAATTGTGAAGGGGCGGATTTGTTAGTAATTGACATACAGCAAATCCGCTTCAGCAGTCCTCTTTAGAATCGTTTGTGGTTTGTAGTCCTATCGTTAACAAATGTGGTTAAGTAATTGAAGCCAGGGGCAGATTTGTTAATATTTGAGAAATAGCAAATCCGCTTCTGCAGTCCTCTTAAATCGTTTGTGGTTATTCTCCTTTCGTTTGTAGTCCTAACGTTAATTAATAGCTATAAGTAATTGAAACAAATTGTGAAGGGGCGGATTTGTTAGTAATTGACATACAGCAAATCCGCTTCAGCAGTCCTCTTTAGAATCGTTTGTGGTTTGTAGTCCTATCGTTAACAAATGTGGTTAAGTAATTGAAGCCAGGGGCAGATTTGTTAATATTTGAGAAATAGCAAATCCGCTTCTGCAGTCCTCTTAAATCCTTTGTGGTTATTCTCGTTTCGTTTGTAGTCCTAACGTTAATTAATAGCGATAAGTAATTGAAACAAATTGTGAAGGGGCGGATTTGTTAGTAATTGACATATAGCAAATCCACTTGAGCAGTCCTCTTTGTAGTTTGCTGCAATTCTCGTTTCATTTGTAGTCGCAACATTAAAAAATGACGATAAGTAGTGAGCACATTGTAAATTTTGTTGTTTGTAATAAATTTTGTTTGTTTGGATAAACAGAACTACAAAGGTAATATCAACATTTTCTTTGAAGAAAAGTTAATTTTTGTGGAGTGATATGTTAGGTTCACTTAGGCCACAGTTCACAAACAACAACAGCGTTAATCAGTCATTTATCGTTTATTTGCTTTGATTATCTTCTTCATACTGCAACATATGGCAGTTAGTTACCATTTACAAGATAGCTAAGACCTCTATAAAAGCAACTCCATTAATTTCGCAAACTACACCTGTATATTTAGTGGTGCTAGTTCCTCTCTTAAGTTATTTTTATGTTTGTTTTGTGGGCTTTATTAGGTTTGTCATGAAGTGAGTAAGGTACAATTGCCCTTACAACATTGCCAACTTTTATAGCCTCTCGGAATTCCTTAATAGCGCCTAGTTTTACTACTGGTCAATTTTGTTATAATTTACATTAATCGGTAATACGGGCTCATTTATTACGGCAGTTTTTTTTTTATTTTTCACGAAAATGATCATGGTGATGGGAGGAAATCACGATGAATTTACTACGGAGAATTTTTCATTTTGTTCACAAAATACCATAAAGAAATGACAGTAAAATTTGAAGGCACTATATTAACAAAAAAGTTCACCTTGTTATACGCTATAATTCACTCTTAAGTAAAATTAAGAATATAATGCTAATTTGCGTCTATATTGTTGGTTGTATTTATCTGGCAACTACCACTTAAATAAGACTCTGCTTTCCAACACTCTTTTATTTAACACTTACACTTTTACATGGAAGAAATGAGTTTACAGAGATATACATTCTATCACATGTAATACTACTCAATACTACTACATGCCGAGCATCATGTACGTGTGTATTGAGAGTTGCTGAAATCATGTCGCGCCATCTAGATTTTTAGCGCCATATTTCAACATATGTATATACCGTACTGAGGACATAGTCCCATACAGTATCTCTTCCAATTGATATTTTAGCTCTATTTTGGATTTAATTGTAATATCCACTGATTTATATTAAAGTTTAATTACCAAATAGTTACCCGTGTTCTCATTGTAATTGTTTTCTCTCTCCTATCACGGTATCTTTTTTACATAAATAAGGAACCAATTTATTTTATCTGTCTCTTTGAAATGTTATTAAAATTATCCAGTTTCTATTTTTATTGGTCTAAAATATTAATAAAATGTACCTACTTGCACTTTTGTGGCAATACCGTTGCTGCGGCAAATTTTTTTTTTTATTATGCCCGTTTATTCCACAATATTTATTTTTTGCATTTTATCTACTTTCTTGCAAATATTTTAACATTATGTCTTCTAGATAATTCTAGAAATAATCGAAACGGGCCGAGATTGTTTATTTATTGAGTTGCTTTCAATGAAAATAAACGTGCTTTGTTGAGATGTTTGGAAGACGTAGTTGTTCTGTTAACTTATATCTTCTTGGCTATTTCTTATAGGTATTTTAAATATTTGTGTCTTGATTTGATTATCGAGATTTGTGAACTTACATATAATTACTGCCCCAGTTTAAAAAGAACAACGAAGTTCACATCCGAAACGTCGGAGGGTGGAATTGTTTTTCTATACAACGCGTAAATAGAAGAATCGGAATTAATACACGAAAAAGCGTCGAGGTGACACGAGAAGTTTCTAGAAGGGCTCGCGTGTGATCTAAATACGAACCTGAGATTGGGCAGAGTTAGTTGATTCGAGATGGCGTTAACGTTCAAATCGTCGAACACGGTGAAAAGCGAATTAAAATAAATAGTGACACTTAAATAACGTGTTTAATTTCAAACATTTTTATTAGGGGAGAGTCGGGTAATTGTACGCGCCTAAGGCATTTTCGAAATAACTCACAAACTGATTTCATTACATTAACCAAATTTTACAGATCATTGCCACGATGTATTGAGTAAAGTAATTTATTTTACAAAAGCTTCTAGAATATTAAGTGTCTTAGATATATATATATATATATATATTTTTTTAAAGAAGTATACTTTCGCACAATTACCCCACTAGGTACGTAATGGTAGGCAGAGGTGGGGTAATTAAACTTATGGAAAATAACATTGTCATGACTCTGAAAACGTAAACATGTATTTATTATTTATTAATTAATTAATTTTAAACATATAAAAAGTCATGCGAGAGGTTATATATATTTGTACTCCACAAACTATTACTTGTTATCGCAGAAGTCGCAAATATAACCCTCAGGTGTGTCCCATCCAGTGCAAAGCGAATGAGCCCGTCGCAGGCAAGCATTACATCTAAACCACATCACACTTTTCCGGCCAATGTCCCCACAAACTAAACACAACTCATTTTCATCATAGTTACTTGCGTCATCCAATTCATCATCATCACATAATTTGGAAATATCTTCATCACTTATTTCTTCGTCAGTGTCGTCAAATAATTGTCTTTTCACCCTTTTTTTTTGGCTTTTATTTTGGACTTTCCATTTTTCTGTTTTTCCACTTGCTTTTTAGTTTTTTTTTCTTTGCTACAGCTTCCAGTAATATTTGCTTATTTGGTGTAGATGTTAATACTTGTGAAGATGTTTTGTTTCTCGGTTTTCTCTTGTTTACTCTAGATGTTGGGGTAGGAAGAGGTGATACCATCTGGACTGTTACATAATTGGGTTCGACAGAAGAAGAGCTAGTAGATGGAACAGCATTTTCATAATCTATTCCATGTGGAGTTCCTGGTTTATTACTATTCTTTGAAGATTTTGGAGTTTCCTTTGTCTAAGACTCAGATTCAGACTCTGAAGCTTCATGATCTTCTATCAATTGTGAATAATATTTGGCAGTCCGTTTCTCCGAAGCGATCAGGGTCCAAAGGCCAAATTCCAGCAGTGCGGAAACCGGATTCACTTTTTTCCATGGTAGCCATCTTTTTGTAGGCTTTGTAAAATATTTCAGCCAATTCGTTTGGTGTAACTCTTTCGTGTTGTAAGAGAAATAGGTCACATTCTCTATGAAAAGCACCTTTAAGCGGCCCATAGAATGTCAAATCAAGAGGCTGGATCCTGTGTGATGTATGCGGAGGTATTGTTATAAGGACAATGCCATTTAGCTTGCAGAAATCATATATCTCCAAGGATATATGACTGGAATGGTTATCCAAGACTATTAGTGCAGGATCCTCAAGAGTAGGTTTCGCGTAATTTTTAAAGTGTTGTAACCATTCATAAAATAGGGTTTCATTACTCCATCCTGTTGGGGAGCACGCGTAAATAGCATTTGGTGGTCCATTTTTTTGAAGATGTCCTGACATTCTTTTTCGGGGAAAAATAAACATGGGTGGTACATATGACCCAACCGCATTGAAACTGCAAATTACAGTTCCATTTTTCCCCCTTTCGCCTGATATTTTAGCTCCAAATTGTTTCACTCCTTTAGGTCCTAATCTTTTCGAAGGTTTTTGTACAGTTGTAATCCCTGTTTCGTCTACGTTAAAAATTCTATCTCCCTTAAAATTATATCTTTCTATGATATTTTTCAAATTATTATAAAAAAGCTTTACTTCAACTTCGTTAAAAGCAGTAATCCTGTTTAAGCTTGTTGCTTCCGGTTTCCTTAATGATATTTGTGGGCGTCTGTTCAGCATAACATATACCATTCCCTGCCAGCAAGTTTCTGTTTTTTATTGAAAGGGTGTTTAATTTTGTTTGCTTTTGCAAAATTGAAAGCTAATTTTCGAAACTCTGTTACAGTAATGCCATAATATAATTTAGCTAAATCTAGAACGTGACGACAAAGTTCGTCTTGTGCTTTTGTAAAAACTGTATGCTTCCCTAATTTAGGCGCTTGAAAAGCTTTACCTAATGTTTTTTCTTTCAGTCTCTTTCTTAAGGTGGATTCATGAATCCCAAACTCTCTGCTTGTACTTCTAATAGAAGCACCATTTTCAATCCGCGTGATTGCTCTCTTAAGCTGATCTAGAGTAAACGACCCTTTTTGGGTCTTTCTTACGTATTTGCGTGGCATCTAAGGAATGAAATCTAAATTAGTGTCCAATAAAACTTGGCGGGGTAATTGTACGCAATGCGCACAATTACCCCATTTGTTTTGATTTTAATATTTTATTTACGATAATGTAATTATGAAAAGTGTATGCAAGGACTTTCATACACGTTTACCCAACACATCATTTAACAGTTTAGTCCAAGAATGATTAAAATATATGTATAAAAATTGTACTTACCGCTTAATTTCCTACACCAAAATATTGTAGCAAATGCATACACTTCACATTTGCGGCTATTGCAAATTTAATCATGAATATAAACCAGTTCCTTTTAGTATACAGGGTGTCCCTGAAATAAGAGTACAACGTATTAAAAATGGGAAGCCCTAATTTTATTACACCTTTTATCTAAATTAATTTTTCCAAAATTCCCACGCATACGTGAGGAAAAAAAATGGCAAAGATATTTATTAAATATCCGTCACGCCACTGGTATTTGAGACACTACACTTCTAACCAACGAAGGTAGGGCAGGCAACACGCGACGTATAACTACGCTCTGAGTCTCAGTCTGTCTGGATCCTTACGCATGCACACATCGGATATGGCTTTTACCACACGCGAGTTGTTCGATATGATTTATGTCTACGGCGAAGCAGGAGGAAGTTGTCGAAGAACTCTACGTATCTACCGGCAGCGATACCCCAATCGTAGAACCCCGTCTTACACGTGTATAAAGGATACCGTGTTTAGATTAAGAGAAACTGGTCGATTGCTACCAAATTACGAAGGTCGCGGACGTGAAAGACCACGTCGAATTTTACGAGCCGAAGAAGAATTGCTGGATATTGTGAACAGAAATGCAGGTGTAAGTACACGTGATGCTGCAGGGCAAGT
Organism: Cetonia aurata; assembly: GCA_949128085.1. Taxonomy (NCBI): domain Eukaryota; kingdom Metazoa; phylum Arthropoda; class Insecta; order Coleoptera; family Scarabaeidae; genus Cetonia; species Cetonia aurata. Next base: position 34,579,571 of record OX421882.1, read on the forward strand.
GGGGGTGTCACGCAGTACGGCACACCGCAATGATGTTTATTTCAGACAGCTGTCATTGATCAGATTACGCACAAGTGAATAGAGTTATTCATTAATAGATTCCACATTTTACTTTCAATATCTTCTTTGAAATTTGCTTTAAATTTCGCGTACGTAATAATATTGGAGTCGTTGACTCGTATCAGCTGCATACAATGATTATCTGTATATCACAGCTGTATTTGCAAATAACCTTAAGATATAGTATAAACACAGATAGTGGATCCATGGGCGGCACATTCGTGACGTTTCAATGGGTTTTTAATTGTATATTCGATATTGCAATTGGCGTACGAATTTTTGGATACTTATTCAGTATAATTTGGGTTTCCCATTTTTAATATTTTGTACTCTTATTTCAGAGACACCCTGTATATTAAGATTAGTAATAATAGATGGCGTTGACGATATCTTTTTTAAAATGCACTTAATGGGGTGATTAAAACGTCAATGCGTATAATTACCCGCTGCGTACAATTGCCCGACTTTCCCCTAATATTTAGTGTTTATTTAGTTTGAGTGGTTTCTTTGATTTTATTTTTTTTAATAGACTAAGTGTGTAAATAACTGATTTTAATTTAATATGTTGCCGTGGTGTGTTTTTTGAATTCCAACAATATCTGTTAAGTCTTGTATAGGTATATTTAATGAGATTGGGTTACGGTAGTTTCAAGGTTTTGTATGGTAGTAAAGACTGTTTGGATGTCGGTTGGCGTAAGGCCTTATGCGAATCTTTGGCCCCTTCTCCAGATTTAACTTTTGTATAAACGTTTATTATTACTGCTTGGAGACCATTGGCAGGACTAGACTTCAGCGTTTGCAAAATTCGTGTCTTAGATTTATTTATAGTTTACGTAAAGTTAACCGAATCTCTCATACACTCGATTGAGCTACCATCTTTTTCTATAAAATTATTTAGTTTAAGAAATCATTCAATTACTTTTTCCGTAAAATTTGGTTTAGAACAGATGTATATAGTATCAATGTGAGATACAAAGGCTTACTAACTCCTGCAGTTCACCACCTTGAAATTTTTAAAAGATCGTTTAGTTATAATGTTGTTAGATTTTGGAACAAAATTCCACTAGGTATGCGTTCGAGTCCGCTTGCTCTGTTCCATCAATTGAGAAGAAGTGCTTTCTTGAACACGTAAATATATATTTTCATTTTCTTTTATAACTTTCTATTGTCTTGTATTTTCTCTGTATGCTTTTTGCGCTTAGACTTGAATTATTATTACTTTTTGCTTACGATTGTTTATTTATTGGGTTAACATTATTAATGGTGCTGGAGGAAGAACAGCGGCGTACACTTTAAGCAGCTGATCTTGCACCTTTTGACATTTTGGTTGTTGAATTTTAGCATTTACTCATTTTTATACTATGATGTATATAGCCTGCAGTTGGTATTTCCAGTATAGATCCCAATTTTCCGTTGTTAGCCTTTCAGTTCACAGTGTACTGTAAGGAGACCTACCTGTTCGAAGATGATTCCTACTGAGTTTTAGTAAGTACTTCTGCAGTCCATTTTTCTGATGGTCCCTTGATAAAGGTGTTTCCTTGAGTTTGTCTGGTTATGTTGTCCCCGTGTTATTTGTTTTCCTTGAACCTAACTTCTAAGCTGCTCCCAAGAATGTGATTCGTTCTTTCCCACCTGAAAAAAACAGCAACAAGCGGTGGCAATTGTTCCCCACTTTAGTTCGGATACAATCTAAGTCAATAACTTCGTTATTCTACTGCAGTCCTAATGCTCTCAACAAAGGACACTAGTCGATTGGCTTCAATTTTCTCAAATAGCTTCCTCCTAATCACAAGTGAGAGACAAATTGGTCTCCAGCTAGCGTCAGTTGCCGCATCCTTATCACGTTTTCGAATATGATGTATGACATGTTCCATGAACCTAGAATGGCCATCTGGCTTGTTAGTATTCGTTTGAAGATGTCTTTAAGCAGTTCTTCCGCAATTAGCAGGTTTTTCAGGAAATCATTATTCACACCATCATAACCTGGAGCTAATCTTCTAAGCCTACTTACAAGAACTGCAACCTCAGCCAGAGTAGTCGCCACCAAAACATCTTCCTTCCTTTCTATATACAAAATTGCTGGAACTACTAAGAGCTGCACATTAAAAAATATTTGCAATTTCTACGGAAAATTCCAGTAATGTATAGGGTAAATTTACCAAAAATTAGAAAATATACCTAAAATTTTCAAGTGAGTTTCCCAATTTTTGGCAATTTTACTTTATACGTTACTGGAATTTTCCGTAGGAATTGCATATATTTTTTATTGTGTAGCCAAAAGATCATATACTTAAGCAGTTTTCCTGACACGGTTTAGCATTATTACCTGCTTTATTGTTTCCAGTAATCTTTTTGATGTAATTCCAGACGGTGTTCTTGCACTTATTGTTTTATTTAAGGATTCGCAAAAATTAATGAACCTCTTCCTTTTAATTTTCTTAAAGTCCCTTTTCGTTTTTGCATTGATCCTTCACTTTCAGGTAGTTTTTAGCTGTTAGTCTACATTTGTAATAAGAAAGCCCTAGTAGTTTCATACATTCTACCAACTCATCACATGCGGCATTCCACCAGGATTTGCTTTTCGACTTACCACGGCGCTTAGCAATCTTCTTCAGGGTGCGTTCAGTAGCGCTTAAGAGTAACGATTCAAACTCCTCATAATCACTCGTAAACTTTTCGAACACATTAGCTGCAGTCCCACTAAAAAGGGACCAATCTGCCTTTTGAGTATTAAATTTTCTAGTACATACCAGCTTTAAAGTCTCTTTTGATGAGATTAATCATTCGCCATCATGTGTATCATTCAATACTTCTCAAACGACACTCAGGCGAATGTCCGCAAAGTCCAGGCCGAGACTCGCTGCACTGCTATACATTATTATTATCATCTATCGGCCTAATTTCTCTCACACATGCAAAGTCTATTTTTAAATTTGAATGAGCTATAATTAATCTTCCTTTGTTAGAGATTACATGTCTTACTTTCCATTATAATATTTTCATTGGTTTCCTTGGAATTCTTAATGAGCTTTGACAGAGTTATAAAGTTTATAATATGACCAGATTTTCGACTAGGATCTGCTGTATTTTTAGACATAAACCTTTGAAGTTTGCGCCTATCTTTTCCTCTTGAGGTGTGAAACCCGTTCTACCTTGACTAAGCAGGATACGCTTCTTAACAACGACAGCATGCTGACATTTGAGCAAGTTACTATGACCTTGTTTGTTATACCTTGACTTTGGCCTTTTGGTATTGGTAGTTCTTGAGATAACGAAAGATGCATAAGATTGGTTTGTTTGGCGATTACGGCTTCGGGATTGTTTAGAAGAAACATGAGGGTTTTTTTTTTTCGTCGAAGAAGCGACGGGAAATGCTGTGGGGATGCTGCAATATCAAACTCTTGCTCATTATGTGGTTCACCTTGCGTCATAATTTTCCTTTTCGCTTCAAAGTAGGTTAGGTGTTTATAAACCAAATGTTTTTAATTTTGTTTTGGTTGGCATATGCATAACAGCTTAGATGTAGCCATGTTGCATACCGCAACTAGCATATTGAATTTCCTTGCTGCTTTGTTCACCAGAATGACTGTCACCGCATTGAATATTTCTTGCTTGCTTCTTGTACTGGTTTTTGGTTTCACCATAATGAAAGTATTTAAAACATTGAATTACTAGAAAAATATAGCTTCTTACCACAAATGGGGTATTTGTGGCAGCTGACATACCGCAAGGCTGGAACTCCTTTTGTGGAACATTTTATACAACGTTCTCCGGCTTGAACTCACAAAAGGAGCAGAAACTGTAGCATTTGACGTATAGTGTAAACGATTCACTATGGATCATCGGGAAGTGGATGGCAGAGAACAGATTGGAGGTAGCCGCACACAAGACGGAGGCACTGATAATTAAAGGCACCTGAAAACCCATGCCCCAAAGCAGAGTATTCTGCACTTGGGAATTGTTTTAGATTGGAAATTACGCTTCCGTGTCAATATAAAGCGTGCAGCTGCGGAAGAGAGATCGACGCAGCTAACCCACTTTTGCCCAACCTACACGGAAAAACCGATTTATTTGAATCAAGCAAAATTTGTTTAGCTCAATTAAATTATTTCTTTCTATATCGACAAACAAAGTTTTATTTCATTGACACAAATAATTTTGTTGTCCATATTTTGTAGTTTTAAGTAAATTTTTGCTTGGGTTAATTATATTTTTATTTGATGCAAATATATGCTAGATACTTGCACTAACAAGAACTGTGGAGCTTTTTTCCGAAACGCAATTTCTGACAAAAACTGTTTTTCGAGAAAATTGCAATTAAACTCGGCTCAGTAAAAAACAATTTTTTTTTCAACTTACATTTTAAAGTAAAAGGAAAATTAAGATCTCTAAAACAAATATACGCGAAACAATTTGCTGAAAAATTATATTTGTAACAAAAAACAGAGAAAAATACAAAAATAAATTGCATTTTGAAAATAAAACTGACATTTATTTCATTTTGAAAATAAAATTTAGTATAAATTGCCTTTTGAGAAAAAAACAAAGAAATTTCTGTTTCACTTTTTAGATACGATCTGCCGTTTTGTTGTAAAGGTTTTCAGGAGCATCATTATATAACCAAAAACACATCGAATGTATAACATAACAGTTTTTATTTTGGCCTCCGCAACCGTTGCAAAAAAATCGTAAACTTGTTACGTTATCTGGTATCTCTAACTCGCTTACAAAATCTCCAATGGCTGATGCTACTTCCGTGGCTCCTCTGCCTGCTTGGTCCTCACTCCGAGTATAAAAAACAGGGTCATTGCATTTCAAATCTATGATGCCCAGGTTATAAAATGACAACAATGACTCATATAGTATGCTTCACCAATGGGTAGTTTTAGTTTTAGTTAAAGCACGACTGTACACTCGTAAAATAAAACCTTAACCTAGCAAGCATAGAGCAAGGAAAAAAATGCCTTACTTCGTTTTTTTTTTTTCTACTTTGGTAAAATAAATGGTAAAATGTTTTTAAATCATTTTTCAGTGCATGTTTTAGCTCATTCTTTGGCTATATTTCCAGTGCTTTTAGTGTATTCTGTATATTTGTGGTACTGCCTTTGATTAAACCTTAAGTATTATAATTATTATTAGTAGGTACATAATAGTTGTATATATAATATACATATATATATTTTTTTAGTTTCTTGCATGTTAAAGTTATTTTTTTTGAGTATATACCTGATGTGACTGTATTAGTAATTTAGATATTTTAGTTAATAGATATCAGTTGCATCTGTGAAGTTTAACACGGTATCTATCACTGCATGCCTTTTAGTAGATTGTTTGTGTTCATAGTATCTATTCCAATATAGCTAGTTTTTCAATATCTTATAGGGAGTTGTGTGAGGGTTTTATTGATTCTAAACGTGACGTAGATTCTTTGTGCCAATTTATGAAACATAGATATGTCAATTTAACAGAAGCTCAAATTACTAATCTTAAAGCATAATTCCAAAAGTCGATTGTAACACGATTTAACAAAAGACGAAGCTAGTCGGGTTAGAGAGATGTTTTCGGTTACATAGACAATGGCTTCACTTAATGCTTTCTTTTCATGCTTAAAGTGCTTTTGCCATTTTTCTTGTTTTTTTATATAGAAAATCATTAATTTAATTACTGCACTGAAGTAGGTATGTGAATCCTATCCGATATGTTTTAATTTTAAAAAATCTTTGCTTAATTACAATAACATTTATGTGTTCAGAGGTACCTAAAAAAAATAGATTGATATATTCTAAATATGTATGCTATATACACATATACTTACATACACCTACGAATAATATTCACATATACGTATATACACATACATGTATGCACATATGCTTTGTTTTCTTTTATAATGATCTCAACGGCTATTTGTTTAAGAATGATGAGCGAATGTAGTACTCTTGGGACGCAATAGCAGTTCCTCTTGTTTTGGACTACATACTTTCTGACTTAAACCATATTCTCTTATTCAGTATCACTTATCTCTCATATAACCTCATTTTCTTTCTTTTATTTATTAATAAATAATTATTGCATTGTATTATAATTGTTTTTGTTTTCCGATGTTGTGTGTTAAAGTTGTATATGTTATTAGTGATTATTAGTAATCACATATATTACGAATAAAAGTAAAAAAAAATTAATACTGATAATAGAAGAATAATGTCCCTAAGAAGGGCTCGAACCTATTCCACTTCCTGGTAAAATTCGTAATTCGTGCCCTCAACTCGCCTCAACTAATTAGGCTACACATACACTAATCAGTCGAATACATATAATTCTTCTTAAGCTACAAGCGTTAATGTTTTTAAATAAAATTCTTCATATCTCAAAAATTAAGGCCCATGCACTCAAACCCATTTACAGTTTTTATACACTTAATTTCCTCTTTCAAATAATATATGACTCATTTAATTTTGTGTTTCGCAGTTCTTGCCTACTCCTTGTTAGTAAGTGTTATATGTGGAATTCTGGTTTCTTATATTGTTTTTTTTTTTTTACTATTGAATCTGTGATTTAATTATTATTTTATATAGCGGCTAAATCTCTACTATTAGTAATTAGTTCAGTTGTGTATTATTAAAAAATATCTAACCATTTCTGTGTGTTTATAATAATGTTAAAACATTTTTAAGCAGGGCAAGCGGTTATAATAAGAAGAATTCTTCTGAATATTTTCTCATTTTCTGAATATTTTCCGGTTTTGTATTATTATCATTACTATTATTATATATCTATATATATATGTATATTTAACTAAAAAGTTAGTTGGAAAAAAAAAACATTAACAAACTGCAATACCTAACATTATTTCAATAATTTATGTATTTCCACCAATAATTACGTCGTGATTTTATGCTTAATCTTTTATGCAATTCAAATCGCCTATAATTAAAAAATTCCAATTCTATCAAAAGTTCCAGATTTATTTCCGCAAAAGCGTATTTCTGGACCACTGTGCGATGTATGGAACCTAATGTGTTCAAAAACGAAAAAAAATTTTTTTTTTGCAGAAATTGGGTTTTGAAAATAAGCTCCACAACTGTTCAAACCAACTATATCATTTATTTGTTTTAAGTAAACAAAGTATTTGTTCCTTAATATTTAGCAGTAATTATAACAAAATTCTTTTTTTATTCACACCAAATAATTTTTTCTTAGTAATTATATAAACCATAAGGGTAACCACCAAATATAGTTGTAATTACAAAATCATTTGTTTCTTTTGAATAATATAAAGATTTAGAATTCAGAAAGAATTTAATAAAAATAATTATATAATATATGATTTAACAAACTATTTATTTCATTCGAAATTATGTTTTAGTTAAAGCAATGACATAATTCCTTGAAACTCCTTGAAAAATTGTATGCGATAAATAAATATGCCCTTCTAATGACTATATGTTTACTTGCAGATGTAAAGCATTTAGTATCGTCAAAAGAAAAGAATTATTTTAATAGTTATAATTATTTAGTTATATTTAGTCAATTCAAGGGTGCGTTTACAGTTAAGCGGCGGGAATTCAAATGACCCATATTTTGTTGTGCGATACATTTTGCGCAAACTTGATGTGGATTGGATACAAAATATTCATGAAGAATAATATAACGGTCGATTGAAAAGAGGCGTAGAAAAAAATTAATAACAAGAAAATATATTTTACCATCATTTAACTGTGTAGCGATTTCGCTTGATGAGCTCTTGGTTTTAGTTACGTAAATTAGTTATTTTATTTAAGAAAATATAAACTTGACGAAACTAAAAATGGTGGCCCCACCCTCTTTTAATTTTCTTGTTATTAAAATTTTCTACATCTTTTTTTATCTGTTATCATCCGTTAAGTATAAAGAAAATGTATCATGCTGCAAAATATGGGTGTTTAGAATTCCTGAATTGTGTGTTTGATATTGCTTGCAATTTCCAAAGTATATACTGCAGTTTTGTTCCAATACCGGCGACCGCTCACCAACGATATAGTCAGTCTAATTGTACCCAAGTAGCACTATTATATTAATATCGCTTTGTGCAAAATCAGAGTATTGCTGATAGTCAGTGACCGTAGCTGAAACAAAGATTTTTTAATTAAAAAAGCATTTCACCTTTAATTATATGAAAAAATAATATAAATAATAGTAATTTTCCAAATAACTATATATCTTTGTTTGAACACACCTGTAGGTAAAACAATAAAATTTTGTTTTTTAGGACTCTAAACTATATTTTCATACTAGGTATAACATTTCGTATAACCGTTAGAATATAGAAAATCGAATTTTATGAGAAAATAGTCGTGGTGCAATGAATCTCAAAGCCCTCGACATGACTGTTTAGACCTATGTTCATGTTTAAACCAAGTACATATCGCCGTTTTCTTGTAGAATATACAGTGCCTTTCCGCACGTGTACATGTGAGTATCGATGCCCAGTATGATAATGCTTCCCTTTTTATATGTATCTACTCGATACTACGATAACAATATAACAAAATGTGAAAAATTAACGGGTATGAAATGTTGGAAGCATTTGTACCCACCAAGATATTTAATATCAACTTCATTTGAAAATCCTAGTTCAACGTTATTCTTAAAACCTTGATGACTACTTAGTCTAAAAGAAAATTCTAATTGATGCTTCACACCCAATATAAATGTTACGTCGCGAAGTCACAACGTTTGCTAAACTTTGTAATTGCTTATGTATCCATTTCACTAACACAATAGCCACAAGTAGTAACAAGTAAGAATATGATGGTACTCACTTGCAAGATAGACACGATACATTTCAATACTTTTACTGCGTAAAAATGTGGTAAAAACTAAATAAATACTGCAGGTGACTGTAAGCGTCTGATTGGTTCTTTTAGGAGGGAATTGCGTTTGGTAGCTTTAAATATAATCCCTTATTTGATTTAAACAAATTGAGTTAACTCCAGCTACCAAATTCTTTCTTTACCTAATAATTTAGTTATGTTAAAGAATTGAGGTAAGAATTTATACATTTGAATCAAGAAAATAGAGGATAACAAAATTAATTTGTTAACGGCATTCAAATTGGTTTTTTCGTGTAGGTAGAGCCAGTAGCACCACGTATAAATTTTTGGGAGGAGCTGTAGGTGTATTAAATTAGGATATATTTCAAGTTATAATACGAAGGTCCAACAGTGAATGCGATTTATTTTAAAAATATTTAGACGTATACTCGGTACTAAAAGACGGTGTGCTTCATACACATTATAACTATAAGATCAATTGCACTATGGGGAGCGCTAATATGGTGTGCGACAAAAAAGGAACAACTTCAGACTAGACGTGATGCATAGAAGGCCTCGCCGTATAGAACTACATACCTCCATAGCGGCGCTGCAGGTAGTTGGTATACACGGTCGAAACCTGAACTAATCTTCACTAAGGTGAAGGACGGTAGACTTAGGGTCAACAGTGGGACAATAGCTAAGACAGCCCCTCCATCCCGAAGTGATACCTTGGCAGGTGGTTCCTGGGTGGTATAGGGCGGTTCAATGAGGCCACTTGTCCGGTACTTGTACCGGCTACGCCTCAAAAAAAAAAAAAAGTATGTAATAGATATTGGATAAATAAGAACGGTAAACCTGATACTGAAATAATAATGCACGACTAGAAAACGCAATAAAATTATATTATATGTTGAATATATCATCAAGAAGGAAATATCTAAGAAAATAAAACTGACGGTATACCAAACCGTATTTAGCCAGTCCTTCCATATGGTTGTGAAAATTGGGTCCTCAATAAGCAGATGAATAGAAGAATACAGGCCACAGAAATGGAATATCTGACAAAAAAGCACCTAATATCTCCGATGTTGATTGAATTTGGTAGGATTGTAGAAAATCTAAAAATATTTGACACCTAATTTTTTAACGCCTTTTGTAATATTTCAGAAACGTAAAGGGATATCGGGATCGGCTAAAAACCAGATCATTCCTTGTTAGCAGCTGTACATTTTAGGTCGATAAAAGAACAGTGACGCAGTTACGGGTTTGTTAGGCTTAAAAAATGTTATTTTTTCTTACCCCGATCTTGTATATTAATAATAATAATATCTATTTATTTCATAATACCAGCACAAGTATGATATACGTCAAAAAAAAGAGTATTAAGGTAAGTACGTAAACATAGTAACATTACAATCCAAACATAAAAAAAAGTACATTGTTACAGAAGAAAATCTTGAACAGGGAATAGGCATTTTGTAATTAACACTTTTTTTTAGCTTATATTTAAAAGTTTTTATATTATCATCTCTAAACTCTCTGGAGACTTTATTGTAAATTTTCAGCACTTGTGTCACTACACCTTCATGTATTTCAGCGTAAGTTGTTTGCGGAACACGTAATGCGGCTTTTTTGCACTCTTGCGTATTGTAGTTGTCTCGTATTGACCGATTAATTCGCTTAATGTTTTTTCACGAAACACGCACATTAATAGACGAGATACGTTTCAGATTCGTAACAAATTTTAAAAAAACTTTATTTTCTTTTTACAATTTTATTTTATTTGAAACACTTTTGAAGTTTCACAAATTTTACCAATACTTTTACTGCTACAGCGAGTATAACAAACGGCGAGTTATTAGGAACTAATTCTAATGAGCAATTGCAGGAATCTTGCATTCTACTTATCATCGGCACGTGTGCTGATGTAGCGCCACTCGCAAGAGTACCGATTACAAAGAAGAGAACTCTTGCATTTCGGTTTTATTACTCAACACTGCACTATATTTGCATCTTCGTTTTAGTATTTGATAAAGTTTGAATAAAGTGATTGTTATTGTTATTACTAACAATACCACAATGCAGAGTAGCACATTATTTGTTATATTTTTATTTGTTTGAGCAAGTGTGATAGAATTTATTAATTGTTCCTGTTCGTGAATTTTGCCAGAGATATTGAAATATACAGAGTCTGTTTAAGTTATTACTGGAATTTGTTTATGATTTTCACTGAATTCTCTATCAGGCTTACTTCAACATCTAATACAGTTTTATAGTTTCTAATTACATAATCTTTAATGCTAAAATCGCAGTTATTAATGTTTTTGATTAAATAAGTACCTTTAATAATTTCAGAATCGGAAAAGTCTCCATATTTCTGAGTAATTTTGTTTTCCTCAGGACTTAGCACTAATTTCATGTTATTCTACTAATTTCTAAGTCTCATACTTGAAAAGCATGATAAAAGCAATTTTGATAGTTATTATTTAATTGTACAATATTAACTATAATAATAATAACTTCCCAAGGTGCGTTACTTGTGATTTCATTTTCAATTTCAAAATTACATAAATAGATTTCTTTTCGAATTAATTAACAACTCTTTGTAGCAACTATATAAATATATTTATCAACCTTGGTATACAGGGAAAAAAAGATGAATTTCCAATCAAACTGATTCTTAGAAAAATGGATTTAAAGCTTGAAAATATTGAAACCGAAATTTATTATTTATAGATTATTTTAAGGGATTTGTACCGAGCGGTCAGATACATACCTACATATGCATACAGGCTGTCCCAACGGTACGAGGATGACAAATTGCTTATAAACTGAAAGATTTTTCAAAAAATTATTTATGAATTATAGGTACATCGTATCTGATTGCATGTCCTAAAAATATTTTGCATTATACAAGGTGTTCTATTTTTTATAAATTCATTAAATTTTATGTAACTTCGTTTAACAGATTATTTCTTTTCTAAAAAAAAAAACAAAACAATAAGTATCGTATCAAACCCCAACAAATATGATACCTATCAAATAAAAGTTTGTAAAAAGACGAATTAAACGGAAGAAAAATATACAGGGTGTTTCATTTGAAATTTTTGAGAAAAATGACATTTCATCAGAATATCGTTATACGATTAACGCCGACTGAAAACTGAAATAATAGAATAAGTTTTGATAATCCTCATCAAAACTTAAAAATCTAATTTTTAAAAATGGCGGAGTGTTAAAGTGCTTAAACTTGGTTTTCCAGATAATAAGAGCAAATATTCTAAAAAACTGACGATAAATATCATTTAGTATCTTATGCTTATCATAATTTGTTTCTTTTAAGATGGTCTATCCAATATTCAATCAAATACAGGTGGTTTCATAGCCAAAAATAGCCGAAAATGGAACAGTCTATTTAGGCAAAATATTTTTAAAATATGCAGTTCGATACGATATAAATAATTCATAATCAATTTTGTAAAAATTCTTTAGTTTATGACCAATCTTCCGTTCTCCCACCGTTGGGACATCCGGTATACTGTTTTTTTTTTTTTTTTCATACATATATCTTTCATTACATCAATAAACATTTCCAAACGAAATTATATAGAATAAATTACTGTTCAGTATCAGTATTATGCGTTAAATTTGAGAAGCATTACTGCGCTTCAATAGTGCATAATCCTAAATCCAAAATTGTGACGTTGTTGAGATATTTGTAACTCAGATAAATAAGATAATTCAATCACTAGAAACAGAAATATGTAATTTATTTAGAAAGATTCTGATTTCAATTTTTTTTTAAAGTTGTTTTTCAAATAACTTTTTTGGATATCACGTCATCTAACCTCACTTTTTGCCGATATATTGCACAATTTTTAAATTTACTGCTATACTAGTGGTCATGTGACGGATGTCGAAATGAATTGTGGGGTTCTGAGACATCTGCGGAGCCTATGCCCTATAAAAGATTTTATCATATTTTAATAATAAAAGATATCTCATACATTACAACAGTTACGCTGGTCACTGTTCATGTTGATAAGTCAGAGCAATCGCTTAGTGATGACATTTCCGGCAATGATTCCGGGGTGCGTCCGATAATGACGCTCGAATGCGCTGGAGCGCGCTCAAATCGTCCGAAAAGTACGCTCGAGCGGCGCCGGCGCTTTTATCACTCCAGAAAATATATCGACGAAAGTTACCCGAAATGCGCATTAGAGTATATATTTAAATGAAATAAGCACCCATTCCTTGAAAAAAAATCTTTACAGGATTATTACTGTAAGGAAGTTTTTACAAGAAAATTACTGCAGCTTTACAGTTTCTCAGTAAATAATCAAACAATAGATGTAAAAGTCTAAAATCTTGATATACATTTCTGACAGCCTTTAAATATACAGGCAATGGACATTAAATTTACAGTGATCATACTGCATTCTTCTAAACATTGAACTGTAAATTCACAGTTCCTCTAATCTTTTTTTTTTACTGTGCACTATATGACTTTTACTTTCAGGTGCAATAATTGGATCTATTAGACGTAAAGTATTTTCAAACGTCGAGTATACATATGTCAATGTGAATATAAATCACATTGCTCCGGGCGTTCGAAAAGTTCACTCAAAATGAACGATCAGCTGATCGCTCTAGTCAGAGCGACGTTCTTGCACATACATTTTCTTCTCATACATTTGACTTTGTTCGGCAAGCGTGTGTGTGTGATGTAATTTATCCATTTTTTAGCAGTTTTGAGTTGGAATCCTTTGACTAAAATAATTCTTTCACCTTGTATTTTTTTAGGGTTGGATTAATAAGCAGCAAAAACTATTTAATGGTGCATTATCCATTTCAGTAACGCAATTTGATTTTAAAAATAACTGTATATTATTTCCCATTCACTCTGTAAACACTTCACTAATAATTGTTTCCTGGTAATCTGATGTTTTGTCTCAATTCAAAATATAGGAACCCATTTTCAACAAAACTTTAGACAAACTTTTAAAAATGTAGTAGTAACATTTCAGTTTATCCAACGTAACTTTTGTATGCATTAGGTATATATTGTTATTTAATTAAATATCAGCTACTAGTAAGCATTCTAAGTATACGCATGTCTTAATAGCAGTAAATGCTATACGACACCATACAGAGGACATTTACTAACCACTTAAACCTCATAAAATTAAATATAATTTCTTTTTATATCTTTAAAAAGTAGTATTTTCTTTTGATTACAATGAGCAATATCTAGCATAATCTGCATATTAAAATAAAACTACCGCGAAATATATACAAAAATTTTCCGTTTATATAGTGTCCAACATTTAATTTTGGGGATTGAAAATGCCCGAAACTAAGCCAGAATGGTATTTATTGCGTTCTCGTTACTGACAATAGGCTCTTTGGATTGTATAATTTTGACTGGGGCATATAGTTCTTAAATTTTGCTTTATAGATTTTACAGTATTTGTCAACAATTTCTGTCTCTCTGAATATCGTTTCGTATTGTAATTGTTTTTATGTGTATGTATTCTCGATGCTTGGATTATTCAGAATCAGCCCAGAAGCATATACCCACGATAAAATTGAAGAAGCTAATACGTTGCAGCACCCTTCTACAATAGCTTTATTTCAACTATTGAATACAGTACAAACATACCTATATGAACCTAGTACCGCACTTTTTAAAATTAGACTTAAACAATGTTAGTATTTTGTTTATAATTGTTTGTAATGATTCTCATTTCGTTTGTAGTCGAAACATTTACAAATGGCGATAATTCAAGCAAATCGTAAACACGCGAATTTGTTCATAATTGACATACAGCAAATCTGCATCTACAATTCTCTTTAGAATCGTTTGTAATTATTCTCGCTTCGTTTGTAGTCTTAATGTTAACTAATGGCGATAAGTAATGGAAACAAATTGTGAAGGGGCGGATTTGTTAGTAACTGACATACAGCAAATCCGCTTCAGCAGTCTTCTTTAGATTCGTTTGTGGTTTGTAGTCCTATCGTTAACAAATGTGGTTAAGTAATAGAAGGCAGGGGCAGATTTGTTAATTTTTGAGAAATAGCAAATCCGCTTCTGCAGTCCTCTTAAATCGTTTGTGGTTATTCTCGTTTCGTTTGTAGTCCTAACGTTAATTAATAGCGATAAGTAATTGAAACAAATTGTGAAGGGGCGGATTTGTTAGTAATTGACATACAGCAAATCCGCTTCAGCAGTCCTCTTTAGAATCGTTTGTGGTTTGTAGTCCTATCGTTAACAAATGTGGTTAAGTAATTGCAACCAGGGGCAGATTTGTTAATTTTTGAGAAATAGCAAATCCGCTTCTGCAGTCCTCTTAAATCGTTTGTGGTAATTCTCGTTTCGTTTGTAGTCCTAACGTTAATTAATAGCGATAAGTAATTGAAACAAATTGTGAAGGGGCGGATTTGTTAGTAATTGACATACAGCAAATCCGCTTCAGCACTCCTCTTTAGAATCGTTTGTGGTTTGTAGTCCTATCCTTAACAAATGTGGTTAAGTACATGAGGCCAGGGCAGATTTGTTAATTTTTGATAAATAGCAAATCCGCTACTGCAGTCCTCTTAAATCGTTTGTGGTTATTCTCCTTTCGTTTGTAGTCCTAACGTTAATTAATAGCGATAAGTAATTGAAACAAATTGTGAAGGGGCGGATTTGTTAGTAATTGACATACAGCAAATCCGCTTCAGCAGTCCTCTTTAGAATCGTTTGTGGTTTGTAGTCCTATCGTTACCAAATGTGGTGAAGTAATTGCAACCAGGGGCAGATTTGTTAACTTTTGAGAAATAGCAAATCCGCTTCTGCAGTCCTCTTAAATCGTTTGTGGTTATTCTCGTTTCGTTTTAACGTTAATTAATAGCGATAAGTAATTGAAACAAATTGTGAAGGGGCGGATTTGTTAGTAGTTGATAAACAGCAAATCCGCTTCAGCACTCCTCTTTAGAATCGTTTGTGGTTTGTAGTCCTATCGTTACCAAATGTGGTTAAGTAATTGCAACCAGGGGCAGATTTGTTAACTTTTGAGAAATAGCAAATCCGCTTCTGCAGTCCTCTTAAATCGTTTGTGGTTATTCTCGTTTCGTTTTAACGTTAATTAATAGCGATATGTAATTGAAACAAATTGTGAAGGGGCGGATTTGTTAGTAATTGACATACAGCAAATCCGCTTCAGCAGTCCTCTTTAGAATCGTTTGTGGTTTGTAGTCCTATCGTTAACAGATGCGGTTAAGTAATTGAAGCCAGGGGCAGATTTGTTAAATTTTGAGAAATAGCAAATCCACTTCTGTAGTCCTCTTAAATCGTTTGTGGTTATTCTCGTTTCGTTTGTAGTCCTAACGTTAATTAATAGCGATATGTAATTGAACAAATTGTGAAGGGGCGGATTTGTTAGTAATTGACATACAGCAAATCCGCTTCAGCAGTCCTCTTTAGAATCGTTTGTGGTTTGTAGTCCTATCGTTAACAAATGTGGTTAAGTAATTGAGGTCAGGGGCAGATTTGTTAATATTTGAGAAATAGCAAATCCGCTTCTGCAGTCCTCTTAAATCGTTTGTGGTTATTCTCGTTTCGTTTTAACGTTAATTAATAGCGATAAGTAATTGAAACAAATTGTGAAGGGGCGGATTTGTTAGTAATTGGCATACAGCAAATCCGTTTCAGCAGTCCTCTTTAGAATCGTTTGTGGGTTGTAGTCCTATCGTTAACAAATGTGGTTAAGTAATTGAGGTCAGGGGCAGATTTGTTAATATTTGAGAAATAGCAAATCCGCTTCTGCAGTCCTCTTAAATCGTTTGTGGTTATTCTCGTTTCGTTTTAACGTTAATTAATAGCGATAAGTAATTGAAACAAATTGTGAAGGGGCGGATTTGTTAGTAATTGACATACAGCAAATCCGCTTCAGCACTCCTCTTTAGAATCGTTTGTGGTTTGTAGTCCTATCGTTACCAAATGTGGTTAAGTAATTGCAACCAGGGGCAGATTTGTTAACTTTTGAGAAATAGCAAATCCGCTTCTGCAGTCCTCTTAAATCGTTTGTGGTTATTCTCGTTTCGTTTTAACGTTAATTAATAGCGATAAGTAATTGAAACAAATTGTGAAGGGGCGGATTTGTTAGTAATTGGCATACAGCAAATCCGTTTCAGCAGTCCTCTTTAGAATCGTTTGTGGGTTGTAGTCCTAACGTTAATTAATAGTGATAAGTAATTGAAACAAATTGTGAAGGGGCGGATTTGTTAGTAATTGACATACAGCAAATCCGCTTCAGCAGTCCTCTTTAGAATCGTTTGTGGTTTGTAGTCCTATCGTTAACAAATGTGGTTAAGTAATTGCAACCAGGGGTAGATTTGTTAACTTTTGAGAAATAGCAAATCCGCTTCTGCAATCCTCTTAAATCGTTTGTGGTTATTCTCGTTTCGTTTTAACGTTAATTAATAGCGATAAGTAATTGAAACAAATTGTGAAGGGGCGGATTTGTTAGTAATTGATAAACAGCAAATCCGCTTCAGCAGTCCTCTTTAGAATCGTTTGTGGTTTGTAGTCCTATCGTTACCAAATGTGGTTAAGTAATTGCAACCAGGGGCAGATTTGTTAACTTTTGAGAAATAGCAAATCCGCTTCTGCAGTCCTCTTACATCGTTTGTGGTTATTCTCGTTTCGTTTTAACGTTAATTAATAGCGATAAGTAATTGAAACAAATTGTGAAGGGGCAGATTTGTTAGTAATTGGTAAACAGCAAATCCGCTTCAGCACTCCTCTTTAGAATCGTTTGTGGTTTGTAGTCCTATCGTTACCAAATGTGGTTAAGTAATTGCAACCAGGGGCAGATTTGTTAACTTTTGAGAAATAGCAAATCCGCTTCTGCAGTCCTCTTAAATCGTTTGTGGTTATTCTCGTTTCGTTTTAACGTTAATTAATAGCGATAAGTAATTGAAACAAATTGTGAAGGGGCGGATTTGTTAGTAATTGACATACAGCAAATCCGCTTCAGCAGTCCTCTTTAGCATCGTTTGTGGTTTGTAGTCCTATCGTTAACAAATGTGGTTAAGTAATTGAAGCCAGGGGCAGATTTGTTAATTTTTGAGAAATAGCAAATCCACTTCTGCAGTCTTCTTAAATCGTTTGTGGTTATTCTCGTTTCGTTTTAACGTTAATTAATAGCGATAAGTAATTGAAACAAATTGTGAAGGGGCGGATTTGTTAGTAATTGACATACAGCAAATCCGTTTCAGCAGTCCTCTTTAGAATCGTTTGTGGTTTGTAGTCCTATCGTTAACAGATGCGGTTAAGTAATTGAAGCCAGGGGCAGATTTGTTAAATTTTGAGAAATAGCAAATCCACTTCTGTAGTCCTCTTAAATCGTTTCTGGTTATTCTCGTTTCGTTTGTAGTCCTAACGTTAATTAATAGCGATATGTAATTGAAACAAATTGTGAAGGGGCGGATTTGTTAGTAATTGACATACAGCAAATCCGCTTCAGCAGTCCTCTTTAGAATCGTTTGTGGTTTGTAGTCCTATCGTTAACAGATGCGGTTAAGTAATTGAAGCCAGGGGCAGATTTGTTAAATTTTGAGAAATAGCAAATCCACTTCTGTAGTCCTCTTAAATCGTTTGTGGTTATTCTCGTTTCGTTTGTAGTCCTAACGTTAATTAATAGCGATATGTAATTGAAACAAATTGTGAAGGGGCGGATTTGTTAGTAATTGACATACAGCAAATCCGCTTCAGCAGTCCTTTTTAGAATCGTTTGTGGTTTGTAGTCCTATCGTTAACAAATGTGGTTAAGTAATTGAGGTCAGGGGCAGATTTGTTAATATTTGAGAAATAGCAAATCCGCTTCTGCAATCCTCTTAAATCGTTTGTGGTTATTCTCGTTTCGTTTTAACGTTAATTAATAGCGATAAGTAATTGAAACAAATTGTGAAGGGGCGGATTTGTTAGTAATTGACATACAGCAAATCCGCTTCAGCACTCCTCTTTAGAATCGTTTGTGGTTTGTAGTCCTATCGTTACCAAATGTGGTTAAGTAATTGCAACCAGGGGCAGATTTGTTAACTTTTGAGAAATAGCAAATCCGCTTCTGCAGTCCTCTTAAATCGTTTGTGGTTATTCTCGTTTCGTTTTAACGTTAATTAATAGCGATAAGTAATTGAAACAAATTGTGAAGGGGCGGATTTGTTAGTAATTGACATACAGCAAATCCGTTTCAGCAGTCCTCTTTAGAATCGTTTGTGGGTTGTAGTCCTAACTTTAATTAATAGTGATAAGTAATTGAAACAAATTGTGAAGGGGCGGATTTGTTAGTAATTGACATACAGCAAATCCGCTTCAGCAGTCCTCTTTAGAATCGTTTGTGGTTTGTAGTCCTATCGTTAACAAATGTGGTTAAGTAATTGCAACCAGGGGTAGATTTGTTAACTTTTGAGAAATAGCGAATCCGCTTCTGCAATCCTCTTAAATCGTTTGTGGTTATTCTCGTTTCGTTTTAACGTTAATTAATAGCGATAAGTAATTGAAACAAATTGTGAAGGGGCGGATTTGTTAGTAATTGATAAACAGCAAATCCGCTTCAGCAGTCCTCTTTAGAATCGTTTGTGGTTTGTAGTCCTATCGTTACCAAATGTGGTTAAGTAATTGCAACCAGGGGCAGATTTGTTAACTTTTGAGAAATAGCAAATCCGCTTCTGCAGTCCTCTTACATCGTTTGTGGTTATTCTCGTTTCGTTTTAACGTTAATTAATAGCGATAAGTAATTGAAACAAATTGTGAAGGGGCAGATTTGTTAGTAATTGGTAAACAGCAAATCCGCTTCAGCACTCCTCTTTAGAATCGTTTGTGGTTTGTAGTCCTATCGTTACCAAATGTGGTTAAGTAATTGCAACCAGGGGCAGATTTGTTAACTTTTGAGAAATAGCAAATCCGCTTCTGCAGTCCTCTTAAATCGTTTGTGGTTATTCTCGTTTCGTTTTAACGTTAATTAATAGCGATAAGTAATTGAAACAAATTGTGAAGGGGCGGATTTGTTAGTAATTGACATACAGCAAATCCGCTTCAGCAGTCCTCTTTAGCATCGTTTGTGGTTTGTAGTCCTATCGTTAACAAATGTGGTTAAGTAATTGAAGCCAGGGGCAGATTTGTTAATTTTTGAGAAATAGCAAATCCACTTCTGCAGTCTTCTTAAATCGTTTGTGGTTATTCTCGTTTCGTTTTAACGTTAATTAATAGCGATAAGTAATTGAAACAAATTGTGAAGGGGCGGATTTGTTAGTAATTGACATACAGCAAATCCGCTTCAGCAGTCCTCTTTAGAATCGTTTGTGGTTTGTAGTCCTATCGTTAACAAATGTGGTTAAGTAATTGAGGTCAGGGGCAGATTTGTTAATATTTGAGAAATAGCAAATCCGCTTCTGCAGTCCTCTTAAATCGTTTGTGGTTATTCTCCTTTCGTTTGTAGTCCGTTAATTAATAGCGATAAGTAATTGAAACAAATTGTGAAGGGGCGGATTTGTTAGTAATTGACATACAGCAAATCCGTTTCAGCAGTCCTCTTTAGAATCGTTTGTGGTTTGTATTCCTAACGTTAATTAATAGTGATAAGTAATTGAAACAAATTGTGAAGGGGCGGATTTGTTAGTAATTGACATACAGCAAATCCGCTTCAGCAGTCCTCTTTAGAATCGTTTGTGGTTTGTAGTCCTATCGTTAACAAATGTGGTTAAGTAATTGAGGTCAGGGGCAGATTTGTTAATATTTGAGAAATAGCAAATCCGCTTCTGCAGTCCTCTTAAATCGTTTGTGGTTATTCTCGTTTCGTTTTAACGTTAATTAATAGCGATAAGTAATTGAAACAAATTGTGAAGGGGCGGATTTGTTAGTAATTGATAAACAGCAAATCCGCTTCAGCACTCCTCTTTAGAATCGTTTGTGGTTTGTAGTCCTATCGTTACCAAATGTGGTTAAGTAATTGCAACCAGGGGCAGATTTGTTAACTTTTGAGAAATAGCAAATCCGCTTCTGCAGTCCTCTTAAATCGTTTGTGGTTATTCTCGTTTCGTTTTAACGTTAATTAATAGCTATAAGTAATTGAAACAAATTGTGAAGGGGCGGATTTGTTAGTAATTGACATACAGCAAATCCGTTTCAGCAGTCCTCTTTAGAATCGTTTGTGGTTTGTATTCCTAACGTTAATTAATAGTGATAAGTAATTGAAACAAATTGTGAAGGGGCGGATTTGTTAGTAATTGACATACAGCAAATCCGCTTCAGCAGTCCTCTTTAGAATCGTTTGTGGTTTGTAGTCCTATCGTTAACAAATGTGGTTAAGTAATTGAGGTCAGGGGCAGATTTGTTAATATTTGAGAAATAGCAAATCCGCTTCTGCAGTCCTCTTAAATCGTTTGTGGTTGTTCTCGTTTCGTTTTAACGTTAATTAATAGCGATAAGTAATTGAAACAAATTGTGAAGGGGCGGATTTGTTAGTAATTGATAAACAGCAAATCCGCTTCAGCACTCCTCTTTAGAATCGTTTGTGGTTTGTAGTCCTATCGTTACCAAATGTGGTTAAGTAATTGCAACCAGGGGCAGATTTGTTAACTTTTGAGAAATAGCAAATCCGCTTCTGCAGTCCTCTTAAATCGTTTGTGGTTATTCTCGTTTCGTTTTAACGTTAATTAATAGCTATAAGTAATTGAAACAAATTGTGAAGGGGCGGATTTGTTAGTAATTGACATACAGCAAATCCGTTTCAGCAGTCCTCTTTAGAATCGTTTGTGGGTTGTAGTCCTAACTTTAATTAATAGTGATAAGTAATTGAAACAAATTGTGAAGGGGCGGATTTGTTAGTAATTGACATACAGCAAATCCGCTTCAGCAGTCCTCTTTAGAATCGTTTGTGGTTTGTAGTCCTATCGTTAACAAATGTGGTTAAGTAATTGAGGTCAGGGGCAGATTTGTTAATATTTGAGAAATAGCAAATCCGCTTCTGCAGTCCTCTTAAATCGTTTGTGGTTATTCTCCTTTCGTTTGTAGTCCTAACGTTAATTAATAGCGATAAGTAATTGAAACAAATTGTGAAGGGGCGGATTTGTTAGTAATTGACATACAGCAAATCCGCTTCAGCAGTCCTCTTTAGAATCGTTTGTGGTTTGTAGTCCTATCGTTAACAAATGTGGTTAAGTAATTGCAACCAGGGGTAGATTTGTTAACTTTTGAGAAATAGCAAATCCGCTTCTGCAATCCTCTTAAATCGTTTGTGGTTATTCTCGTTTCGTTTTAACGTTAATTAATAGCGATAAGTAATTGAAACAAATTGTGAAGGGGCGGATTTGTTAGTAATTGATAAACAGCAAATCCGCTTCAGCAGTCCTCTTTAGAATCGTTTGTGGTTTGTAGTCCTATCGTTACCAAATGTGGTTAAGTAATTGCAACCAGGGGCAGATTTGTTAACTTTTGAGAAATAGCAAATCCGCTTCTGCAGTCCTCTTAAATCGTTTGTGGTTATTCTCGTTTCGTTTTAACGTTAATTAATAGCGATAAGTAATTGAAACAAATTGTGAAGGGGCGGATTTGTTAGTAATTGACATACAGCAAATCCGCTTCAGCAGTCCTCTTTAGCATCGTTTGTGGTTTGTAGTCCTATCGTTAGCAAATGTGGTTAAGTAATTGAAGCCAGGGGCAGATTTGTTAATTTTTGAGAAATAGCAAATCCACTTCTGCAGTCTTCTTAAATCGTTTGTGGTTATTCTCGTTTCGTTTGTAGTCCTAACGTTAATTAATAGCGATAAGTAATTGAAACAAATTGTGAAGGGGCGGATTTGTTAGTAATTGACATACAGCAAATCCGCTTCAGCAGTCCTCTTTAGAATCGTTTGTGGTTTGTAGTCCTATCGTTAACAAATGTGGTTAAGTAATTGAAGCCAGGGCAGATTTGTTAATTTTTGAGAAATAGCAAATCCACTTCTGCAGTCCTCTTAAATCGTTTGTGGTTATTCTCGTTTCGTTTGTAGTCCTAACGTTAATTAATAGTGATAAGTAATTGAAACAAATTGTGGAGGGGCGGATTTGTTAGTAATTGACATATAGCAAATCCACTTGGGCAGTCCTCGTTGTAGTTTGCTGCAATTCTCGTTTCGTTTGTAGTCGCAACATTAAAGAATGACGATCAGTAGTGAGCACATTGTAAATTTTGTTGTTTGTAAAATGTTTGTAATAAATTTTGTTTGTTTGGATAAACAGAGCTACAAGGGTAATATCAACATTTTCTTTGAAGAAAAGTTAATTTTTGTGGAGTGATATGTTAGGTTCACTTAGGCCACAGTTCACAAACAACAACAGCGTTAATCAGTCATTTATCGTTTATTTGCTTTGATTATCTTCTTCATACTGCAACATATGGCAGTTAGTTACCATTTACAAGATAGCTAAGACCTCTATAAAAGCAACTCCATTAATTTCGCAAACTACACCTGTATATTTAGTGGTGCTAGTTCCTCTCTTAAGTTATTTTTATGTTTGTTTTGTGGGCTTTATTAGGTTTGTCATGGAGTGAGTAAAGTACAATTGCCCTTACAAGATTGCCAACTTTTATAGCCTCTCGGAATTCCTTAATAGCCTTTTAAAAGATATAAAAGATCATTTAAGCAGTTTTCCTGACACGGTTTAGCATTATTACCTGCTTTATTGTTTCCAGTAATCTTTTTGATGTAATTCCAGACGGTGTTCTTGCACTTATTGTTTTATTTAAGGATTCGCAAAAATTAATGAACCTCTTCCTTTTAATTTTCTTAAAGTCCCTTTTCGTTTTTGCATTGATCCTTCACTTTCAGGTAGTTTTTAGCTGTTAGTCTACATTTGTAATAAGAAAGCCCTAGTAGTTTCATACATTCTACCAACTCATCACATGCGGCATTCCACCAGGATTTGCTTTTCGACCTACCACGGCGCTTAGAAATCTTCTTCAGGGTGCGTTCAGTAGCCCTTAATAGTAACGATTCAAACTCCTCATAATCACTCGTAAACTTTTCGAACACATTAGCTGCAGTCCCACTAAAAAGGGACCAATCTGCCTTTTGAGTATTAAATTTTCTAGTACATACCAGCTTTAAAGTCTCTTTTGATGAGATTAATCATTCGCCATCATGTGTATCATTCAATACTTCTCAAACGACACTCAGGCGAATGTCCGCAAAGTCCAGGTCGAGACTCACTGCACTGCTATACATTATTATTATCATCTGTCGGCCTAATTTCTCTCACACATGCAAAGTCTATTTTTAAATTTGAATGAGTTATAATTAATCTTCCTTTGTTAGAGATTACATGTCTTACTTTCCATTATAATAATTTCATTGGTTTCCTTGGAATTCTTAATGAGCTTTGACAGAGTTATAAAGTTTATAATATGACCAGATTTTCGACTAGGATCTGCTGTATTTTTAGACTATAAACCTTTGGAGTTTGCGCCTATCTTTTCCTCTTGAGGTATGAAACCCGTTCTACCTTGACTAAACAGGATACGCTTCTTAACAACGACAGCATGCTGACTTTTGAGCAAGTTACTATGACCTTGTTTGTTATACCTTGACTTTGGCCTTTTGGTATGGGTAGTTCTTGAGATAACGAAAGATGCATAAGATTGGTTTGTTTGGCGATTACGGCTTCGAGATTGTTTAGAAGAAACATGAGGGTTTTTTTTTTTTTCGTCGAAGAAGCGACGGGAAATGCTGTGGGGATGCTGCAATATCAAACTCTTGCTCATTATGTGGTTCACCTTTCGTCATAGTTTTCCTTTTCGCTTCAGAGTAGGTTAGGTGTTTATAAACCAAATGTTTTTAATTTTGTTTTGGTTGGCATATGCATAACAGCTTAGATGTAGCCATGTTGCATACCGCAACTAGCATATTGAATTTCCTTGCTGCTTTGTTCACCAGAATGACTGTCACCGCATTGAATATTTCTTGCTTGCTTCTTGTACTGGTTTTTGGTTTCACCATAATGAAAGTATTTAAAACATTGAATTACTAGAAAAATATAGCTTCTTACCACAAAGGGGTATTTGTGGCAGCTGACATACCGCAAGGCTGGAACTCCTTTTGTGAAACATTTTATACAACGTTCTCCGGCTTGAACTCACAAAAGGAGCAGAAACTGTAGCATTTGACGTATAGTGTAAACGATTCACTATGGATCATCGGGAAGTGGATGGAAGAGAACAGATTGGAGGTAGCCGCACACAAGACGGAGGCACTGATAATTAAAGCCACCTGAAAACCCATGCCCCAAAGCAGAGTATTCTGCACTTGGGAATTGTTTTAGATTGGAAATTACGCTTCCGTGTCCATATAGAGCGTGCAGCTGCGGAAGAGAGATCGACGAAGCTAACCCACTTATGCCCAACCTACACGGAAAAAACGATTTATTTGAATCAAGCAAAATTTGTTTAGCTCAATTAAATTATTTCTTTCTATATCGACAAACAAAGTTTTATTTCATTGACACAAATAATTTTGTTGTCCATATTTTGTAGTTTTAAGTAAATTTTTGCTTGGGTTAATTATATTTTTATTTGATGCAAATATATGCTAGATACTTGCACTAACAAGAATTGTGGAGCTTTTTTCCGAAACGCAATTTCTGACAACAACTGTTTTTCGAGAGAAATTGCAATTAAACTCGGCTCAGTAAAAAACAATTTTTTTTTCAACTTACATTTTAAAGTAAAAGGAAAACTAAGATCTCTAAAACAAATATACGCGAAACAATTTGCTGAAAAATTATAGTTGTAACAAAAAACAGAGAAAAAGACAAAAATAAATTGCATTTTGAAAATAAAACTGACATTTATTTCATTTTGAAAATAAAATTTAGTATAAATTGCCTTTTGAGAAAAAAACAAAGAAATTTCTGTTTCACTTTTTTTATTTATAAAAATACAGTTTTATTCCGCAGTCATCTTCTAAGCAGTCGCAATTATTATCTTCATCATCATCTAAGTATCCATTTTCTCTATCATGATTGTGACAGCTACTTACAGCCTCACTTTTTTCTAAAAATTTTTGCAAAAAACAAACTTCTCGATATTTTTCCACTCTTCGTCATTGAGTATCATCAGGGACTTACTTCGTTTTCAAGCGGCTATTTCTCAACAGTCCCAGAGCTAATGAATACTCTTTTTTTCATTACCGTCATAAACTGTTTTGACATGTCATTATTTCCATAATTTTCTTCCATTTTCACTTTAATTACTTTATTTTTATTTTTCGTGTATTTCCTTTTTAAAAATATATATAAAAATTCTTTTTCAAATTACTAATACCAGTTTTTTACAGTTAGCGTCACACATCTTCTTAATGTCCCAGACCACCCACTCTCCTTCCAATTTTCTAACTCTTCCTACTTCTCTAAGAATTTCTTCATAATCCTCTTTTAACACAATCTGACTTCTTTCTCTGTATTTTTTCTCTATTTGACCTAAGATACGATCTGCCGGCATGATATAAGCAGGCCCCCGTACGGCTAAAATTACAGTTTTGTTGTAAAGGTTTTCAGGAGCATCATTATATAACCAAAAACACATCGAATGTATAACATAACAGTTTTTATTTTGGCCTCCGCAACAGTTGCAAAAAAATCGTAAACTTGTTACGTTATCTGGTATCTCTAACTCGCTTAAAAAATCTCCAATGGCTGATGCTACTTCCGTGGCTCCTCTGCCTGCTTGGTCCTCACTCCGAGTATAAAAAACAGGGTCATTGCATTTCAAATCTATGATGCACAGGTTATAAAATGACAACAATGACTCATATAGTATGCTTCACCAATGGGTAGTTTTAGTTTTAGTTAAAGCACGACTGTACACTCGTAAAATAAAACCTTAACCTAGCAAGCATAGAGCAAGGAAAAAAAATGCCTTACTTCGTTTTTTTTTTTCTACTTTGGTAAAATAAATGGTAAAATGTTTTTAAATCATTTTTCAGTGCATGTTTTAGCTCATTCTTTGGCTATATTTCCAGTGCTTTTAGTGTATTCTGTATATTTGTGGTACTGCCTTTGATTAAACCTTAAGTATTATAATTATTATTAGTAGGTACATAATAGTTGTATATATAATATACATATATATATTTTTTTAGTTTCTTGCATGTTAAAATTATTTTTTTTTTGAGTATATACCTGATGTGACTGTATTAGTAATTTAGATATTTTAGTTAATAGTTATCAGTTGCATCTGTGAAGTTTAACACAGTATCTATCACTGCATGCCTTTTAGTAGATTGTTTGTGTTCATAGTATCTATTCCAACATAGCTAGTTTTTCAATATCTTATAGGGAGTTGTGTGAGGGTTTTATTGATTGTAAACGTGACGTGGATTCTTTGTGCCAATTTATGAAACATAGATATGTCAATTTAACAGAAGCTCAAATTATTAATCTTAAAGCACAATTCCAAAAGTCGATTGTAACACGATTTAACAAAAGACGAAGCTAGTCGGGTTAGAGAGAGATGTTTTCAGTTACATAGACAATGGCTTGAGCGCACATTTCACTTAATGCTTTCTTTTCATGCTTAAACTGCTTTTGCCATTTTTCTTGTTTTTTTATATACAAAATCATTAATTTAATTACTGCACTGATGTAGGTATGTGAATCCTATCAGATTTGTTTTAATTTTTAAAAATCTTTGCTTAATTACAATAACATTTATGTGTTCTGAGGTACCTAAAAAAAATAGATTGATATATTCTAAATATGTATGCTATATATACATATACTTACATACACCTACGAATAATATTCACATATACGTATATACACATACATGTATGCACATATGCTTTGTTTTCTTTTATAATGATCTCAACGGCTATTTGTTTAAGAATGATGAGCGAATGTAGTACTCTTGGGACGCAATAGCAGTTCTTCTTGTTTTGGACTACATACTTTCTGACTTAAACCATATTCTCTTATACAGTATCACTTATCTCTCATATAACCTCATTTTCTTTCTTTTATTTATTAATAAATAATTATTGCATTGTATTATAATTGTTCTTTTTTCCGATGTTGTGTGTTAAGTTTGTGTATGTTATTAGTGATTATTAGTAATCACATATATTACGAATAAAAGTAAAAAAAAAATTAATACTGATAATAGAAAAATAATGTCCCTAAGAAGGGTTGGAACCTATTCCACTTCCTGGTAAAATTCATAATTCGTGCCCTCAACTCGCCTCAACTAATTAGGCTACACATACACTAATCAGTCGAATACATATAATTCTTCTTAAGCTACAAGCGTTAATGTTTTTAAATAAAATTCTTCATATCTCAAAAAGTAAGGCCCATGCACTCAAACCCATTTACAGTTTTTATACACTTAATTTCCTCTTTCAAATAATATATGACTCATTTAATTTTGTGTTTCGCAGTTCTTGCCTCCTACTCCTTGTTAGTAAGTGTTGTATGTGGAATCCTGGTTTCTTATATTGTTTTTTTTTTACTGTAGAATCTGTGATTTAATTATTATTTTATATAGCGGCTAAATCTCTACTATTAGTAATTAGTTCAGTTGTGTATTATTAAAAAATATCTAACCATTTCTGTGTGTTTATAATAATTTAAAACATTTTTAAGCATGGCAAGCGGTTATAATAAGAAGAATTCTTCTGAATATTTTCTCATTTTCTGAATATTTTCCGGTTTTGTATTATTATCATTACTATTATTATATATATATATGTATATTTAACTAAAAAGTTAGTTGGAAAAAAAAAACATTAACAAACTGCAATACCTAGGTAACATTATTTGAATAATTTATGTATTTCCACCAATAATTACGTCGTGATTTTATACTTAATCTTTTATGCAATTCAAATCGCCTATAATTAAAAAATTCCAATTCTATCAAAAGTTCCAGATTTATTTCCGCAAAAGCGTATTTCTGGACCACTGTGCGATGTAAAGAACCTAATGTGTTCAAAAACGAATAAAATTTTTTTTTTTTTGCAGAAATTGGGTTTTGAAAATAAGCTCCACAACTGTTCAAACCAACTGTATCATTTATTTGTTTTAAGTAAACAAAGTATTTGTTCCTTAATATTTAGCAGTAATTATAACAAAATTCTTTTTTTATTCACACTAAATAATTTTTTCTTAGTAATTATATAAACCATAAGGGTACCACCAAATATAGTTGTAATGGCAAAATCATTTGTTTCTTTTGAATAATATAAAGATTTAGAATTCAGAAAGAATTTAATAAATTAATTATATAATATATGATTTTTTAACAAACTATTTATTTCATTCGAAATTATGTTTTAGTTAAAGCAATGACATAATTCCTTGAAACTCGTTGAAAAATTGTATGCGATAAATAAATATGCCCTTCTAATGACTATATGTTTACTTGCAGATGTAAAGCATTTAGTATCGTCAAAAGAAAAGAATTATTTTAATAGATATAATTCTTTAGTTATATTTAGTCAATTCAAGGGTGCGTTTACAGTTAAGCGGCGGGAATTCAAATGACCCATATTTTGTTGTGTGATACATTTTGCGCAAACTTGATGTGGATTGGAAACAAAATATTCATGAAGACTAATATAACGGTCGATTGAAAAGAGGCGTAGAAAAAAATTAATAACAAGAAAATATATTTTACCATCATTTAACTGTATAGCGATTTCGCTTGATGAGCTCTTGGTTTTAGTTATTTCATTTAAGAAAATATTATAAACTTGAAACTAAAAATGGTGGCCACCTTCTTTTAATTTTCTTGTTATTAACATTTTCTACATCTTTTTTTATCTGTTATCACCCGTTAAGTGTGCAAAATATGGATGTTTAGAATTCCTGAATTGTGTGTTTGATATTCCTTGCAATTTCCAAAGTATATATTGCAGCTTTGTTCCAATACCGCCGACCGCTCAGCAACGATATAGTCGGTCTAATTGTACCCAAGTAGCACTATTATATTAATATCGCTTTGTGCAAAATCAGAGTATTGCTGATAGTCAGTGACCGTAGCTGAAACAAAGATTTTTTAATTAAGAAAGCATTTCATCTTTAATTATATGAAAAAATAATATAAATAATAGTAATTTTCCAAATAACTATATATCTTTGTTTGAACACACCTGTAGGTAAAACAATAAAATTTTGTTTTTTAGGACTATAAACTATATTTTCATACTAGGTATAACATTTCGTATAACCGTTAGAATATAGAAAATCGAATTTTATGAGAAAATAGTCGTGGTGCAATGAATCTCAAAGCCCTCGACATGACTGTTTAGACCTATGTTCATGTTTAAACCAAGTACATATCGCCGTTTTCTTGTAGAATATACAGTGCCTTTCCGCACGTGTACATGTGAGTATCGATGCCCAGTATGATAATGCTTCCCTTTTTATATGTATCTACTCGATAGTACGATAACAATGTAACAAAATGTGAAAAATTTACGGGTATGAAATGTTGGAAGCATTTGTACCTACCAAGATATTTAATATCAACTTCATTTGAAAATCCTAGTTCAACGTTATTCTTAAAACCTTGATGACTACTTAGTCTAAAAGAAAATTCTAATTGATGCTTCACACCCAATATAAATGTTACGTCGCGAAGTCACAACGTTTGCTAAACTTTGTAATTGCTTATGTATCCATTTCACTAACACAATAGCCACAAGTAGTAACAAGTAAGAATATGATGGTACTCACTTGCAAGAATAGACACGATACATTTCAATACTTTTACTGCGTAAAAATGTGGTAAAAACTAAATAAATACTGCAGGTGACTGTAAGCGTCTGATTGGTTCTTTTAGGAGGGAATTGCGTTTGGTAGCTTTAAATATAATCCCTTATTTGATTTAAACAAATTGAGTTAACTCCAGCAACCAAATTCTTTCTTTACCTAATAATTTAGTTATGTTAAAGAATTGAGGTAAGAATTTATACATTTGAATCAAGAAAATAGAGGATAACAAAATTAATTTGTTAACGGCATTCAAATTGGTTTTTTCGTGTAAGTAGAGCCAGTAGCACCACGTATAAATTTTTGGGAGGAGCTGTAAGTGTATTAAATTAGGATATATTTCAAGTTATAATACGAAGGTCCAACAGTGAATGCGATTTATTTTAAAAATATTTAGACGTATACTCGGTACTAAAAAACAGTGTGCTTCCTACACATTATAACTATAAGATCAATTGCACTATGGGGAGCGCTAATATGGTGTGCGACAAAAAAGGAACAACTTCAGACTAGACGTGATGCATAGAAGGCCTCGCCGTATAGAACTACCTCCATAGCGGCGCTGCAGGTAGTTGGTATACATGGTCGAAACCTGAACTAATCTTCACTAAGGTGAAGGACGGTAGACTTAGGGTCAACAGTGGGACAATAGCTAAGACAGCCCCTCCATCCCGAAGTGATACCTTGGCAGGTGGTTCCTGGGTGGTATAGGGCGGTTCAATGAGGCCACTTGTCCGGTACTTGTACCGGCTACGCCTCAAAAAAAAAAGTATGTAATAGATATTGGATAAATAAGAACGGTAAACCTGATACTGAAATAATAATGCACGACTAGAAAACGCAATAAAATTATATGTTGAATATATCATCAAGAAGGAAATATCTAAGAAAATAAAACTGACGGTATACCAAACCATATTTAGCCAGTCCTTCCATATGGTTGTGAAAATTGGGTCCTCAATAAGCAGATGAATAGAAGAATACAGGCCACAGAAATGGAATATCTGACAAAAAAGCACCTAATATCTCCGATGTTGATTGAATTTGGTAGGATTGTAGAAAATCTAAAAATATTTGACACCTAATTTTTTAACGCCTTTTGTAATATTTCAGAAACGTAAAGGGATATCGGGATCGACTAAAAACCAGATCGTTCCTTGTTAGCAGCTGTACATTTTAGGTCGATTAAAGAACAGTGACGCAGTTACGGGTTTGTTAGGCTTAAAAAATGTAATTTTTTCTTACCCCGATCTTGTATATTAATAATAATAATATCTATTTCATAATACCAGCACAAGTATGATATACGTCAAAAAAAAGAGTAGTAAGGTAAGTACGTAAACATAGTAACATTACAATCCAAGCATAAAAAAAAAGTACATTGTTACAGGAGAAAATCTTGAACAGAGTATAGGCATTTTGTAATTAAAACTTTTTTTTAGCTTATATTTAAAAGTTTTTATATTATCGTCGATTACAAAGAACAGAACTGCATTTCGGTTTTATTACTCAACACTGCACTATTTTTGCATCTTCGTTTTAGTATTTGATAAAGTTTGAATAAAGTGATTGTTATTACTAACAATAGCACAAAGCAGAGTAGCACATTATTTGTTATATTTTTATTTGTTTGAGCAAATGTGATAGAATTTATTAATTGTTCCTATAATTAATAATATTAATTATAATTATTTATTATATACTATATTAAATATTATTAATAATAATTGTTCGTGAATTTTGCCAGAGATATTGAAATATACAGAGTCTGTTAAAGTTATTACTGGAATTTGTTTATGATTTTCGCTGAATTCTCTATCAGGCTTACTTCAACATCTAATACAGTTTTATAGTTTCTAATTACATAATTTTTAATGCTAAAATCGCAGTTATTAATGTTTTTGATTAAATAAGTACCTTTAATAATTTCAGAATCGGAAAAGTCTCCACATTTCTGAGTAATTTTGTTTTCCTCATGACTTAGCACTAATTTCATGTTATTCTAGTAATTTCTAAGTCTCGTACTTGAAAAGCATGATAAAAGCAATTTTGATAGTTATTATTTAATTGTACAATATTAACTATAATAATAATAACTTCCCAAGGTGCGTTACTTGTGATTTCATTTTCAATTTCAAAATTACATAAATAGATTTCTTTTCGAATTAATTAACAACTCTTTGTAGCAACTATATATTTCTTAAACCTACATAATGGTTTTCTGGATTAATCTGTTTAAAACTATTATTTTCTACATGAATAGGTAGTGCAGTTAAATAGAAATGCTGATAGGGTAAATTACTGACTACAGGAATAATAATAATAATAATAAATAAATAAAAGGTCATCTGACGCCGTTCCTGGTCTCGGTTCAACTCAAGGGTTGTGCTGGGGTCGGGAACGGACCAGACGGGTTGAGCGGAGGTGGAGGTTTAAAAAAAATAATAATAATAATAATTTATGCCTTTACATCCCCCAACAGCTTTCGCCAATTACAGGGGGCATCGGCCGGCCATGAGTTATTATTACGCCTGCGCCCGTGGAGCGACTTAAGGTGTTTGTCTCTCAGCATTTGCCACGGAGTGAGGAAAACCTCACTCTGCGAGCAGGCCCTGGGATTCGAGAACCCCGGACCCCGTGACTGATAGCCAAGCGCGCAAGTCACTGGACCATCAGCCAATGCTTAATATAAAGACAAATGTCGTATCAGTTTGATATGCTTTCACAGTGATCAATGATTCGATTAAATAAACATTTTCGGCAACGATTTCGAATAGAAAATCATGACTTACATCTAAGTGTATTCTTCGTATATGATAGAGTAGTTCGTCCGGGGACTATTGGATGGAGTATTCCGGCTCTGGCGAAAGTTAGGGCTTCGGTGATTTCACTGATCTCTTCTCGTAAGAGTCCAAGTATTTGGAGCTGGTCTGGTTCATTTCCAGAGGGTGGATGGTATGTCGAAGTTTAAAGTTTCTATTCTTCGTGATTCCTAAGCTTTTCTCTTGACATTACCTCGTATGCTGGAAATCCTGTTTTTGCTATGTTTTGATTATGTTGCAAATATGTTTTCCAAATTTTGGGTAGTTGTGAATATTCTTTTTGGATAATCAATTCGTATTCGGTGTCTACTATGTAAGCAAGTCCTAATTTTAGCGGTAGTAGTCCAACTTGTTCCTCGATCTTGGTAATTTCTGCTAATCCTCTTCCAAGGATGAAGAGGCTGAAACAGATATAGGTTTTAATGAGTTTATATGATAACGAAATATTTTTCCTTTTTTATTCGCGACTTCAACCACTCCTCTATCCAGGATTCGTTTTAAGGTACACGGTCAAATATCGTTCCGTCGTTTTTCGAGTGAAATATTGTGACGGTTTAATGTAGACGTCTTGGCCAATTGCTAACTCCTTTTCAGAGCGGTTTTCGTTTAGCTTAGTAATTTTCTTTTCTTTATCTTGTTGCATTCTTCTAGCTATTTGCTCATATAGGTGCAGGTGCCGTTCTTTGTGCCGTTGTATTCTTGATAGTAGGTATTATCGTAGTACAGTGCTAATTGTGTGCTAATGTGACCGTAAAGCAACTCCAGTGGTGATTTTCCTGTTGCTGTGTGATTCGTCGAATTGTATGCCAATATTGCTAATTTCATAAGTTTCATGTTTTGAGCTATATGTGGATTTTTTAATGTACTAAAGTGTTCCAAAAGAGTTGAGTGTAGACGCTCCACATAGGAGTTTGAATTTGGATTCTGAGGTGTTGTACAATGACTGTTGATTTTGTGTAGTTTTAGTAATTCTTTCAAGGTGACATTATTAAATTCTAGTCCTTTGTCCATTATTATTTCTCTCGGTGTTCCATGGTTGGAGAAACTTTCTAATAGTTTATCGCAAACTTCGGCTGTCGCTTTTCCTTGAATTTGAAAAGCTTGAGCGTGTGTTGGAAAGACATGGTTAAGAAATTTTGACCAGCAACTGAAACTGTGTCTACATGAATTTTATCAAAAGGTTTATCCAAGGTAATTTGAAGAGGGATTTTCTTTTTTTAGATTTTAGGGCCTTCCTTTTGGCATTATATCTTTCATTACTTGCAGTAAATCCGTTTGTAGCTTTTCGTTGTTTACTTTGACATGGTTATTGTGTTGAGTTGTTGTGTCGTAAATATGTGGTTCAATGAAAATTTGTACTTTTTGAGCATCAATTCCTAATTCTGTTCTCGGAATTGTAATTCCTGGTTCATCATTTATATCGCTGTGCAGTGAATCGCAAAATTGTTCTATATCTTCCGGAGGTTCGTCCATCACGATGCATTTATGGCCTATTCCTACATTGTTCTTGGGATTTCTTCTTCATCCACTTCCTGTGTTGAAGGTCCAGGTTGTGGTTCCTCAGGTGCACACTAAAAAATATATGCAATTCCTATGGAAAATTCCAGTAACGTATAAGGTAAAATTGCCAAAAATTGGGATATTTACTAGAAATCTTTAGGTATATTTTCTAATTTTTGGTAATTTTACCCTATACATTACTGAAATTTTCCGTAGGAATTGCAAATATTTTTTAGTGTGCGGGTTAGGTATTCTTAATTCGGCTAATTCATCGGGGGGTAATACTAATCTTAATATTTCATGTAATTCTTCATCTAATTGTTAATCCGGGTGTGTGTATACTACTTAAAAATAACATAACTTACAAGGAGATTAACATATTAAGTAATTTTAGTAGTGAATTAGACTTTGAAGTTTGTGGTATTCACGTATACGAATTAAATTTAATTATTATTGCAATATATAGATCCCCTACTGGCAATTTTGATACTTTTCTAGTCAAGTTAGAGGATTTATTATCTGCTATAAGTAAACTTAATACAAATATAATTCTTTTAGGAGACTTTAATGTAGATTTTTTGATTGAAAATAAGGATTGTTTGAGTTTAACAGACCTGTTGACTTCATTTAACTTACACAAAAAATTTATGAACCGACGAGAATAACCCAGCATACTGCTACTTGTATTGATAATTGTTTTTCAGATATTAATGATGTTTTCTTAACAACCAAGGTTGCGGAAATGGTATCGGATCATCAATCTTTAAAAATTAAATAATGTATAGGAAGTCATACAACAACTATAGTATTAAGAGACCATTATCGGAAACAGGTTTAATAAATTTTACTTTAGATATTATAAATTTCAATTGGAACATTGTCTTTCAACAGAATGAAGATGCTGATATGTTTCGAGTCTTTTTTTTTCGGAATTACGCAAGCTTTTTACATGCTGTTTTCCGCAGAGATGTTTGAAGCGAACCAGTATCATGAAGTTACCAAGTTGGTACACTAATGATTTAAAGAAAATGAAAGAAAATGTTAATGTTTTAGAAATAATTTTTAATTCAACAAGAACTCAGGAATCTGAAGTATTGTTTAAAAAATATAGGAAAGAATATAGTGTATGCTTAAGTAAAGCTAAAACAAATTCAAATATTAACTTTATACGTAATTCTGAAAATAAGTCAAAAGCAGCATGGAAAATTATTAATGACAATTTGAAATGTAAATCTGATGATAGAAAACCTGTAGGAATAACTCCAAATGATTTTAATATCTTCTTTGCTTCTATACCTAAAGTGACTTTAAATAGTATACCGACATCAATTTGCAGTTCAACCTATTCCTTAAACAAATCAGGAAAATATCAACATACGTCCTTTTATTTAGAATACACCTCGGAAACTGAAGTATTTGCCACTATTATGAACCTTAAACAATCTCCTGCAGAAGATATATACGGTATGACGTCATCGATTTTAAAGCATGTAGCACCATTTATTTCGGAACCCTTAGCCTAGGCTCTTAAATTATTGTATACGGGATAATATCTTTCGTGATGAATTAAAATTAGCTAAAGTTATACCATTATATAAGAAAGGCAATATAAATGATCCTGAATTTCTAAAGTGTTCGAAGAACTCTTAAAGAATAGATTACTTGATTATTTCAATAAAAAGTCATTGTTCTGCATGGAACAATACGGATATTTACAAAATAAGTCAACGATACAAGCTATTTGTGAATTAATCGATACAGTTATCAGCAGTTTCGATGAGAAAGAAAAAGTGTCTGCAACAACATTCTTGATAATCCTGCCATTTTTGTTTATTATGCAATTCTTCTACTCGATGCATTGAAGGTCCAAATGGAGTCATTCATCTAAAGCGATTGGTTGAGTCGACATCCATGGGTTGCTGTCTTGGTTGTCGTCTTTCTTGTAATTGAGCGGGTGACTTAGCAAACCTGAATGATGGAGGTTTGTTGTGTTGTTGGTTTTGATTTTGGTTTGGGAAGTTTGGTCGGTTTGGAAACAAATTTCTAAAATTTGCGTTGGGATAACTATGTTGCATTTGATTGTTGAATTGGTTTGAATAATTTTGAAAGTTTTGATTCGGAAAGTTTGGTTTCTGGATGTTTTGGTTCCGGAAGTTCTGTTTTGGTTGTGGGTGTATCAATCTGTGGTTATTTGGGTAGTTCATAGGTAGCATTTTCATTTGTCCAGGGCTGATTTGTTGTGTAGTCTTATGCTGATTTCTCGGCATCGACGATTCTCCACATCTGTAGCGCCAATTTTGATATTCCAATACTTCAGCAATCGCGGTTGCCATTGAATCTATGTTCTTTAGATATAGGATTTCTCCTAATCTACCATATTACATGAGTCCTCTTTTGTAGGTTTGCAGTGCTGTATCTTTGTATAGTTTGATATTTAGTGGTATCATTTCTTCCCCAGTGTCTAATTGCATTTTGGCTGTTTATTGAGTTGGCTGTATTAACCCTGTCTGCGTAAGTGTGTACTAGGTCGTTGCAAGCATTCACAAACATGGGTAGAGTGTTCGGATCCCATTGAAGATAGGAATAGTTGTTATTTCTGCTTGGCTTATTGACGCATGAGTGTATGTATGTTCACGCATGTTTATTGATAAATTTAAAATGTTGTCGACTAGATGTTGTTCTTCAATTGGCATCAATGAAGCGAGAAAAAATTGAAAATTTTTGTGCTTACAAAAGAAGTACCTACTTGAATTCCTTTCATTGGTTGGTTCTTGCCTTTAATTCTATAGCTCCGGAGAGTACCTTGACGAGATTTTGATCGTTTTGGTTTCTGTGTCCCACACGTAGCTGCACCAATCGGAGATTTTGATCCTTTTCGAATTACGTTTCAGGTTCGTAACAAATTTTAAAAAAACTATTTTTTTTACAATTTTATTTTATTTTAAACACTTTTTTAACACTTTTGAGGTTTCACCAATTTTACCAACACTTTTGCTGCCACAGTGGGTATAACAAACGGTGAGTTGTTAGGAACTAATTCTAATCAGGAATTGATCCCCTTTTTATACTAATAAAATGCTGATCTTGCATTCTACTTATCATCGGCACGTGTGCTGATCTAGCGCCACGCGCATCCTGTAACTGATGTATAATCCCGGTACGGTAAGTATGTCGTGTATTTGATATACTTCTTTACAGGTTTCCCTATTTTATTTTTTTTTTAGCCTGAAGACGCCTCTTAGACACGCTTTTTGCAGCTTGAATATTCTATCTACCTCGGTTGAATTGCCGCAGAAAATAATCCCGTAACTCAATCTGGCCCCTACATAGGCATGATATGCTGCCAGAGCTGCTTCTGTATGAACTTCTGTTGATTTTGTTCTTAGTCCGTAGACCATCCGTGACAAATTTTTGGTGAGTATATTAACATGTTCTTTCCAATTTAGGTTGCTATCTAGCTGCACTCCTAAGAACTTTACTGATGTTAATTGTTGTTTATCATAGCTAAGTGTTACATTGTCATTTCTTCTTAAAGAGAATTTTATAATATTTGTTTTGTTTAAGTTTAATGATAAATCGTGTTTCTGGAACCATTTAATCATAGTATTATTAGTGTTGATAATTTCTTCTTCGAATCTGTCCGTGGGTTCCGTAAATATCACCGATATATCATCGGCGTACATATTTACAAAATGTGTTGTTATATCAGAGAAGTCATTCGTGTATAGTATAAAAAAGAATGCTCCCAATATTGAACCATGAGGTACACCCCTGTCTGTGTTTCGCCAATTCGATTTAACTAGGTTATTATTGATGTTCAATTGTACGCATTGTTTGCAATCTGTTAAGTATGATTTTAGTAAACTAAGTACTTTACCTCGGAAGCCCATTAGTTCTAATTTTGTTACTAGGATTTCATGATTGACACTATCAAAGGCTTTTGACAGGTCTAAGAATACTCCCGCACCATTCTTCTTATCGGAAATTAGTTCCATTATTTTACTAACCGACTATATATCGCTCTTATGGTTGACCTACCATGGATATATGCATTTTGTAAATTAGTTAGTAGACTGCAAGATTTTGCAAACTATTAATCTCTTTAAGATTGCCTTTTTTATTATCTTTGCTATAATAGAAGTTAAGGCGATTGGTCTATAGTTATCGATTCAGAAAATGTACTAGTTTTGAAAAAGAGACTAAGCATAGTTGTTAATGGAGTACATTGTATATCTGCACACTTCTTGATTAGTTTTGTTGGTAGTCTATCGGGTCCGGTAGCTAGTATATCAACTTTTAAGAAGTTTATAATATTGAAAATTTCAATGGACTCTACGTAGTATAGAAACATGGATCTTTCGTTGAAGTGATTATATTCTAAGTAAACTTGATTTTGAATTGATGATTTAGTTGATGTTGCATAAAAGAAATTAAATTTATCTGAAATCTCTTTTTTGATCTTATTATGATGTTCACAAAATCTACTGAAGTCAGTTCGTTTCTTTTTTGTGTTGTTTGTTATGTTAACCAAATTCCATATTGCTCTTACCTTATTCTTTGATTGCATAATATAGTTCGTGTTATAATCTTTTTTGGATTTGTGGATAGAGATGTTTAAATATTTGCAGTATGTATTATAAACATCTTTTGTAATTCTATTATTTATCATTCCTTCATACAGCTATGGTTTTATGGGAAATTTGTTTTTAATTTCTTCTGTTAACCAAGGTAAATTTACCGTG
This sequence comes from Cetonia aurata, assembly GCA_949128085.1. Lineage (NCBI taxonomy): Eukaryota > Metazoa > Arthropoda > Insecta > Coleoptera > Scarabaeidae > Cetonia > Cetonia aurata. The sequence goes on from OX421882.1 coordinate 34,619,280, forward strand.
CTACGTCCACTTCTATTCACTTCTCGGAACATGTATTTTCGTAGATTCTTAGTACTGTGCGAATTAGCTGATAGCAAAACATTTGGGTTTTCCTGAATTAGTTCATTCCAGTTAACTTGTTGAAGTTGAGATCTTATTTTGTTTATTTCATAATCTCAGTCGAAGTTTCTCAGTTTTTGTGTGTTCTGGTGATATCATAAAACAACTTAAAGTAGTCTTTAGGCTTTCACGGCCGTCGTTGCTGGCTGCTCTTCGGTTCTCGGGTTCTCTGCCATGTAGAGAGTTTACATTACTTGACAACTTTCTTGTCCGTAGTGATCTGATAGTTAAGTTTTGTTTATTCTACTATTGAAGTTTAGGGAAGATTTTATGAAGATGTTATTGATAAGGCTTGCTCCTGTTACACATACTCTGGTCGGTTCTGTTATCGTTTGGTGTACCTATTCCAAAGGATGACATTAAATCTGTAAAAGCTTTTATTCTTTTATCGTAGTCATTCATAAAGTTAGGGTTGAAATCGTCGCACACTATTAAGGAGTAGTTATGTATATATGATTGTAGTGATAATAGCATGTCCTCCAGCCTATCTAAAAAAGTATCGAAATCACCGGATGGGGGTTTGTATACCTATTCTCAATACAATAAATTTTGATTTGAGAAGTATTACAGCAAAACATTCAATGATGGACTCTATGCTTCTCTGTTTCAGGTGCTCCATTTCGTGAGCTTCGACATCTTTTTGGGTAAATATACAAGAACCTCAATGGATGTGAGTGGATCTTACAAAAAATACCTGTAAAGTTTAAGTTTCTGTTTACATTTTCGATAATTGTTTGTTGTCGTAGGTCAGAAGTTTGTTGTTTTCTCTTCTTGCCTTCAGTCTCTTCTTCCCTGGCTTGGTTTTTGTTCTTGTTCAATTCTGTGACATCTTGCGGATTTATAACGACATTTTGTATAGAAACCTGTCTTTCCATAAGTAGTCTCAATTCTCTTATTTCTTGCTGAAGATTTTTATTTTCTACTTTTAATTTCATTTTGAAAAGCTGTTGTGATTTTAATTGTTATTAATATTGAACAGCAGTATTTATTTTTTCGTTTATATATGTTTCCAATTTACTTACATCTTCGAGTATTCTTGAGGATTCTTGAGATATTTTTGAGGTTACAACTCCTTTGCAGGTTGAACAGTTCCATTTTCTTATAGAACTATCTTTTTTCATTTGAATAAATTTCACTTCACTTATACCCACGCACGCTATATGATAATTTTAGTTTTTAATCTTTAATGAAGAAATAAGAGTGGGTTGTTTTCTAAATGTCCTTTTTGGGAAGTTATCGAAGAAAACTGTTTACTTCTCGTATGAATACCAACTCAAAAGGTGGTTTTTTTGTGGTAGCATGGGGTGTACTTCGATAGCTTAGGAGAAATTGTCGAAGTTGGTAATCAAATTGGTTTTTATCTATTTGGGAACAAATCAATGATTTCTTGAGAGTTTTTATAAACCTTTCTGTTATGCCATTGGCTTCCGGCCAGTAAGAAGTTATTCTTTTGTGTTTAACTCCATAAGCATCCAAAAACTGCTAATTACATTTCCGGTAAAAGGTGGACCATTGTCAGATAACATCATCTTTGGAATGCCCATCAAAGCGAATGTTTTCTATAAAATTGGTTATATTTGTTCAAATTTAGTAGAGCCCACAACTTCGGCATCTGGAAATCTCGAATATTCAATTATTATGAATATTTATTTTCCATTTGGGAATGGGCCTGCGAAATCTACATCTAAACTTTGAATGGTGTACTAGATAAGTCTCTCACTATTATTGGATCTCTCGGACTTTATACGTTCTTCAGTAATTTTATCTATGTTCTGAAACTGCACCTTTGATCTTATCAGTTGTTTTGTGCGAACTATGCCCTGATGTCCCCTCAACTATTCTCGTCTGTAGCTTTTCCGGTATCAAGATTCGTGTTTCCCGTAAGATCAGTCCTCTGTGAACTGTCAATTCCGTCTTTATTGGTTCAAATGGTTTTAACGTATTGGTATTCCATAGGCGATTGTCGCCTCCGATTGCTTTGATTAATGTCCGTAACGTTTTATATGCACGTGTTTCTCTTTTAACTTCTTCTGCGATTTGCTTAGGTAAATTGAGATTTATTACAAAGTTGAGATAATTTTCTGTTTTATCTTTGACCATTTCTGGCAGTGGGTGGCTGTTCAAATAGACTACAGGGTTTAAACTACCTTTCTGATGTGTGGTTTGGAAATTATACCGTTGCGTTTTTAGAATTAGTTTTTCTAATCTGGCATTTGATCCACGGCCCAGGCAGCTGCTAGCATTTCTTTCTCTATCTGTCTGTATCTCATTTCTGTTTTGCTAAGTGCCGGTTGCCATATGCGATTACATAGGACATGTGATTACCTTCTTGCGAGAACAGTGCACCTAAAACATTCGGGCCAGCGAATTCTTGTCAGCATCGTTTATTAATTGTTTAACTGTTTTAAACTCAGTTTGATGTTTGGTGTTCCACTTTCATTCTGTATTTTTAAGAATAACTTCCTCAAGATGTTTTGTGTGTGATGCCAATCTGAGTATACATTTTCCGAGGTAATTTACCTTTCCTAGAAAACTCCGTACTTCCGGCCTTTTTCTTGTGCGGGTCGGGATAGATTCCATCTTTGCTAAATCCATACCCAAAGAATTTCACACTTGTGGTGCTAAAAACACATTTTGAAAGATTGACTGTTAATTGTTGGTGTTTCTTAGAATATCCAATACCCTCAATAAATTCGCGTTGTGTTCTTCTGGCGTCTTGCCATAAATCAAAATATCATCACTGATATTTATTATCGGAGGTATTCCTTGCCATGATTGTCGTATCGTATCTTGAAACTTTATGGGTATGGTATCAGAGGTAATGCGGCAGATTGGTTTGCTTCGTACTTAGCAGGACGCTTACAATTTGTGACACTAAAACATGAAACCAGCATGAATGTAAATAACTACAAATCCAGCTACTTCCCTATATTTCATGGAGTCCCGCAAGGTTCTGTGCTGGACCATTTACTTTTTAGCATGACATTTCATTTTGTTTCTGATTTACTTATTTATATGTATGCTGATGACACCACAATACTTATTGCACGGGACAGTTTACAAGATGCAGAAACTGCCAGTAACGTTGCAATCAATCGATTATATCAATGGTTTTGTAGCAACAAACTGTGTGTCAAAGATAAAACGATATCTATGCTTTTTCACACTAGACAGCAACTGCAAAACACACAATGTTTCATACTTATAAGTGGTGATCCTTTGCAGCAACAGATGAATACCAAATTCCTTGGCGCGCACTTACAAGATAATCTGTTGTGGGACAATCATTGCAGTACAATAACGAAATCAATCCATGCTAAAACATATCTTTTTCGAGCTCCCAAGGATACTTTATCAGTTCTCACTCTCAAGACTGTTTACTTTGCTGAGATTCATTCGAGATTAACGTATGGAATACTTCTCTGGGGCTCGTCGCCTTCTGCTAACACGGTACTTCTAGCGCAAAAGCAAATTATCAGAATTCTGGGCGGGGTAAAACCAACGGAATCTTGCAGAAATACATTTGCTACCCTAGGTATTTTAACCGTGCCGTCGCATTTTATATTCGATGCAATCTGCTATATTCGTAGACAAGCTAGTAATTACGTCACTAATAGAGACATACATGATCATAACACGCGACATCTTGATGACTTTCGTATAGGTACCGAAATGCGAGTTGCAGGTCACTGAGCGTGGTGTTGAACTACTAGGCAGTACAAGGTTGTACGACAAGTTATCTAATGTAATAAAAACTTCCACTGTGAGCTTCGAGAATAATCTTAAACGATTTCTAATCGAGAGGGCCATTTATAGCATGCAAGACCTTTTCGTTTTTGTTTTTAGCTTTAAGATCACTGTTTCGTTTTAGTTTATCGTTCTTTTCCAATTGGTGATGGTTTGAGTTCATTCATTAATGTTTGCTTTTTATTAGATCAATAATTTTTCATTTGTTTCATTTTGACTGATTTTATAATCAACTTTGATTTTACAAATCAATAAATATTTCCGCAGCCGTCCGTGTTAATGCCAAAACTTAATCTCTTATATCGGTAGAGGGCCATGTGCGTTGCAGATGTTGTGATTGTCCTGGATTGTTCTGATAACTCAATTTGGTGGTATTCATTTATCAAGTTTATTTTGCTAAAAGTTGTACCATTTAGTTCCGCAATTATGTCGTCAGTTGTTGGAGTTATATGTCGTGTTCTCTTTATTGCTGTGTTTGCAGCACGCATATTCTAATTTCCTCTTTGTTATGGGATTTTTATACAATTACTATGAGAGATACCTACGGTGTAGGACCATTTGCTTTTTCAATTATATCTTTTTCCAATAATCTTTCAGTCTCTTTCTCCACTTGAATGAAACAATTAAACGGAACCCGACGATGTGTTTGAGCAAAAGGTAAGATGCTTCCGTCTATATCTAGGCCTACTTGTACAACTCTCAGTTTTCCAAAACCTTTGGTTAATTCTGGATATTGTGTTTCAACAAACGTTGAATTATATATAGCATTGACATGCTGAGTATTCTTATATGTTACTTTGATTAGACCTAACTATGCCGCTGTTTTATAGTTCAGGAGCGATTCTGCATCACCTGCAACAATCGTGATTTCGAAGTGTACCATTTTGTCCTTGTAAACAATTGTTTCATTAAATTTGCCTAATGTTGTTAGTTTTACTTTTGAGTTATATGGGTAAATAGGAGTAACATTATTACCTAATTTAATGTTTGATAGTTTCTGAAATGGCTTGTTACTTATAATGTCTACAGAGGATCCTGTGTCAATGATAAAATCTAATGGTACCTATTTCATTTATTTTGATAGAAACTACAGGCATGTTGTTGGTTGAACTGTTTATTAAACAAAATGAAATGTGATGTGCCGTAAGATTTATTTTCTTTGTTAAAATTTACTTTGCTTTTGCTAACTTTGTTTTTGTTTTTTTTTTTTCTGCATGAGATTTTGAAAAGCATACTTTTGCAAAATGCCCAGCTTTACTACATTTGTGAGACTGGATGTCTTAAGCAGGGCAGGTCACTATGCAAGTAGTTTCCGCAGTTCTTAAATTTTCGCTTGTTTTTTAAAGGGATATTAACGTTGCGCCCTCTAGAAATCTTGTAAGTAACCTGTGTTTGCTTACACTCTATTTGATTAAGTTGGCTTATTGTTGCTTCCAATGTATGTGCTTTGTTAAGGAGTTTCGTAAGGTCAAGTTGTTCTGTTAACGCATACTTCCTTAGCTCCTTGTTACAGGTGTTTCAAATATTCTGTGCTTTAATTTCATTATCTGCATCTATATATTGGCATAACTTTGATAACTTTAATAATCTTGCATAATATTGATCGATTGTTTGATCGAACAAATGCATGATTGTTTTTGAATGTCTCTGAATTTGAAAAACTTTTGAAACTTTTTTGTTTTGCTTGTTCATAAGGGGATGTTTCAACAGGATTTGCGGGAGAAGCTTCTGGCACGGATATGTATGTTTCGTATGCATTCTCACCTATAAGATGTAAAAGAATCGCCTTCTTTCGGTTTTCTAGCGTGATGTTCATAGCTATTACATAGTTTTCTAATCTCTGGAGCAATTTTGTCCATCTCTACTTGATGTTAGTGATATCTAACCTTATGTCCAGCGGTGGTCCACTCGGTTACATGATCATACTTTTTTCCTTTTCTTGTGCTCACTGAGTTATCACACTCGTCGCCAAATGTAATATTGTAATGTTATGATGATGTTTAAAATAAAAGTCGAGGTCGAGATGTATAGATGTATACAGTTTCACAACTTGTTAACGATATTTTATTACAGCTTAAAATATATCGTACTCAAAATTCATATTGTTTACTAAACTCTACATACCCCATACACAAGACTATTTCTCTTCGCATTTTTGCAGTTAAATTTAGTGTCGCATTGTATTTAAATTACTTCTCTGTAAACTGGAACAGTGCGAGACGTAGCACATGAGTAGTGGAAGGGGAGATGCTTCATCTCGTTTTGTCGTGTTTCTTGTTGAGCTGGATTGCCAAGTTTGGGCTTATCGTTGAAGTTAATCTCTTACTTGTGCTATTCTTACACGTGCTATGGAAGCCAAATTAATGACACAAAACGATCCATAAACGATCAAAACCTGTCGTGCGGAGGGCTCCCCAGATCTCTTCTCGTAAACGGGAACAGCAGATGTTGAGGGGGAGACGTAGCACATGAGTAGTGGAAGGGGAGATGCTTCATCTCGTTTTGTCGTGCTTCTTATTGAATTAGGTTGGCAAGGTTGCGCTTATCGTTGGAGTTAATCTCTTGCTTGTGCTATTCTTACACGTGCTATGGAAGCCAAATTAATGACACAAAACGATCCATAAACGATCAAAACCTGTCGTGCGGAGGGCTCCCCAGATCTCTTCTCGTAAACGGAAACAGCAGATGTTGAGGGGGAGACGTAGCACATGAGTAGTGGAAGGGGAGATGCTTCATCTCGTTTTGTCGTGCTTCTTATTGAATTAGGTTGGCAAGGTTGCGCTTATCGTTGGAGTTAATCTCTTGCTTGTGCTATTCTTACACGTGCTATGGAAGCCAAATTAATGACACAAAACGATCCATAAACGATCAAAACCTGTCGTGCGGAGGGCTCCCCAGATCTCTTCTCGTAAACGGGAACAGCAGATGTTGAGGGGGAGACGTAGCACATGAGTAGTGGAAGGGGAGATGCTTCATCTCGTTTTGTCGTGCTTCTTATTGAACTAGGTTGGCAAGGTTGCGCTTATCGTTGAAGTTAATCTCTTACTTGTGCTATTCTTACACGTGCTATGGAAGCCAAATTAATGACACAAAACGATCCATAAACGATCAAAACCTGTCGTGCGGAGGGCTCCCCAGATCTCTTCTCGTAAACGGGAACAGCAGATGTTGAGGGGGAGACGTAGCACATGAGTAGTGGAAGGGGAGATGCTTCATCTCGTTTTGTCGTGCTTCTTATTGAATTAGGTTGGCAAGGTTGCGCTTATCGTTGGAGTTAATCTCTTGCTTGTGCTATTCTTACACGTGCTATGGAAGCCAAATTAATGACACAAAACGATCCATAAACGATCAAAACCTGTCGTGCGGAGGGCTCCCCAGATCTCTTCTCGTAAACGGGAACAGCAGATGTTGAGGGGGAGACGTAGCACATGAGTAGTGGAAGGGGAGATGCTTCATCTCGTTTTGTCGTGCTTCTTATTGAATTAGGTTGGCAAGGTTGCGCTTATCGTTGGAGTTAATCTCTTGCTTGTGCTATTCTTACACGTGCTATGGAAGCCAAATTAATGACACAAAACGATCCATAAACGATCAAAACCTGTCGTGCGGAGGGCTCCCCAGATCTCTTCTCGTAAACGGGAACAGCAGATGTTGAGGGGGAGACGTAGCACATGAGTAGTGGAAGGGGAGATGCTTCATCTCGTTTTGTCGTGCTTCTTATTGAATTAGGTTGGCAAGGTTGCGCTTATCGTTGGAGTTAATCTCTTGCTTGTGCTATTCTTACACGTGCTATGGAAGCCAAATTAATGACACAAAACGATCCATAAACGATCAAAACCTGTCGTGCGGAGGGCTCCCCAGATCTCTTCTCGTAAACGGGAACAGCAGATGTTGAGGGGGAGACGTAGCACATGAGTAGTGGAAGGGGAGATGCTTCATCTCGTTTTGTCGTGCTTCTTATTGAACTAGGTTGGCAAGGTTGCGCTTATCGTTGAAGTTAATCTCTTACTTGTGCTATTCTTACACGTGCTATGGAAGCCAAATTAATGACACAAAACGATCCATAAACGATCAAAACCTGTCGTGCGGAGGGCTCCCCAGATCTCTTCTCGTAAACGGGAACAGCAGATGTTGAGGGGGAGACGTAGCACATGAGTAGTGGAAGGGGAGATGCTTCATCTCGTTTTGTCGTGCTTCTTATTGAATTAGGTTGGCAAGGTTGCGCTTATCGTTGGAGTTAATCTCTTGCTTGTGCTATTCTTACACGTGCTATGGAAGCCAAATTAATGACACAAAACGATCCATAAACGATCAAAACCTGTCGTGCGGAGGGCTCCCCAGATCTCTTCTCGTAAACGGGAACAGCAGATGTTGAGGGGGAGACGTAGCACATGAGTAGTGGAAGGGGAGATGCTTCATCTCGTTTTGTCGTGCTTCTTATTGAATTAGGTTGGCAAGGTTGCGCTTATCGTTGGAGTTAATCTCTTGCTTGTGCTATTCTTACACGTGCTATGGAAGCCAAATTAATGACACAAAACGATCCATAAACGATCAAAACCTGTCGTGCGGAGGGCTCCCCAGATCTCTTCTCGTAAACGGGAACAGCAGATGTTGAGGGGGAGACGTAGCACATGAGTAGTGGAAGGGGAGATGCTTCATCTCGTTTTGTCGTGCTTCTTATTGAATTAGGTTGGCAAGGTTGCGCTTATCGTTGGAGTTAATCTCTTGCTTGTGCTATTCTTACACGTGCTATGGAAGCCAAATTAATGACACAAAACGATCCATAAACGATCAAAACCTGTCGTGCGGAGGGCTCCCCAGATCTCTTCTCGTAAACGGGAACAGCAGATGTTGAGGGGGAGACGTAGCACATGAGTAGTGGAAGGGGAGATGCTTCATCTCGTTTTGTCGTGCTTCTTATTGAACTAGGTTGGCAAGGTTGCGCTTATCGTTGAAGTTAATCTCTTACTTGTGCTATTCTTACACGTGCTATGGAAGCCAAATTAATGACACAAAACGATCCATAAACGATCAAAACCTGTCGTGCGGAGGGCTCCCCAGATCTCTTCTCGTAAACGGGAACAGCAGATGATGAGGGGGAGACGTAGCACATGAGTAGTGGAAGGGGAGATGCTTCATCTTGTTTTGTCGTGCTTCTTATTGAACTAGGTTGGCAAGGTTGCGCTTATCGTTGAAGTTAATCTCTTACTTGTGCTATTCTTACACGTGCTATGGAAGCCAAATTAATGACACAAAACGATCCATAAACGATCAAAACCTGTCGTGCGGAGGGCTCCCCAGATCTCTTCTCGTAAACGGAAACAGCAGATGTTGAGGGGGAGACGTAGCACATGAGTAGTGGAAGGGGAGATGCTTCATCTCGTTTTGTCGTGCTTCTTATTGAATTAGGTTGGCAAGGTTGCGCTTATCGTTGGAGTTAATCTCTTGCTTGTGCTATTCTTACACGTGCTATGGAAGCCAAATTAATGACACAAAACGATCCATAAACGATCAAAACCTGTCGTGCGGAGGGCTCCCCAGATCTCTTCTCGTAAATGGGAACAGCAGATGTTGATGGGGAGACGTAGTACATGAGTAGTGGAAGGGGAGATGCTTCATCTTGTTTTGTCGTGCTTCTTATTGAACTAGGTTGGCAAGGTTGCGCTTATCGTTGAAGTTAGTCTCTTACTTGTGCTATTCTTACACGTGCTATGGAAGCCAAATTAATGACACAAAACGATCCATAAACGATCAAAACCTGTCGTGCGGAGGGCTCCCCAGATCTCTTCACGTAAACGGGAACAGCAGATGTTGAGGGGGAGACGTAGCACATGAGTAGTGGAAGGGGAGATGCTTCATCTCGTTTTGTCGTGCTTCTTATTGAATTAGGTTGGCAAGGTTGCGCTTATCGTTGGAGTTAATCTCTTGCTTGTGCTATTCTTACACGTGCTATGGAAGCCAAATTAATGACACAAAACGATCCATAAACGATCAAAACCTGTCGTGCGGAGGGCTCCCCAGATCTCTTCTCGTAAACGGGAACAGCAGATGTTGAGGGGGAGACGTAGCACATGAGTAGTGGAAGGGGAGATGCTTCATCTCGTTTTGTCGTGCTTCTTATTGAATTAGGTTGGCAAGGTTGCGCTTATCGTTGGAGTTAATCTCTTGCTTGTGCTATTCTTACACGTGCTATGGAAGCCAAATTAATGACACAAAACGATCCATAAACGATCAAAACCTGTCGTGCGGAGGGCTCCCCAGATCTCTTCTCGTAAACGGGAACAGCAGATGTTGAGGGGGAGACGTAGTACATGAGTAGTGGAGGGGGAGATGCTTCATCTCGTTTTGTCGTGTTCTTGATGGAGTAACTTTTCAACGTAGGGCTTTGCAGAATTATAGACCATACAAGATGTATAAGAATTTGTTTAAAAAAAAAGTAATTCACACTATTATAATTACGTATTTTTTGGTATTAGCATCTGATGTTGGCAATCTGTCGAAGCCGGTAACAGAAAGGATTTTAGATATTAGACTAGCGGTTTGCTAGTTACAATTCCCATACTCAGTCTCCGAATCTAGAACAATAACCAATTAAAGCTAATATTTTTATAGTTTTTTTTTTTTTTTTTAGTTTGGTCGTTTTTGTGTGACAAAGCTTACAAGTTATTCATCATCATCACGCAGGTGTATAGGATACACCAGCTGTGTGTGCTGTTCATGTCTGTTTTATATACGGGTATAATAGAGCTATTGGCGAACCTCCCGTTAAAAAAAAAGGTAATGCACTTGTGGCAACACCTCAGTCTTTTCAAAGATAAGGTAGTGTGGAAGGTTGCCTATACTATTGAACGGATATTTCAGATGTACCTAGAGACTGCGATTTTGAATATAAAAGTGATTAACGAAAGGTGTACTTTTTATTTTTATTTGTCTGGGGTTGGTTAGATGAAACCACATTTACTAAGTAATATTCCAAAACTTAAAGTTTCATATACATATGTCTAATTTGCTTTTGTTGCAGAACACATCTCAGCATATCTCTCGTGATTATATGTTTACATACTTCATTATAAATATCATTATCGTATGTGATGCGGCTAACTTACTAATCACAAATGGTGCAACATGGGTGGAAATTGACAAGAGAGCGAAATAAGAACTACTTGATTTGTAGTCTATTACTACAATGTATACAATGCTTTCTTCATTTTCAGGTATAGATGTCACATAAAATAAAATTTTAGTGCAATTGGTTGCTACATATGAATTATTTGGTATTGGGTTTTCCTGTGTTGTACTCCAATGCCAAAACTACTAAGAATATCAGGAAATATGGTTTTAACAATTCTTTCATAAATAACTAATTGGTCATTGCCGTAATATAAGTATAGAAATAATTGTTTGTTTTATAGGCGAAATCAGAAAGAACCACCTACGCAGTATCAGACACTTTGATGAGACTGAATGACGACTATGTTAGAAGAACGAGCCATAGAGGACATCTTCAATTTTTATAGCTCAACCCCCACGAGAATCAGGTATGTGATTTTTGGACGGTTCACTTGCTCGGGGAAACCTAAGAGATATAATAATATACCTTTATTGCTTTATCTTAATACATTTTAAATAAATCTCATTCAATAAGTTTCTGAGTTAACTTTACGGCATTAATTAATAACTTGTTAGTTGAACTTTAAAATAGTATCGGGTATGCAAGTCTGTGAGTCTGTGCTGCCACTTCTACCGATCCCTCGGTAGTTCTAACAATTTTAGATCTTTTCTACCGATCTACCTATTTATATTACTTTTTCAACGAATTCTTAATGAGGAATTGCACTTTACTTTTCTTTTGTATCTCAGAATGATAGAGAATATAATAATGTATGGCCCTTCATTAAACGTTCTGTTAAATTGTTTCTTATTAAGGCATAATTAATTTTTGAAAGTGCTCTAACGTTACAAGTTCTTTCATTCATGCGGTTTGGAGGTTATAATCCATATAATACATTCAGAATTTGTTCTTTTACGATAAATTGGAGAACTTTAAACACTAACAAAAACAAGATGCAGAAATAATGCCGAATCCCAAATTCCTTTGTTACCATAACTTGCATAGCACCTTAATAAATCATATTTCGCAGCCGGTAAATTGTTACAATATATGAAGTTTTTTTTTCTTGATAGTAACGAAGATAATGAATAGTGATAATTGTACTGCATGTAGTCGAAACGTTATAAATCCGATTTAAAGTCAAATTATCGTTTTTTATTATCCCCAAGTAACATCAAATCTTTTTAAAAATATGTATCATATATACAGTCATTCACGTGACGCTTTTGGGATATATGATTACTTTTTCATTTTTTTTTTTTGTTATTCAGGCTGTACCAAAAGTCTAATCAAAATAAGTATCTGTTGTAATAAGGTTTATAATAACTAAACCTTAAGGTTTTTAAATAATTTGAATTTTGTGAAAATCTAATCTAAATATCATGTTTGAAATACCTAAGAATTTAAGTTATATAAGCGAAATCTACAATAAAGTGTAACAATACACCATAGAGACCAAGACTACTCAAATCAGAACTTTAACTAGCTATAACTTGATTAATTTAAATAGACCACCATATTTTTGAATTTACCAGCAAATGTATTTTTCTAATTACCTATCGGTTGTTATTTATAGCTTAAGCTTTAAGTTTTCACGTTTTTACATAATAACTTTGTAAAACCGCAAATAGTCGTTTTTTGCACCATTTGACGTTTTTTAAATAAGAGGTCTACTGTATCTAGTTGCCTATAGTCTTTAGAAATGTCAGATAATTCATTTATTTTTGTTCTAAATACATATTTTGCTAATGTTTTATGTTATCGTTGATATGTTATTACCATTATTGTTGTTGTAGCCGATTGGATTATAAATTACGTAAAGCACTTGTAAATATGTTCTTCATTATTATTCTTATAATTGTAAATTATCTGACATTTCTCAGTACTATATAGGCAACTAAATAGGTTACAAACACCAAATGGTGCAAAAAAACGATTATTTAGCATATTCAAATGCGAAGACTTAAAACTGTAAATACCCTTCGATAGGTAATAAAAAAAGTACATTTGTTGGTAGATTAAAAACTATGGCGTTCTATAATCTATCTATAAATTAATCAAGTCATGGACACTTACTAATTTTAATTCGATTAGTTTTAATTTTTGTATAGCCTCTATAAAATAGCAGGTTTATTATATTTGAGTTATATAATATGGTATTGTTGCAATTCTTAAGTATTTGAAACATGAAAATTAGATTAGATTTTTCCAAAATTCAAATTATTTAAAAAAACCTTAAGTTTTAAATAAACCTCATTAAAACAGACACTTATTTTGATCAGACAATCCAGAAGTGCAATAATAGAAGAGGGCTCCATTTAAAAAAAAGAACACAACTTTGATACTTATAGAGCTTTTGGAACATTCTATATAATATGAAAATAATTTTAAAAGGTAACCATAATAAACCCCGATACATCCCAAAAGTTAAAAACTTTTTGAACGTCATGTGTTTTGGCCATAATATTCCGTAGGGTCATTTCGGCTACTACCAAAAAATATATAGTCTAAACTTAGGTACATAATTATATATCCACCCCACAAAGCAAATGCGTATAATTTGTAGGTGTTTGAAATTCACAGGCTAGCGTGAAATTTTCGCTTATAAATGATAGAATACAGGTTTTTGTTTAAAACTTTAGTTTTGACAATTTCAGTTTTATAGACGATAAAGCACAAATCAAACCTGTCTGTCGTATGACTTACGCCGGTAAGCTTTGGAAAGGATCTACTCCTATTTTTTTTTTTTGTTACATGATTTGTCGAATCTAGCTGTCAAATTTAAACCTACATTGTATCTTTCTTTTAATAATCTAAATCCGTATAATCAATAATGACCAGCAAATTTAAAACAGCCTATATATCTATACATCATGACGTTTGGTAGGTCTCTCAAGAGTGGCGTAAATTTAATAATAGAATTTGTTACAAATTTTTTACAACTAAAGGCCGAAATTTTATTTTGTTTTGATGATGATTTACAGTATCAATATATGTATACGGATTGTAAGAGCAATATTGTCGTGAGTTTTTAGTGTTGTATGTACAAAGATATCCTAACACGGTATTTACCCGCATTTTTTATCCATTCAGCTCGCAATAAGTTATTTTCCGGGAATTTAAATAACTTCAAATCTTTAAAATTTCTGCGAGACTTTCCGAAGCGTATATAATATGTATGCGCATTTATTGCAAGCACCGCGTATTGACATTTCAATGCTAGCGGTATGTATGTTTGTACGTGCCTACACGACTGTTAACTGGCGACTGAAGTACAGCGCTCCGAATGAACTCACGTAGGATTCCCAACTATTTAATCCAGGGGTCCAGGGTAAGGTGTGCTATCTGTATTATCTATGGTAAAAACCAACACCTTCAAATCACGCATTAAACGACTGATAAAAAAAAATAAAAAAACCTCTAGATCCAACAGGGCAGTACGCAATATCTGATTCTGAAAGTACAGTATCTCAGGGGAATTCCACGGACATCTCGGACTTCTAACTAATTACATTTCTCACTGCTTTTTTAAGTTTTTGTCGCTTTCCTCGTCCTTAAACTAAATTTCAAATTTAAATTAATTTAAAAATGGCTCCACAAAATTAAAATATCATTCAATGGAACGCACAATCCTTGTGTTCTAAGAGAGCTAATTTTGAGCAACTTCTAGTGGATTATGATAGATGTGGCATTAATTAGTGAAACCTGGTTAAGGAGACAGACCTGGGAGGTGCACTTTAAACATTTTAGTATCCATAAGCGTAACCGTAAAGATGGATAAGGCGGTCCTGTCTTTTTCATTAAGAATTATTTAATATTTAAACCAATTAGATTTAGAAATATTCCGGAAAATCTCAATATATGCGGTGTCTTTCTCCCGCAGATTAATTTGTCAGTGGTGTGTATGTATACACCTGTTCAGGTTAACTTAAAGTATCAAAATTATGACAATCTTTTTTCGCAAATAACTACACCCTTTATTTGTGGCGGTGATTTCAATGCACATCACCCTAGTTTTGGTAGTCGCAAAATCGACAATGCTAGTAATATTCTCATGAAATCTATTAAAAACAAAAATTAATTTTCCTGAATGACGGCAGTTCACTAGATTGATTAGACCGAATCAAGGTATTTCGGCTGTAGACGTGACAATTGTTTCTTCGTCTGTTGCTCCTAGTCTGAATTGGAATGTCCTCGAAGATAATTGTTGTTCCGACCACTTTCCTATTTATATGGGGTTGCCTCTAGGTTTTACAAATGCGACAACTATTTTCCCTACCACTAACTTGAAAATTGAGTCTGCTAATCTGCCGTTATTTAAAGATTACTGCAGAGAGCAATTTCGACCTACTCTTCAAAACAACTCAACTGAGACCAGGTTAACTTTATGAACTTATTTTTGAAGCAGCCAATCCAAAACAAACGGCCATATAAATTGGTTGGTAGATCATCATCCCCTTGGTGGGATGATGATTGTACGAGAGTTGTTAGGGAGCGAAAATTGATTTTGAGGCAATATAGGGAATGTCCTACACTGGATAATTATATTAAGTGTCGGGAATCTATGGCTTATAGTAAACGGTATCTTAAAAAAAAGAAGAGAGAGAGTTGGGTCAGTTTTTGTAATAATTTGAATCGGAACACACCGTCTAGCCAAATCTGGCAAACAATCAAAAAATTTAACAGAATGGGAATGAAGTTCAAATTAAAAAAGATCGTCATCGTACCCATGCCAAAAGCTAATGCTGATCTTATTTCTTTCCGACCAATTTCACTATTATCATGCATATTAAAGGTCTATGAGCGTTTAATAAAAAGTTGGTTGGAATGGTGGATGCAGCAGAGTGGATTGCCTCAACAGCAGTATGGTTTTCGTTACCAAAAGGGTACTATAGATGCAGTAACGGACTTGGTGTCTGAAATTGAACTGGATTATACACGGAACCTTTATACAGGAACTATTTTTATTGACCTGCAAAATCCCCTCTTGTTAACCGCAGCTTATAGGTACCTTTCTAGTTTAGACCTATCTATAGCCTATCCAGAATTTCCAAAGATAGATTTCCATCGGTATGTCGAACCAATACGGGTTTCGAATTATTCGGGCCAAAGCTGCCTGAACAAGTGTATACATGCAGAGATATACGGATGCATCCAAAACATCAAGCGGTTGTGGTTGTGCTTTTTTTTGACTCTGGTAATGACGAAAGTGTGTCATTTTGCCTGAATGCAGGGTTAAATATCTTCTCGGCCGAAGTCAGAGCAATTTGGGAAGCACTTAAATATGCTAGATCTTTGGAAGCGCCAAAGATTGCTACAATGTCCGACTCCTTAAGTGTGGTACAAGCTATTAAAAGCCGGAAATGGTTCACAAAAGAACACCCGTTGATATTGAATATTCGAACAAGTTGTGCGGAGCTGAATGCACAGCAGAAAGAGGTGGAACTATTTTGGGTGAAGGCTGAAGTGGGAATTTCTTCCAACGAAAAGGTGGATATCTTTGCCAAAGCAGCGTCGGTTCACCAAGGTAGAATAGACAGAACCGTGTTTCCATGTGAGGTTGGCGGTAAAATTAAAACTCGTTTTTTACAAAAAAAAAAAAAAATGGGAACTGAGATGGCGGAGGCAAACAACGATAAAACTACTCAGTACGCCCAAGATCCATGATAGTGTTTGTCATCCTCGATGGCACAATAGTATTACAGTTCCGCGTCCTTTCATCACTACGATCGCTAGATTGTGTTTTGGGGACGGTGTTTATCCAGCACACCGTTTTAAATTGGGACTGGTGGACTCTCCAGCTTGTTCGTTAAATCATTTGATTTTGGGGTGTCCGAATTATGAATCGCAGCGGCGCAAATTATTCAAAAGTTTGATAAACTTGAGCACTACCTACCTCAGCCTCATTCAAGGCATCAAACAAATTGTTCATCTGTTGTAAGAACTCTGCGGTATCTAAGACGATTTTAGAATTAATTTCCCTATTTACCGCACACATTCTTACAGCCGATGCCACTGTGTTGGAAATAAATTGTAATGCACGACATTTTTTCGAAAGAAGTTGGATTAATATGCGTGTCCGTTGTTTTCGTTAGAGCTCTAGCAGTTGTGGAATTCCGATATATGAAATGTCTGCTTTAGAGCATCAAAACTTATTGTTGAAGTACCTTGCTTAAAAGTGCATGTTAATAAATTGTTTCGCCATACTAATTCAAAAAAATTAAATTAATTTTTTCCCTTCTAAAACTCCTGTTTCGACATAAATGTTCACCTAACAACCCCAAACTTTTAATGGTATATAGTTTTTAAAATATGTTAACTCGACAATAGTCGTGAACGATGTATGCGACAGAATAACTATAACTTAAAGCAAAAAATGTCCGTTTTTTTTTTTAATAACGGGAATAATAAACGAATGGCAGGGTAAAAAAATAAACCTGAACAACCGAGTTTGAAGAAAAAATTCGCAAAAGGAAAGTTGATACCAAGATTTGCGATTTTTTTTATAAAAAAATACGCCGTATTTTAAGTAAGCGGATTAGCGGCGGTGTTCTTTAGATGCAACAGCTTTGTCGGCGCGCCGTCTATAAGAGCAGTGGCAACATTGTACTGTGTCCGGGCGTGAGGCTGTTGGCTATCTAGCTGATGGTCTGTAATGTACTCTTGTCTGTGCTGTTACTAAACGCCATTGTGCACGAAATCATATTCTGGTTAAATCTGAAAACCGATCTCGGCTGACAAGTGAGGACAGCACGCACCACACAGGCAAATATATTAGAAATCGAAACTATTAAAATAATACTGAACAGAGTAACAATAAATTACGTTACGTTTAAGCAGAATAGCTTTAATAAATAAAGAGATATTGTTAATAAATATATACGTTAGATCCCGAGATATTATCCATGCTTTTCTCTGCAGCAATGCAGTATAATATATTCATATATTTCACCAATCATTTGTATCTGCCAAATCCGCAAACATTTTGTCCTTAATTGTTGGACGAGGATCTTCTTTAATATCCGTATTTATTGCACCTGTTTTTCCAACCAAATATTCAAATTCTGAAAAATCATTATAGCACAATAACTAATTTATATGAAATATATTTTATGACTTACCGGATTCGGTTATATTCGGACCTCTGCATTCTAGCGGCCCAATTATTTGACTTTTCAATGAACCTTCGTAATAAATAAAAATTGTCGGTAAATTTTTGTCTGGGTAATTTGGAACACATGTGGTTGAAATAGCCTTCAAGAATTTCACCGTTGGATACTTGAAGGCCATAGTTTGTAAGTGGTGATTGATAAGGGCACATAACGGAATGCTATAAAAATGCATGTATGAAAATTCGTAATATATTTATTTACTAGGCAAATAAAGTGTACTGTATAAATTAAATCCATAGTTAAACAGCGTTTAACTGAGAAACAAACACAACATAAAAAATTCTGGAACAACTCCAATGTCACTGGAAATGTAGCCTTTATTATACACTTCTAATTTTATTTGAAACGTTTCGGCAGTATTTTCTGCCTTCATCAGTTTTAATTTTCATAAATTGACAATAAGAAAATTAAAACTGATGAAGGTAACTTAGAAGTGTAAAATAAAGCCTACATTTCTACTAGCATTGCAGTTATTATTTAAAACAGGCTACGAAAATACAACTATAATAATTCTGAAAGTGAAAAGAATAGTCAAAGAAGAGATTATGTGTTGACAATTTTGAAATATCTTATTGACACCTTCCATGAAAGTCAATACTTTGTGATATCCGCGCAGAGTACCCACAAAACTCAACCATTAGAAGAAAGCAAGCAGGATTTTTGAAATTTACAGGTACTTATGACAAAAATACCAAAACGGTTGCACTTCACTGTAAGTACGTTTTAATAATAAAGCTATCATCAGCACTAAAACTGAAATGAGTTTGTGTTTGAAAGTGCGTAGGACTTCTTATTTCAAACGTAATTTTCTTCTAAAAGATTCTCTAAGGATACAGTAAATTCCAGGTTTTATCAAAACTGTTTTAAAAAAAAATCTATATCAATAGTAGAGCTCGACTTATTTATAGAATTATTGTGGCAAAATGTGCAATATTTCAGTACTGACAAACATAACATACATACATAGCAACAATTTATATTACACATAGATATGAGTATTGATTTTACCAACTTAGAATATTGCATTTGTGAAAGATTTAGTGGCAATAATATCTACACCATCTGCATACATATGGACTAAGATCTATATCATTCTATGGAAACTTCTCTTAATCTCAAATCTACTTGCTTATCAGCACTGAAATAGACACACATAATATCCAATCATTCTGTGCTACACCAATTTAATTAATTCGGGACAGTTGGTGTAGCGCAGAGTGATCAGATATCCTGTGTGTCTATTACTACGCTACAAGTCCTTGCATATCTTCGAGTTCTAAAAGAGTTCAACAAAAAGCCTATGTGTAAGGTTACCTAGTTAAGATTACTTCAATTCAAACTAAAACAAATTTTATATTCTATCAATCATAGTCAGAAATTTTCTGAATCAGTATATGATATAAATACTCAATAATTTCAAACGTCAACTCTAATTTGATGCAGTTTAATTTTAGATGGTTTCTGAATAAATGTGATTCAAACTACATTATTTTCTGTTTTCGTTTTTTTTTAAGCTCTTTTGTATAAAAACAATATAATGTATGTGCAGCAAATTATTTAAATTCCTATACCCTTGCTTATAAAGATGCAGCACAACCCATATACCATCTCCAGCTTTATTTACTTCTTGAACGTAATCTTGACCAGATATTTCTTTTACACTGCCAAACCTTGATTTTTCAGCTAATGCTTTTATCTCAGCTATTCTTTTTTTCCTATATTCTAGTAGTACACCTTCATCTTCCGAATCTTCCAATTCATCTAATTCATCCAAATTCATCTTTGATAATTCTTTTCCTAAAAAAAATATTGTTAATAAATTGTTACTATTGCAAAAATTTACCTTTTACCATTTTGTTTGGTTTCTATAGTTTGTTCTATCATAGTAACTATTTCATCTTCTGTAATTTCAGTTTCCTTTTGCTTCGGAGGTATAATCCCTTTTGCTCTAAGTACATCATTCCATTCTGTATCTTCAGAAGGATCCTTAAAATATACTGTACAGACTCCAGAAACAATGCATATATATATATATGTATCACCTGCATTTTGAACCAATTTAACAAAAGTTTAATGGAAAAGAAAGTAATCAAATAAGGTTATGGATGGCTATGCTATGGCTTCACGTGTACTGTTCGTGCCATGTGTCACAAATCAGCATTTAGCAAATTGTGACTTTTGTAGCTGTAGCGATGTAAATTCTACGTTAATGATACTGTTACAATAGTGATTTTGTCACACACATTGATAGGCACAGGCACTCAGATTCAAGCATTATGCGTTTGATGGTTGCTGATTAATAAAATTTAATAACACAAAGAATACTTATAAACATGCTCATTATGCAATGTACTTTTTTCAAAACTTTTTGTTGAAATACTTTAATGTTAGCTTGTTCTGTGATTTTTTTATAAAAGCAAACTGTGCTTTTAGTGAAAGCAGTTCTTGTAATGCATTTGTTAAATTATCGCCAATCGCCAATACTTGCTTTTTGCCCATTTTTGCCTTTCTAAACGTCAAATACTTAAATTTAACCACATTTAACCAAAAAATAAACATGACGTTTCTACTCACTTTCTGTTGATATGCGATAATGTTTTGATGTCAGTGAGTGGTGAGATGTTTTGCATTAATTAAACAAAGACAATTTAACAAAATCATACAGTATGCTGTTTACTACTTAAACAAATATTCAAAAATGGATATTCATGTGAGGCAAATTCCAGTGTTTGTATTTCCTACAAACTTAAAATTCTACTTAGGGTCTAGGCAAACTCATAAACAAGTATTAACAATTTATAACCCATATGAGTTCAAGCTTAGATACAAAGGTATCATATAATATTCATACAGTGTAAAGTTATTTAATGTTATGCAAAATATTAGTTTTATGTACTTCTCCAAATAAGTATACTGTGATTGATCCTGAAGGCAGTATTGCACCACAATCATGCATCGATTTAGTAGTGCGTCATACGATGCCTATTTCAGCTACATGTAATACATTAGATAAATTCCGCATATCAATATCAGACCATGTTACAAAACAGGTAAGGAATATTGGTTTTTCTAATTTTTGTTTAAATGTGGTATAGTTTTTAGGAAAACGAGATGTTGAAAGTCATTTATTATTGGGAGAACCAGATCTAACTTCTAATGACGGTGATAATTTTCAAGCACTACCTCACTTAGAAAAAAATCTTGATGACCAAAAATGTAATCAAATTCCAATAGCACATTTTCAGTAATTATAATCAAACTTATGACTATAACGTCTATTACTTTAATCTATTTGTAGGAGAACACTAAGACATTCAGATAGAACCAATTATTTTGCAGTTATAGTTGCCATCTTTTGTGTAGTCATATTAATGCTGCCTACTAAACTGGAACCACAGGAGGAGTCTTTGGTACCTATATACTTGTATCCGAGTATAACACTAAAACTAGGAGCAGCATATGTGTTGGGAATGTTAACAACAATAATTTTTAGGCAATAACATGGGTTTTGTAATATTTGTATTTATCATGTGATATGACCTATTTATTTTTTTAAATATACCAACTATTCAGCAAAAGTACTCTAGTCTATCAACTTTTAAAAATAACCTATTATTGAATTTGTAAATAGATATAAATATGTACTAAGTGTTCTAAGTCATGTGTATTGATTGACTTGCAATCTTTTATTTAGGAGTATTTTTTTAATAAAATCTGGATTGTTTGCTGGATATTTGTGATTAATTACCCTGTATTAGCACTAGAATTATATAACTTTTATCATGGAAATATATTTAAGAAAATAGAAAGTTCGAAGTTGCCACCTATCACAAATAAAATATTTTTGAGAGTAAGATCTAGAAACATATCAAGTACATTACAGATACACTTGAGAGGACAACTCTTGATTATCTCAAAATCTATTAAAGATGGGTATCGGGTAAAATATGATAGGATAATATTTACTTCCTAATTTCGATTTAATATGGTGTTCTTTTTAAAACAATTGACTGTTTTGAACAGCCTGCATGTTTTAATTAGAGGTGCGATCGGGCCAGGCCGAGAAATGCCATATGCGGGCCGGGCCGGGCCGGGCTTTTTTATAATGAAACGGGCGGCCCGCAAGCCCGCTCGGCCCTTCAAGTCCGCCCGGTCCATCAAACTCGCTCGGTCAAGTTTCTTCAGGCGGCCAAATTTGCTTGGTAACTGGTTTCTAATATGAATAAACCATTGTATTCTATTGTATGTATCACGATTTACATTGATTAACGTAAAATACATGTATAGGTACAATTCGAATAAAATTATATTTGCTGTTGATGCTGCTGCCATTCATTTCTTAATTACAAATAGTAATGCAGACATTTTTCTGTCTTTGTCGGATAGTTTTAATTTTTTTTTCAATTGCGTTTCTTTAACATACATCTATAATACTGGTATGCACTGTTTTTTTATTTTATTATTTAAAAAATGGACAAACTAATATTTTACACCTATTTTAAAATTAGACACACAACGATTTTATACTTAGAAAATTGCATTTATTGTATATTACATTTGCATTTTGTGCATGGAGAAAATAAAATCCATTTATAAAGAAGTTTATCTATTTCATGCGTTTATCTATGAACATTGTTTTTTGAAATTTGTACTTCTTACTAAATTTTAGTGAATGTGAGTCTTTTTATAATAAAATAAAATTCCTATGCTTATTGGAAATGACAAATATTATATAAATTGTCTATCCTATGCTACTATTAAGCCACCACTAACTGCTAAAGTTTATTATAGATATTTGCAGTTGAACATAAAAAATGTAATTCTTTAAATTTTTCAGTTTTCTTAAAGAAAGATAAACTTTTAGATGGACAATCGGTGATTCACACGGGCTGAAGAACGGGCTTGGACGGCTGGCCTGGCAAACGCGACGGGCCGGGCCAGGCCCGTTTTAGGAAAGAGCGGGCCGGGCCAAAATGCGCACCTCTAGTTTTAATGTGAAATATGCATACGTGGGTACTGGTTTCTAGAGTTATATCTACGTTCAAAATGTAGAACAAATTTGGAGTCTCTACTACTGCAGTGTTAACCGAAATATGAACTGAATGATAAAAAGAAAATCTTAAATAACTCAAAAACGGAGTTATAGGTAAAGCTAATAAAAACTGACGCATTTATGATCGTAGAATCCGAAAATTTGAAAAAAAATATATTTTACTTCAAATAAGAAAGTTGACGTCAATTTCCGGTCAACCGGAAGCGATATTTTGGTTAAAGTATTTTACATTTATAGTTCCAATCGAACAGATAATTGTGCCAAAATCTCAAATAAAAGTAAATATAGTAGAACGTCATAAACTTAAAATGAACTGTTTGCGTGGAATAGCCTGTATTGTATAATTTACAATTTACAAGTAATGGCAAGAATAAAATTATTATTTATAATAAAATATTAATACGGGCCTGTAACGTGTTTTCATACCATTTACTTTTATTGCATACCGCCTACCGTGTTTAAGAGGCGGCTAAAACATTACAGAGAGCGCTCGGTCGGTAACATATTGAAATTCAAAGCTTTTAGTTTTATTGAACATTGAAATTAAATATCCTCGAAATGAAAATGCATGAATGTGTGTCCTTGATTGAAATGGCCTATTATCGTGATATAATTATTAACCTTAAAAGAGAAAAACCAGAAAAAAGGACATAACAATCCATTGCAATCCGCTCTGCAATGAACTTCGTAATGGCAGAGGTAATGGTACAACGATGAAATGAAAATATGCACTTGTTTTAGGAAAAGCTTTGGAAAACGTATTAATTATTTTTGTTGATAGTTTCTAGATGAGTCACCTAAAAAACCTTTGGCAATTATCCGTACGATGGCGCTGGCAAAAAATATGAAATTTAATAGCTTTTAATTTAAAAATAAACAAAAGTATATGTAGATAGCACAATTTATTACGTATGCTGGCGAATAAAATTAAATATGGTGTAATTAACACAGATCTTACCGGTTTTTTTTTTAATCAGTTTGCACAACTATTTTTTCGGAAGTTGGGTAAAGTTAAAACAAAGAGGTAACAATTAAAGCAAATATTTATTCTCGAATACAGAAATATGCAATACAACAAATAAAAATAGAAGAAAACATAAAAAAAGTAGATTAAAATCAATAAACGTAAAAGATACTACTACAAAAATAATATTCAATTCATAACAATAAAAATAAATTAATAATGTAAGCAATCTTTTAAAGTACATAAAACAAGAAATAATTCTCATACGACGAATGAAATCTTTGGAAAAAAAAATGGTAAATTTTGTTTATTAATTCACTGACATTTTTCCATAAAACTTAAATGTACGCTCTAAATGGTAAACTAAACCAGATGACATTAATTCCTCTTTTAATCAGATACTTTGCTGACCTATGACAATGCAATAACACAGAATATATATTTTCAGCATCGATCTTCCCTTAGAACCTTTCCGTAATTTATAATTAGGTGGTTAACACACTCAACTTTCTGTACTTGTAACCCATATTCTACTTCTTTCTGTATGTTGTTGTACACGCTGGCATTTCCATCTGCAATTAGCTGCATTATTCCATGCATGTTCACGCTCTGTTTAAATCACTCGAACTATGATATCAGCTTCCATTGCACTGGAGGAACGATTCCACTTGGTCTTAATAATCTAAAGGTACGTGTGTGATTATATTGTACTTTTAATGTTGTGGAAAGAATATGATGAATATCTGCAATACGTTTTCCACTCAATAGAGGCTTTGGATCTTCATTGTTATCCTCCTAAAAATATTATTATGGGTAACAATTGAATATTCCGAATACTTAATTGACACAATATTCACAATTGTTAGGAAAAAATTTTGTTTTGAATATCTTTTCAACCTTAACCCATACTTTATCAACATATACTTTTAATATTGTTACCTTTCATATTCATTTTTATTGTCCCACGGATCATCAGATTCTCTTGTAGGCTCAACATTGATAACTAAATCCGTCTGTGTTTCCGTTGATACCTATGTTACACTATGAAAAAGACAGTTTGTGTGAGATATATGTTATGTGACGTTAGATAAATACATTTATATACCCTGCACTCTAACTGTCTTTCCATACTACTAGTCTGTGGTGGACTCTCTTGGATAACACTGCAAGAAACATAATAACTGAGACACATGCATTTCATAATGAGCGCCAATTATACTGCAAATACAGCAGCCCCATCCATTACCAAAAAAGATTCCACGAAAAGTAAAAGTTTCGGTGAGTTATGTTAAACTTATGAAGTTATCAAAATGATTTGCACTTGGAGGCTTTGTAAGGTTTATAAATCATAATGATCATGCAATGCGTTATTTCATAAGACAAATACATACGTACCAATAATTATGTATGCGATTAACAGAGACTCAGTTAATCTGTGAGGACGTTGCAAGTACTCTGTAAATGTGTGTCTTGGTACCCCTATTATTAATTTAATTACTAGTATATTCACTGCAAACTTTGTCTGCGCTCCCACACGTCTTGTGACAGTTGCTTTTTTGTCAGCTTGCTTTGCCTCGAAGGAAAATGTTTCTTTGGCATCTGATTGTACAGTGAAACAGAAATTATGATACAATGCAACTAATGCTAATACGTAGTAATGACAATGAATTGTTCTATTCCATTCTACTTGAAGTTGTTATTGTTAGATAGGGTTTTCTGTTGTTAGAGGATCATTTTATGATTTTGACGCGCTAAAAATGCCGTGATATTAAGAGAGAGATTATTCTAGGTCAAAATAGTAATTAAACTAGTGTTTTAATTTACGAATAAACAGAAGGAGATAACATTATACTTATCACAGTTACACAAATATTATACAATAGTAGTTACTATAAATGTAAATCTAATAAAAGTTCTAAAGACTGTCCAATAATAAATAAATAGATAAACACTAATTCTATATTTCGAACGCACTACACTAACAAATAACACCAACAACTAATTAATAACAACTATAAAAAAAAAGGAACAACCACTTATACAATCCTATAACAGCTCACTTCTCAAACAAAAATACCCTTTCACTTGAACTGAAAACATTGCGTGATTCACCGAGTCAAAACCGAGTTACGTGACGCGCTATTTTTCAAGAATATACTTTTTAATTTTTATTTTGTATTTTCTGGTATTTTACAACAGACTACGCCATCTACATTTGAAAAGTTTGTGGATAAACCTGTGGGATAAACTTATCGGGATAAACTAAAAAAGGGCATTTATGAACCAAGATATTTTTATACGTTCACAAAAAGTTTGCCTCGTGTATGTGAACTATAAAAACACTAACAAAATAATGGAACTTAGCGTTTTTACTTTTTTTTTTTTCTAAAAAAAACATTTAGAAAAATGCATATGTGTAAGGTTTGCTCAGTTGTTTATTGAAAGTCTTCCTATACGGACAAATTTTAAAGTGCGAAGTCAAGAGTTCTGTACCAACGCTTTTAAAACTAAAATGAGCAATTTAACTTCAGAACAAGTGGCTGCTGTAGTTGCTTTAATCGAAGATGGACGATCTCAAGCATACGTTGCTAATTTGATGAACATCAATCAGTCAAGTGTTTCTAGAGCCGTAGCCAGATATAGGGAAACAGACATTTACAGTAGAAGACCTGTACCAGGTCGTCCAAGATATTCTACTCGCCAAGATGACCGCTATTTACTACTACAAGCATTACGTCGAAGACATGTAACTGCGAGACAATTGCAGAACGACTTGGCTAGAGTCAGAAATACTCGTGTGAGTACTCAAACTATTCGGAATAGGTTACGACAGAGTGGATTAAGAGCTAGAGTAGCTGTAACAGCCCCTCGTCTCACTAGGAACCACCGAGTGGCTCGTTTAAGGTTTGCCAGAGAACATGTAAATTGGAACATTAATGACTGGGCCAATATACTCTTCACAGATGAGTCAAGATTTGGTCTTTACACCTTAGATAGGCGTATCTCAGTGTACAGACGAGACGGTGAGCGCTATTCGCAGTGTAATATCAGACCTAGACCTAATTTCGCTGGTGGCTCTATTGTGGTTTGGGGAGGCATCTGTTTAACAGGTCATACAGAGTTAGTACCAGTAGACAGAGGTACACTGACTGCCCACAGGTATATAACGGACATTTTAGAAGAACATGTAGTACCATATGCGCCATTTATAGGAAACGAATTCATGTTAATGCACGATAATGCACGACCGCATGTTGCAATAATCGTCCAGGAATACCTTAACGATGTTGGTATTCCAGTTTTAGATTGGCCTGCGGTAAGTCCGGACATGAACCCTATCGAGCACGTGTGGGACCTCCTTCACAGACGGATACGAACCCAAAATGTTGCCCCAGCGGACCTGCATGGACTAGCAAATGCTCTCCGTGACGAGTGGGAGAATTTGGATCAGGCTTATATACGGAGGTTAATCGAATCTCTGCCAAACCGTATGCGAGCGGTCATAAGAGCCAGAGGTGGCAATACTCAGTATTAAAAGCTACTGTTATGACATTTTTCTTTCCAAAATTATAATTTCTTGTTTTAATAAAAATCTCAAGTATGAGTTCTTGTTTTTATTTGGCCTGTATTTTATTTAAACAATCATAGAAATTATATCTTAGAGCGCATTAAAGTATATTTACAACTTTATGCTACAAACAAAGATTATGCGATACTTTTATGATTCAAAACTAAATTATGCGATACTTTTTTGGCGGAGTGTATTTTGAATCAGATGATATATACCTAATAATATTATATACACTGTAAATTACCAAATTGATATTATAATCCCCGTATGCGCTATTTTTTGTTATTCATAGCAAACTCTCATATTCCGTTGAGTTGCTTAACTTTTGTCCGCTACGTATATCATGCATACATTTGTGTGTCTGTGGTGTGTATTTGCAATCGCACGTTAGCTTCACCGGGGAATATGAGTTAGTGTTTGGACCACTTCTCCTGGTGAAGCTAGGCTACAACAGCAAATGCACTCACACAAGTGTATAATAAGAAAGTCACACACATATGCATTAACTGAGAGATGGATACATCATTTTCAGAGATGGAACTGAAAAGATGTCCTGCTCAGTGAACCACTACATTACCATACATTATTCTGAACAAAATACTTCAATGACCGCAATTGAGCGCAAATATCCATTTAAGCTTAAATATATTAAAAGAAAACGGTATTAGCAGATTTAATATCATTTATGTTTTTCCTTTTTTTTTCTTCTTGTGTTAGCGGCTTAATTTTAATATAATGAATTAATCAATAAGACTCTTCATTTAACGTTTCGACAATCTATTTTATTGTTGTCTTCTTCAGAACAAATTTATATAATTCAAAAATTTTTTTTATCTAAAAATTATTAAAGGTTTATGTTATTAACATTGTAAATCTATATGTGCGTTTATACCTACAAATTTAAGGACAATCACAAAACATTTTAAAAACGTATTTTAAAATTTTTTTTACCTTTTCTTAAAAATATAAAAAATGTTAATAGTCATTTACAATTAACTATGCATGGCGAAACATTTTTAATGCAAACTGCCGAAGAATTACATTTAAAATAACCCGAAAGGCAAGCTCAGTGATGGGCTTTTTTTTTATAAATTGTTGTACTAAAAATTGTTTATTTGTAACTTTACCTATGTATATATATTAATGGCGAAAAGTATGTTTAAATGATTGGTGCATAAATTTTTGATAAGCTTTCTGTTTTGTCGTTTACTGCGTTTTTTTGTTTGTTTATTTGGATCATTTCTAATATACATCGCGCTTTATAATTTCTTTCTTTATTTAAAATACTTGTATTATTAAAATTGAATGTATGACCTAAGTTTACTGCATGTTTTTTTAGAGCAGTGAGATTATTCTGATATTTATGCCCTTTTATTCTGTTATGAAGTTGTTGTGATGTTTGTCCTATGTACACACCATTGCAATTGTTACAGGGGATTTTGTATACTACATGACCTTGGTTTTATAATGGAATACTATCTTTTAATTTTGAGAAACCAAAATTCAAATTATTGTGGTTTTTGTGTGCAATTTTTATATGATGTGGGTCAAGTATTTTGTTAAGTTTTTCGGATAATTGTGGAACGTATGGGGTGCTAATATACTTGAATGTACCTGGGTTTGTGTTTTTTGTGTTATTGACCTGTCTGGTGTTATAATATTGATGTATTTTGTTTTTAATGGTTTTTTTGAATTAACGGTAACGGATATAGTTATTTTTTTGTAAATTAATTTTTACTGTGTTTAATATTTCTTTTCTATATTTTGCATTGGTTAATGTAATGGCTCTATTAATTAAGGCGGCCATTTAGATATACGAGGTATTGAATCCGTGATGACACGCATATACAAGTACGCTGTTAAGTTAATGGGTTTGCGCATGTGATATACTTTGCGGTTCTTATTTAACTCTTCATTTACGCAGCGATACCATTTCTTATTAAAAAAATAAGTAGATAATTAGATTCAAAAAACAACAGTATCTAAAATATAAAAAAATATTTATTGAGTCCATTGGTACATAGGATTACATTGTTATATAACATCAAACTTTTTACATAGTAATAAATATCTTATACATTTAATTACAAAAAGTTACAATTTACAGAATTAAAAAGTAAACCATTTGCTTGGACTTTCGTCATAATTGATAAATTAACGTTCAACACAGATACAAAACACTACGCTATAATGCTACGATAACTGGTACTCACAATTATTTATATGTATAGAATATTTATGGTAAAAGTCTCAACTCAAAAGAATTGCCGTTATATTGAAAGTAGTATATAATAGTTGCAATGAAACTAAAAAATAATATGACCATGAAGTTTACTCATCTAATGTCGAACATATCACTTAAAAGTATATAACCAGTCTTTCTCTTGCCTTTTAATACTTGTTTATTAAATTTTTATACATATCACGATCATTTTACATAATCATAATTCAGTTTATTACATTTACAATTAGCCTCTTAGTCTGTATACTCTTGCACTAACCACTGGCTTCTGTTTTCTCGTAACATCCTTCTTAACATCTGAAAATGAATAACCTTATACAGATTTAGAAGTAATTCATTGAATGCTTTTATTAAAAAAAAAAAAAACCGTTTAAAAAATTTTTGTAGTCTAAACTCTAGAGGATACCTTAAAACGTGTCGCTTACACCCTTATCATAACACTTACAATTACAACCTTGCACTCTGATCAACATAAATCTTAATTTTTGATAGACTGTCGAATATTTATTTTTGTTGTGTCAAAATTTCTAATTCTTGTTAGAAACACTTGAAAAAAAAAAACAACTATTTGGAACAAATAATAAAAAAAAATACCTACATGAATTTTAAATCATTAAAGTTCAGTAATAAAATATATGGAACATAGATACTTTTAATGCTTACATTTCGTAAACATTCGTAACTACAAAGCTTTTACATACTAAAACAGAAAACTTAACCCTGCGTTCCCTACCTGTTTGCCCTAATAAGGACACTTGACTAATAGTTATTTACGTATAAAAGGGGAAAGTGATGTTTTATTGAACGAGAAGATTGCGAGCCGAGGCAAGCAGCCAAACGAATTCAATAAAGACACTTTCCAGCCGTAGTGCGTACAATATTTTTTCGGCTACCACATGATTAGCACTTACTAAAATCAGTTTACTTGCATTTGTAGTGTTCAGAATACATCTCACTGATATTTGAATGGCAGATTGTTTGACAGCATAACCCAAAAAAACTTGAAAATCTTCACAGAAGCGTAAGGTAAAGTAGCGTACTTTTTACCGGATATTATAAGACACTATTAATTCAGCTAAGACAAGGCAAGAAGTGACACTTACTGTCGGCGCATCAAATCAACATCACAACAGTAATTACAGTGCTACCTTCTTTGTGAATTGCATGTATAAGCTGCCCCATTTTGCGCACTTGGCGGGATATCTGTTATTAATAAAGATAGAGAGTTGCGGTTTTCGTGACGCTCCTACTTTTTTTGTGAAACAAAAGATACCACACACATTTTCCCAGCCCTCTTAGTTTTTGAAATGCAGGGTGAAATTGAAAATTTTCAATTTTGGAACACCTCTCGTTTCTCAGTTGCTGTGCAAGTCAGTAAAAAAGTAAAAAATAGAGCGCTTTTTTCTCGGTAAAATAGATGGACCATACTTATGATTGTTTAAATGGAACATCCTGTATATTATTTTTTATTTATATTAAGATAATTTATTTTCACAAATATGTTGAAAGATGTTTTTTTTTATATTTTACTCCAATTGTAAAAGTAATAATAAAAAATATAAAAAATCCTACACTATAAAGTAAGAGCTTAAAGCAAGTTTTGGAAATGACCCTGGTTTTCGCGAATACAGCACTGGCATATTTTAGTCATCCTTCGAATCTCATTTAAAATAGTGATAGACTTTTTTAAGCAAGTATTTTCCGGGCTATTGGGCCGTGGTCGATGGGAATTTCTTCCGGACGTTTCGTTTACTGCTATGGTAAACATCTTCAGCGGCGAGGTCGAAGTGTTCTTCTTGGTTGCTCGTCGTCGAATGACTCGGTGTCTGGGGCACTGCTGTTATATAGGGCGTTGTCTCTCGTTCTGCTTACGGTACGTGTAGTGGGTGTGCTACTTAGCTCATTGTTTATCGTTCTGCTCGGCGCAAACGGTTCAGTTTTTTCGATCGAGGATAAGTTAGAGGTACACGCAGACTTTCTTCAAGAAGTCTTTCGTGGTGTCGAACCCGCCGACGTCTCAGAGTCTGACTCTGATGACGGAGGCCATCGAGGTGACGCGGAGGAGGACTTCCGTAGCGATGTGGACGAGTCGTGGACCCGGCTTTCTGATATGCCCGGAACCCCGATCGACCCGGCTACGCCAGCGGAGCTAGACGCTTTCATCAAAAGCAGAAGCAACAAAAAGTCCCCAGGGCCTGATGGAGTTTCCAACATGGCTCTGAAGAGATTACCTCCTGAGGCACGGGAGAAATTGCGTTCCATCGTTAACGCAACACTCCTGTTACAGCATTTTCCGTCAGTCTGGAAGCACGCCGACGTCGTCACCATCCCCAAGCCCGGGAAGGATCTCCGCTTCCCAGAGAGTTATCGCCCGATCAGCCTTCTGTCAAATGTTTCGAAAATAGCCGAGTCGATCATCCTCGACAGGCTAACCTCCGCTAGCGACGACCTTCAGATAATTCAGGACGAACAGTTCGGTTTTCGGGCCGGACTTTCCACTGAATTACAGCTCCTCAGGTTCACTGAGGCGATCAGAAACGGTTTCGAGAGGAAAGAAACCGTAGCTGCAGTTTTCTTTGACTTTAGACGTGCCTTTGACTCTGTCTGACACAAAGGGCTGATCCACAAGTTGTTTGTTTCTGGCATAAATCCCACTCTGATCAGGTTGATCAGATCTTACCTTGCGCACAGATCCTTCTGTGTTAAGACAGCCGGAGTCCGATCCGGCTCTCGCGATATCCTCGCCGGAGTACCGCAGGGATCGCTGTTGGGACCACGCCTCTTCCTTTTGTTTCTGGCAGACCTCCCCCGAGAGCCTCGCACGCACCTCGCTATATACGCGGATGACACCGTCATATACGCGATTAGCAGGAGCGAGAGGTTGGCTTGTGATCGCCTTCAGGCGGCCACAAACCGCCTCGTTCGCTGGTCCTCTCGGTGGAGACTGCCTCTTAACGAATCCAAATGCGTCGCAGTTGGATTCACAAGGAAGAGAAGTGATCCTGACACGCGCATCCGCGTGGGAAACGTTAGGTTACCGTGGAGCCACCAGGTTAAGTACCTAGGAATCCACTTCGACAGGCATCTCACCTGGTCGAAACAGAGCTCCGAGCTCCGTACTCGTTTTCTAGCTGCCCGCAACTCGTTACTCCCAATGTTAGGGCGGAGGAGTCCCCTTCACCTAGCAAACAAGTTGCTACTCTACAAGTCAATCCTAAGACCTGTCCTGGTTTACGGCGCCACAGCGTGGGCGTCGACCACCAGATTGAAGTCCCTCGAGGCACTTCAAAACAGGACGCTCAGAATAATCGCAGAGGTCCCTTGGTTCGTAAGGAACGCGCAGATTCATCGAGATCTGCAAATTCCGACTCTCCGAGACTTTATTCAGCAGATTCTCACCGCTACTTGGGCTCGCGCTCAAGACAGCGAAAACCCCTTGGTTCAGGCGGTCGTGGAACCCCAAGATCGACCACCACCTCTCGCCCGAGTTAGACGTTTAGATGTTTTCTTAGAGTAATATCTAACGTACAAACACCATGACGACCGCCTTTCTACCTTTACCTCCACGAGGTAAAACTACGATAATTCAAAATTCAAAACTCCATGTTACAGGAAAACCAAATTTTACGATCACCAACTCCCCCTGCAGAGTAACTTGTCCAAAGTTACTGCAAAACCCACCCTCCGCGGCTTGATCGTGCCGCCTTATCAGAGATGAAAGGGTAAATGAACCTCAGGTTCCTACCCTAGTTGAGAAGTAAGCTCATTGTCATTGTCATCGTTCTGCCTGCGGTGCGTGGGGATGGCAGGTTTCGCAGAACCGGGTACCAAATTTTGTTTATGGCCAGATTCTCCTCTTTCCGATTGAAGTTTCCGGGGTGCTTCTGATTTCGATCGCCTCCCTCTGCAATCGAGTATGGTAATGAATAACCGTGGACAAAACCTCAGTACCCGCGAAATTGATTTCATGACTCCCGTCTTGGAGTGCGTGTTCGGCTACCGCTGACTTCTCGGTTTGGCGAAATTGCCGTCTGGGCCGTACCGTAAGCAGAACGAGAGACAACGCCCTATATAACAGCAGTGCCCCAGACACCGAGTCATTCGACGACGAGCAACCAAGAAGAACACTTCGACCTCGCCGCTGAAGATGTTTACCGTAGCAGTAAACAAAACGTCCGGAAGAAATTCCCATCGACCACGGCCCAATAGCCCGGAAAATACTTTCTTAAATGACACCGGCCGTGAAAGCCTACATTCTCTGATAGACTTTTTATTTAAACATTTTTAAGCGATTCGGGAATAATTTTCTAAAGAATTTCCAGGTATCTGCGTGCTGTGAGTCTCCCTTCGTACATTCTGTAAACTGTGTCCAACCAAAATGAAACATGAAACATCAACTTGTTGTGCCGTTTCAAATGTTAAATGCTGATTTTCTGCTGAACAATGCTTTGTATTGTGATGGCGAGTGTTAAAATATGTTAATGTTGTTTAACAACAAATGACGCATCCCATTTTAGGCAAATGTTTTCATAACACCTAAGAATATAAGGACAAAACACAAACAAAATCCTATATCACGAGTGTTATATTAATTGGTTTTGTTACAATTTCAGTGTCTTACCTGTTGCAGACTTCGAATTGCGAGTTCTGTTTGTATCCACAGCCTGTTTTCTTAATCGAGTTCCAGGTTTTGTTTGACAACTTGCTTTACTAGTTTTCCTATTATTGTGTGCTATTTTCTCTATTTCCAATTCTTCACGTTCCTTTTTACGATTGTATACCATCATCATAGCCGGTGTATATCCTTCCAAACAATCAGAGCAACTAAAATATTACAAAGATATTTAACATACTTTTAAATATCTCAATACAAACATATACCTATCTCCTTTGTAACGTGGTGAGGATCCTGCATTTATTCTATCCAATGACTTATTGTACACATCTATCATAGCATAAGTAGGATTCAATTGATTGATATCCAAATTCATAACACTTGTACCATGGTCACTGTTTTCTGTAAGTTTTCTATCTCTTGCTTTCCTTTGCTTCAGAATAACTTCTGGATCAGTTAATATTTTTGACCAATTTAATTTGTTTAATTTTTTATTTTTAGAATTCTTTCTTAATTTTGGTCGCACAGGTTGGTTAGATGTAAGAGGAATGCGATTTAACTTGTAACTAAACTTTGATGATTTTCTGTTTTCAGAATTGACTTTTAATCTCTTTTGTTTTTTTCCCCAACCTTCAAGATTATCAAAGTCAAATTTACAATTTTTTTTATAACCATGTTCATCGAGAGCCTTTTCAAATAATATTCTACAATAATTATAATCAGGTTGTGCATCAAATTCTAATTCTACCAAATATTTGAAGTAATCATACAAAAATCTAGGATAGCTCTGTGAAAAACAGCTTTTTAAAAACTCATCTAAATGTGCTAAACTTTCTTGTTTTTTTCTATGAACGAGCTCTGGTTCTTCTGGATCATCTATCCAAGGTAATTTTGATGTCAACCAATATACTAAATTATATCCCAAACTTTCAAGATCTGACCGTCTAGATTGTGCTCCTTTGTGAGCATCAAGGGAACAAAACAAAATTGTACCGGCATGTGCCTTACGTTCATCACTACAAAATGCTTTATGTTCACCATTACATAGTATATACTTTGAGGCTAGCCCATAGTCTAACAAATATACTTGATCAATATCTTTTTTTGTACATGTATTATCATTTAATTCAAAATACTTTATATTACTACTTGATCTTAGCAAATGCGGAAATACTAGTTTTCTTATTCTACAGCTTCTAAGAGGGGCCGTACCAGTATGTCTAACTATAACATTTTTTGTAACTTTATCATTTCTATTATGTTTTAATAAGATATTTGATGCCTTAATATCGGAATGTACGTAGCCATTACTATGAATATATTCAAGAGTATCTATTAGTTGCACTGCTATTAACAGAACAGTTTTTAAATTAAATTTACGTTTCTTGGATTGAAATATCTGCTCTAAATCTTTTTCGAACCTTGGTAAAATAAGAAATCGCAATTTGGAATTTTTTGTTACATGAGAACCTGAAGCGATATAAACTGGCATGCCCAATGAATCTAAACCATTTTTATTATTCCATTCTTCAACTAAAATTAAATGTTCATGATTTCTTAACATGATGAAACTATTATGGAAAATTGACTTACTCATATGTTTTCTTGCAATACGTAGATAGCAATTTATTTCCACAAATAACGGTCCATTGTCATGAGTTTCAACTTTTGCAACATATGAGGGTGAAATTTCTGAGTTTTGGTCTTCGATATCAGAGGCAAGAAATATTTCTCCAAAACCTCCAACACCAATAGCTTTTCCCAACTTCCATTTTTTTCCGCTTAAATCAGTCAACACTTCTCCAGGCTTAATATCTATGGTTGGTATGTTGTTACTACCAGAAATCTTTTTCCGTGGTGGGCTGTCTGATTCTGAAGTTGAATTCCTTCTACGCATTGTATTCTCTAAATCCGGTTATTAGAAAACTAAAATGTTTTTCGTTAGAAGTATTTTTGTATACAACAGTGAAATTACAATGAAACAAATTTTGCAGAAGGCATCGTGCATCGTTTCATTAGCTTTAAAATTGTCAGAAGTCTAGAGAAAATACATTTTTTCAGTAATCAAAACATCATAACCTTTTTTGCAAGACGATAACAACTAATATATAACAATTTCCATAATTAAATTTAGTTGAAATATTTCATTCAATTAGACTTACTTGAATTAATTTACCATTTAAGTTATTTTAATTATTTATTTTAATTTATAACGTTTTACTAATGATTTTCACAACCTTCTTAAACGCAGTAACAAATATCAAAATAGCAAAATACCTAGAATAAACCAGAAATCACCATAATAGCGCATGCGTAAATGTGCTTAATAATTTCAAAGTAACCGCAAAACCAAGTGATACTTTATTAATTATTGGTTTATATAAATTGTATACCAAACTTAAGTGTGGTGTATAAAAATGCAATGATGTATTCAGTGCACTAAAGTCACACATGAGTTCCCCAACCCAATGTGTAATTTAATTCGATTTTGAATTTAATTTAAAAACCAGTATCTAACTGTCAATTTACGTTACTTAGCAACCAATTTGTCAACAATCCCAGATCGGAATAATTATTTTTATTCAGATTGTAGTTGTAGTTCTTCAGTCTTCACTGTGTTTATTTTTAATGGCAGAAGTTCATATAATTGGACAAATAGCAAGTGCTAAAGATTTTCCAAAACAGAGTTTATTTTGCAAGTGGTCCTTACATTGTGGTAAGCCCTTTATGTGCATTTTATATACAATTTGTTTGATGTTAGCTATGTATTTAATTAATTGCAGTGCAAAAACAGTATAATAAAAATAAGTGGCATACTTTTAAGTTACAAGAAGTTAACAAATACGATAAACTATCTTTGTTGTCTTATAAAAGTATATAGGTAGTATTAAAATTTTCATTTGAATTTATCACATTTTTACATTTTTCTACCTAATAATTTGATTTCAAAGTAATTGAATTGTAATGTAACAATATAATTACCATGATAATAGTTATATATTTTGTAATTACTTACATAATTTAATTTTTCTTGCAACTAATTAATGCCTAATATTGTGTGTATATTTCTGTAAAAGTATATACGTTAAAAACTTTTTGCTCACGTCTTTTCTTCATTGTGGGAGCATTTACGTTTAGTTTGAAGCTTTATTTTGAGATTGGCCGGAGAATTTGAAAAATTTTGTATTAAGCAAACTATGTAAATAAATTTATACAGCTTTACACGAACATGAAAAAAACTTGCCTTATGGATCAAATTATTATGCCTTAAGAACTAAGAAATGCAAAGGAAAAAGGAGTTTCGTACTGTTACGCAGGTGCCCTTTATTATTTATTATAAATATGATTCTTCGATTGGAAATAAAATCCAAAGGAAACATGTAAAACGTGTGTTTTTTATGGACTTATTTCTCGCTATTAAAGAATGCCGATAAGCGGTAACGCTTGTAACATACGGCGGCAGGCGGCACCTTTGTTCAAAAGATAGTGGAAGAAGTTATTGAGTCGAAATTTTGTGCTGATTCTCAAATATTGCACATCTGTACATCTATTGTATAAACCCACAGGAGGTAATAACGAATAATATTTTCTGCGACAAAGATATCTAGAGATGCTTGAAAATTAGTTAGGTTGTAATCGAATTACGAAATAATTAATTAAATATAATTGAATTACGGTGTAATTACAATTACAAAGTAAGTGACCACTTTCAATTACAAAGTGTTTAATTACAAAATAATTAAATAGATTCAATTTAACTAACTAATAAAATTAGTTAGTGTGGTAGTAAGTTATTTTGTATTTAGTTACGTAATTCAATTAACTTGTAATTAATTAATGCGCAATGTCAGTGTTGCGCATATGTAGATTAAATATAATTTTGGAAATAGCCAATTTTTATTAATAACCCATTCTTAGGTACATATGCTCGTAATCTGTACAAAAATGTTTCAGTTTGATAAACTTGTTATTTATTTGCAAACTGTGGTTTTATTATTAGGGAGCTGAATTTCTGTTTTTAAAATACAAATAATTTACAACTTCACGAGGCGTTTATATTTAAATACCGTAATACTGTCGGTCCTAAATTGATCACGTGACTCTTGCGTTCGCGTCATGTCTTGTCTTTTTAGTTACCCCACCTTCAGGGTTCTTGAAGCATAGCAATCACATCAATGCCGCATAGCCGGCTCCTAACACGAACTTTCTGCGATAAGATATTTATGGCATTGCTCTACGGATTTAACAACGGCGAACAGTTCTCTTCTTGTCACACGTCTCCAAGACCGACATCGATGACATCAGTATATCCAGTATCCAATATGAATTTCTCTTCAGGCAAATGAGTGCAGGGCTCAGTATCTGCTTCGGATTTCCAAATGCATCCTCTGATGATCTTGTCCCAGATGAATTAGTCTCAGCCCTCTTTAGTTAGTCTCGTGGAAGCTTGTCAATGTTAGCAAATCAAGGAACGAACCGCCGCGTCGTGAGAAATATTGATAGGCTAAAATTTTATTATATTTTTTAGGCCTTAGCGCCGTTGTGCGCCACACGACTTTGCCTACATGCACGGCGCATCCCTGGCATACATAGGGCTTCTTTCATTTAAGATGCATATTATTACATGCAACAACTGTATGCACCAGTCCTTATTTTGTTTATGTATTTTGTATTTGATATTTAGGAGTCAATTGGAAGATTGTATCAGGACCGAAGGAAGGCCAAACCCCAGTCGTTTATTCGGAATTTGAGGATATATGTAGATGGTCGTTTCCTATTGACGTCCATCTAGTGTCAACAGGAATACCAGGTATAATAGTATTTTATTTACTAACAAAAAATCTTTAGATAATCTTTTTTTATTTTTAAAACGTGCAAAAAGTGTTGATTAATTAAGAAGATTGCTTAAAACATCGCGATAAATTAAGCTTGCATTTTTAACATCGATTAATTCTTATTTCTGCGTAACAATGATATACCTATAAGCACAATTAATTTCCGTTATATTTTATATTATTTTAATTGATAACCCGAGTTTAGTAATAATGGTGTCATTTTAAAAAGATCAATCTTGATAATTTATCCATTCAGAAATCGATGCTTAAAATACTTATTCTTTACACAGGTTGGCCAAAAATATGTACAAATTTATCATTTAGATTGGCTTGGTAGAGCACATTTATTTGGATACGGTTTTGTCTCTGTACCAACCAGTCCTGGATACCATACGTTGAATTGCTACACCTGGAGACCATTTGGTACTATAAGAGAACGTTTCATTCAATTCTTTTTGGGAGGCGGACCCCAGCTGAAGTATCCTGACTTGATATTTTCACCGGATAATAGGTATAAACTGAATACGGAGGCAATGGGTGTGATTTCGTTTGAAGTAAATATTATACTGAGAAATTTCAATAAATTTGGAGTGGAATACAATTGATTAAAATGTGGTCAATCATACAATGTATTATACTCTTCTATTCTGTGGAATCTAACATCCACAATAGCACGAATATAACGGACGAAATAGAACTTTTCGAAAACAGTAATTTTGAGAATGCCACCTGTGACTTCATGAATAATACTACATGTGAAGAGTTTAATAGTACCTTAACTATACCAAACATTACGATAGAGGAAGATTATAATACTTCAATTTCACCTGTATTATCAGCCGGCATTTCTGAAGAATTTCGCAAGAAATACGTAGCTACAGAAATTTGTACTTGTGACTTACAGGTAAGTTATGCATCACCAATTAAATAATTTTAAAATACCAAACAATATTTGATTTTCATTATTGTGAATAATAAGTCCATCCGTGTATTAAAAGACATTTCTGATATCAGAGTTGTTCAGCGAGTGTTCTTTAAATCGTCCGTCGAATGAATATACCACGACCAGAAAAATGATATATGTATATAGAAGAAGCATTCCCTATATTTGCCTATACGAAAAATTTAAGCCAACATGTAAACTCATATCTGCACAAAATCTAGAAATAACACATCTTATACACGCGGTACCTTTAGTAGATCATGCGCATATCTGAATATTATTATGTAGTTTTTTTCTGTTCCACCAGTTAACATGTTGG
This sequence comes from Cetonia aurata, assembly GCA_949128085.1. NCBI lineage: Eukaryota > Metazoa > Arthropoda > Insecta > Coleoptera > Scarabaeidae > Cetonia > Cetonia aurata. The sequence goes on from OX421882.1 coordinate 34,659,948, forward strand.
CTTCAAAAATATCAGGGCATGCTTATTCTATATAACATGGTATATATATATAACATTTCTCTGACCACGACTAGAAAAGAACATCTTCATTAATTACTGTGAGCTTATGAGTACAAAGCAGTAATTTACTACAACATTCCAACTCTTAATATGTATTTTTACTCGTAATTTGAGCCTGTGTTGGCCAAGTATCTTAAGGTCGTGCTTAGTGTTTCGACTACTACAGGTGCTGCGGGTTCGAATCTCTCTTCGGTCGATTGTGATAACCGGTATTTCCGGTGTTATGAAAATTGTTAGGGGGGAAATTTGGGTATGCGGGACTCCCTGCCAAGCATATATGTAAATATCTTTATAAAAAACTCCATTAAAAAAATCAAATCTTGTTACTACTCGTTATGCCTCTATTTCTTCACATTTTAATAATTTTAGGGAAACATTTGTGATATAAACTGCTGTTGCGATGAAGATTGTACTTATAATAATAAGGAAGTATTTAATAGTTGTGACACCGATCCTAATCGGTTTTACGATACGCGGTATTGCAAATATTCCATGTTTATTTACAAAAATAACACTCCCTACGAATGGGAGGTAAACCAAAATGGGCTATTTTGTATTATTAAAAGTAATTTACCTCCAGAATATAGTGTGCATGAAGATGTGGTTAGTCAATGCTTCAATATTTGCCTCACATATTGTCATAATCCTTTGTTTATTTCAAGCAAATTTATGATGATTTTGATGCTAAAATTCAAAAGATGAGTAAATATCACTGGAAACCAATGGAGGTGGTCAGAGAGTTGCCTGAATTTCAGTTTAATAAATCTTTGCGATTTGGTGATTATATTTGGATTGTTAGGAATAAAACGACGTTAGAAACTTTGGGTAAATGTACAGTAACTGCTTTTAGTTTGGGAAAAGGATGATTGTTATAAATCTAAGGGCTGAAAAATTGTAGCCAGAGACTAAAAGCACGCTATTATCGATGCTCGATGTGACATGATATCCCTCGTTACACTTTTATGGTTGTCCTTATCCTAAAATAAAAATCCTCTCTGATTGTAACCATAGTGTGTACAAATTATAGTAGAATTAATCTGAGTTGACGGAAACTCTGTCACTACGCGCAGTATACGTCACGAGCTTGAAGAGGCGGGCGAATCCTCGTAAATGAACGGCGTACAATATATACTGAATTACGAACTAATCGCGAAGATAGTGGGAGTACCTATATTTCACGTGCGAATTATGATGATTTTCCTAATTCTTTCAACTCAGTTTAATTTAACCTGTGCAAAAGCTACACGTAGCAACATCCTTCGTTCGGTTGTGAATAGTAAAGTCGCGCACTGACATAAATGTGGATGCGTTGCGTTCGGACCTGGTTCGGACGTACGCCCATACACATTCAAATCTGGACTTGTTATTTGAAGCGACTCAACGTCTGTTTAGCGTTTCGCGAGTCAGTACAAACCCATGGTTCGAATCCCCAGCGGCCGATTTTTTTTCTCCGAATCATATGTATGTATGCTTTTCGAGTGAGTTATTTGATTTTTGTTTTAACAAAACGGAGAACGCACGTTTCAATAGAAAAACATTTCTCATTTGTGAATATTCATCTCACAGTAGATCACTAATACGTAATCTGGAAAATCTTGAAATCCGTCTGTTTCTATAAACATAGTTGCGTCCTATACAAGGTATCATTATAGGTGTTGGGTCTACAACAGATCCTATGGACACATATAATACATGACAGGTTATTTTGTTGTTGAATTTTTTTATTCAGAACCGAACGAAGAAAATTAAGTCAATTTATACATATTTAAACCTTCTGTAGTACATATGTATAACAAATAAACTAAATATTTTTGCTTACAGAAATTCCAACTAACTTTGAAGGAACTGCTAATTTGCAAAAAGTAAAAGTGAAATTTTTGGAAAACGTGAAAACGAGATTTGTGCAAATATCTATGGGTGCCCATAATCGCTTTTTGGACATTAATGTTTTTCTTACAAACATTACCGTAGTCTCTTTTTCAAAACTTGTGGATATAAACAAACATCTGGAGGTATGACAATTTTAAACTATTATATTACCTACCTACCTCCATTGAGTATTGAGATCAGATAGCATTCGCATGACTCAATTATCCGTTCCGCCCACCGCGACCGCTAATGCCCATTGTAGAGCGGATGTTATCTTTAGTTCATCTAACAAGTTCAGGCTCAAAATCTTTTTGAATGAGGTATTTTTCGGGTTTTCTAGGGAAAGGTCAACCTTCCCAAAGATATCATACCTGATTCTCGGTGTGGCGGGGCGGTGGCAGAAGATATGTTCAACTGTCTCTACATCCTCCAAACACATTCAGTCTCTTCAGAGAGTCCGATTCTGTGTAGGTAATTTCTGAGTTTGCAGTGACGTGTAAAGACAAAAACAATTACTTTGACATTTTTACGATCGAGTTCTAGTAGTTCCTGGGTTCTGACATGATCAAACGAAATACACTTTTTCGCATGTACCATACCAGGATTCGAGCACTTTCTGCAGCGCCCATACATTGATTTGGTGTTTAGCTACCGTAGGCGCTACTTCATACTACATGATGAGCATTGAAGTCGCAGCCCATGGCTAAGTGTTTGTTGATTCAGTGATCCATCATCTGGCTACACTTGATACCCTAATAGAGCAATGGACTACCACCCTTCACGAGAATAGATGGAAATACATAACCACTTGTCGTGAAGCACGTGAAGCCATTTCCAGGCTATCACCGAAGACAGCAAGATATTGCCTGCTGCTTTCTCGCAGCAATTTACGTCAAATTGTTGAGCTATTAACTGGCCACTGAAAACTTAATAAAAACATGCACTGCATAGGATTGGTTTACAACCCACTGTGCCGAGCATGTTGCCAAGAAGACGAAACGCCGAAACACATCTGATGTGTTGCGGCCGGCGCTTGTCCAACTCAGAGGTTCCTTTATGGGGGAATACTGACCGATTTTGGCGGCGCACAGTGGGGCCAAATCTCAAAAAGCTGGCCTAAAGTCGAAAAATCAACGTTTTATTTGATGGATTTCAGGTGGTTGGTTGGTTGGTTAGTTCGATAGTCCAAAAGTCAAATTCCAACATAATAAAAGCACGTTGTTTTACACTTGCGATAGTATGTTAGTTTGAAAGTGACCTTGGCTCTGGCTAGACTTGTCAAGTTAGAAACTGAATTTCATAGCTGTATTTAAGTGGGCGCGATAGCATCAAAAATAGAACAACTCGAAATCTGAAAAATAAATTCTAAAGCTGAAAGTAAGTAGAATATGATCACGTATAGCAAAATTCATAGTAATAATTTATGTGATTATAATAAATGAATGGTTTGGACGAAAATTAAAGTAAAATTGTAAACTCATAAGCAAAAGTATATAAGTTCTGAAGTGTTCTACGATTGGAGTTGCTGTAGGTTGTAAATTAAACTATGGGCATATTTGCGCACCTGGGGTTGATGTTGGTTTTGTTTGTGATACCAGGTAGCAAGCATCACACATGTATTTAAATTAAACTTTTCTGCAAATCGGACTACTCATCTGATGACGATAACTAAATATATAACTTATTAAACATATTACACGGTTTCATTTACTTTTTGTCATTTCTTTACCGTTAGCAACTACATATTCAACTAAATGTTAACTTGTAATAATAAAAAAATAATAATAATAAAATAAACTTACATTCAGATATTAAAATTTGGCAGCATTCTAATTCTTCTTTCCTTAATTCTTATTTAGAATATTTCAAATAATTTGTTCTGTAGAAGTCAATTTTTGATTCGCTATTTTATATTTAAGTTTTACCTTGAATTCGTAACAAGTAACTTCCATTACCCGCAAATACTCAATTATGTCCTAATTCAATTAGTTTTTTTTTTTCAATAAATTGTCCGCTGTAATGGTTCCGTCATATTGTTTTTTGAAATGTTCACTTTTGATTCATAATCGACGACCCCGAACCCCCGAGTACTAAATTATATCCCGACTCAATATTTCAAATTTTTGAAGAAATTGTCCGCCATATTGTTTTTTGAAAATTTGACTTTCGATTCGTAATCAGCGATAACAAAAACCACCGAGTACTCAATTTTACGCGAATTGGATAACGATTTAGACTTTTGGCCAGCATTTTGGGATTTGGCTCCACTGTGCAGCACCTCGCCTGCTGCTCTGCTGGAGGCCATGCTCAGTTTAGTTTGGCTCGAGTAAGCTGTGGGCGAGCGACGCCGCCTTGGGGAGGCAGCACAATGGGCTCGGTAAGGTTGGCCTAAGTGTACGTGGTTACCACCTTCCCTGACCTAAAATCCAGAATCCATCATCACCAACAAAAGAACGAGATAACACTGGCATGTTACTGGCTAGATAAATTGGAACAATCACTTGTACTTACAGCAACTGATGTTTGCCTCCCTTGGTATAGGATTAGCCTTCGTATGCTTTGCGCAGCTCACCCATCACATTATCCAGGCCAAGAATTCTGGATTTCGTAAACATGGTTGCCGGATTAAGGAAATGTTCTACTGTCTGTCTAGACGTCTTCGCAAAGTAGCAGTAACACCAAACAGCGTTGCAAGTTAATTTGAGTAAGATTCACAACATGTAAAAGATTGTATGACTAAATTAGGTGGAACTGCCTCCAGGGGTAGTTTTTGTGACAATCCCGCAAGCCCGACTGTTTTGATGTCAACATTATTCATACGAGCTACGCTGACGCCAGAATCATCTTCTGGTTGGGATGTATCTATGGGTGTATTCCTCGTTATTTCGCCCGTTAGCGCATTTTGAGTTCCCTATCCGCCACGGAGTCGAACGAGGGAATGTTTATGAATATCAGAGGTACCAGTCCGTTATAGCTTTCCAAGAATTGTCAGTACATGGCAAAGATACGTGCAATCATGGATAACATTCGTAGCAGAAGTGCCGCAACCCAGAGATGCGGTCTAATTCGACAACACTGTCGATTAATCAGGACTGATGGGTTAATTTCTGACCTCCTGTTCAGATAAAATCCAAGCCAAAGCAGTGCGTTGCCGACATCCAGGAAATAGCCCTGCCCCGCAAGCAGCTCAACTGCTAGGATCCTATCATGAATTTAACAAAGAGCGGACTAATTTCTTATCTCACTAACCGATAATCTTAATATAAATAGATTGTTATTCTTATGTCATGGAGATTGCTTAGGGTGTTTTCCAAGGTTTCATATTGGAAGCTATTTTGTTTACCATTGTATTAATAATGTGGGTTTGGACGTTGAAGAATAAATTATGCTTGGCGTTTAACGACACAATAAATTTGCCAAACAGTGCAGAATGCTGTTATTTCTTTTATGTCGAATCTCAAAATATGGAAATATTTTATGTGGGTTTATGAGCTGTGGTATTTTTCGCTTAGCAAAATAATGTTATATCTATATGATATATGACAGGACTCATCTAAAGACTCGTCTGAGCATTGTCTGCGTGTAACGCAGTTTTACGTGCCACAGGGCGCCAAGCATAAAGTATACATAACCCATTGTTAGATGCTGACTAACCGCATTTATGGCAGTTCTTGTCAGTGGCTTGTCAAAACTTGTTAATTATTACTTAATATTGTTTATCGTTTAATTAGTAATAATGGTATATTTTTTCAGAATTGCCCAAAGAGGAACTGTATACCGATTGAGGCAAAAATTTGTGACACTTCCTTAGAATATTGTAATAATACTTTAAATAATATGAATCAGTATTCTTACTACTGCAACTTTAATTTGAGAACCGGGTACACTTGCAACAATTTACTAAAGAAATTGCGGTATACTGTTTACCACAACGGGACACATGGTATAAACAAAGTTGAGATGGCGTTTGCACTAATTAATGAGTCATTTAATTCACCACAAGTACTTCACATTGAACAAGAGTTTGAAGTCCGTTTCACATGGACGAATACTTCGAGTAACTATAGCGGTTATAATATACAACGAAGTGGAAACCCTGGATATATAATAGGTAAACCGATACTTTTGGGAAACTTGGAGTACCATTTTAATGCCCTAAAGCAGTTACCGAAAAGAGTAATAAAACGAAATCCTAATGATATATCCAGTAACTTTTTAATATTGCCACAAAACGAAAATCGTAAATGCATACTAAATAACAACACCAATACTATAATTGAATTTGGATATAATATAATTTTCACTTGTAAAATAGCAGGTTATATAAAAGTGAAACCCTTAAAGGCGGAACAATATTGTCAAGAAATTCAAAAAACTATATTTAAATTTTGGAACATTAAGGAGTTTGACGGTAACAGCACCAGAGTTTACGGAAAATTTGGGAATGCTGACGAAAATAATTTGGACGACTGGGCAAATATTTCGTTTCCTTTGATGCCAAAGAAAATATTATCCGACGTTAAAGGCAACTTCACAAAGAATAACCAGAAAATCAATTGTCAAAATTTATATGACGTAGTAAAAATTGATATATTTCATGCTCGTAATGTTGTCAAAAATCTACACCATCAAGAGAAAATTGTCTGGTTAATGATTTCTTTTGATAATAAAACTGACCACATGCTAAATATAAGGAAAGATACAGCATATTTTGAGTTCTATTTGCGTTCTGAAATTATGTTTTATGATGTCACAGCCAAAAAAAGTAGAAAATTCGCCGAACCTCCAACATTTGAAATTAAATTACCCTATGATTTCTTTTACCCATTTGTAAAAATAGAAAGTAAGTGTAATAGAGTGGCGTGTATTTCTCTTTTATACTTATTAGTACACTTTATACAGATTACTGTAACTTAATTATAAATTTCGGAGAGATTCGTTAGTTACTGCTTAATTACAATAAATATTTAAATTATTGTTTACTTTTTACAACTTACAATAAAAATAGAATGCATAAAGTTATAAATCAGTTATTGTTATTTTCTTATTTCAGAGAGACTAATACGGCGGCGTCACATTTATTTTTAGCCGAGTTTATACTAAAGTTTGAAATTATTTCGACAGACATTTTTGCTCATTTTGCTATTAAGATCTGGCACCCTCTAATGTTAGCAGAAAATATTCGTCATTTTATTCATACACTCGGCATAAATAATGCAGTAAATCGATTTTTTTTATTACCAAAATATGATTTCTTTTTTAGATTAGGTTCACCAAATACTTTGACGCCCTCACGACAAAAAAAACATACCTGAAATAAATGATTTTTTCTGTGTTAGAATGTTTAAAAACAATCGCTTTTATTGAACGCAATTACAAATGTGTATTCTGTGTGTACAATACGACTAATTCTACAATAGGAAAAATATAAGGTTGGCTTCTTATGCTTCCGTACGTCATGACTGTCACTGTTTTCACGGTCATCTCTCGGTACGGTTCATATTACTCCTGTTTTTAGCAAATTTTCGCAAAAGCTAAAAAAAAAACCGATAAAAAAGGCGCAATTTTTATCCTTACTCGTTCCAAATTAGCAATAATTAATATTGTTACGCACGCCAGTTTAAAATGGTGTTTTCGATAGCGAAGCCCATCAAGTCGCAAGGTTATATATACACGGTGAAAGCCTAGTGGAAATAATTAGTGAATATTAATCCTGAATGTGAATGTAAATAATTCATAATAAGTGTTTATTAGTAATTAGTGTTTAATTTAATTATTTAGTGTTTTCTTTCGCCTTAATTAATTTCTAAATAAACTTAAGTGACCAAGACTATAAATCATCTATCTCTATCTGTATAAAATGTTTTATTTTTTTTTATTAGCAAAAAAGGTAATATGGAAATATGTTTCAACGACGCTATATTTTTCAGTAATAATAAATAAAAGTTCAAAATCAATTGTGTTGTTTGTTTCGACGGGTGCATAAATACTGAAGGAACGATTTCATTCTGGAAACCCAAACTAACCCAACCCAAGAATTAAGACACCGCGAATTCTATCAATATGCAAAGCAGTCAGATGGAACCAAGAAATATAGTGACTATCCATATTGTTCAAAGTAAAAGTGAACTGCCAAGCTTTGATCGAAAGATCCTTGGAGGACTATTTAAAACTACTGGAGACAATGGCGGCTACGGTCATTTCACAACCATCGCGAAAACGGATGACAGTGAAAGCCTAACGTGTAACAGAAAATATTTTCAACATCTATAGTATATAAATAGAAATCAATTCTTCCAAATTTTCTTGACTTTTTAATATATGTATAAATCTGTAGATCTTCTTGGTTTTTAAAAGTCGAATAGTTAAACACTATTAAATTAAGTAAAACGTTTCGGTTTATTTGCAAATATCTTAATCATTTACAGTTTTAAAAAATTAAAGATGTAGAAAAAAACAATTATATAAATATAATAAACCGAAACGTTTTGCTTAATTTAATAGTGTTTAACTATTCGACTTTTAAAAACCAAGAAGATCTACAGATTTATATAAATAGAAATCAATTGCCACATGTATGACGGAGTATCACTTGAGAACGGCTCGACCGATTTGGCTGCTTTTTTTGTGTTCATAATTGTCAGGACACGGTTTGTATGAAAGAAAATTTTTGGAAAATCCACGGCAAAAGACAGAAATTTGAACGGTATTTTTATATGAAAAACTTTGTTAAATTATGACGTTTTGAGACGTCGTTGTGTGTAGCGTTGAGTTTAATCACATCGAGACGCAGCGTCGAATCTCTTTCAAAGTGAGACGCGTTTGATAAAGAAGAAACGAAAAATTAAGAAATAATTCAAAAATTAAGAAAATACATTTTTTTTTCAACGAAACGCGTAGCGTCGAGTTTTCCAAAGAAAGACACGTTTTAAAAAATTGAAAATTGAAAACTTGAGAACCTAGTAGATTGAAACTCTATTATAAGTTCCCATATCAATTCTGTGCATTAAAAAGTGAGCTGCTACCCAAGGGGTAGCTGCTCGAGAGGATACGTTCCAAGGTGGAATGCGGGCTTTCTAGCTTGTAATATGTATGATGTGAGTTTCCTAGCTAGGCGGTAGAGGGCGCGGTTAATATGCATATATGGGAATAATAAACGTGTTGTGAACTGAAGCGGTGTTTTATTAAATACATAAAACGATACATAATCGTGTAACTAGCCTACTACACAATAAGTAACAAAATTAGAACTATGGTTGTAGTTATAATTATAAAAATTGGTAATATAAGACGAGCTTTACTGTGTATATTGTGTAATATGTTTCATATGCTCATAACAAATTTTAAAATTACAGCATTTAAGGCAACATACCGTGCTGGAATTTTTTTTTGGAAATTATAGTATATTTATTACTGCGTATATCGAGCGAGCTGGTATATACGTAGGCGTTTAATTTTGCAACTCCATGCGCTTATGTTCAAGCTGTCCCACCGAAGACTGGGTCTTTACTTACAGCTCTATTCGTCATTTTAGAAAGAAACTTTTTCTACAAAGTTTTTATAGAATTCAGTGCTGCACTACCTAAAAATATGTCTGACTATATAGAGTGTTCCGGAAGTAGGCAAACGCATACCTACTCAGTTATTTTAAATCGAGCAGCCTATATATTATTTTATTTTTCAATAAAAATAACATGACTTCATACAAACTACCATATGTCTGTGTCTATTTTCAACAACATTTTTATTAACCTTTTTGTAAAAAATGGCCCCTCTGCAAGCCTTCGGTTAAGGCGGCCTAGTTTGTATTTGTATTTGTTTTAGATATTCATATTTTAAATGCTAGACATAATACACACTTGTTTTGATACAACATTGAAACTAAAAGCGATGTAATTATATACAGGTGTGCACTATAGTCCTGAACATTTGCTTAACTTTAACCCAAGGTACCTTGATTTTTTTAAATAGCACCCTATATTTTTGCTTATGTTAGATTAAGCCTTATGCAAAGCCCTTTCAATTCATATTAAACATTTATGATAGATAATCCACAATTGTATAGATAATTAATGATTTTAAATAAATCCAATGAATTTTCCATTAATTTTCAAGTCAACTTGGTAATATACGTCAGTATCAGATCATAAAACATAAAACTAGGTACACGTTTTTTGAAAAGAGGAGAAATTTAATGTCATTCGTTTATGATTATCAGAAATTATAGTACCTATTTTTAGTAGGCCAAAGCAGTTGTTTCACAATAATAATTAATGTTGAAAACTGTCAAAAAAATTATTTTGTGTATGAAATATGCTTTTCTTCTTAAATCTCATTGCTTGTTTATTTACTTCCTTATCTATTTCGTTATATACTTAATGAAAATATGCAATATTCAAAAGAAGAATTTATTGATATGATTTAAAAAGAGGAAAGTATTACAAATACAAAATTATTTTTTGACTGTTTTCAAGTTTAATTATGGTGAAACAACTGCTTTGGCCTACTAAAAATAGATACTATAATTTCTGATAACCATAAAGGAATGGCATTAAATTTCTCCTTTTTTCAAAATACGTGTAAGTAGTTTTACTTTTTATGATCTGATACTGACTTATATATTTACTAATTCGTAGTTTTATTTAATTATACAGCGTTTATATAACAAGTTGGCTTGAACATTAATGGAAAATTCCTTGGATTTATTTAAAATCATTAATTATCTATAAAATTCTGCATTATCCATCATAAATGTTTATTATGAATTGAGAGGGCTTTGCATAAGGCTTAATTTATAATAATAAGCATAAGCAAATAATAGGGTGCTATTTAAAAAAATCAAGTTACCTTGGGTTAAAGTTAAGCAAATGTACTATATATAGGACTATAGCGGACACCTGTATATTATTAAATCGCTTTTAGTTTCACTGTTGTATCACAACAAGTGTGTAATGCTAGCGTTTAAAATATGAATATCTAAAACTAATGCAAATACAAACTACGCCACCTTAACCGAAGGCTTGCAGAGGGGTCATTTTTTTACAAAAAGGTAAATAACGTTGTTATTCAAGATAGACATATGGTAGTTTGTATGAAGTCACGTTATTTTTCTGCGTAGAATTGAAAAATGAAGTAATATAGGCTGTTTCATTTAAAATTTTACTTCTGAAACACTATATAGTCAGACATATTTTTAGGTTGTGCAACATTGAATTCTATAAAAACTTTGTAGAAAAAGTGTCTTTCTAAAATGACAAATAGAGCTGTTGTAATCAAAGACCCAGTCTTCGGTGGGACAGCCTATACACTGTAAGAGCGACTGTCCTATGGTCACCTAGCGGTAATCGGCAATCTTCGGAAATGCGAGAGCGAAGCTGTGCCCTGCAATGCTAATATATCTATTACCCCTGTTACTATAATAAGTATATTAAACCACGCTTAGATGCGGTAGTTTGTATAACATCGGGTGACTATATATAATGAAAACTGGTACTGTATAACGCAGTATCCAAGACGTTTCTTCTACCAGCACGGTAGGTTACACTGTAGGTAACTAGCTACTACACATAAATAACCATTGCTTACTCCGTTAATAGTCACATGTGGTGACGTAATTGGTTTGCAGTGATGAGAGGTATAAGTGAGACAAACCCAGTACGAGGTTGAGGGCTCTTAGAACATACAAAACATGACCTTTGAAGCCTAATCTAATCTACATATTTGTTTTGTGTCCTTACACTTAAACACTTAAATTGTCTACAAAAAAAAAATAATAATCGGTAAGCAAAACTTTACAAAACTGTAACGCAAAATCCAATCCCAAACATGCAAAACATCCCAAACAGCTACATATGGTCACCACAAATTAATATTAAACGGTTTACCACACATATAATTCTCTGTTATCGGTATGCATGAGAAATGGATAAAAAATAAATATGTATATTTGTTACTGGAAGCGTAACTTTAAGTTTTTCATTATTGCGTTGCGCTGATATTGGACTTCTCTAAAGCAGAACATTGAAAATATCACAGGACATTCATACTCAACATGTTCTTGACATACGGCATCTTGCGACGATTTTTTAAAAAAATTAAAAGTACTTTTGGAGTTCACTAAAAACAAATTAAACGTTAAGTACTATAGTGTATATAGTATAGTTTATTGTTACCACAAAAGTTGGCGCCTAGCAAACAAGTTTTATGGATAGAGTCAATATAAAACACATCTTTTTTCTCGTTCGCCCTTATATCAAAATGAGCAACTGCATGATTTTGCAAATACGGCCAGTGTGACAAATGCTCGGAATACCTAACTGAATATTTCCAGTGATCGTAATTGCCACTTTCGTCTAATATATTAAAATTGATACTAAAAATGTTCTTTTGCAAATACACGTTTCTCGGTGACTCTCAGATTCAATATTATCTGTTTTTAAGAAAGAGTATTTTAGTAAATTAATACTTACATTGTAGGATTTAAGCCTTTCATATTACTGAAATCTGCTACATACTCCCATATTTCTATAGGTTGTCTTTTCGTTAGTACTACAGAAGCTTCATACTTATAGCTTCGTAAATGAAATATCAAATAAATGATAAGTGTAAGAAGTACTATACAAATCAGTGATCGTTTCTTCAAGTAAATTTTTTGCATATTGCTCAAGTATTGAAAAATCAAGCAAAGTATTCTTTAGTTTACCGCGGATCCATAATATTGTGCACACTACCCAAGAGAAACGCACTTTATTCGAACAGATCTGCGGCCGGAACTGTAGTGTAGAATATCGACACGATAAACAAAACCGCCTACATTAACCTAATTTTAAATTTAAAGTATCTTGAAAAACTTACATATTTAGATCGTAAATTGTACGATTTAGACACAGTTTATTATTCATTAGTAACTACTACTTTTTGCTTGTTTTATTATTTTTTAACAATATTAATCAAACATAAATATAGAATTCTTAGATCATTTGTATACACAATGTTTTAAAATAAATATGTGTAATAAAGATGTCTCGCTAGAAAAAAGTTGGTATAGACGACTGGACAAATGTAAAGAACCAGACAAGCAGTGTGAGAGAGGATATATAGATAGGGGTAATGACCCCAATTATTGTTTCGGCCTTGTGTGTAATGAGAATCAACGGGTATTTTCGATAACCGACCAGACTTATCACAAACTAAGTTGTTGCGCTGTAAATGGCACCTACCGCACTCTAATAGAAATAATTATTGTTTGTATCCTCCTATGTTCTATGATTTTTGAGTAAATTGTAAAAAATAGAGCTAACTATTTCGAACATTAGAAGTTTCTATTCATCAATGAAAAGATATATGTACCTACTTGACTGGTTTAAAGACAATAAAATTTTTTATCTATCAACATAAAGGTATAACAAAAATCCCAAAAGAAAGGTGAAAAAATCCCTTACCACAAAATTAATTTTTTTAATAATTTTGTGGTAAGGGATTTTTTCACCTTTCTTTTGGGATTTTTGTTATAGTTTTCAAGCCACAGTCTCCACCCATCACAGAACATAAAGGTATACAGAGGAGTGTTCCTAACGAAATTTTGAAGAAAGGAAAAGTTGTTATGTCAATTTGTCGAAAAATGTCTTTTTGCGAAATTAAGTCTGTCATGATAAAATAAAAGAAGTGCAATTGTCAAAAAAAAAAACAGTAAAAATAAGAAGAAAGTGGGAAATGGTTGACAGGGTGTGTATTCTTGGAGAATGTTACAAGAATTGTTTGTTGGCGTCACGAGTATACGGTGAGAAGTATCCTGGCAGAGAGACCAACTTGCGGACCTGTTTGTTCGAGTACAACCAGGTCGAGAGGGTTAAGACATCATGGGGGCACAATAGGTCTTAAGGCTGAGCTGCCTCACGGGGTTAAACTTGCCCATGAAAGCAAAAAAAAAAAATCCTGGCAGAGCGCATCCAAATCCACGTGCATTTGAAAGAGTGTTGGATAGATTTACAACTACTGGGACTGTTCAACGAGTAACGAGTTAGAACGAAGCCAGTTTTGCTGATACACCACGGAAAGCCGCGCGGATCTTCTCTCGCATATCCTCGGCTGCAGTCGGTACCGTCCTGTACCAACTACTACCTGACCTCGTTCTTGATCTAGCCCCAGAGGAAGAAGTCTATCCCATTTTTATGAAATGTCGATTCATCGGAAAATAACACGCGCATAAGGTAGGTTTCATCATGGTCGATTTTGTTGATAACCCATACAGAAATTTGGCCTGGCTTGAAGATCTGGAGGTTGTAATTCTTGATGCAGTTGAATTTTGAAAGGATGAAACTTGTACTTCTGAAGAGTATGATGCAGAGAACGCATTGAAATATCAGTATTCCTGCTAATATGACGGATACTGATATGAGGATTTTCAACAGCCGCCTCCAGAACTTGCAATTCATTATCTTCGGTCAAAACTGGCTTCGTTCTAACTCTCGTTGCTCGTTAAATTCCACGGAAAAAGGTTTTTATGCCTGGAACATTCGAATTGCAGCCCTGGATGAGATAGGTGTGTTAAAAGTAATTAGCAACGATTCAGAGAACATGAATGAAAAAGCGTTCGGTCAAGCCAACCAGAAAGCTAAGGACGTGATTATTCAGGGTCTACATGATCGCATCCTTCATAGCATGCACGATAAAGAAATAGCGAAGAATATCTGGATTGCCTTGCCAAAATAACAGAAACAAGGACATAACAGTACACCATCTGCCTCCATGGGTCAAACAAATCAACCTGGACATGGGAAAATGAAACGATTCAATGTAAGAAGGGCACCAATACTAACACATTCTGGTACAAATGCTATTAGTGTCACAAAGTCGGTCACGAAAGAAGTGAGTGCCCCCAAAATAGTATAAATGGGACGTCGAAATCTGGCGGATCCCCAACTCAAGGTACTGACTCCAAATCCACAACATTTGCCACAACCCATCGCAATACTGCCCCAAGTAAATCTACAAACTGTGGAGTTCCTAGTCGATTCACCACCATCTCATCAACGACGACACCTACCTAACTCACGCAAAACATTTTAAAATTTCGTTTTAACTTCAAGAAAGCAAACTATATTCTTGCGAACACTGATTGGTCACCTGTTTCCAATGCTACTGTATGATATTTTGCTCAGTGTTTTTGCCCTATGTGTACCTATATTTGTACCTGGAGATCGCAAGTACGGCTATCCACCGTGGTTTGATAGCAAGATACCCCAATGTATGCGCGATAAGAAAAAGGCACATATTAGAATACCAGGTATGGTGAGATATAAGTATGTTGAGTTCGATACTTCTGCAAGTATTATTGAATCTATTACTGAATACTTTAGTAGCGTATATACGTTGCCTAGTACGGACTGTAGAAATGTTGGTGATTGGGACTTTCATACCCTATCGTGGCAATCTGATGGCAGTTACCCGACAGAAAGTACTTACGCGCACTGAAAAAATCCAAGGCTACTTTGGGCTCTGATGTCGATAGAATACCCAGTTTTCTCCTTCGAGACTGTGCCACTGCTTTTGTGGAACCCTTACACCATTTATTTAATCTGGTAGAGCAATTTCGACTTCCTGGAATGTGGAAGACCGCTCGTATTTGTCCCGTGTTCAAGAGTGGCGATTCATTGGACATACGAAACTACGGACAAGGTTCTCCAAGGTTTTGGAATCTACACTTTACAATCATATTTAGAATTCCATTAAGACTTCAATCTCACCGTCGGTCGCGTCGCAGCATGAATTTGTACACGGGAGATCTACGATTACTAACTTAACGTGGTTTACTTAATACGTCTCGGAAATGTTGGACAGACAGGGACACGTGGATGTGATATATACCGACTTCCAAACGGCATTCGACCAAATAGATCACAATGTCCTGCTGGCTAAATTGTCGAGAGCAGGTTTCTCTGAGGCATTATGTAACCTATATTACCTATATAGTATCGCGGTATTACATCTACAATGTTTGTCCCTACATGTGGTGTTCCACAGGGTTCTAACTTGGGCCCTGTATTATTTTTGGTATTTCTAAACAACATTGCTGCGTCACTGGAATGTCGAAATCTTTTGTTTGCCGATGATATGAAAATCTATTACAAAATCAATTCTGTGGATGATTGCCTACTTCTTCGGAGACCTTTGTCCTGCTATGGATATCTGGTGTTGCGTTAATAAATTAAACATTTCAAAATGCAAGGTAAGGACATTTACTAGGAAACATTACGCCCCACAATTTCACTATACTGAGTAATCGAACGGTGTATACTTTTTCATTGTAAATCGGCTTTGTCTGAATATATTAATGATATTATTTCTAAGGCATATAAGATGTTTGGTTTTATCTACCGAAATTGTAAAGATTTTAAGAGCACGGACTGTTTAACATTGTTATATAATACATTTATTAGGGCAGGGTTGGAGTATGAAGCAGTGATATGGTGCCCGATGTACTCTGTGTACATTACTAGCATTGTCCAAAGGCGGTATTTAAAATACTTAACGTTTCTTACTAATAGCACATATCTAGAGAGAAGGTACAACTACTCAGAATTTTACGCGAATTGAAATTTCTTTCGCTCAAAGCTAGACGAGATATATTAAGTATAACTTTCTTATTTAAGTGTTCGGGGCTTCCGAGTAAAATTAATTTTAATGTACCCAGACTAACTTCTCGTTATGATGAAACATTCTATTTGTATGCCGCTAAATCTAATATCCTGCTTAAATCGCCAGTATGTACAATCTGTCAGTACAATTTTAATAGTATTTGTAAAACGACATAAACTTTACTCTACTAGGTGATATCATTGATAAAATAAAGCTTGGTTTGGTTGAGGATTAGTTATTAAGACTTTTCGTTTATATTAATTTTTAAGTTACATTTGTATTTACTAAATGTTTTGTATTTTATGTGCTTGGGTTTATACCAGTAGAAAAGAAATAACTATTATTATTAAAATTGTAAAAGACATCAACACTTTTCGGACGAACACACAAATATAAATAAATACATTATCATAAAGATTCTTTTTGTTTTATTTTTGATCCAATAAAATATGTTCCCAAAAAATAAAAACCTTTATTTAACGTATTTCATACATTGATATGAAGTCAATTGCATGTGATACAGTGACGTCCTTTTTAAGTTGAAAAAAGACACCAGTGGCCTGTGACACTTTTTCGTCATCCTCACGTGTTTTTTTACGTAAAATAATATGTTATTATGACGTAAGATGTGATCAAAATTGTATGTCATAATGAAGTGATGGTGCTACCTGGGAATAAGTGAGAATGCATAAATGAATAAAATATTATATTATAAACATTTTGGTAAAAATCAAGCTACAAGAGTTCTAAATTATATTTAGCAATAACAATATATTAAGGTTCTGATGATTGGGTCTGCTTTCCTCCTTACTACATAAAGATTACATTTCCTTTTTAGTCAAAATTAGGGGCTAAATCTAATAGATAGATAACTGTTTGATTGAAATTTAGTGTTTTCATTCAGTTCAATTTCTTTCAGCGATGCACATACTTTAATATTTGAGCTACCTGCATGTTTCATTGAAAGTCTGGTACTTCTTCTCACAGGCGTCACGATGATTTTCTTCGTGGCATCTTCCTTTCTGCAAATCAATACCCGATTATTATAAGTTATAACAATATATAAATCACAACATTAAATAATTGAGCCGTAAATTTAGTGAAAAATTATTTCTATAATTTTATTTAATATCTTCAAGATTGCTAAAAAAATTAAACTAATAGATTCTTCAAATAAATGTAATTAATTAAATGTAAATGGCAAACTACGTCTCTCAGCATATGGAAATCTAAATTGATAAAACATAATTAACGATACTATGAATTTAATTATTTGAGTTTTAAAGTAAGAAGTACCGATAATAGCGCACCTAGAGGGGAGCGCGAGCGGTCCGGCCTGGGCAGCACATATTTTAGGATGGTATTTCTTTATATATATAAAAAATAATAATAATGTTGTAATGAACAAACTTAATGATTGTTTTGTTATTCATTTATGTTCAGTAATTGATAATTGACTTAGGAGCGATAAATTATGGGGCCGCCCCAGGTGGTAAAAGCTCTATGTGTCTACACCAGTGTCAGTACTAAAAAAATCATGAAAGAAAAGACATGTTCTGGAATTATTATTGTGACGTTACAAGAAGCCTCGATTATTAAACATTTTTATATTGTTAAATAACAGAATATGATGCAGTATTCTTGTATACAACAAGAACACCAACCAAGAAAAAGAGATTTTATTTCATATTTGTATCTGAAAAATGCATGGAAAATCAAAAGAAATTATTGAATTAAATCCAGGAACGATTTTCGTAGTCTTGTGTTAATATCTAAAGCTAGAGATATTAAAGAAAAATATGTTATGCTTATTGTTAGTATAATATTTCTGGCACAAAATAATTTGTGGTAAAAAGGTGAAAATCATGCGCAATATTAATTTTGATGAATAGTTCTGGCTACACAATATTCAAATTTTTAGTTAACAGATTATATAAAACTGAGACGTTTTTCCCTGATTAAAAAGTTGTCAGCGTTCAAAGAAATAACGCCCGCGATATATTAAATAAACTTGATTTATTAACGCACTTAAAGTCACGAAACACAAACTAATTAATCAAATTAATCACTAATTACTAATAAAACACTTAAATTCACTTATTTAGTTCCACTATAAAATTTCTATTCGTATTCTCGTATTTATTTACACTCGCTCGTATTCTTTGCTTAAATTTGCCCCCTTATTACAACTGAGTCCTACCCAATCTGAGCGTATTTAAATGATCGCGCGCACTTCCAGAATATCCGTGCGACATCTCGGTGCTGCTGGAATTATTCTCGATTCCTCTGTTTACGCGTTGTATGCAGACAACCGTTCTGCTCTCTGACGGCGTGTCGGTAAACCTTGTTTCTCGATGCACTGACCGCTATCGCCATCATCAGTGAGCGCACAAAATAAACTGGCGCTTGTAAAATTTTGCTTCAGCAAGAAATGATCCCGACTTAAGCAAACTATGTCCAAAAGAAAGGAAAAATAGAGTTTATTAACACACATCAAGTTTATTGTTCCCTCAGAAAATATCTTTGAGCAATGCTTTTAATTTGTTGTTAAACTTTTACTGTAATTTATTTATTAAAAAAAAATTAAAACAAGTTCTTCAATGAAGAATTATCAAGATATTCACACGTCAATAAAAAAATACTTGTTCTTCTTCAACCTTGTGACCATCTATAAAATTCTTTTTACACTTTTAATAAATATTTAACGCAATTTTGTTTCATTTTGTTATTTGGTTATTTCATTACGTTGCCTAATACTCAGTATATATGGTACGTAAGGGAGATTAGCCACTGTTGCGATACTAAGGCTTCATATGTTGTAGTTACCTTTTGCGGCGTATGTACTGTGTAAAGGAATATGCACAAATTGGCAAACAGTTACATTTCTAAATCTAATTATCATACAAGTATGTAGTTACAATTAATTGTGCTCAGCACTATAAAAACAGTAACTGTTTCATTACTGTTTTAAGAAGAATGCAATAAGTTTAAACAGCAAGTATGTTAGTGATGATTGACTTAATGTATTAGTACATTTTAAAGTAGTCACGACTCTTGCGTGTAACATAAATATTAAAAATATTGTTTTATCTGTAGAATAATGCCAGCTTATTCTTAGACTTTCCTAACAGAAAGTAATTGAAATAGAATTATTTCTATTTCAATTACCCTATGTTCGAATAAATTATTGAGGTTCAATTTGTTAATTTTCGTTATACTTAATTGCTTTTCAAAGGGGCAGAGAAGTAAAAATACATATTTATATTAGTAAAAGTTTTATATTAGTAAAAATTCTCTTTTTTTTCTGTATTGTGTATTTTAATATGCAATATATTAGTCTTTCTAACTTTCTAACAATACAGAGAAAAAATGAAGAAATATGCAAATTATAATTACTTTTTCAGCATCCTTTCCTGGACTGCAAACTGTATGATTGTGGTTTTAAAGGCATTTCTTACATCTAGATTAATTTTTTTGGCTGTTAGATCTACCTCCTTGAAGTCAGGATTGATTTTCAGTAAACTAAATTTTTGTAACAGATGATCCAAGGATTCTTCAATAGTTTGTACCTATGAAATTTATACAATTAAAATAGAAATTACAACATTATAATCGCATTTACTTCAGCGCCTTTTACAATTGCCTTTCTATAATGTTCAACAGCTGAAGTAATATTCCCCTTCCACTGTTCGATTGCAGCTCTGCATTCCCAGTATAGCGGTTCTTCATCTAGTTCTTGATATTTTTGCCTAATACGCCCTAACCAAGCTTCACATTGATCTATTGGGTAACCCTACAGAAAGAAAAATATATTAAAATAAAAACTTGTAATTTTATGAAAGTTAAAAAATATATTTACATCTTGAATTAGTTTATGTAAATCATCTAAGGCATCTTTAGCTATATATGCAAAATTCAAATGAGGCTCTACATTCGTATTCACGTCATCATGGTGGTATCGATGGTGATCATTATCATGGATTTTAAATGGCTTATTGTTTTCCGAAGGCTTTTTATTTACGTTGTTTTCATTTTTGTTATTCTCTTTGTGCTCTTGCAATGCTTCTACATTGTTTCTACATAATCCAAAACATTTTAAATGATGGAAAGAGCCAAGTGATTTACCTCTTCTCTCAAGCCATTCATTTAATCGTTTCTGCAAATCGTGTGGGGCCGGTGTACTACAATGAAATTTGTCAATGACTTTTCTTCCCATAACTGGTGTACCATGAGTTACACTTCTACGATTATATGCAGTTGGAGTTTTAAATTGTGGTTGCAACTTTTTTATAGGTGACATATTAATGTCTTGCTTCATATCTTTTCCTCCTGCATTACAAACTTCAAAAGTTTTTACTTCGGGTTCATTTTTACATAAGTTTTCAGAAGATATAGATCTTCTTATACATGTCTGTTCTTTATGTGATGTATCCGGTACACCTGATGTAAAATTACTGCTATCGAGGTGAATATTGTTACCTTTGGGTTGAATTAATAAACTTTCCTGCGGCAACATATCCATTGACAGGGTAGTTTCCAATTTTTGGCATGCCTCTTCAAATACACTTTTTTTAAAACACCTACTTGGGTTAAAACTTTCAGCAGATTTGGAACGTCTCCTTGGACACTTTTGCCTTTCTTTGAACATTCCACTAATAGATTGCCTTACAGGTTCATTTGTTACTTTTCTAATGGTCCTAATATTGCATTTATTGTTTCTTAAATCATCAGTATGTTGTACTTCGGGCTTTTTAAAATTTTTATCATGCGCATAACTTTGTATTTTCTTTTTACTTGAATAATTATTTTGATTTTTATTGCCCTTATTACTTAAGACTTGTGGTTCCCGGATAATAGCATTGCTAACGTCTCCAACCAAATTAATTGTTTCTGTGTGTTTCCATGATACACCCAAAATGTCAACAGATTTGGGTATTTTATTTGGATCTTGTATGCCCATTTTAGCCACAACTTCTTTATCGTACATCATTAAAGGATTTGCTTTTAGAATCCTATATGCACTGGTTCGTGTTTGTCTTATTGGTGGTAGAGCTTTACGTTTAACAGATGGCTGTCGTTTAAAAGGCTCCATTTCTCATTAAGTTATATACTGAAATATTACTGAAACTGTTTCTCGTTTTTTTTATTTAAAGGTTTAGTATGTTTTAACTAATTTGTAACTGAAATATTTAACTATAAGTAATATATCAGAGCATCAAAAATAGATTAGCTTGTTAAATACTCACTCTATTTTATTAATAATAGGTGCAGATACACATTACGCATCAATAGTTTGGTGGAATCAAATGCAATTTTTAACTGTCACGTACTTTCAAACTATAAAAACTGACATATCTTTAAAAACAGTTTAACGTTTAAATTTAAAATTATGAACACGTGACCAAAGTATGTTTACCACCTTAATATTTGTTGAGAAAAATTACAGCAGTACCACTACACAGTAACATATGACCCTTATATTGTAAAGATTGTATGTATATGTATGTTTGATTCATGTATGATTGATATTAATGATTGTTTGTTTTGTAAGTATGAAGTAAATTTATTAACAACGTTTATTAGATTTATTAGTTTAATTAAAATAATAATTTAAAGATAAGTTTCATTTTTTCAATGTATGGTGGGTATGTAAAGGCCATACCTGGTAAAGGCCTTGTTTATATATATCTAGTTATTCAACCGGTTTGAAGTACCTTTGGGTGGCGTTCAGATGGCGTGTCAAGTGTGGCGTGCCCATTCATTTTTTTTAATAATGTTGCATTGTAATTTCTTAATTTTGATTGGTTTTACTTTGTTATTAACTGCCAAGTTTATTTCAAAATCTGCAACCAACATAGCTCGCATTCCAATGAATATTTGGCGGTATTTAATTTCATTCATCAGTACTTTTATACTATCGCCGCCAGATATCAGCACCTTAGGGAGCTCGGTTGAATAACCAGTCGAAACACAGGGGGGGTTATTCTCGAATCTGAGGGAGTGGAAATTCCGAGAGAAATGTCAAAAAATTCCTACGATTCCAATAGTTGGTATTCTCGAGTTGAATTTCTCACGTTTTCGTAGGAAAGTACTCCCGAAAGATTCCCCGGTATTTTCTCCTACAAATAAGCAGGAGAATTTGCTGGAGAAATTGAATCGGCTTCGCTCGGTTTTATTTCGGCGGTTTACGGCTGTTGATATGTGGTTGTATTCGTGAATTATATCTTATTTAATATTTGATAGTAGAATAACGAACAACAATATATAGCTTGCAAGTAAAGCAGCTTGAATTAATATGATATCTTATATATTCTCTAATTAATAACACAAATATTTGTGAGATTTACACTTTTAGTCGGATGTTAAAATTATATATTCTCCCCTAATTTTATAAATACCTATATTGTGCGATGGATGCAGAAAATATTTCAAAACTTGAACATGAATGCAGTTAAGCGGTAATTTGTTTAAATGATACTTGTATATGAATAAAGCTTCAGTCAGATATATAATTCAATAATTATAAGCTCAGCGGCGAAATCCGAGCTATTCAATACAAGATGTTTATGTACCTACTCTTTTATTAGTCGTATTAGTCTTGCTTTTGTGTAGCTGTAACATGTCTAGATTTTTATCTTTGCCATGATTTTTATTTTTAAAAATGCCATGAGATAATATCGATCAATGTAAAGAAAACGATCACTATATTTTCAATTAAAAAGAACTGTTATAAATACATCTCTTTCTACCGCCGTTTCTATTGGTTCTTTCCCATCCCTTCCTAATATATGACTTGACAACAACGTCACAACAACGTGCTATAATTCCCCGGGAGTAAACGTAGGAAAGATATTCCCTGTTAGTTCGAGAATACCACATTTTTAGTAACGGGGAGTTAGTGGTGAATGTTATTCTCTGGGAGTGAAAACTTTCCATCGGTTCGAGAATAACCTCCCAGGGCTACAGGAAGAACATCCATAGGTGATGCAGTCCTTTTGACAATGTAGATATTATTACTGGCTTGTAATATTGTCAATAAAATAGTATAGTATAGTAATAGTATAGTAAACTATAAGATATATAAACAAGGGTAAAGGTAATGTAATACACGCGTTATTGGCAACAAACGAACATAGCTGCAATGAAATCCCCTCAAGTCATGGTCACCAACTATTAGTGATACGCAAGAAATACAACTTCAGTTTATTGAATTAATGTTGGCAAATGTTGCTGCCAAAAACGTAGTGTTCGAAGTACGGTTAACCTCCATCATTTTGATAGCACCAGGCACCAGATACCTTGTTTAGTAGGAATTTGAGAAACATTTCCGATTGTTTTCAATAGATTTGTTATAATTTCCCACACTGCCCCTACCATGATGACGATTTTTCAACTTTCCCGCTAACATTTCAAGTTGCAGTTTGCCCGCCAGTAACGTTCAGACATCGTCCTCTGTGCTCTTGAAAACGTAATAAATCTTTATTTTTAAATAAAGTTACTACATTTAATTAAAGTATTCGTTAAGTATTTATAGATATGCCTAAGACACACAGGTATTGCATATTTTCTAGGTGTTCAAGCATTTATACAGGGTGCGGCAGGGAAACTTGCTCATTTGAAAAGTCAATAAAAGAAAAAGTACTTCAAATATCGATTTAATTCTTTTTGTATCGTATAGTACACATTCTGGTTTTTGTTTTAAGTGGTTTTAAAAATGAGATCGGGCAAATGGCGGCCCTCATTCGTGATACACTGATCAACCCTAGATTTAAAGTTGCGCTCCACTCTTTCGAGCATATCGACGGGAATGTTGGCGATGGCTTGGCGGATGTTGTCCTTCAGGTGTTGCAGGGTCCGGGGTTTGTCGTTGTAAACGATGGATTTAAGATATCCCCATAAAAAAAAATCGCAAGGTGCTAAATCGGGGGAGCGCGGCGGCCACGGTACGTCACCCCCCAAGGATATCAGGCGTTCGTGAAAGTGTTCCCTCAAGAGCTCCATCAAAGTTCTCGCTGTGTGCGCCGTGGCTCCGTCCTGTTGGAACCATACGTCCCCAAGATCCATTTCTTCAAGTTGTGGAAGAAAAAATGTCTCAATCATTTCTCTGTAGCGAACTGCATTCACAGTAACAGCGCGTTCATCTTCCTCGAAAAAATGGGGCCCTATTATTGCAACTCTCGACAATGCACACCACACAGTAACACGTTCACAATGAAGTGGAATGTCATGAAGTTCGCGAGGATTGACATTACTCCAATACCGCATGTTTTGTTTGTTAACACAGCTGGAAATGTGAAAGTGGGCCTCATCACTAAAAAACACGAGAGCGTCGTCTGGCAAGTTACTGAGCGCTTCACATGCAGTTTGGCGAGAAGCGAAATCGCGTTCACTCAACTTTTGGACCACAGCCAGTTTGTAGGGATGAAACTGGAGTTCCTTGTGAAGAATTCGTCTCACTGTGCGATCAGAAATCCCCAGAGCAGCAGCGTGTTTACGCGCTGAACGCCGGGGAGAGCGCAAAAACGACTCCCTTACCCTTTCGACGTTTTCTGGAGTTCTGGATGTCCGTTGACCTCCTGGGCCTTTTTTTTTCAACACTCCCACTTTCCCTAAATGTGTTCACCCACGAAACAAGCGATTGCCGGCCAGGAACGGGACCCGCGGGATGAATATCGAACCGAGTTCGGAAGGCACGTTGGGTGGCGACCACCGAATGACCGTTGGAAAAATAGGCCTCGACGGCGAACGCACGCTGTTCCTTTGTCCAACGCATGATGACAAATGTCATTTGGGGTAACAAAACTTCAAAACCCCCTCTTTCTGATGAGACCCTCCCCACCCATTTCTGACCACGCCTCGCTCATTGGCGTCCAATTCAAATCAGCAAGTTTCCCTGCCGCACCCTGTACTAAGGAATCAGTTCGCTCTCATAATTTCCCAAAACATCCATCAACGCTGAAAATTTAGAAGGAAAATGTCATCTGAATGATTCTGCAAAAGTACAAAACTTTTGAATACGCTCTAGGCACCTCTGTAGTTCCAATAATAATAATAATAATAATAATAATAATAATAATAATAATAATAATAATAATATTTACAATCATTACTATTTAAAGATGTACCTTAATGGTGGCATTGTCCCTTATGTAACCTTTTCAAATGTTAATAATGAATTATCTCCATTATGACTTACTTCTGTGAGCCAAACAGGCAATTTACATTCTTTAGAACGAAATAGTAGCAATTCATCTTCGAATTCATGTCTTCCACCAATAGATTATGATTATTGCACGTTGGTTACAGCTTCTATCAAATTTATTAAACATTCCTACTGCAGAGGCATCTGCATATGTTGCTGGTTTCATTCTTTCCCAAATTGATGTGCTGTTCAGTTTGCATTGAAAATTTATATTCTTCTGAGGTTCTCTCATAACATTTATTTGTAAGTTTTAGAGAAATTGACGATACCAATAGGAGACTTAGAAATGCAGCTAGTAGGTTTATTTATTATTATGTTTAGATTCAGTATTATTATACACATTTTCATTCATACTTTTCAGTATTTATGTATTTTATGTGTAGTTTATTTATATAGCTTATGTCATAACGATTTCAAATTTGTGTTCGAATTAGAGAGAATCTGTAAATTTCAATCGGCAAATTAGCAAAAATCTTCGCAAAAATAGAGTTTTAAATCAAACAACTGTTATACACTTTTATGTGTACATCTAAACAATAACCTCCGATGAGAATTGAAGTTGGATATCGGGATTCGATATTTTGATTCGATACTAAGTTCCTTTCGATATCTCGATATTATCGAAACCCCGATATCGATAAAAATATCGAAACAAATATATCGATATTAATAATATCGAAAATATCGGAACATCACTAGATGCAAGCGTGACGTAACGTGTTTCCAACAAATGTACAGAATTTGCGGTTCTCTTTATTGTTGTTCTGTGTTTATACCTATGTACAGTTTGGTGCAAATGAAAGGAATCAATTCATTATTTCGCAAGGCAGCGATTTTAGAGAAAACTCCTGAAACCCATTGTTTTCTTTTAAACGGGTGCTTCGTCAGAGTTCGGATACAGTTCAATGATCTTAACTGACTCGTCCGCCATCTTGGAGCCAAAAATGTTTGAAGATACCCATACCATACCCTGCTTCTATATTGTACTATCTATGGCTGAATATAGAGTGCCTCTTCATTTTGCGATGCAATTTCCCATTCACTTTTTTTGTTTACCTCCGTCAAGTTTCGAACAAAGTAAAGCGCGATAACGATTTAAAAAGTTAATATTTAACTTCTAACAACGACCGTAATAATGAATACGATTCTTTACTAACGAATGCTAGGTCAAAAATTTATACTTTCATTGCGGAGTTTTTAATTGTCATTTCACTTCATACGAGAAGTTTGAAATCAATTATTTCACGTATATATATTTTTTGCACGTCGTCATATATATAAACTCATTATATTAATTAATGTTTTATTATACGCAACTGAAAACACCAGGAGGGCCAAACCTGAGGACTGGGAAATTGCCAGACGGATCTGTACAAGACAGCGCATGAAGTGGGCTATAAACACCTGCCAGCCATTTAAATCACCAGGAGCAGACGGCATTTTCCCCGTGCTCCTGCAGAAAGGGCAGGAAGAAGTAATACAACATCTTGTAAATATAACAAGGAGTAGTCTGGCGCTGGGATATATACCCCAAAGTTGGAAAAGGGCAAAAGTCACCTTCATACCAAAGATAGGGAAGGAGGATTGGACTAACCCCAAATCCTACAGACCCATCAGCTTGACGTCTTTTGTACTGAAAGCAATGGAAAAAGTAATAGACAACTATGTCAGACTGGAGGTGATGGAAAAGGCTCCACTTCACAAGAGTCAGCATGCATACAGGGCAGGCAGATCGACAGAGACTGCCCTGCATGAGCTAACCGGAATCATTCAGAAAACTCTGGATGAAGGAGAAACAGCAATCTGTGCCTTCCTAGACATTTCTGGTGCATTTGACAATACCTCTCATGAGGCGGTCAGACGAGCGCTGGCAACAAGGGGGTGAGTAAAACAGTAACTAGACGGATAAACGAGGTGCTCTCTACGAGGATAACTGAGACAACAATAGGTGAACAGACTATTAAAATCAGATCCACTCGTGGAACACCCCAAGGCGGTGCATGCTCGCCTTTGATGTGGAGCCTGATAGTAGAGGAACTGCAGACTAACAACCTCCGGCGTACAATGTATAGGATACGCCGATGACATTGTTATAATAGCAAGAGGCAAGTTTGAGGGAATTCTCTGTGATCTAATACAAACAAGCCTTAGAATCACTAGTGAACTGATAAACTGATAAAGGAACAGGTGCAGGGGTATTCGGGCCAGGAACCAAATACTCAGAGCCAATGGGAATATACCCCAGTGTCTTCCAAGCGGAGGTAACTGCGATTGGAAGATGTGCTCAATTGAACCTTGATAGGAGCTATCGGAAGCAGAGCATTGTGATTTTCTCCGATAGCCAAGCAGCCATAATGGCATTGATCTTTAATACCATCAGTTCGAAATTAGTCTGAGAATGTTTTGGCAGACTAAATAATCTAGGCAAAGAAAACAAAGTTGCACTATACTGGGTACCAGGACATACTGGAATCAGCGGCAACGAGGTAGCTAATCTACTAGCAAGAAGGGCCGCCACAACTTCGTTTGTAGGACCAGAACCGTTCTGCGGCATAGGGATGAGCACCTACAAAAAAGAACTCAAAGACAGGGAGGAGACGCTCAGAGCTTCCCTCTGGGAAAATCTCCCTGGTCTGAGACATTCCAAGATATTCCTTGGAAATTACAGTAAGAAAAGAGCAAAGACCCTGCTAGAATTAAGCAGAAACAGACTACGCATCCTTGCAGGTTTTCTGACAGGGCATTGTCATCTGGTGGAACACATGACAAGGATAGGTCTGAAACAGAAGTGGTTGCAGGTTTTGTGGAGAGAGGAAGGTGAAAGTCCGGAACACCTAATATCCAACTGCACTGCCATCACAGAATCTCGTGCCAACTATTTTGGCAAAGACGTCATAGACGAAGGAGAAATACCCTCCTTGACACCATCACAGCTATTGCAATTTATTAAAGTTCTTAGACTGGATGGGGAGCTATAAGTGCGGGCAAACCCTAGCAGCTTACAGCTGATGTAGGGGGGCACAATAGATCGACAGGTGGCGGTGCAATGTTACCCTCATTAGATCTAATCTAATCTAATCTAATTAATATTTAATTAATGTATGGTAGATCCGGGTAGATGTATCTATTTTCTCCTTGCATAAAAAATATATCGCCCAGTAGAGTATCAAATGTGATGATTGCCAAATTAGTCACTGATAGTAAATAAAGATGATAATTTCTTGTATCATTTCATTGATGTGTGCTCAAATTTATAATATGAAAGGTATTGATCAATTCGTACGATACCTCCTATGTATTCATGGTAATGGATCAGGATCTCCGGTTTGGTCGTAGTTCCCCGACGAGTAGAAGTGCTAACTAATTTCTCCAAAAATTCTGAGGAAATAGTAAGCACACTTCTCTTGTCTTTCACTTGCATACATTGATGTCTTCATTGGTCCACCGTTCTGTTGTTTCTCCTCTTTTTATTTTTATTTGAAGGATTGAACTTTCTTGAGGAACGAAGGGTTCCAGTGGTGTAAGTTTTTTTGTAATAGTAGCTCATGAGAGAGTTCTACGCTATTGTAAAAATTGTCCATAAACACTAATCGACGAATTTTAGGCCATTTAGTAACTTATCGTGTCAGTTCCTGGTCCTTTGCTCCTGCGTATATAATAAAACGATGGACCAATCCACCTTGTACAGCCAACATATATAATTTTATTCTGAACATAAATTTAAAATAATAATTCCATTTGAAAATTGTTTCAGCCCCGGTTCACCACTAAAATTGAAACTTGGCGGATTGGTGGGTGGTCAATTTTTCCTTTCAGTTTCGTTTTCTTGTTCTAGGCAGTTTGCTATTACAAGAAATGCCTTCTCCTGATTCCATGTCTAATAACTGCGCATTTTCAAATAATTATTCTAAATATTAATAATTAACTCTTTAGGCAAAGGTTGTTAAAGATCATTCTTAGTATCTTCTCGAACAAGTGCACCAAATCTCGAAAATTGCGTTATATCAGTCGTATACTCACTTATCTTACGTCAATAATATTTTTAAATACGCGCGGCATGTCAATATGACAGTTGTAGGAACCGCGTATGTCAAAAGTAGTGTGTTAACTATACTCCAATTTACTTACAACTTTGCTCAAACGCATTAGAGAAAAAAACATCACGCGAAACTGTAAGAACGAAGGAATATTGAGAAATGTTATAACTCGCACATTAGAACATAGCGGTCCTCCATTATCTTCGCTATTCGTTCAAAATACGAAGTTCTGTTGCTATTGTAATATGTATCTGCAGTACTGAAACGGCAGCGAACGATCGGGTCCCACTTGCCTCTTCGAACTCGTGACATACAATGCGAATGGAGGCGGAACTTTTGCCAGTACAAAATAATTTTGCTGCAATTTCATATTAGAAGTTAATTCACCGTTTTCTCAATATCTCCGCTATAAATAATTTTTTAGCCCTGTTATACATCGTTGAAAAGCTGTTTTTAAAGGTTAAAGACTATCTAATTAGCCCGGCTGATAGCCCAGTATCTTGCGCACTTGGTTATCACTCGTAAGGTCCAGAGTCCAAATCTCACTCTGGTCAATTATGATAACCGGTTTTTTCCGGGGTCGTAATGACGTTTAGGAGGAAGATTTTGCTCTGTAGGGGTGCTTGATAAGCACTCGATACTTAGGCCTTGTCAACCCCCTTAAAAATAATTAACCTAAAATTCAATATGGCTGCCATACTAAAAACAAAAGATAGCGCTAATTACTTGAAAACAAAGGACAATCGAGGGTTTCTCTTTACACTCTACTGGTCGTACTAGGGCGCACTGAGAGTATCTCAATCTTTTGTCAATATATAAGATTAAAGTAGGATGGAAATACATTCAGTGAGCACTGGTGCGACCAGTCGAAAACGCTATTAAAAAAGTGTCTGAACAATGCAGAGCTTTAGAAGCGGTCTCATTACGGGTTATCGAGTTATTGAAAAAAATTTAAATGACCTAATTTTGATTTTAAGCATCGAAATGTGGACACATTGTATATTAGCTAAATTGTTATTAGATACTCTTATTAGCAGATTGAAATACTGGCCCTAAGTTTTTATTACTATATATTTTTTATATATCGTATAAAATACATATACATAATTATAGTCTAAATATATTGTCACATTCTATACATTGTAAGTTGTTTTTAATATTTAAGTTTCCACTTGCAGGACATGTCGAACATTTTCTACAACATTGATTAGGTTGGTGTATTTTTCATATACTTCTGGATATGACTCAATTAGTCTGTCTGACAATGAATAATAATATATATCGGCCCAAGTCAACTAAAATAAACCGTTAAGTAAATGCATATTCCTCTAGATATATATTAGGTAGTGCACATTTCTGAAAGCAATATTACCTTATTATGATATAGAAAACCGTTATTCTCTTCAGCAATTTTATCAAGCTTCTCCATATAGTAAGGTATAGTTTCATTAAATAAAGGTCCTTTCATTTTTTCTTTTCGGTCCAAATTTGTTTCTCTGCGATATTCACCTACCTCTGGAAAATGAATATGGCTTAAGGAGATGTGTAGGTATACCTACCCATGTATTTTGTGTGTGTTCAAAATATTACATTACTTTGTGTTAAGTCTTTGACTGTGTCAATGATGGCATCTATTTCCAAATCTTCCCAGTCATTTTCTCCGGTTAATTTAACCTTTTTTGCTATATACCTACAGATTGCCAGGCTTTGCCATATTATTTTATCGTCCTCCTGATAAATGGGTAGCTGACCGAAAGGCGTATCTAAAAAATAATAATAATGCATCCAAACATGTATGGCATCTTGTATATCTTGTATATGGCTACGAAACTGGTAGACAAATATTTTAAATTGTAAATTAATTTTTATAAAGTAATCAACTGTTTAATTTTACTCAGCACCATCCCAGAGTCATCTGTAATACTCTCAACAACTTCAGAGATAAACCAGATCTCAAATGATAGAGAGCCGTGGCTGTAATTCGGCCCCACTCAAACGGTTTCGCATCCACCCTTAACGAATAGAAAGATTAGGGGTATATCACTCTGGCGAATACTGCTTATAACACCCAATATAGCATCTAATAAAAACTATGGCAACTGTGCCTTTATGAAATCTATACGATAAATTTAAATTGTGTTTATCTAAGTGTATTATTTTTTTAATCTACCTAATTATGTAAATTAACTTAAAAATTCTCACTAATAACTTAGTGAGAATTTTTAATTAGATTAAAAAAATAATACACTTAGATAAACACAATTTAAATTATCAAGGATTCTTTGGGTTTCATAAATCATAATTCACATAAAATAATATATAATAAATATTATTAAATTACCGGGTTTAAGATTAGGCCAATTTTCTTTAGATATCCGAATATCTTGAAATTCGATTTTACCATACTTTAGTAGAAGACGAATTGGTTCTCCCAATCCTTTAATATCAAAGTATGTTAATTTTATGGAAGATGTCATATCTGTAAATAAGCAACCCAAATTCCTTATAACAAACAATAAAAGAAAATAGGTAGAATATACACTTTTTAACAATTTCGGGACACAATGCTAACTTTGTTATCAAAGGTATTGATTAAGATATAATCAAGATAGAAACAATTTATTGAAAAAAGCTTTTCTGATATAATTATAAATTTAATATATATTTTAAGATATAAAAGTCTTAATTGACTATATCCTTAAAACGAATAATAAAAAAGCTATAAAAAATTTTAATTTAGTCCAAGTACAGAGATTTCCTCCGTAGAAACCGGAGTAGACTTGCATTAACGCAAATCAGATAATAATAATAATAATAATAATATAATAATAATAATAATACAAGTCTTTATTACACAAGATTTAAATACAAATGAAAAAACGAAAATCAAATCTATTAGTTTAGTGCAATCTGTAGGCGAGGCTCAGATAAAATCTGCTATCCAACCTACGTGAACTTAAATAACAGTTATGCGCTTAATGCTTAAAATTAAAATCAGAACTAGAATCGTACATCGATACAACTAATATAACATTCTTCGACAGATAAAAAAAGAGACGCGATATTAAAAGGCTAACCAAAAGAAAAAGAAATATATGCATAAAGAAACTAGTACATGAAGCAACACTAATAGAAATTAATATACTAATAATAATAGCAAAGATAGATTAATCAGCGCACACCAACAACAGCATCTAAAAAATAATACTTTCGCAGTTTAAAGCGAAAAGCCGAAATTGATAAATCCTTCCAAGTGTTTTCAATTGCATTATACTTAACATATATATATATTATATGAAAAAGATCGTGTAAACTGCGCAGTTCTAAAAGTAGGGGAAGAAATTAAGCCACGAACCCTAGTGGTGTATATCAGATCTAAAGCGAATTTTATTATACAGGTAAGGCAGAGATTTATGCAATAAAATTTTATGGTAAAGAGTTAATGTCTGTACTTCACCCCCAGACACCATGTTTAACCAACGTAAATCCTTTAATTTATGAGAAACATGGTGTAGTTTGACCATGTTATTACGAATACCGTATATAAATCTAATACAAGAATTTTGAACTTTTTGAATCCGCGCAGCAGACAATGAGTGAAGTGCACGATGACACACGGAAGCACAATAGGAAAAATGTGATAAAACAAACGCTTCACATAATTTAGCCTTTGCCTCACAGTTGAGAATCCATCTATAAGGGTATAGCTTTCTCAAGTTTAAATAAGCACATTTAATGTATTTGCCAACCTGCTCCCTGTATCTGAAAGTATTGTCCAAAACAAGACCTAAATTTTTAGCTGAATCAACAATAGGTAATTAACAAGGAATTATTTATTTTAATATAATTTTAATATCAATCATATCTTCCAAACGATCACAAACTGCAGGACAACCAAACAGCAAAACCATAGAGTTAATGGGATTTATATGTAAATTGTATTGCAGAGCATTAGTATAAAGTGAATCTAAATCGGTACTGACATTCTCCACCGCTGATCTCCATTCCGCGGATGGAAAAGATAAATATAATTGTATATCATCAGCATACGCATGATGGGAGCAAAATTTCATATCTTTCATTAATTGAGAGCAATAAATTGAAAAAAGTAAAGGGCCCAATATAGACCCTTGAGGAACACCCTGACTAACATGTAGGAGATATACAGGAATCCACGCGAACAGATTGCTGCTTTCTGCGAGATAGCTCTCAATCAAGGAAGCAGAGGGGCACGAAAGACTAAAGCGTTCAACTAAAACAAGTAATTTATGGTTTACCGTGTCAAATGCTCTACTAAAATCGAGTAAAACTAAAATGGTTATTAAGCCCTTATCCGTAGTAGCCAAAATATCATCAGTAATGCCAAGCAGGGCAGTTTCACAGCTAAAGCCAGCCCTAAAACCCGATTGAACAGGCGGGAGAATGACCATAGCCTTAATGAACTCCTCAAGTTGACTTTTAATAACACGTTCAAAAATTTTAGATAATACCGGTAACAGATTTATTGGTCTCAAATCAGTAAAACCCGTAGGGTTGCTCACCTTCGGTAAGGGTGTGATTAATGCATGTTTCCATGCAATAGGGGTAACAGAATGTTCTATACAAGAATTGATCAAATGAGTAATAAATGGAATTATGTGCGGGCAACACATCCATAGCATTACAATATTGATACCATCGAAACCAGAGCTAGTTGAATTTATGTTAAAAACTATACGGCTGACGTTATGATTAATCAATCACACTAAAATTGAATTTATCATGAATATCTCTCAAATATTTAAAATCTACAACATTATTTCCGGAACCATACCCCAAAGCACTGTCAACAAAGACATTGTTAATATTATTCACATTACCGAGCGTATTCGGTAGTTTTTTAATTGTAGTTCTATTCTTCATATTTAAGCAATTCAAATGATTCCAAAATTGTTTATTAGTGAGCAGAAATATGTTCAAAGTACGCTTTTTTCTCTCCTAAAAGTTTCGGTCGTGAGATTACGAAGGGATTTATAATAGTCCCAATGCGCCCCGACCTACAGAATTGAACCTTTGCCTCATTTCTCAAATGAATCAAAAATTTCAGATTATCAGTCATCCACGGAATATACCGCTTGGTGAACCTGCGAGAAACCAACGGTGCATGTAAATCAAAAAGAGAAATTAAGCATTCATTAAATATGGTAACTTTTATATCAATGTCTTGTTCATAAAAGATACTCTGCAACGGGAGTGATAAAAGATCATCATAATCAATCTGTTTGAAATCTCTATACGTAACAAAAACTGGTTCTAAGGCAGGGAGCAGGAAGGACAAATCACAATATACCAGATCATGGTCAGAAAAATCGCACGGTTGTACCCCAGAGGCAACAACAGCCGACGAATCGGAAGGAATAATTACATCTAGTAAAGTGGAAGTATTCTCAGTCACACGAGTCGGTTCATCAATTATCTGAATAATATTTAATATGACAGCCACTTCATGGAAAAGACGTGTTTTTGGATCCTCCAATTTTAAAAGATCAAAATTGAAATCCCCGCAACAGAGAACTACGTCAGACAAAGCAAAGCAAGAAATAAAACTGTTCTCTAACTCATTTAAAAATAATTTATAATCTATACGGGGAGCACGATACGCAACCCCTATAACACATTTAAAATTATTAAACTGTAAATTTAACCATAATTGTTCTATCACATCCCCCAAATGAATCATCGAAGCGCCCATCCCATCACTAACATAAATCGCAACCCCTCCACCCCGAAAGCCTCTATCTTTCCTGAAGAATTGAAAATCCTGAATCGCAACACAATCGGATGTGCAGTAGTCATCCAACCAAGTCTCTGTCACAGTCAATACATCAATTCTATTACTACTAATTAGTGCTCTAACATAATTAATTTTAGGAAAAAGTGATCTAATGTTGATGTGCGCTAACCGAACATTATGAAATTTAACCATGTATACCACACATCCAAGCTGAAATTACAGAATTCTAAACATAATACGTTTTTCAAAATATAAACTTAGGAACAATATTTGACTCAAATAAATATAAATTTAAGACAAAATATACCTATATTAAATATAAACAACAAATACTAAAAACTGTAAGGCCTTTTATTTTTATTTCCTGTCTCTACCTTTTTAACCGCTCCAAAAGAAACAAGCAAAACACGTGCCATGAAGTTTCACTGTTTTGCGTTATCGTCAAACAATTTATTTATACACTTAGTAATTTGATTTTTTTAATTTTAACCAGATATATTGACTAATATTTTACCGTAACTAGTGAAAACATTTTTTCATAGTTCAGAGTTTGCTACTAATACCTGATCTTCCACTATCACCCTGAATAAGAAAATAAACTAATATTATTAAATTACATGCTTATAACTAGCTTAAGCTAAAGTGCAATAATTAATAATCATAATAATAAGTACACAAACGACACAAACCTTGCCTAACCCTAGAGAGATTATTAACATCAACTAATTTTGTTCTTTTAGTAAATATTCTCTTAACATTCTAGTAAATACACTGAGCACATATAATAAGTATGTTACACTAAAACAAATATGTATGAAATGTAAGTATTACAATTAGTGGTGGGCACTATCGATAGCGACTATCGATAGCGACTATCGATAGTTTTGACTATCGATAACTATCGATAGTTTCGACTATCGATAGTTGACCATCGATAACTATCGATAGTGAGCTATCGATAACTAACTATAGTTGACTATCGATAATTATCGATGACATAATATTCGACAGTAAATTAATGTAAATCCCTTATAGAACATTTAGAAATGGATTAGTTCAGTATTGATAAAAATTAGCCAATTAATGAGACTTGGTCCGTCTATTGATATACGGATAGTGTCTAACAATTTTTTTTCGCGAGATGTAATTTTGAGAACTGTCCTGCATTACTAAAAATAGCGTGAAAAGTGCTTTTAGATGATAATATGGATGGTCCAAAAGTAAGTGAAGTAAGTCGGGAAGATAACTAAACGTGTAGATACATAATAAATTATATTTTACAGCAATATAATGAGAATAATTAATTGCGTTACAATCATAACAGTAATATATTTTATACTTTATGTGAAAATTTGCGCAATTGGTTTTGCAGTCTTCTGACAAGTACTTACAGTGAGCGGCTTCTGAATCCCTGATATATTAGTCAACAAAAATTTGATTTTAAAAATTAAAAAAAAAAAATGATTTAACTTACCGATTATATATGTAAATGCTCAACGCTGCCGTTAACACATTCTCACAAAGCAAATATGGGTATGACAATTGAAATAAATAAAATAAAATTGAAAATAAATATAATTTAAAAATAAAAAATCAATAATATTCTAATATATAAAATAAATAATATATAAATATTAAATTTTGCCCAAATTCAATGGAAACACGACAAGCATTGTTTTAATTTATTTTTCTTTTCTGAGTAGCCTAAAGGTTTGTGTTATTTTATATTGTCTTGTTAATTAAAAAAGAATGTGTTATCAATCATCAACTACCCATTGAGTAGAAGTAATTCCTTCTTTTGTAGTATCAATGTGCGTTAATGTGCACATCTAGTACACTATTATTTATTTATTTTTATTAAATTTTTATTATATTTATATATATGTATATATTGACGATGCATTGTTCTTTACAAATGGCAATAAATTGAATTTGAATTTGATGATGAAACAATGAACCAAAATACTAGTGTTAAGACAATTTCCATTAGTAGGTATATTAGAATAACTATCGAGAGTTATCGATAGTTATGGATAGTCAACTATCGATAGTTGGTCCGACTATCGATAGTTGAAAATATCGATAGTGCTCACCACTAATTACAATACATAATTTTTAAATGCGTTTAAATGTTTCATACGTCTTCGCTTAAGGGGTCTGCCATCCCATCCGTCCCATCTGGGCCATGATTCGGCTTCTTCTGTAATTCTTTTTCCATTTCACATTCTATGCCTTCTTCGTGATCGCTCTTATACGCGTTTTAGGTGACTTTCGGTGACTATTTGGTACTAAAGTCGTTACGTCGTACGTATCAGAAAGTAACCTTCACCACGGCCAAAGTGCCTCTCTACTTCAGATCTATCTTTGTTGGATATTCGGGATTGCTCTCATAAAAATTACTTCTTCCACATCATGGTTAGGTGCGATACATTCGTACTGTTGTTTGCACCGTTTTTAAGAAAATATTTTTGTTTTAGCTTCAATCTGCATTTGTTCTATACCTTCATTACTCTCATTCGTAGGATCTGCCACTATGCGCAAATTCCATCTATAAATCTTGGTTTGTAGTTATGCAGCAGTAACTCAAATGGTGTTTTTTCCGGTTTACCTTCACTGTTACCGTAACCCCTAGCAACGTGTCCCACCTTCTATTATAATTGGTTTGCATTCTCATGGAAATTCTAAGCACAATGGTTCACTGTACCAGTCGAAAACGCTATTAGATTGACTACACTGAATTTATATCCCTTATTGATTTTATTTAGTATGTATGATAGAGGATTTAGCGCCATGCAAAACCATAATGCGCTTAGGGAATCTCTTTGAGATATTCCTCTTCCTATTCTCACGTCTTTGGTTTTGATGGTTTCTTCTTTGCTTCTCAATATTCCACCGCTGCATGATGTTCTCCATGAAATCGACGATACGCTGATCTATTATCTTTTATAACTTCAGTGTTTCTATAAGCCATGAGTGAAGGATACTATCAAAAGCTTTCTGTTAGTCTATATAGGCTGTGTATAGGCTTCTTGTTTCTGTTTTAGCATGTATTGTTATTGCAAAGTCTATAATTAGCTGTTCTTTGCATCTTCTGCTTCCCTTCCTGCAGCCCTTCTTCTCTTCAGCTAGGATCTTATTTTTCGTGAGATGTTCATTGATCCTTTTATTGATGGTGGCCGTCATCAGTTTGTAGATGGTCGGTAGATACATGATGAGTTTGTGTTTGCTGTGGTGGGTCTGTCTCTGCTAGAAGGTAGGTTATCCCATTCATTAGAAAATCTGGCATCTTATTTGGTCCCTTAACTGCTTCTGTAAACAAACGAGCCAATGCTTGGTGGGTCGCTTCAAAGTGATTCCACCAGAAGTTGTGAATTCCATCTGACGGCATTGATACTTTCCAGTTATCTTTCTAATTGTATTTCCACGATGTTTTATAGCACGTGTAGCACGTTATTGTCCGGTAAGTTGTTGGGTATGGTATTATCCGCAGTTATTCCGTCTAGATATACAATTTAAGAAATTATACAGATATAGAACGTTTGATGTAACAAATATTTTCTACAACTGTAAATGTCGTATTCTACAACTACACCCGATTAATTTTTAACTCCACTTACATTTTGTTGCTTTCTACTAATGTTAAGTGTTCTTACGATAGTAATTATTATATCCGCTACATCTTGGACATGCCCCAAAATTCACGTATTATTAAGTAGATGAATATTGCGACAATAAACCGTAAAGAATTTGTTTTCTAATAAAAGTAATTAGGCACATAATTTTCACAAGATTTTAATCCGGCATCTTTTTAGTTTCAGATACATAATAACTATGCCGGTGTTTAAATCTTCTTCAAGAACGATTCAAAATACGGGTTGTTTTCGAGTGATACTTTCAACACCCATTAGTTTCCGAAGATCGGTAATAAAATTCGGTCACAAATAAAAATAAAGCGAATCCTATTTTTATCATGCGTTTTAATTTTAGTTTTAATTTAAAATATACAGCGAATGTCACACTTAATGTTAAACCAAGCTAACGTGCCGGTGCAAACGGCAATTAGTTATGCAATAGTTGACAAAATTCTTTGAGTATTAACTAAATTCGTAGGTAATTTATTTAAAGGATATTTGAAAACCTTTAGATTTTTTAAATATATTTGCAAAAATTTGCATATGGTCTCAACATATAACTGGTCAACTTTTTGAAATAATCTTCACAGAGGAAACTGTATAATACAATCTAGATTATAGAAAATATGTTTGTATAATAAAAAAAAAAGATATTTGTATGTAATAGAGCGGTTATCCGGATCCGGATAATTTACTATCCGGATATCCGGATCTGAGTGCTATCCGCATCCACTATTCGGATCCGCTATCCGAAACCTCGGATCCGTATCCGCTATCCGATACCTCAGATCCGGATCCGCTTCTTGAATTCGGATATACTATTATTATTAATAATAATTTGTATGTTTTATGTATAGTTATCGGATCTAGATCCCAGCACCGAATAGTATATCCGAATTCAAGAAGCGAATCCGGATCCGAGGTTTCGGATAGCGGATCCGGATCTGAGGCTTCGGATAGCGGATCCGGATCTGATGTATCGGATAGCGGATCCGAATCCGAGGTTTCGGATAGCGGATCCGGGTCCGAGGATTCGGATATCCAGATAGTTTTGGATCCGGATATCCGAAACTCAATTTTGTCGGATATCTGCAGCACTAGTATGTAATAATGTAATTAATTACCTCTATAATATAGATATATTACAATCTGTTTAATACCGTACAATAAAAAAGTTTATTGATTCCATTGAACGGTATTATAGCAAAGTTCTATACCTATAATATATCTATATAATAGGAATACCTATAATTCGTATAGCTAAAAAATAGCGGAAAATTTCAATACGTACTTTCTTGAAAATATCGGCGAAATACATGATAGCATATAAGTAATTGCAGACGAAATAAACGTAAGCAAAGTGCACAATGAAGTTACAAACTTATGTTGTAATTTTGAACCTCTTACGCTGGGACAGTTGCAGAAAATTGTAGGCTCATTAAAGTGCAAGTCAACAACGGATGGAATTGATGCAAAAGTGATTTGTGATGGATTTCCGATTATTGGACAGACATTATTGGGGATAATTAATAAGTCTTTTTAAACGGGAACATTTCCGAATATTCAGAAAACAACTACAATAATACCGATCCCTAAAATAAAGGGCACTAAAGCATGTTCTGCAATTAGGCCCATCAATATCTTAGCAACTTCAGAGAAAGATTGTTTATAGTATTGTAATAAGCGACATAAATGAAAAAATGGTAATTGACAGTGAATTATTGATTGTGTAAACGCCATTAAATATCTAGGTGTAATAATTGATGATAAAATAACATTTAGTATGTAATATTGAAGATATAATAAAGAAAGTAGTAAAAACATAGGATTCTTTGGTTGAATAAGTGCTAAACTGAGTTTGTGGGCCAGAACTTATGTATATAAGATGCTCCACACTTTGACTATTGTGCAACGGTTTTATTTTTCAAAATAAGGCTATGAGGATTATACTAAATTACCATAGATGTACCAGAATTAATGTTAGATGCATTACGGTGGTTAAGCTATAAAAGACTATAAAACTAGAAATATAGACAACTTTAGATTAGATTTAAATAAGAAAACATGTTTGCAGACTAGTCTTTTTTAAAAAGGGTTGCAGTTGTTTAATGGTATCCCTAACACAGTAAAAAATGGTAGTAGTTTAAGACAATTTAGATACCAATTTTTGAAGTACGTTAGGGATATTTGGTTAGTTTAAAATACATAACACTGTAAACTGTAAAATGACAAATAAAGTTTATTATTTATTTATTTTATTATTATTTTTGTCAATTCATAGCATATTTTTGAATTTTAACACAATCTGAATCTATCTATAAAAAAAAAAATTTTAATAATAAAAAAAATTCCTTTCGCAACATTTATGCCGGTCACTGTACATTAAGAATAATGATAATTGACAATTTCTACATACCTGTTCTCCGTATGATGACTCTCTCCAAATGTCTATTGGCGTCTATTGGACAAATGAAATGTTTTGAATTAATTCAAGCATTTCTTAAAAAATATCAGTGATATGTGGCTGATAATATTAAGCACCTGTATTGTGTATGTCTACATAAGTACGTTGATAAGATAATGTTTGTATAACATGACTAGAATAACAGGAACTATGAATCGTCTATTTAGATTGCCCAAGGCTTATGATATTTTCAAAATGTGATGTGTTTCTTTCTTGTTTAAAGGCATTGAAGTTGAGCTTTTAGACACTTCGTATTGGTTTTAGCATTTGGATTTAGCACTTAGAAGCTTATAGTTGATATTATGGGCAAAGATAAAAAACGATGTATATATAACGGTGAATATCGACAAACTTTGTATTGTTAAAAGTTCAAAAAAAATATGTTCATTTGAATACGTGGTGGATCTTGTTATGATTCACCGAATAACTATGATAAATGTCAAAAAAGTAATTAATTCGAATGATTGATGAAGAATTAAAATAATCTTAATAATAATAAGCTTTTATTTGCCTGTTTCACTTTTTTTCTCAATGTTGTCTGAGAACGGTTTTACTCTTATGCTCAATGTCAATATGCGCATATATCTTCGTAACCGCTCGATGCAGCAAAAATTTTTCTTAACAAATATTAATCCTGTAGTAATGTTAACAATAAAAAAAAGTTTCTACGAACATTTTACGAAAAAAGCCTAAGGAAACTCGTGTAAGTGTTTCACATCAGATTCTTTAATGATAGTAAACAGGGGATTTACTAGCACGATTAAGGGCATTTAAGGGCTACTTAAAACATTGGAAGCGCTCCAAGCAGATACAATAATTTTATATACTTCTTTACACTAAATTTCTTAATTTATTGCAAAACAAAAAATAATTATAACAGAAATCATACCTATTTCGTGG
This sequence comes from Cetonia aurata, assembly GCA_949128085.1. Taxonomy (NCBI): domain Eukaryota; kingdom Metazoa; phylum Arthropoda; class Insecta; order Coleoptera; family Scarabaeidae; genus Cetonia; species Cetonia aurata. The sequence goes on from OX421882.1 coordinate 34,702,522, forward strand.
GAGAATTAAATCCGGATATTTTATCCAGAACATAGGTAAAGCCTCTTGATAGCCTCTTTACATGCATAGCCGACATTGCTTGTAAGTTAGTAATTTTGGGAAACTGTGAACTGTGAACCTTCAATAGTAAGTAAAGTAAGTTTTTTTATGCGTGTTGATGCAATAATATATACTACTTTTACGTAAGAGTAATTCCCTATCATATATCAAAATAATATTTTATTGAAATTTCTTAATGCCGTTATTTAATTATGCATAAGTAGATACCATATAAGCCGTACTTGCACAATCGATAATCACTTTTAGGTACAATGTATAGTATACATTGTATACAGTAAAATAAAATATTTTTTTTATTTTATCATGTATATTTTATCTATGGATGATAATGATAATATTAACTATATTATCTGTAAATATTATGTTGTTCTTAGCCATTATTTTGCTTTATATAGATTCTTTTTATATATTTACAGCTATACGTTCAGAATAACTTCAAGAAGTAAACTATAAAAGAGGCTGACGCTGATGGCGGTGAACAACAGTTATTTTTTTATATATCTTTGCATATTCATGGGATTCCAGACGATCTTTTTTTTATAAACTTCCAAAAATGTTTTTGCTTCTCATTTTATAAGAGCATGCCAAATATTTGCAAATTTATTCACATTTGTTTATCGTTCCTCTATTTAAGAGTTTATACTGAAAGCTGTCAATATAATGAATGTCAATGAAATACTAATTGGATTACTTTAATTCATTTACTTTACGATTCGCACAAATACTTGAATCACCTTTGCAAAAGTAATCGTAATTACTAATTGGTTGTGGTACACACAGAAAAATACATGCTTACTTTCAATAAATTTGTCTTGAACCAAATAAATCTACGTTTTGAATATCCGCACGACGAATACTTCTTAAGGCAAGAAAAAAAATTTCTTAACAGCATAATCTTGACGTAAGAGGTTAGCAGTCTTGGATAAAACTCATATCTTTTTAAGCATAGTAATACACCTTAAAATCATAACGTTTTATACAAGGATACATATTTATTTCTATCAAATAAAAAGTACCTATTATTTATGTGAAATAAATGCTTGGTTTGAAAAAGTTTTTTTGGGAACAACAAGTAGTTTTAACGATGCCTTATTTGCAAATAAGGAGGAAGTTTTAAAAATGATAAAATATGGGGTATTAATATTTTCAGTAGTTCCGGCTTATTTACAAATTTATGAAATGAATGCAGCCACCTCAAGTTTTGTCCTTCGTAATGTTCGAGTCAAACTTACAAATACACCTTTATTGTTCAGATGCATAAAAGTAGTACTAGATGCACACGTAAGGCTAACTCCCTTCTGCATGTACATATTATTGAGTTCCAGGTCTAACAATTTTTTTCGTTACCCTTAGTTTTTCAATACACTAATGTTTATAAAAATAAAAAGGTCTCAGGAACCAACATAGTTTGTAGCAATACAAGAGCTTCCGTGACAACATGTACGTACTTGCAATGATTTAGAATAAAGTTTCTTTAAAGATCACAACTACCAAAATACCTACAATCCATCAAAATTCAGGAGTCTTTTCAATGTAACTAACTAGTCCACAATGTGTTAAATGAATGACTGCTTAGAAATCCCTGATTACAAGGTCTTCTAATCTAAGCTTGAAAGTAAAACGTTGCGTAATGCTGGTGCCCCCGAATCTTTTCTTGAGAGGTGTACCATAATAATAATAATAATAATAATTCATGCCTTTACATCCCCCAACAGCTTTCGCCAATTACAGGGGGCATCGGCCGGCCATGAGTTATTATTACGCCTGCGCCCGTGGAGCGACTTAAGGTGTTTGTCTCTCAGCATTTGCCAAGGATTGAGGAAACCACGAAAACCTGAGAGCAGGCCCTGGGATTCGAACCCCGGACCCACGTGACTGATAGCCAAGCGCGCAAGTCACTGGACCATCAGCCACCACAATGACACAAAGGTAAACCTGGACGATATGTAGGGTATTTATACGGCGATCGTCCAGCTTTACCTTTGTACCGTGATACGTAGGTCCCTGACTGATCACTAAAATATGCATATGAGCAATATGAGCTATCTGTTTGCCTTATTGGTGTGTTCTAATTTACCTTGCACAATTGCATGTAAATACACTCCGCCAAAAAAGTATCGCATAAACTAAAAAAGGGCATTTATTAACCAAGATATTTTTATACGTTCACAAAAAGTTTGCCTCGTGTATGTGAACTATAAAAACACTAACAAAATAATGGAACTTAGCGTTTTTACTTTTTTTTTTCCTAAAAGAACACATTTAGAAAAATGCATATGTGTAAGGTTTGTTCAGTTGTTTATTGAAAGTCTTCCTATACGGACAAATTTTAAAGTGCGAAGTCACAGTTCTGTACCAACGCTTTTAAAACTAAAATGAGCAATTTAACTTCAGAACAAGTGGCTGCTATAGTTGCTTTAATCGAAGATGGACGATCTCAAGCATACGTTGCTAATTTGATGAACATCAATCAGTCAAGTGTTTCTAGAGCCGTAGCCAGATATAGAGAAACAGGCATTTACAGTAGAAGACCTGTACCAGGGCGTCCAAGATGTTCTACTCGCCAAGATGACCGCTATTTACTACTACAAGCATTACGTCGAAGACATGTAACTGCGAGACAATTGCAGAACGACTTGGCTAGAGTCAGAAATACTCGTGTGAGTACTCAAACTATTCGGAATAGGTTACGACAGAGTGGATTAAGAGCTAGAGTAGCTGTAACAGCCCCTCGTCTCACTAGAAACCACCGAGTGGCTCGCTTAAGGTTTGCCAGAGAACATGTAAATTGGAACATTAATGACTGGGCCAATATACTCTTCACAGATGAGTCAAGATTTGGTCTTTACACCTCAGATAGGCGTATCTCAGTGTACAGACGAGACGGTGAGCGCTATTCGCAGTGTAATATCAGACCTAGACCTAATTTCGCTGGTGGCTCTATTATGGTTTGGGGAGGCATCTGTTTAACAGGTCGTACAGAGTTAGTACCAGTAGACAGAGGTACACTGACTGCCCACAGGTATATAACGGAAATTTTAGAAGAACATGTAGTACCATATGCGCCAATTATAGGAAACGAATTCATGTTAATGCACGATAATGCACGACCGCATGTTGCAATAATCGTCCAGGAATACCTTAACGATGTTGGTATTCCAGTTTTAGATTGGCCTGCAGTAAGTCCGGACATGAACCCTATCCAGCACGTGTGGGACCTCCTTCACAGACGGATACGAACCCAAAATGTTGCCCCAGCGGACCTGCATGGACTAGAAAATGCTCTCCGTGACGAGTGGGAGAATTTGGATCAGGCTTATATACGGAGGTTAATCGAATCTCTGCCAAACCGTATGCGAGCGGTCATAAGAGCCAGAGGTGGCAATACTCAGTATTAAAAGCTACTGTTATGACATTTTTCTTTCCAAAATTATAATTTCTTGTTTTAATAAAAATCTCAAGTATGAGTTCTTGTTTTTATTTGGCCTGTATTTTATTTAAACAATCATAGAAATTATATCTTAGAGCGCATTAAAGTATATTTACAACTTTATGCTACAAACAAAGATTATGCGATACTTTTATGATTCAAAACTAAATTATGCGATACTTTTTTGGCGGAGTGTATTATACTTGCTAAGAAATGTTTTTATTATCACATATATAGACATTAATACTGTAATCTAATAAAAAGAAAAAAACGCTTGAAATATCTTTCGGAGATCATCCAACAAATCCAATTCGAGCAGCAGCTTACTTACCTGCTTCTTCATTAATATTATTAAGTAGATTTATCCCTACATATATTTACCAACCTTTATGTCATGTAATTAGACATAAGTACATTGATACATGTAAAACTAATAAGATTCCATTAAACAACTTCCCTACAAAAAAAAATCACACAACGAACTACTCTGTAAGGTAAGAAACGATCACACAATTGACCGATAGCAGATACAGCGTTTTGGTGCTGCACTCTAACCGATTCTTTAACATTTATTTATTATATTCAATAAATCCCACGTATTACTGCCCATATGCAATAAGCTGCATTATCTATTTACTTTCACTAAGTAAATATATTCTGTAGTTCAGAAAAGTCATCGAAACACAAGTTTTCTTGAATTAAAACTTTAAATTTTCTTAGTGGTAAAAAATTTACTTACAACAAAATTATTCCATTAATGCATTTTTCTGTGTGTAATTGAAGTATTTGGCAAGTAATTCAATTCTTTTGGCACATTTAAAATCCTTTTACGATTTTTAATTACTTAAAATACTTATACCTACTAGTGATTTGCACCATGAAACATCTGACCAACAGGGGATACATAGATATACCTACTATATGAACGAATTCATTCACATTGCCGAGAAATGGGTACATTATTAACGCTCTCAAATTATTCGATAGTTTCCATTCAATACTACTGAATGTTGTTGTAACTAATGAATCCTTCATAAACACTATCGCCTGATTCGAATGAAGCACAACTGTAGATTTGTTCATTTGATAGAGCCTGTCGCTAAAAGAAATATTTCCATTAGGGTCGGTTGATAAAGAACATACGCTTTATGATTTCTTTTTTTATTAAGTAACCAAAGATACAATTTCAATGTAAATGCTAAATTTACTTATTATTTTCCACTTGGTTAATGACTAGTTTCCGGCCTTGTTTCTATCCACGCTTTTACGGTGGGTAAATTGATAATGTTATTCTTAACATCTATCAGATTGGGGTAATTCTGAAGTACAGCATCTCCTAGTATACTCTCAATAATTTCACAGATTGTTGTAAAGTAAAAATCTGCCCAAGTGAGCTAAAAGAATAGAGACTTAACAATCAGGCAGTAGATAATTATGAGGTTGTGACTACTTTGTGTACAGCAAGATATCCATTATTCTCTTTTGCCATTTTATCAAGCTTAGCAAAATAGAAAGGGATTGTTTCTGTCAAGAAGTTTTGTTTTAGTTTATCCTTGACATCTTTATCTGTCTCTTGCGCTACCGTTACAAATTCTATAAATTCAACAAAACACAGTAAGTGCATTATCTTTAATTGGTTGAACACGTACTGTTTTTTAAATCATTGATGGTATCGACTATGGCATCTATTTCTAAATTCTCCCAATCAGTATCCCCCACTAAATTTACTTTCTTGGCGACATATCGTGCTATAGCTAAGCTTTGTCCACATGTTTTACCGTTTTCTTCTATCACTGGAAGCTGTCCAAAAGTTATAGCTGTAAGGATATTGCAAAGGTCAATTAAACAACTGTTTTCATTTATAGGTATAGTCTGTCCATATTTCTAACGATTTGCCTTTTTAAATAGCACTCGATCTTCACAAAAGAAATGTTTACCGACCGTTATAATCCCTTGCGAGCACGGGTGGTTAACAGGGACGTATTCACTAAGATTATAATACTAAAAGTGTATTATAAAGAGATTAATGTTCGACTAAATAATATCTATATTTATTTATATACACATAAACATACATACATTGTTGGGAAATAATATTATTCATAGTATAGCCAATTAGATTAAATTGTAAACGGTAGATTATATTAAACGAAACATAATTACTTCTCTACTTTAAAAAAATCCAATTTCTCTTAATACGGCCCATTACCTCATTTGCATTATTTGGCGGCACCAGGTAGTGGATAGTCCCAGGTAATACTCTTAATCCCTCTAAAGGCAAATCGTTAGAAATATGGACAGACTATAAGTTACTTACAAGCTTTCAGAGATGGCCAATCAGCCATCTTGTCGACACGTACATCTTCAAAATCTATTTCACCATATTTCAGGAGAAGACGAATATGTTCCGCTAATCCTCTCAAGTTAAAGTACGTAAGCTTGATAGTAGGAGCCATATTCAAAAGCTGTTGGACCTTATATTGTCCCAAGATTGCGTTAGTCCTGGGTGGAAGTATAATTCAAAACCATAATAAGTAAATTAAAATAATAAAACTTGTATGAGTTTACAATAATTTAGATCGACAAGCTTCTTACTAGTCTAATAAATAAAGAAGTTTTATCCACACAAAAGATCAGAAAGTTCTAAATTTCTGATATTTTGTATCTATAGGTCGGTAGGATAATCAAAAAGTTTTCTGATTCAGCCCTCTTAAAAAATATATACTATATAGAAAATCGGCACTTTTTTCAGAGTTTGTATGGTTGATGACACTCATGTAGTATCTTATTGTTAGCACAAGAAAAGCTATTGGCTCCTTTGTGTCAACTAACATTTTTACAAAATTGGAACTTAAAATCTTTTTCAACAATGAGCAGGACCTAATTGTGAGATATGACGCTCTCAAGAAAAGTTAAAATTATGTACATGTCGGATATTCGATGTTTTGTCAGTTGATACTGAAACGTGCACCCTACTATTTCCACAATTTCCATTGATCATAAAGAGCTATGACCTAAAATTGTGTACTATGAAGTAACAATCAGTGCTCTGTACGACTTCAAAAAATATTAGGCGCAACATATAAATGCCGCACTATCCCGTTAAAAATAAAAAAATCATAACCGTTAAATAATATGTATAACGCATAATATATAATAGGCAATGAAAAGCTTTCTGCTAGAATATTCGTCCTGTTATTAAATATTCAATATCTTGTCAATTAGTTAGCTTTATTAGGAAGTAAAGAATGTCAAAGTGTCGAATTAAATTAAAATACATAAATAGACCAATTGTTAAACAACATTATTCCAGGTTGAAATCCAGGTTGTAATCAAATCAATGGAAATCAAATACTAGTTTTATAATAAACATTTTCATCCAACCGATGATTATTGAGTATTGAGAGAAGATAGCATCCGCATGGGTCGATTATCCGTCCCGTCCACCACAGCCGCTAGGACCTATTTAGAGCCCATTTTATCTTTAAAGTTCATCCAAAAGTTCAGGTCCTTAAGGTAGCTCAGAATCTTTTTTCAGGTCTTCTAGGAAAAGGTCAACCTTCCCAATGATGTCATACCTGATTTTCGTTGTGGCGGGGTAGTGGCAGAAGATATGCTCAACTGTCTCGTCATCCTCCAGACACAACCGGCATTCACTCTCTTCAGAGAATCCGATTCTGTGTAGGTGCTTTCTAAGATTGCAGTGACCTATAAACACAGAAACTATTACTTTGACATTTTTACGGTCAAATTCAAGTAGTTCTTTGGTTCTGGCATGATTAGGTGATATGCGCGCTTTCGCATGCACTTTAAGATTTGCCCAAATATTGATTTGTTGTTTAGCAACTGTAAGTGGTATGCCAATGGTAGGTTCTGGTCCCAGGAAATGCTCCGCAGCAGCCTTTTTTGCAAGAGTGTCTGCTTTCTCATTGCCATGAATGAGTGAATGCCGAAGTACCCAGATTAGGGATAAGTTATTAGCCGTCCCCACTGTGTTTAGGGTGTTTTTACAGCTTCAGATCAGCCTCGATTTGCATTTATTTGCCTCTAGTGCTTTCACCACCGCCTGACTGTCGCTGAAAATTTGTATTGATTTGTGTCTGATGTTTTTATCCAAAATCTCTCTAGCACACATCTCAATGGCATAGACGTCAGGTCCAAGGTTGTAATATTTTCTAACTCTTGGATTACGGCAGAGTATTCCTACGCAAACGCTGCTCTGTTTTCGAAGCGCCTGCGTCTGCGCCTGTAAACCAGCAGGTGTCTGCCTGCGTCAGTGTTTTTTCGTTACATCTTCATTTCTCTCTGTTTGGAAAGGAGGTAGTGAAGTATGTATCGATCATTAGTCGAGTATACATCATGTCCGATGACATTCCCAGCATCCTGTCGGAAGTGACCGATTCCAGCAGCGTGTTAGCCACACAGACATGAGTATGTGGCGATTGATTCGCAATGTGCCATAGGCGAAATGTAAGGCCTCCCTTTCCACAACAATGTGCAAGGGTGGTAGGTCCAGAAGAATTTCCCAAGAAAAATGACGGGGAAGAAGATATTTCTCCCGTGATTGCTATACTTGCAATCCTTTGCATGGATGCAAGGTTTGCTCTGGCTCTGGCTTGCAGCGCTCTTTGCCACCATGCTATCGCTCCATAGGTTATGGTTGGAAGTACTACCATCCCATAAAGCCAATGGATTAACTTTGGGGATATACCCCAAGATTTCCCACATATTCTTCGGCAAGTCCATACGGATAACCTTGCCTTGTGAGTAATCTTTTCCACATGTGGATTTCAGGTTAGTGTCTTATCCAATAGGACGCCTAGATATTTTACATTATCTGCAAATCCAAGTTTCTGGCGCTGGGCAGGTTTGCCACGGTTTTTCAAGCCGAGGTGTTAGCGATCCTGCACGGCGCCGAAGAAATTTTAGCAAAGGGCATTAGGGGACGGCGTATTGTCCTTTATAGCGACAGTCAGGCTGCCCTTAAGGCTCTCAATAATTATAGGATCGCTTCGGGCTTAGTACTTCAGTGTCACAATGCCCTAGAAGCGGTCGCTATCGATAATGCCCTGACACTCAAGTGGGTTAAAGGCCATAAAGGAAACCTAGGTAATGAGGCTGCTGATAGGCTGGCGGGGCGGGGCTCGCGCTCCCCCTTTGTGGGGCCGGAACCAGTTCTCCCTATTTCGTCGGCTACACTCAACACCATGATAACGCAATGGACTGCCACTCTTCATGAGAATAGATGGAAATCCATAACTACCTGCCGTCAAGCGCGTGAGGTCATCCCCAGGCCGTCACCGAAGACAGCAAAATACTGCCTGCAGCTTTCGCGCAGTAACTTACATCAACTTGTGGGGCTTTTGACCGGCCACTGCAAGCTAAACAAACACATGCACCGCATGGGTTTGGCTACCAGCCCACTGTGTCGGGCATGCTACCAAGAAGACGAGACGCCGCAACACATTTTATGTGATTGCCCAGCGCTTGTCCAACTTAGAGGTTCCATACTGGGGGAGTACTGGCCCAGTATGGCCGATATTGGTGGCGCCTTGCCTGCTGCTCTGCTTGAGCTCACGCTCAGTTTGGGCTGGCTCGAGTAGGCTGTGGGCGAGCGATGCCACCTAGGGGAGGTAGCACAATGGGCCCGATAAGAGTGGCCTAAGTGCACGTGTTAACCACCTTCCCCGACCTAAAATCCAGAATATCCAGAAATCCAAGTTTCACATGTTGGATAGTGGGCGGCTTCAAATGCTCCACTCTCCTCTTCCTTCCTGTTGGAGGGCTGAGGAATTTTCCTTCTCTCCTGATCCTCTTAAAAGCATCACAATATCGTTCGCATAGGCTTGCACCTTGCGCTTTAATGATAGCCAGTAGGTCGTCTACAAGTAATGACCACAGTAGTGGGGACAAAATTCCACCCTCTGCCCGGCCTGATGAATATAGCTTATTATAGAAAGGTAAATAACTGCATTCCAATGATATCTATTCATAAAGGCTATGTTCTAAAATGTATCAAAATCCTTCATAACTTGAAAATTATTGCCGATATGTATGAGGAATGGTAATACATTTTGATGCAAAATTTAATAAGGTTTCAGAATATTGAAAAAAAATGGGGCATTGTATTTGAAAAAATCCAGTTTTGATAGTTGCACTAAAAGACAATTAAATTTTGGACACCTGTAGATAATGCAACAAATCTAAAAACTTCGGCAGAAATGTCAGTTTCTTCCATCGATAGTCTTAATTTTAGCGTTCTTGGTTAAAATATCGCGACAGTAAGTACATAATATTAAACATCATGATGTAAATGCAAAATTTTTCAAAAAGTCGAAAAATCTCCAAAACGGCTGCATTTAGGTATCGGGAATACTTGTAAGAGTTCCTCTAGAATAACGTTTACATTTCAAAAGTGAAAAGAAAACTATACCATTCCATTTGAAATAAGAAAGTTGATGTCAATTTCCGGTGTTTCCCGAAGTGCCGCCATCTTGAAAATATTTTCAGGGTATAGATTTTATTACACTATGTACGTATGCCACTTTATAGAAATTAATTATTACTAGCAGGCCCAGTCTTTCTAATGATTTACTTTTTTTCAAGATATGTTACCTGTTCGTTTCTGCAATAAATTCCAAGCCATTAAAACAATCGACAGGGTATGATTTCATACTTTACTGCGTTTATATGGTGAATAATTTTACGAAAAATGTACTCCTTCTTGATCAAATTCAGTATTTTCTTGATGTTGATTAAAAGGTAATATTGCTTATTCTTTTTAGTGACTGCTCAGCTTTTTTCTGTTTGAATTTATACTGGCAATTTTTTTCTTTTGCTGTCTACATTTTTTAAACTTTACATTTTAATGAAAAATATTATCATAATTAATTCAATTATAATTTTAATGTAAATTGTTATACAATGAAAACATTTTAGCCGCCTATAAATAAAGCATTCTATATATCTTTTTAGTTTTAAATTATAGTTTGAATTCAACCATACTTCTTTATTAGGAAAAAATCTGATACAGGAATGTAACGGTAAGTTTAAAAACAAATATCAAAAGGTTATGACAACGTTGGAGTAGCTACATTTTCTGATAAGCATTAAAATGCAATTATGCAGGATGAAATTTGAAATTATAATCCGGAATTTTTAATTTGCCTGTATATTATTTTTAATATTAGTGAATAGCTGTGTGAAATAACAAGATATATTTTTGATAGATATTTGCTAACTAATTTGTATAGTTCACATACGAAAAAAAAAAACAAGCCTGCCAGTTTGTTTGAGAGCGAAGATAAGGCGCTGTATCTATTTCCCGCAACAACCTCTAAAACTGACGTTACCCGAGTGAATCGTTTCTTCAAGAAAGGGCGGAAGACCGCACAGTCTAGTTTTAAAGTAGCGTAAGTAATCGATTGTAAATATGCAAATAAAAACTTCGTCCTTCAAATATTTGAAAATATATTATTTGGAGGTAGTGCGGTTCTATTTTAGTAGATATAACCTGAATTAGGATGCCTATAAAATTTGAAAGAAATTTTCCTGAACTTTGCTCTCACTCAAACCGGCACGCGTTTTTTTTTTTCCGTAGATGTATACCCATGTATACCTATGTATCTATAATGTCGATAATGACAATGACGAATGCTAAATTTAAAAGTTATCGGTTTTGGAATTGTTTTTATATTCGCACCTATATTAACAGTATTTGTGGCACCAGCAACGAATTTTTTTGTGATTGTATATACACTACCGATCATAAGTTTTATCGCACCTAATAAATTGCGTTAAACATAGTCCTATTTAAAAAAATTGCCTAAATATTTTTTAAATAGCACTACGTTTAACGCAATATATTAGATGTGATCAAACTTATGATCGGTAGTGTGTGAGCCACAAAATGATACATAAATATTTCTTTATCTAATTAATATGATATAATCTAAATTTTTCGTGTTTAATTACAAAATATATTATTGTTGCATTCATTCAGTGATATTATATATCCGATATCAAAGAAATAAATAAAAAACTATAACAAATACTTAGCCAAAACTGAAACCACCTTTATTACTTTTATTTGATTTGCTCAATGAGATTAAATACAGTAAATAACTCCATATAGTTGGCCGTTATTTAATATTAAAATGAAGTTTAACTAAAAAGTATAATATAAGGTGAAAATTAGATTTTTATTCTTTGTCCAAGGCGAATGCTAAGAAATAGAATTAGGTTATTTTAAATGAACATAGGAATGTAAATATTGTTCATTTTTTTAGGTTCCACTGTAGATGGAGTACTAGAACCATTGCATTCCTTATTCATGCTAGGTTAACCAGGAAAAATGAATGTGTATACATGCATAAAACAATTAGAATTATCCGATCTTTTGTAAGGTGGCCTTCCTTTTTCCACCTTACTTTCAGACTACACGACTTACTACACGTTTTATGTATTCAGTAGAACCGTACTAAACTTCTACGATAATAATTTTAATTTGTTGTTTGCTTGAAAAACTCTTCTAGTAGATATTCTAAATTCTAATTTATTATTGAGTTCTATATTATCCAGTTTCATTTACCCTGTTTCTTACGTTTTACTATTATCCTTTTTTGAAATGCCTCTTTTAAGTGATTTTTTCCCTTACATTTGATAATTATATATGTTTAAAATCTATCTTTTATGAAAATTAAACTATTTTCACACACCCCCTTATGCTTTTTTTAGGTTTATGGTTAATCTAATCTTCCTTAATGGTATTAAATCAACAAAATCACTTTGTATATGTATATACAGTCCGCCTATGAACTAAACTAATAAAAGGTTTTTAAATAGAAAGAAATCTCTAGTGTGATAAATCGAAAGCTTTAGGACGCAATTTTGCTTAAAAATAAAAGTCCCAAAAGGACATTATCACTAATGTTTGTGTTCCTGTACTGATGCTTATAATTTATTAAAATTACAAAAAAAGTGAATCATCTCATCATAATTCGTCGCTATTGTTTCGCACCTTCTACGCTACATAGCAATTAATTTTAAATCATACTGTTGTGTGTATGAAAGTTTAAACGCAAATAACATTTATACTTACCTTTAACTCGATTCACAAAACTTGTATCACCTATTATAGAACGTGAGAAAAATGACGAGCTTTTTATATTGCATGTGTATTTGTTAGATAACCCGTATCGAATAAGTAATATACAAATCGGTAGAATGACAAAGCAGTATTAGTGTTACCTATAGTGTATATAAATACTACATACATGAGTCATGATGATTTCGGTTTTCGGTTTCGTATAATTTTTCGCAGACTGAAAACGATAATTATGTAATCGAATTCTTTATTTATGTAAGAACTAAACTCAATAGCATTATATATTTCTTTAAGTTTCCGCCGCTATTTACATATACTATTTTGGGACTATACCTGCCAGTTTAACGATTAAGTATTTAACAATGTGCGCGTGACTTCCTCGTCTTACGAAGCTACGTACAGTTTCATTCTTTTGTAAATTTGGTTTGATTATATTTTTAGGTTTTTGTTTTTTATTTTATTTTAATGACAAACAGTTAAAAAGGGGATAACCGAGGTAAGTGTGTACCTTGAGTGCGTCGTATTGATACGAATGATACGATTCCCTCGACACGAATCTTGGTCCAAGAAAGAGTCATATCGTACGAATCTTATTAAAGAGTCAGACTGCTCATCTCTATATATCAATTTATCAAATATAATAAATTTCGCATGATGAGGTGGAATCCTGTGAAAGATTTGATGATTAATGAATCATTAATTCTGTTTCTTTTGATTGGTTTTCCCATAGTTCGGTAGCGTTACTACCCCATGATATTTTGTTTGATGAAGTTTTATTTATTCTTGTTTACGACGCGAGTATCATATCTGCACACGGTACGTCAGATCACGCACGCTCAACTCCCACCATTACGACCGCGTGGGGGCCGCTGTAGTGCATATAAACAGCGCGTTTGACGGTAAGAGAAGCAGGTCGCACCCAGCTAGGTATGGCAGTTGGCGTCGACACAGCATTCTGACACAACGCAGGCATTCAACCAGCCTTCCCCGCTCTGGCAGTCGTATCGGCACAGCCTTTCCGATACACACATAGATTCTCAGATATTCCTGGCCCTGCCTGGAAGTTGACAACGGCACAGTATTCTGACACAACGCAGACATTCTACCAGCCTTCCTTGCTCTGACAGCCGCGTCGCCAAAGCTTACTGATGCACGCAGAGATTTGTTTCTAGAGATTCTCGTTTCGTAAGATCGATATCGGCACAGCTTTCTGGTGTGACATAACATCGAACTCGTACGTTAAAACCGTCCGCGTATTTTTCATTAATTAAACCGTTAAAATTCCGCGTCTAAATTCAAAAGCGCTCCGAACCCCCGCGAATATTTGTTTATATTATCGATTGTACATCCATATGTTTTTGTTACTCACCTGTTTTTGTCATTTTATAATAATAATAATAATAATATATTTTTTGATCCTGTATACATTACATAAAATATGTGGGTAATAATAAATTTTTGTAAAAACACGTTTTCACTATCGAAATTGTTGCGCACACCCCGATTATAATCCTGGACACCCCGCTCCCACATCAGCAGCTACCACTCTGCGGTTGAAACATTATTATAACGACGAATTAAGGCGCAACACTCGCCGATCAAGTCTGCACGTGACATTGCGTTTGACAGCCGGCCGTAGCAACTTATATTCCTTAATCAAAATTCGTATATTCTTGTTTCGAGATATCATCATATGCTTCCAACGAAACCTTTTATCACTTTTTATTTGATTTGTTCCAAAATTTTTCAAAGTAACAGTCTCAGAAGGAGAGTTTTTGTAGGCTGGTTGAAGTGCTTTCTTCCGATCGTAATCGTGTGTTTTCGACTTCGTCCGACTCAGGATACAGTTTTACTTGGCCACGGCTTTCTTAGGTTCAGCTAATACTGGCCTTTCTTCACTGGCTTTTGCATTTTGGTTGTCGATATTCCTGACAGTTTCACTGATCGGCGTTCTTCTTCAGGCATCGGATCTACATCTCAATGCCACCGATTCTCACAGCGGTTTATGTGGTACTGGATGAGACTGGTCCTGTGATTATATGTATGACGTAATCACTTGACTGGTCTAATCGCTTTTGGATCGTCTTTTTTACTCCCTGCTTGACAGATTTGGGAGCCTTTTGTTTTCTATTGACATGTTCCATAAGTGTTACCATAGCTATTGAACGATTTGCCCACTTCTATAGAAGCCAAAAGTTAGCATTGATACAATGGAGTGTGCCCGGTGCCTGAAAGTTGGCCAAATTGGGACTGCTCTTACATTCATTAATATCCCGTCGGTCTAGCCCGCTATCTTAGAATTTGATTTTTATTGAGATTGTGCTTTCTCGGTTTGTGCAATTAAGGCTAGATTTGCAACATTTTCCGAGACGTGGTTTATGAGTTGGGCTGTCGACACCCAAAAACTCAGAATTGGCATCGTTATTATCCTGCTTAGACACTTGCCATGACTATAGCTTTAACAAAGTGCTTCACAACGACCGTTTTGAGTCAACCCTGTTCCGATTTTAAACAGAGAGGGGTAAACTATAACTGCCACTAGCTATTCCATCGTTTCAAAGTCCTAGCAAGATGCTCGTTACCTTGTCCACTACCAAGAAGCGCGCCTGGTAGGTACCCCCAGTCATCCATTTAAGAAATGTATTCTGAAACACATTAAGCTGGCAGAACTTGTTCCAGCGAATAAATACTCAAATGAAGTTAATACGTTTCTATTTTATTTCTTCTTACTTTTCATTTGATAGTCTAGTGGCTTGCACGCTTAGCTATCATTTGATCTCACTCTAATCAATTACGATAACTCGTGTCTTAACGACGACTAGGAGGGAGATTTGGCTCTGCGGGGGTCCCTGACAAGCATCAATTGCAAAGGTTTTATCTGCCCCATTAAAAAACATATCCCCGTAATTGTAAAGTTGTTTATTTATTAATAATAAAAAATGTAACTATATAGTTGTGCCTAGACAAATTTAGAAGTCACTTTCAGGTCTGGAATCTACCCACGATTTTATTTCTGGCAAGTTCAAAACATTTGCTCTGACATCAATTAAGTGAGGGTAGCTTTCAACTACATCGTCTCCCAGCAAAACTTTTAGCATATCAGATGTTGTAGTAAAATAGAAATCAGCCCAGGTAAGCTAAAATTAAAAATGGCATATGTTAGAATAGAGTTACAAACAGGGATAATTAACAACCACTACGAGCAACAAAAGATTGAATATTGCCAAGAAAATATAAGTAAAATCGCTTAGAACGGTTAATTCAAAATTCTCAGTGTTTTCAATTGACGATTTAAGTTATTTTTACGGATTAGAGCCATAAATAAGATTAGCGATAAATAATCGAGAAAGTCAAGAAAGTTATTGCAGAATAGTTGGCATTTGGGATGAAATACAATCCTCACTCTAGTAACATTTATAGAATGTAGTGAAGTAATTTGGGAAGGTATAAAAGAAAACTAAACACATAGTCGATTCTAGTACATTTTACATTTGTGTATCTAACTATCTCAGAGGTACACGTAAGCTGCCGACTAAAGTCAGTTGTTAAAAATAAACTCATTATTTGTTTATTTATCTTTTGCAGTTTTTTTGGGTTTTTTAAGCTGCTAGCAAGCAAATAAATTTATGGAGAAAATCTCGGGGCTTAGCTTCAAGATAAAATAAAAAAACACTTCAAAACTTTCTTGAGTCAATTTCTAATATACGGTTTTCAGTTTGAAGGTTCCGCCACTCCTTCACTTAAATTTCATTGACTAAAATTTATGTGAAGTAGTGAGCTCTTGCACAGATAGGGCTCGGAAATTAATAGAATGTTTCAAGAAGTAAAAATCATTTGAGATTACATCTAAAGGAGACTCACTTATTGAGTAGGACATTTAATTTGAAACGTATGAAATTGTTATTTGCTGATTCATGTGGTAAAAATTTGCAGTTTTTAAATAAAGTATAACCATTTGATGAATTAAATATTGAATATGCTTATTGCACAAAGTGTTATCAAACATTTCTTTTAAAACATCAAATGTTGTATATAGGTACGTTACAAGTAACAATACCTCTTAGTATTTATTTATATATGTATTTTTATGTATAGAATCACTAATCACAGCTTACTGTGATAATAGTGAGTGACGTGTGGTAACGTCATTGACTTAACCAACGCTTACCCTCTCATAGCTGTAAACCACCTTACTACGCATCACTCTATTATTGCAGTTAGCTGTGCTTGTCTGTATAGAAAAAAAAGAAACACATTTACTTTCTTTGCTGCTAAATGACCGCCATTTTCTTCGGCAATTTTATTAAGCCTTTCTAGGTAAAATGGAATGGTTTCCGTAACGTGAGTTTCCTTTAACTTTGTTTTCTTTTCCTTATCCTTTTCCGAAAATATTTCACATATTTCTGTAAATCAAAACACAAGTGCATTAGTTATTATAACACAAAAAGTGTTACTTTTCGTATACAATATATATTCACCGGGAAATTTAAAAAGTGTGGGAAATTTTAAGAGAACAAGAGAATCATAAAAGAGTAATAAATAATACAGTCGAGAACTGATCAAAGATAAATAAGAAGCTGATATTATTTAATTGTTAAGGGCTGGATTCTGGATTTTAGGTCGGGGAAGATGGTAACCACGTGCACTTAGGCCACCCTTACCGGGCCCATTATGCTATCTCCCCTAGGTGGTGTCGCTCGCCCACAGCCTATCCGAGCCAACCTAAACTGAGCGTGAGCCCGAGCAGAGCAGCAGGCAAGGCGCCGCCAAAATTGGCCATGCTGGGCCAGTACTCCTCCAGCATGCAACCTCTGAGTTGGACAAGTGCCGGGCAGTCACATAAAATGTGTTCCGGCGTCGTCTTCTTGGTAACATGCCCGGAACAGTGGGCTGTTAGCGCGGGCCTCGCTCTGTCAGCCCATCGGCAGCCTCGTTACCCAGATTTCCTTTATGACCTTTAACCCACTTGAGTGTCAAGGTATTATCGATAGCAACCGCTTCTAGGGCATTGTGACATTGAAGTACTAAGCCCGAAGTGATCCGAACAGCCTGACTGTCACTATAAAGAACAATACGCCGTCCCTTAATGCCCCTTGCTAGAATTTCTCCGGCACCGCGCAAGATCGCCAGCACCTCGTGCGCATTGCTCCTGTTACACTGAGACATGCGATGCGCTGCACATGTGACAGTTCGTTCCTGGCGACCACTCGTCTCACCCTTGGCCACCAGACGAGAGCGTGATAGGTTAGCATGGGCCTTATTATGGCAGTATACAGCCACAAAGCAATTTTCGGGAAAAGTCCCCAAGTCTTACCCAGGATGCGGCGACACTGCCAAAAAGCCTTACATGCTTTTTCAGTTTTTGTTTTCACATGTCTACTCCAGCTCAGCCTCTTGTCAAACACAACGCCCAGATATTTTACATCGTCCGAAAAACTGAAAGCAGTGCCAAATAATTGTGGTGGTTGCAGTTGTTCCACTTTCCTTTTGTTGGTAAAGAGTACCATCTCTTTTTTACTTGGGTTTACAGAGAGGCCACATTCCCGCATATGCGATTGCGTAGTAGCCGGACACATACGGACAAGGTCATCTACCACAAGGTTCCACAGAAGTGGTGGCAAAACGCCTCCTTGGGGACAGCCTCGATCCACAAGCCCGCTGGCCCTAACATCTCCCACATTTATTTCTACAGCCCTGTGCTCCAACATATGGCGCAGCCATCTTACGAGAGTAGGCTCAACGCCGTTCCGAGTCAGGGCAGTAATAATACTGTTGAGAGACGCTTTATCAAAAGCTCCCTCTATATCTAAGAATAAACCCAGAGACATTTTGTTGTATGTATGTGTGATATTAGGGTAATAGTACAGTGCGACCTGAAAGATCTATTGTGTCCCCATTTTTCGCTGTATTTACAGCCGGCCGTCCAGTCTGATTCCTTTTAAAAAGTGCAGAATGCAGAAGGCCCCAGATTAGGTAACTCTCCCTCTTCGATTTCACATGCTCCCAGGTCCAGTGCCTCTCAGATGCACAGTGCAACGCAGTTTGTGAGCAGATGGATGGATGTTTCGTTCTGTTCGATATGCGAATATTATTTTTACTCAGGTTGATGCATTCTGCAAATCTCTTCTGGTTATAGGTTCCCAGAAGAGTTTTAGCTTGCCTCATTCCCTGAAAATTTACCAGTATTTGGATTTTCTCTGGTCTACTTCTTTTTTAGTTTCTCCAGTATTATGCTGCTACTTATCCCGCAAAAAGGTTCTGCCCCTACAAAAGGTGTTCTAGCCACTCTCTTAGCGAGATTATCTGTTATTTCGTTTCCTTCCACTCCCGTGTGTCCCGGAACCCACAATAGGGTTACCTTGTACTTTTTGCCTAGCTCACTTAGTTTTTGTAGACACTCCCAAACCATTTTGGAGCTGATTATGTTTGATCTCAGCGCCCTAATGGCTGCTTGACTATCAGATATTATGATAATCTCCTGCTTTTCGTAGCTTCTGCCAATGTTGACCTGGACACATCTTTCAATAGTGTGTATTTCCGCCTGGAAGATACTTGGGTACATCCCCAAGCTTTCGAAATATTTGGTTCTAGGCCCATATATATACTATTCCAGTTCCCTCTGCCGTTTTGGAGCCATCTGTGTACCATTTGATGGCGTTCCTATTGAGTTTCGAAATGGTGTCTCTATCCCATTCGCTCTTGGTGCTAAGCTTTGTGGTAAATTCTTTCACAAAGTCGAACTTCCTTGGCATGTTGTCTCGGGGCATGTCCCAGGTGTAGTCACCTGTAGGAGGCTGAGGCCTATGCCTAGCAATTCCTTCCCTGATCATCCTACGTGTGGTCCTTTTAGCTATGCTCTCCACCAAAATGTGAAGAGGATACAAGCAAGTATACTTACTGTTTTTCAAATCATTTATGGTATCTACAATAGCATCTATTTGTAGGTCTTCCCAATCGTTAACTCCGGTTAATTTAACTTTTTTAGCAACGTATCTAGCTATAGCAATACTCTGTGACACAACTTTACCATCTTCTTCGTAGATAGGTACTGTTCCAAACGGAGTAGCTGAAAACAATGCCGTTTTACACGAAATTCTGTAAATATTTATTAGACTTACTAGGTTTGAATTTGAACCAGTTTTTTTGTGGAATGCGAATGTCACGAAATTCAATGCCGCCGTATTTGAGAAGAAGTCTTGTAACTTCGGCTATCCAGCGTCCATTAAAATAAGTTAACTTGATGGTTGAAGTCATCCCAAAAGTATTTAAATCCAAATAAAAATGCCTGTAAGGGAAATAATTTTTAGCTGATTCTATAATACGTATGACACACGAATGAAATAAATGTGAAAATGTGAAATAAAACACTTTACTAAAATTGATTTCTTTAACATTTCCTTACTTTTCCTCTTCAGAATTATCAAAGTGCAAAGGCCCAACGGCGATAAAACCGAAACTGAAGAGCAAGTAATCAAGCACTTCTTGGAGGTGCACTTTCCAGGATCGTTCAAACCCAGATTGGGCGGGAATGTATGGGACTGAGGTCAGCTCAGATACCTACTCTGAGAGCGCGAAAGGAAGACTGGGATCTTGCGCGGAAAGTTATTCAAATGTCTAAAATTGGATGGGCTATCGAATACTTCAAACTCTTTAAATCGGCTGGCAGTGAGGGCATCTTCCCGGCCCCGCTACAACAGGGCCTGGAACCGCTTTCCCCAGTTTGATGTACCCTGCTAACAGCAATCTTAACTATGGCATACACGCCAAACAAATGGGGAGAGGCCATGGAGGTCTTCATTCCAAGCAGGGCAAACTGTCGTATACGGAAGCGAAGTCGTAGTGGCCCATAAGTCTCACCTCATTTCTTCTCAAAATCCTGGGGAAGGTAATTGAGGGTAATTGCACCTAAGGGATTCGGCTCTGGCGAGATTGCCCCTACAAGAAAACGTGCTTATCAAACAGGAAAATCGTGTGAGCAGGCCATTCATGGGATAGCTCCACTGGCTACCTTTCTAGACATCGAAGGCGCCTTCGACAGAGCGTCCTTTCGGTCGATAGACACGGCGCTGCAAAAATGGAAAATCGAGCCAACTGTGGGGAGGTGGATCGGCTTCATGATAAGAAACAGAACGGTTCATGTTTCGCAGAACCTCTGCAATGTAAAAGCAACCGTGGCAGCAAGCTGCCCACAGAGTGGAGTGTTGTCACCTTTGGTGGCTTGTGGTAGATGACTTGCTTTCTGATCTACGGACGGTGGGTTTCACGCGCAGGGCTACGCAGTTAATAAACTCCTGTGGACCTCCTGGCCGACTGCGCGGCAGCAAAAAAAAGGTTGAGAATTTTTTTTTTGCTTTTTACATCACAAAAAAAGGTGCGTCCACTTCCATCGATAGCAAAGATTGGCTCATTTTTTTCATGGTTCGAAATAAAATGGTACCTAGTATAAAATAACAAGCCAATGAGAGCGCGTAGTTCCATCATATCTAAGTCCTGAAGTTTAGATTTTTGATGAATTTATGCTTGATACTCATATACTGTACTTTTATATTGGTGAGCTGTAACACAATTTGCACTGTCGTCCGAAAACTGCAGACTCCAACATGCAGTTAGTTCAGCTTTTTGTCTTTGCAGATGGACGTAACCCAGAAAGGTCCCCTATAATATATTTTTGCGTTATAGATCGAGATATAAAACTGTTTGATGACCGTATGTAGCTATCTTTGCCATAGAAATCTGTTGAATTGCTGGCTACTGGCTTGCTATTTTTTTCAATGTTCTCCTCGATGCGTTCAGTTTCATCTCCATTATCTTATTCTACCTCCGAAACTTAAGCATGATCACTTACTTCGATGACATTACTTCATTGACATTTTCGTTGCCATCTGTTTCATTTAAGCCACTTAACAATGTATTTTTAAGATCTGTTTCATCGTAACGTACCCTTTTTGACAATATAGGATAGTAACTCATTGTCGAAAGCCCCACAAAATACAAAGTAGCGAAAACTAAAATAGTTACACTAATCCTGTAGCCTGGAATGAGTTAAGAAAAAGTTTATGAATCTAAACATGCTTCCTTATCCCTATTCTAAATTTCCAGAACTACAGAGAAGTGTGTAATAAAACAGCAAAATAATAAATCCATCAACACCGAATAGTGCAGAGGGATATGTTCCCAATTCAATAAATTTTTAGTCTTTTCTCATATATATAGTTTTGTAAGCATCTAATTCAGTCGTAGACGTTACATTTCTCAATAGTTCAAGGTTCTTAATGTTAATTTTATGGCCTGTATCGGTAATATGTTGTGCAATGTTGGAAAAATCAAGTTTCCCATAGCGATAATGCGCTGTGTGTTTCTTACATCTGGTTACGATTCCACGAAGAAAAATAAAGATAGATATATTTCATAATGATTGGCAGGGACGTCACAGTCGTTGGCATGTGGGAATATAGTAATTGGCATAACTACTTTAAAGAGAGGTTACAATCGCCGGGGTAAACGGCGCTGGTAAACTCGGCCGATTATGAAAATTAGCATTAATCCCCTGTGTCCATGTAAACTCGGCCGGCCGAAAATTTTATATTGCAGTTTCGATATGTAAACTGGGCCAGTGTTACGTATTATTAACATTGCTTGGAAATAAATTTCACGCCTTGAACGACTTCTCTTTTTGTAATTGCTTTATTGCTCATCGTGCATTACACGTTAGAGGTGCGCATT